>JBBGZY010000350.1:0-1200000 GCA_037952925.1 Lithobates clamitans | reverse complement strand
ACGTCCGGCCTCAGGCCCAACTGTGGCAACATAACCACGTGCATTTCGCTACATAACCACGTGCATTTAGGTTTGTACTCCGCCATGTTAATTGCTGTTAGAAATAAGCAGAACCGGCTGGCCATTATCCAGAAAGTATTCTCCACGACTCTTCTGGCTCTGGCCAGCGGTAATTAAAAACCCTCTTCTCTGGGGTGAGGGTCCTCTGGGGGAATGACTTCATCATGTCATCACCCAGACCAAATGCTTCATCAGCGATAAAAACAAATGGGAGTCCTCCGACATTCTCTTCCGCAGGTGGCAATCCCAAGCCTGTGGCGTTGAAGGAAACTATAGAGTCAAACCGAAAAAAACTTAATAAAAGTAATTTTAAAGTAATTTTTCACATAAACATTGCAAGCAGATTAGACACAAACATTCTTGGCCAACATCAGTATAACATTTATTTTAAGACTATTTTTAAGACAAAAGTACGAGGTCCACTTATCAGATTCCTCACCCCCTCTGATGGCCCATTGTAAAAATTTTAGGGGGGGTTCTAAATGAGTTTAGGAGCCAACAAAAAGCCTCTGGCACTCTGCCTGAATTTAAGGACAACAATAACATTTGGACACATTTTACAGGGTGTTTAGGGTAAAACACTACAATGGAGCTGACAACATACATTGATAAGTGACTAGGCTAGGTGTATATAGGCCCAGGATAGCATGCTGGGGAGGTTAGTGAAGGCAAATATGCATGAAGGACAAAAAAGGAGCATTAAAAGATTACAGCATGAATGAGGATAAAGAGGACATTCACAGCATATTACAATCAGGGTAATTATGGAATGATGAAAGAAGCACAATACATTAGCAAACATTAAATACATATAATGTGATGTAAAGGAGAAAACTTACCCTAATATAGTCCTTCTGCAGGACCTGAATGATGGCAGAACAGGTCTCTGGAATAATGATTCCCAGAGCCTGGGGGGAGATGCCTGTAGAGAACTTGAGGTCCTGTAGTCCTCTCCCCATCGCCAAGTACCGCAACGTGGCAACTAGCCTCTGCTCGGGAGTGATGGCTTGCCGCATGCAAGTGTCCTGCTTTGTAATATAAGGGGTGAGCAAAGCCAACAAACGGTGAAAAACAGAGTCTGTCAACCGGAGAAAATTCCTGAAATCATCAGGGTTATTCTCCTGGATCCCCCGCAGCAAAGGCATATGAGAGAATTGGTCACGCTGGAGTAACCAATTCTTGGTCCATGAACTCCTCCCCACCCTGTTCATGGACTGGGCTTGGGTCAAAGTAAGAACCCCAACACCAAGCCCCTGCACAGCACGAACTCTATGACGAGTACGTAACCGCAACATGTCTTTAAAACGGTCGGCTGGTCAGAACAAACTAAACAGAACGCACTGAAGAACAGCAAGGCCTGTGAAGAGCGAGTTGAAAATCAGTAACGAGCGGACAAGAACTCACTGAAAAACAGATACAAACTGACTACACGCACTGAAAAACAGATACAAACCCACAAGCACAAACTGAACAGCAGTAAAATGATCTGAAAAAGCACGAGTCTGAAAAGCGCGAATTGTCTCTCACCAAACTTCTACTAACACGAGATTAGCAGAAGGAGCCCAAAGGGTGGCGCACTGGCTATTGAACTTCCTTTTTCTAGTCCTGTCGTACGTGTTGTACGTCACCGCGTTCTTGACAGTCGGAATTTGGTGTGACTGTGTGTACGCAAGACAAGCTTGAGCGGAATCCTGTCGGAAAAACCATCATAGCTTTTTGCGACCAAAAATCCTCTCTCCTCTCCCTGTCTGACAGCTGCAGCGGTGGGGCCGAGATTCTCCTGCTTACGTCAGTCAGGACAAGAGGAGGAGGTCCTGGATAGGAGAGGGGAGGAATCGGATGTGGGCGTTTGGCTGATCTCAGAGACCGCGCCGGGATGCCTCCCGAGACTCTCCTCCCTCCCTCCTCGTGTCTGGTGGCAGGGCGGTGACGCTGATAGCGGCGCCTCTCGCCTGGAGGAGAGTGGCTGCTTACTAGCCCCCCCGCGTCGGAAACACGCCCCGGGACTTGGGTCCCTGTATGATCGCGGCTGTGCCTTCTCCCTCCCCCTCCCTCCCTCCGGTCCGTCTGCGTTGCCCCCCCCTTTCCCCCAGACTGCAGACTGAGCAGGTGAATCAGAGACCCGCAGTTTACTAAGGAGCTGCAGAATACCAAGGAGCTGCAGTGTCCTAAGGAGCAGCAGTGAGCAGTGAGAAGCAGTTGATAAGGGGAGCTGAAGCTCCCGGAGAACTTGGCACAAGATCAAAATAACACACCTGAAGAGTGAACTCTCTGTGTATCTGTGAGGTGGAGGCGTCACCATCAATTTCTCTCCTGGAAGGTACAAGTACTGCTGGGACTGCCAACTATCAGATAAGTGCACTAGATTGTAAGATACGGAGAGGGTAAGTGCCTTTGTATGTTATTACACGGCTGGAGTATTAATTTGCAATATAAAGGACATTTTCGGAGGTCTAAGTAAAGGGTCGACTATGTAGGGACAGCATATGCTTGACCTGTCTGGGACCTCAGGATGCCCTAAGGTATACTTTTCAGTGTGACCCTTCCTTGTTGAAGATATGAGTGCTACCTGATTCTAAAGTGAAGTAAACATAAAAGGAGAGGAATCGCAATACCTTCAGTAAGATCAGTCTTTCTTCTCCCCTCTAAGGCAGGTGCGCTGGAGTTGCCGAGACTTGACGAGTTTTATTAAAATCTCTATAAGGGACGGGCCCATGCTAGTCAGCAGGTGAACGCCGTGATGCGGGAATTGAGCCCCTTGAACTTTTCCTTTTAGGTACTGGTGGGCATATTTTATGAGAGGCGACAAAATATAGGTAAACTATTCACGGACAGGGAGCCGGAAAAATTGTACCAGGACATTTTTTTTTTGCAAAAGGCTCATATAAGGTACAGATCCCATACGGTACATAACCCAGATACAGGGGTGTAAAAGCCCTGGGCTTCGGGTCCCTGGTAAAGTCCCACAAAAAAGCTGATACAGTTATATAGCAGAGGACGTACCATTTCTTGTACTCTTGGTATGATCTGCACTGCCCTATTTTGCCGGTCTGAGGGTGCCCTCACGAGGTCTGGAGACATATAAAGGAGGGGATCAATTGGAAAAGTAAATATAGGGGATAGTACCCTCTGAATCCCCTTACTACTCAGCTCTGATATAGGGGGGGCCCATTAGAGATTTTGAAAGGGAGTGGTAAAGAGAGGCCTAAATATATAGGTCTTCTTAATGAGGAGGAATCCCCTAAGATAAATGTTACATGTCCCTAACAGGTTACAAGGATATGCAGCCAACCCCCCCCCCCCCCCACTAGGTCAGCACCTCGCCATCTAATTTTTTTTTTCTCCTTAAGAAATTACCATACTGCATCAAAAAGGCCCTAGGTATTGCGGCCATATAGAATAAATAGGATACAGTATATGAGGTGTATATGAGGTGTAAGGTAATAAAGAATGAGAGGAAAGGCAAGTAGGGGGGGAACAACAACAAACGCAACAGGGGCCCCCGCCAGGACTAGCTCCAGTCCAGGCACAATAAGGAAGTACATGGTACACGATAACAATCATGTTAGCCCGGGTAAGGCTTCCTGTTCAAAAAATAAAACCCCGGAACGCCCGTCAAAAATTAATACAAGGAGACAGTTGGTTGAAGCTGAACCTCCTCCTCCTGCTCCAAACCCAGTAGTAAGAGAAGAAGCCTTTATGGAGAGCCAACGGGAGGGAGTATTGCCAACAAAAAACGAAATAGCGGAGATGTTTGTTAGACTGGAAACCTTTATTAAAGCTGAAACAGAGGCAATCCGGGGAGACATGGGCCACATTCTGAGAAGAGTGGAAGAGGTGGAAACAGTAGCTGAAAGACAGAGGGCGGAGATGGGGAATCTGAGAAGTCAAATTGAAGACCTACAACGTGAACAGAGGGACTTAAGATACCGTTTAGAAGATCAGGAAAACGAAGAAAGAACTTGAGGATCAGAGGACTCCCAGAAGCACAGGGGGAGGGGGAAAACTTACAGGAGAAGGTGGACCAAATCTTTGGAGCCCTTGTTAACCCAATTGACAAGAGAGTCAAATTGGACAGAGTACATAGAATTAGGAAATCAGCTGAGATTAATAAGGATGCACCTCGAGACGTGATAGCGAGGTTTCACAACTATCAGGATAAAGAGAAAATTAGGGCAAGCCTGAGAAATAATCAAATAGTTAAATATGGTGAATCCAACCTACAAATATATCCAGACCTGGCTGCTGAGACACGGGCAAGGAAAAGAACTCTTCGTCCCTTACTAGAGCAACTCAAACTCAGAGAGGTGCAATACTCCTGGGGGTTCCCAGCGTGTTTGATTGGACGGAAAGACGGGCGTTCTGCGACATTAAGGTTCCCAGAAGAGACCCACAACTTCTACCGCAAGCTGGACATTCCACCTGTAGAAATACCGGGGTGGTGGGAGAAAGCAGGAGGGCAGAATCAAGTAGAAGATGCACAAATTTGGAAACCAGTTCACAATAAGAGAAGACTCTAAATAAATGGTAGAACAATCAGAAGGAGGGAATGGGCTACGATCGGGGGGTCCGGGAGATACATGGGTTGGGGTGGGGGGGGATGGAGGGAGGAGCGGGAGGTGTGGGGGGGGTGGGGGGGGGGTCTGGTAGACTCTGGTGTGGCCGGGGGGAGTCAAGGATGCCCACACTGAGCTCAACCCTCAGGGGGAAAGCCGTAGGGCCGGGTGGAGATGGTGGGGCCACGGCTAAATGGGCTATTGTTAGGCCCGATACCCCCATGAGTAAGGCGGGAGGGAGATGGGGAGGGTGGGGGGGTGGAGGGGTGGGAGGAGGGAGTGGGGGGCTAGGGGAGGGGCGAGATCGGTACAAACCTCACTGTCTCCTGCTACTAGATCCGGAAGAGTAGAGATAATGGTCGGAATTAACCTGGTAACATACAATGTGAGGGGTCTCAGCTCCCCCATAAAATGTGCTAACATAATGAGCGAGCTGAGAACCATCAAAGCTGAGGTGGTCTTTCTGCAGGAGACACATCTACTCCTGGGGAGAAATCGGAAGATAATATCTAGGGACTACCCGTTTTGGATTTATAGTGACTCCCCGATAAGGGGTGCAAAAGGGGTAGCGATAGATTTTGCTAAGGGAATCAGCTACCAGATTGAAGAGAGAATATCCGACCCCGAAGGCCGATTTCTGTTCCTGAGGGGCAAACTAAATGGGGAGGAATATACCTTAGTTAATATTTATTGCCCAAATAACAACCCAGGGAAATTCCTAATTGGAGTTCTATCAAAAATAGAGAATTTCAGGAGAGGGAAGGTTATAGTGGCAGGAGATATGAATCTATGTCTGGAGCCGGGCAGGGATAGTGCGCCGCATGCACGGGGGACTGGAGGAGTGTGGATGAATAAACTTAAGAAAAAATTACAAGGTTGCCAGCTAGTTGATGTCTGGAGGATGCAACATCAGGAAACAAAAGACTACACCTACTACTCCCCCGTGCACGCGACGTACTCAAGACTGGACTAATTTTTCCTGGAGCATAGGAACTTAGAGGAGGTAAAAGATATAAACATAGGATCTATAACATTCTCAGACCACGCCCCGGTGATACTGCGAATAAAACAAAAGGGCCAAACACCCCACCAATATAATTGGAGATTAAATGAGGACCTCCTTCACGATAGGGAAATTGATAAATTAATTAAAGAAGAATTAGAATTCTATTTCAGGGTAAATACCCCAGCGGAAACAGGGGAGTCGATAGTCTGGGAGGCCCATAAGGCCTATATAAGGGGGATAATAATAAAGGCGGGGGTAGAGAAAGAAAGAAACCAGAGGAAAAATCTCCGTGCCCTACAGGAGGAAGTTAAAAAATTAGAAAGGATGCATAAAGATACAGGAGAGGGATTCTGGGAAAACTATATGGAGCTAGAGAGGCGGTGAGACAGCAGATTGAGGCAGAAAATCGCAGAAAGTACAACTTGGTTAAAAAAGAAAGATATATCACTGGGAACAGACCTGGAAGACTCCTAGCTAGGGCTTTAAGTAAAAAGAAGAGTAATGGATATATCGATAAAATAAAGGCAAAATCAGGGGAAATCAGATACAAAGATGCTGAGATAGCTAAAACCTTTCAAGAATATTATGGGGAACTTTATTCAATAAATAAAAAGAAGGAAAAAGAGAGAGGGCAAAAGTTAGAAAAAATCAGAAAATATCTAAACGAAACCGAGATGTACAAAATCCCAAAAGAAGAGAGAGCATCTTTAGAGGCCCCCATTACAGAGATCGAGGTGAGGAAGGCCATCAAGGAGACCCAAACAGGAAAGAGCCCAGGCCCAGACGGGCTGACCGCACTATATTATAAGAAGTATCAAGATTGCTTAGTCCCAAAATTATGTGGGTACATGAACGAGATAGGAGAGAGAGGGGAAATGAGCAGAGATGCGCTGGCAGCCGATATAGCGATAGTTCAGAAGGAGGGAGGGGACTCCACATTATGCTCCAGTTATAGGCCCATATCCCTTTTGAATAATGATACGAAACTATTCGCAAAAGTAATAGCGGGGAGATTAAAGCAAACAATTACAAACATCATCCACCCTGACCAGGTGGGGTTTTTACAGGGGAGACAGGGTAAGGACAATAGTATCAAGACCCTCCTGATAACCCAAGTAATTAAAAATAGCGGAGTCCCAGGCCTACTACTGTCAATTGACGCTGAAAAAGCGTTTGACAGGGTAGACTGGGACTTCATGATGGAGTCACTCAAAAAAGTGGGCTATGGGGACAAGATCTGCAGTTGGATTAGGGCGCTTTATACAAAACCATCAGCAAGGGTCAAGATAAATGGGACTGTCCGATCCCTTCTATTTGTATAATGGAACCAGACAGGGATGCCCAGTCTCTCCAATGCTTTTTCTGTTAGCATTAGAACCTCTCCTTAGCAGGGTAAGACTGAATCCAAACATTAGAGGGGTAAATATAGATGGAACTGAATATAAGCTCGCAGCATATGCGGATGATATTCTCCTCTACATAACAAACCCAAGACTCTCCTTACCGAATGTCCTCGTCACAATGGAAGAATATGGGAAACTCTCTAACTTTAAAGTAAATACTACCAAATCAGAAGTATTAGATATAAACCCCAATAAAACAAGAGACCAATCATATCAAGAACACTTCCCGTTTAGATGGGAGAAAGAAGCTTTAAACTACCTAGGAATTAAAATCACACCCTCGGCAGAAAATTTATTCCAAGCGAATTATATGCCACTCATAAATGAGATAAAATCGGAGCTAAATAGAATACAGCAGGGGCAAATGTCCTGGGCGGGAAGAATTAATATCTTTAAAATGGTATTATTACCAAAAATAACATACAAAATGCAAATGCTCCCAATTACGCTCCCACCGGCATATCTTAAAAGTCTACATTCAATGATAGTAAGGTTTATTTGGAAAGGGAAAACACCACATTTAAAATATACTCAACTAATAAATAGTAAAAGTAAGGGGGGGGGGGAGCACCTGATATTTTTAAATATTATGAGGCCATTGCACTTGCGAGAGTCGTAGATTGGGTCAAAAATAAAGGAAAACACTGGGTAGAAATTGAAAACAAAATTAACGGTTTAAAATTGCACAAAATAATATGGTGCCCACCTAAAATAAGGAAATATAACACAGAACCATATGCAGTCACTAGGCACGCACTTAGAGCATGGGACCTTATTCACAAAAGGGAACATTGGGAATATAATTCACTGTTAATGTCACTAACGGATGTAGACTATTTCCCCCCAGGAAGAGAAGAGTGGTTTGGTAAATGGCTCCTAGATGAGAACCTCCAAGGATGTAGTAGATAGGGGTAAAATATGCTCTTTTCAAGAGCTTAAAAATAAAAGAGACAGAATAAATATTAACCCATGGCGTTATGGTCATCTGAAGCATTTTGTGGAATCCTTACCGCAACCTATTAGGACAACTAAAAACTTACTCCCTTTAGAGAAAATATGCATGGAAACAGATAAAAAGGCTGGTTTTTCTCGTATATACAAAATGCTAGTAGAGTTGAGAAGGACAGACACCTTGACTTCTACAGCCAGATGGGAGAGGGAGCTAGGACTAAAGCTGACCGAGTCAGAGACAGATAAGATACTGAAACGACTTCTGAGCACCTCAGTTAATTATAAATTATTAGAATTAAATTATAAATGTCTGATGAGAATGCACTTGACCCCGGATAGGATGCATAGAATTGATAGGGAGAAATCCCAGTTCTGTTGGAGGGGATGTAACGAAATAGGGTCAACAGCTCATATGTGGTGGTCGTGTCCCAAGATAGGAGTTTTCTGGGAGGAGATTATAAAATACACTAAAGAGATTACAAAACTTGATCTCCCAAAGGACCCTAGGGTACTTCTATTTCACCTGAGTGAGATGCCCACTAGGGCTTATCTTGGAACACTCCTACCCCATTTTTTAGATGCAGCTAAAACCCTAATTTCTAAAAATTGGAAAAGAAAAGAAAGACCAACAATGAGGGAATGGATGAATAAAATAAATGAGATACAGGATTTGGAGTATTTGAGGTTTAGTGAAGGGACAAAGATGGAGGCTTATTGGACAAAGTGGAGAGTATGGAAAAAATTTAAAAAATCTATAAGAGCAGCCGAGATGTGGACAACCTAAACAACAGAGAAAGCAGTAAATCCCGACACAGGAGAGTAAACGGGAAAACCAATCAGGAAACCAGAAGGAAATCAAGGAGAGTGAGGGGTACGGTCTCAGGGGGGTTGGGATCGGGAGGGGGGAGGAGGGATAGGGAGCAAGAAAATAACAAAAAAAAAAGTAGAAACAGATGGAGGGGATTCCATTCTCTTATTTGATGTGATATGAAGTATTCTAAGTAAGTAAATAGATCAAAAGCCATAATGATGTGATAATTAAGGGGAAGTGTTTCTTTTTTTGAATATTTATTTGAAAAGACTTACCCCCTTGGTAAACCCCCTCACTGATGTGGCAAACAAAAGAAAAAAAAAAAAGGACAAGAGGAGGAGAGAGCCGGCCGGTCACGTGAGCGCCAAGGGGCGCTTTGAAATGAAGTATAATCACCATTTATTTATTTTTTTTAATTACACACATGGGGACACAGGATTAGGACACAGAGCGGATAGTATGACAATACCCTGTCAGCTTTATCTTGGCGACCCTCAAATTTAATGCACCATATATTTTTTACAGGACTTACCTCAAATACATTTTTCCATACTAGTGTAGATGGCATCAGATAGTGAGAAATGGACACTTACAAAAGCACTTTATCTCTACCATATATATATATATATATATATATATATATATATATATACACACATATTTTTCTTCCACTATGTATATATACAGTGGGGAGAACAAGTATTTCCTGAACCTCCCCATGTCAGCCTACTATGGGTCAGCTTTGCCCCCTCTAGGACCACCTCTTTTCTAGCCTATAAAAGGGTGGCTGTCTGCCCACACCAGTGTTCTTTTTTCATCCTCGCTCCGGACGCCTTTTAAAGTTTATTTTTATTTATTTTATTTTCTCCATCCATCCATCCATTCTGTCGGGTTCAGCCTCTCCCGATTCAGAAGACCCCCCCCATATAGGCTGTAAATCTCCTGAGGAGGTGGGTTCCCGTGGTGCTGGGATTGTATGGTACAGTATAAATGACTGTGTATTACTGGCAAAGGTCACTGCAGTATAAATGACTGTATATACCTTCATTAGGCAGGTGCTGGCACTCTCTCCCTCCATGTTTTTGTGTGTTCATGGTTTGGCTCGCTGGGTCTTGTAGTTCACCTCCTCCACATGTACTGCTTTCAGGAAGCTCAGAGTTGTGTAGGTGAGGTCAGAGTTAGCTTCCTCTTTGGGTTGTCTAGCAAACACCAGAATGCTCACTGCTGATTGCAGCAGCCTCTGTCCTCTAGGCTGATCTCAGTCTCCAGCTGGTCAATCTGCTTCTCTGCTCTGCTCAGGTAAGCCTCCTTCCAGGTACTTTCTGCTGTGTTACTTGTCTGTCAGAGTATTTTTATTATGCCGCGTACACACGAGCGGACTTAATGGCAGACTTTGCCGGCAGACTTTTCGACGGACTTTATAACGGACTTTCCAAATGAACGGATTTTCTTACACACAATCCACCAAAGTCTGTCGAATTCGTACGTGATGACGTACGACCAGACTAAAACAAGGAAGTTCATAACCAGTAGCTAATAGCTCCCCTAGCGTGGCTTTTTGTCCGTCGAACTAGCATACAGACGAGCGGACTCGAGTTCGACGAATAGATTTAAAACATGTTTCAAATCTAAGTCTGTCCAACTTTTGAGAAAACAAAGTCCGCTGGAGCCCACACACAATCGAATTGTCCGACGAAATCCCGCCCGCCGGGCAAAGTCTGCCGTAAAGTCCGCTTGTGTGTACGCGGCATTATCCTGTACCTTCTAGGACTGGGGAATTTTTCCTGCCTGCCTTTCTAGCTGCCTTAAAGCACTGAAGATTTGGATGGAGAGGTTTATTTTAATTGTAGTTTATTTATTTATTTATTGTTTTAAAAAGAGAGCACATCCTCTGTGTTTTACAGAGAGAAGGGCCCACTGCGAGAAAATCCCGCAAAGAGGTTCCAAATCAGCATTCCAGTCTCAAAAGAGTAAAGAAGGGACTAGACATGAGAAATCGCAGAGTCGCATGCAGCTGGATAGATGCCTATTGTCCCAGCATTCCAGATCTCCCTCACTCTTACCTCACTTTAGTCGCTCGGACCCAAGCCAAGAGAGGTCAAGACATCAGACGGCTCAGGACAATGCTGCGAAAGCACGCCAGGTTAAATCCTACATTAAGCACGCAGTCAAGGAAGGGTTAAAGAGTGTTTCAAGAAATCCTGCTCATCCTGCTGTATCTTCACCATCTGCAGATTCAGATCATGTGTTTTCAGTGCGTTTTTAACTCTGAAGTCTATAGCGATTCGGATCCATCTGAGGCTGAGATGATCTCAGAATCAGATACGTTTGATTTTTGCACTGGTTCCCCCCTTGGTGGAGGCTGTTAAGGAAAGAATTGTCGCCTCCAAAGAAACAGCAAAGATACTACCCGTATTTAAAGAAATCGTTACCCTCCTTCCTATTTCATTTCTGAACTTAAAAGAGTAATTGACGATGAGTGCGGGGGGGGGGGCCTGAGAAGAAGCTCAATGTGTATAATGGAGTATCGAAGCTGTACTCCTTGGGACACTAAGCCTAAGATGGATGCTTCATTACGTATATTCGCCTGCCACATTATGCTTCCGCTGGAGTATTTGGTCTCTTTTAGGGATCCTATGACCGGCAGTAGCACTCACTCCTGTAGCAGCAGCGCTTGGGCTGGGTTCGCACCTGTGCGTTTTTTGGTGTGTTTTGCGGATTTGCGCTACCGTCCATTTATCATGGTCTCCTATGGAACACGTTCTGTGTTGCGGTTCTGCGGAATGTGCTGGGAGTGCATGGGTGGGTATCGGAGCTGGTGGATGGATGTTTGGATGAAAGTCTGGGAAGTGGCAGTTCTTCTCCTTTGCAGACTGCTGTAGAGTTGTGGCTGTCGACCAGGTCAAGATGACAACAAAGGTTATGGCTCTTTAAGGCACAGCAGCCCTTTCGGTTTAACAAGAGATCCAAAGAAGCATTCAGAGAGGCCTTACAGACAGTTTTGCAGACAGTGGAGGGGAGCTGGTTCAACCTTCCAAGCCCAGGGCCAACAAAGCTCCTGGGGCTGTTTCCACTGCTGCGTCCCCAGAGTCATGCAATTTACACTGCGACTTTGCTGTGCGAATTGTGATGCGATGTCATTCGACCTGTGAAAACCATGTGAGAACAAATCGCACAGATGTCGGAACAAAGTAGTGCAAAAACCTTTTTTGGAGTCGCTGCGACTTAAGTCGCACCAATTAGAACGGGGACCATTGAAATACATGGGTTTTGACTTGTCATGCGAATTCGTATGTGTCAGGTAGCACAACAACTCACAGTAGTGGAGACAGAGCCTAAGGCTTCAAAAAAGTCCTTCTGAAGCTGTCTCCGCTTAACCCTCTCAAGTAGGAGCAAGACTAGCCCAATTCAGGGGGGTGTTTGGGCAGACAAATTACATGATGCCTAGATTGTAGCCATCATTCGATCACGTTATCGTCTCGAGTTCAGAACAAGGCCCCTCAGAACTTGTTCATAGAAACTGGACTTCCTACGGATTTGGAAAGGAGGCAATGTTTGCAAGGATATATAGGGGAGCTGTTGGCAGCAAGGGCCATTCTTCTGGTTCCAAGGCAGGAATTGGGTCAAAGAGTATGTTCCCCCTCTGTTTTTGGTCCCAGAGGCTTCAGGGCGTTTCGGACCAGTTTTTGACCTCAAAGTCCTGAATTCTTACATGAAGGTTCCACCATTTAAAATGGAGTAATTGGAAACAAACGTTTCGGTTGTGGAGTCAGGAGACTGGATGGTTTCCATCGATCTGGTGGATGGCATCTTCATGTCTCTATAGACGCATCCCACCATCACTTTCTCAGGCCTTCCGTGTTAAGGCTTTCATTTTTTCATTTTTAATCTCGCCCATTCAGCCTCTGCACGTCTCAGAACGTTTTTAAAGCTACTGTCTGCTGTCGTTGCGGCTCTCAGGGTCAAGGGAGTGCAAATATTTCATTATCTAGATGACATGCTACTTCTGGGTCTATCAAATGAGCTCCTTCTAGTTCATGTGAATTCACCTGCAAAACACTAACTTGTTTCGGTTGGTTGATCAACTTTCGGAAGAGCCAGATGCATCAGATTCAAGACGGATCGCGGTCGTGTTTCTCTTCCTCAGAGGAAGGTCCAGGGGATCCAGTCTCAGACAAAGCCGTGATGGCCAGGCCTTCTATGGTGCTAAAGGAATCCATGCAGTATCTGGGAGTTTTTTCAGCCACAGGTCCAGTAGTCCCGTGGGTCAGGTGGCGCAGAAGGTGGTTTCAATGCAACTTAATTCTTCAGTGGGATCATCTGCCAATTCCGATAATCTGGTCCCTGGTTGGTGGTCAGTAGCTCGCAATCTTTCCAGCGGAGTTCCGTTGAAGGCCTCAGAACCAATAGTGGTGTTGACCAATGCCAGTCTGGCAGGCTGCAGGGCACACTGCCTGAGACAGCAGGTTCAAGGCCAATGGTAACTTTTGTGGGGCCAAGAGTTCAAATTTCCTGGGATTGGATGCTGTCAGACGCGCTCTTAGTGTTCCAACCTATGTTGCGAGGTCGAGCTGTCAAGATTCTTTTGGACAACAAAACTACGGTGGGTTATGTGTCTCATCAAGGGGGCACAAGAAGTCACCCTCTCCTTCAGGTGGTATGTCAATCTTCCTCTGCACAGAGAAGAATCTTGGCTCTCTTACAGCATCTTAACTCTCAGGGCCTGGCAATGTTTTAGCAGATCGCTTGAGTCGAGGCTTTGGGGATCACAACAAATAGGGCCTCAACCCCAAGTACCTTCGCAAGATCTTCAGGTTCTGGGGGGCGCCTTCGATAGAACTTATGGCATTGGAGAATTGTCAACTGCCTTGCTTCTTCACCCAGACCTAGCATCCACAGGCATTGGGTCAGGGTGCTCTGTCCAGGTCTTGGAATTTCCCCTTGGTGTATGTTTTCCCGCCGCTTCCATTGGCTCTCAAAATCCTGCTGAAGATTCAGCGAGAAAGGGTCACAGCAATAGCAGTCTTACCTTACTGGCTCAGGAAGCTGTGGTTCCCTCTGGCTTTGAGGATAAAGTTGGGCTCACCAATCCCTCTGCTTCCTTGTCAAAATCTCCTTCTGCAGAGTGGGGCCTGACACCCGAACCGCAGGAGGATAAAGTTAATGACATTATTACAGGATCGTCAGAACGAATGTAACCTATCACCGGATCTGGAATACTACGGAAAGGGGTTGGATCTCCTTCAGTATCTAACATTTTGGAGTTTCTGCAGAGTAGTCTGCAAAGGTTAGCCTATAATTCCCTGAAGGGTCAAATCCCTGCCTTGTCAGCTATGTCGTGTACAAGATATGCTCTACATCCGTTGGTGATCATATATATATATATATATATATATATATATAAAAAATTATTTTTTTTTATTTTTTTTAGGGGCAGCCATAGAAATCAGACCTCCATTGAAATCATTTTTTCCTAAAGAGGACTTAACACTAGTCTTGGGAGCATTGCTGGTTCCTCTGTTTTTGATCAAGCTTTCTCTTGTTCATTATTTCTTTTAACAGTTTTTTTTGTTTTTTACTAGCCATGGCCTCAGCCAGAAGAGACTCCGAGTTGTGCGCCTTCTCATCTAAAGGACCATATTGTTTGGTGCTCCCAGACAAGATAGTCCTTAGGCCGATACTGAGCTTTCTACCTAAGGTGGCCACATAATTTCGTATGAATTGGGAGGTCATTCTCCCAGTCTTTCCGGCGGATACAACTGATGAGTGGAGTAGGTTAGACCTGGTCTCTGCGGTTTCAACCTACCTGAAATGGACTAAAAGCTTTGGCAAACAAGATCAGCTGTAGGTTTTCCCGATGGAGCCTAAAAAGGGTATGCCAGCAACATCCAGAGTTGTGTCTTCCTGGTTTGTCAAGACCATGCATATTGCATACAAAACGCTGGGCCTTCCTCCTCCTTCAGAGATCAAAGCACACTCGATGAGGGGTATGGCAGCATCCTGGGCATATGCGAAGGTCGCCCCTGAGGTAGTTTACAGAGTAGCAAGCTGGAGCATGCCCAACACCTTTTTTATTAGGCATTACAAGCTTAATATGGCTTGTCTGCCTGAGGAAACATTTGGCTCTACAGTATTACGGCGGCTGTTGCCCATTAAAAATTTTGAGTTGCATTGCATTGAGGGTTTGGCTTATTTTTTTGTCTTCTCTCCCTTCTTAATATTGCTTGGTACATCCCATAGGCTGACATAGGGAGGTCCAGGAATAAGGAAAATTGTTGTCCATACTTACCATAATTTTCCTTTCCTGGATCCTCCCCATGTCAGCCAGAGGATTCCCACCCACTTCATCTGTCGTGAGGCGGGGTTTTTTTTTAACACTGGTGTGGGCAGACAGCCGCCCTTTTATGGGCTAGAAAAGAGATGGTCCTGGAGGGGTCAGAGGGGGCGGAGCTGACCCATAGTAGGCTGACATGGGGAGGATCCAGGAAAGGAAAACTATGGTAAGTATGGACAACAATTTTCCTTAATCATACACTGCCGAGATTGCAGCTTTTCCTACTTACAAAGCATGTAGAGGTCTGTAATTTTTATAATAGTTACTCTTCAACTGTAATGCTGCATACACACAATCGGAATTTTCGTTGGAAAAGCCTTAGATGGTTTTTCAGACGGAATTCCACTCAAGCTTGTCTTGCATACACACAGTCACACCAAATTCCAACCGTCAAGAACGCGGTGACATACAACACGTACGACGGGACTATAAAATGGAAATTCAATACCCAGTGCACCACCCTTTGGCTCCTTCTGCTAATCTCGTGTTTATCTCATGTTAGTAGAAGTTTGGGAGACGATTCGCGCTTTTCAGCCTCGTGCTTTTCAGTTTGTGCTTGTGGGTTTGTATCTGGTTTTCAGTGCATGTAGTCAGTTCGTATCTGTTTTACAGTGCATTCTTGTCCACTCGTTTCTAATTTTCAGCTCGCTCTTCACAGGCCTTTCTATTCTTCAGTGCGTTCTGCTAGTTTGTTCTGACCAGCCGACCGTTTTGAAGCCATGTTGCGGGTACGTGCTTGTCGTAGAGTTCGTGCTATATGGAGGCTTGGTGTTGGGGTTCTTGCTTTGACCCAAGCCCAGTCCATAACCAGGGTGGGGAGGAGTTCATGGACCAAGAATTGGTTGCTCCAGAGTGACCAATTCTCTCATATGGCTTTGCTGCGTGAGATCCAGGAGAAAAATCCTGATGATTTGCTGTCCCCTTTTTTAATGAAGCAGGACACCTGCATGCGGCAAGCCATCACTTCGGAGCAGAGGCTAGTCGCCACATTGCAGTACTTGGCGATGGGGAGAAGTCTCCAGGACCTCAAGTTCTCTACAGGCATCTCCCCCCAGGCTCTGGGGATCATTATTCCAGAGACCTGTTCTGCCATCATTCAGGTCCTGCAGAAGAACTATATTAGGGTAATTTTTCTCCTTTAACCTCACATTCTATGTACTTAATGTATGCTAATGTTTTGTATTTATTTCATCATTCCCTCATTACCATGATTGTAATATGCTGTGAATGTCCTCTTTGTCCTCATGCATGCTGTAAGCTTTTAATGCTCCTTTTTTTTGTCCTTCATGCATATTTGCCTTCACTAACCTCCCCAGCATGCTATCCTGGGCCCATATACACCTAGCCTAGTCACTTAACAATGTATTTTGTCAGCTCCTT
Organism: Lithobates clamitans; assembly: GCA_037952925.1. Classification (NCBI taxonomy): domain Eukaryota; kingdom Metazoa; phylum Chordata; class Amphibia; order Anura; family Ranidae; genus Lithobates; species Lithobates clamitans. The sequence continues at coordinate 1,183,499 of JBBGZY010000350.1, read as the reverse complement.
CGTAGTGCTTTACCCTAAACACCCCCTAAAATGTGTCCAAATGTTATTGTTGTCCTTTTTAAATTCAGGCAGAGTGCCAGAGGCTTTTTTTGGGGGGGGTCCAAAACTCATGTATAACCCCCCCCCCCTAAAATGTTTCCAGTGGGCCATCAGAGGGGGTGAGGAATCTGATAAGTGGACCCTATATTTTTGTCTTTAAATACCCCTTAAAATGTTATACTGATGTTGGCCAAGAATGTCTGTGTCTAATCTGCTTGCAATGTTATGTGCAAAAGTACTAATATTATTTTTTTTCTTTTTTGACTCCACAGTTTCCTTCAACTCCACAGGAATGGCAGACTGGCTTCCCAATATGATCTGCATTGGGATTTTCCTAGCTGTGGAGGGGCAATCGATGGGAAACATGTCCACATCGTCCCACCACCCTAATCGGGGTCATACTATTTTAATTACAAGGGTTTCAATAGTATTGTGTTGATTGCGGTGGTGTTGGTGACATATGAGTTTCTCCATGTTGACATGGGGAAGAATGGCCGGATGTCAGATGGTGGAGTCTTTGCCCAGACCGAGTTCTACTGATGTCTCCAGAGTGGTGGCTTGGGATTGCCACCTATGGAAGAGAACGTTGAAGGACTCCCATTTGTTTTTATCGCTGATGAAGCATTTGGTCTGGGTGATCACCTGATGAGGCCATTCCCCCAGGGGACCCTCACCCCGGAGAAAAGGGTTTTTAATTACCGGCTGGCCAGAGCCAGAAGAGTCATGGAGAATGCCTTTTGGGATAATGGCCAGCCGGTTCCGCCTATTTCTTACGGCAATAAATATGGTGGAGTACAAACTCCAGTGCGTTAAAAATATGTAGATTATTTTACGGGTAGGGGGGGCCATTGCTATGCCAGCAAATGTGTAAATATTTTCGATATTAAAAATAATATTTTATCTGATAAAATCTTGCTTTTGATTTACTGCTTGTGTTTCTTTTAGCTGTCTCCTAGGTTCTCCTAGTGCATTTGTAGTGCCAAGTGTTTTTTCTATTATTAATTAACATCCATTGTCACTGTAAACACCAACTTAATACAAAAACTGGTATTGAGCATTGAAAGAAGAAGCCACACATTGTTGAGTATAAAACCTTTTACTCTGTGCACATTCACATGTGCGTTGTAAAACATTTTTTGGTATTAAAAAAAAAAAATCTTGGTTTATAAAGTTTTTACCTTGAAAATATTTTTTTAGTACATAAAGAGGCATGTTTCAAAACATAACATACACAACTCAGGAACTTACAAAGTTCAACATTGAAAAACTGAAGGCAATATCAGTCATTATAGTGTCAAAAATGTGTTGATATTGCCTCCATCAGATGGGGTGATGTCACCCCTGTAAAAGCCAAATTTTGAAGTTGCACACAAATTGGGAGACAAACTGGGGATTTGCCTAATGTCAACATGTGCTATCTCCCATCATGGGGGATCAATGGACATGTTTTGGGGGTGCAACCACTTCCTCTCACCTACTTGAGTTACGAGGAAGGGGTTGTGCCCACAAAACGCTTACATTGATCTCCCTGATGGCAGATAGCACACGTTGACACACTGTGTGCATCTTCAAAATTTGGCTTTTAAAATGCGTCAAATTTTAAAAAATTGGTCACAAAAAATATAAAATGGTGTCATTTTGTTGTTATTTAGATTCTTCCTAGTACATCAATCATGTTCTTAAGCTTTTGTTCAACCTCATTTGTTTTTTGCTTTATGATGTCTAAATCCTGACTACAAAACATTATGTCCTAGATTAGCCTTTGTGCGCTGTCACTGGTGAAATGAAGAGATTGTTATTCCACAACATGCACATCACCTAAAAGAAAAAAAAATACACACCATTTATTATAAATATGCAGGCATACATCTATTACCTGAATCTGTGGTCTCAGACACTCACCTGTTGTGGTGACAATTTCAGCCACCTCTCCTTCCTCCACATCCTCTGGTTGTGGTGTCCTCTGTTCCCCTTCTTCAGGAGGTGGGGGGGGTTCCTGGTGTCCTCCAGACGTCGAGTCTTTTCACCCCTATGAGAATGAAACAAAAGGTATAGTTAGCACACAGATATTTGAGGCCAGAAATAGGAATATGAAACATTGCTTGGATATGGGGTACAATTGTCTGTTTTGGCAGAGTCCCAAGCTGAAGACATGATATTTTCCCTTACCAAAGCTGGAATACTTAACTTTTTTGGGACAAGTTTCACACATGGAGACACCCCAAGTATCCACTGGAGTACCTGTGTGGGACACCCTAAAAAGTTTGTTCTTGTGTCCCACACTAGTGCTCCTGAGTCCAGATGTGTAAACAACTGCTGAGTGTCCTCTCCTTACATTACACTGAATCAAGTTTGCAATTCTTTCTAGTTTCAAACACATCTAGACGACAATGTCCTAAACGTCTTTTAATACAAATTAGCATGACCAAATGTAGTTAACCCTGTATCTGCCAAAAACATTGTATTTTGTTGGCAAACAAATGATGTTACTGCTGACTCGGTTGAATTGATGATAGGCAACTCCTATCCTCATATTGATTAGTGGTTCCAAATTAATAATAACTACTGCAGTAGGGAACAGACACAAAAGATACGCTCAGCATCTTTCCAAATTACTGTTCTGCTTTATTATGACGCAATTGAAGGTTTTTATGCACATGATTACGTAGGTATCACATTAATATTACAATTGTAGGTTTATCATAACAAGGGGCGTTACATAGGCAGGCTTATTCTAATCAGGACTCGAAAGAATGTAAACATTTACTGAAAACATTATTAGTGCTGTGTGCACAGTGAGGGCAGTGTGCAATACATACAAAATACAATACAATTATATACAGAACTTACAAATTTCCATTACAGTCTCCCCTTTTTTGATCAATATTTTGATCACTAACCATACCTGCTATCACCTTTAACCTGGAACCTCCACACGCTTAGGTGGAGGTAGTCCTGGCCAAAGAAGCAAAAACTCCATTGTGGAGAAAATAATAGCTAAGAAACTTTTTCATTACCAAAATGACTTTTCATTGTGAAAAACAAATGATTGATAAGACATATTTACAGAGTACTGGCTGTACACTCCTGTGGCCAGAATGGCCTTCTAGCTGAATTGTGGACATGCTGACTTATCAGCATATGTAAACACAGACAATTCTACATGAAATGGAAGACGCACAAAAGACAAATATGACTTCAACTTGGCTGAACTACTTTTCAAATATATATATATATCCCTTACAATTAAAGTAATTTAATCAAAAAGTACCCTAGACTGTGATCACAAGAGGGAAACAAATCAAACACAGATATTTCTTTAATTAAGTCATTTTTGCAGTATCTGGTGTGGATCCAGGTGACTTTTTCTTCACGTTTTGCAAAAACTGTACATGAAATAGATGCTGTATTGAGTCTCCAAACTTTTCCTTATATATAAATGTCTCTTAACAATCCACAAGTCACCTGGCTTTAGTTTTAGATCCTTCCAAACTTTTAGGATCTGGAATTGGGGAGAAAACACATAAATGAGTTTGTCAAAAAACCTTAAAAGATCAGCAACATTCTCTGTGAGATCCGAATGGAGGACTTCAGCTGCTGAGACAAAATATAAGCAAGTGAGTAACACACTCCCAAACAAAATCCCATAGGGAGAGAGTCCAACATCCCCCTTAGAGGCTTCATAAATAGAAGAAAACATTCAGGCAAAAGTTTTCTAGTTTCTTAGTCTACTTTGTCTGATACATTGTAGACAGTAGGGGGTGTAAAAATAAAACCTCAAAACTTCTAGTAAGGACTCTCCTATAAAAAATGATTTCCTCTGTTACTCTCTGTACTCCCTGGCACTCTGTACTTACAAACTACTTCTGATAACACTTTTTACTGTGGCCTTTGCAGTAGCATTTGCCACTGGACATCCAAAAAACATGTCCATACAGACAAAATGCATACTCGTAAGATCCTGACTTGGGCATCTGGATATATCTTTTATGTAATCTCTGGAAGGGATGTTCAGCTTTTGGTAACACCTTTGGTAACAGGTAAAACAAGAAGTGGTGTGTTATAAAAACAACTGTGGAGAACCCTGGCTCTATCCCATGCTCATTTACTAAGGCAGCCATAACTGCTTGTGACTGATGACACGGTCCATGTGTCAAGCTGGAGAGAAAAGAGTGGCTGGGAGACATAAATGATCACCTTTTCCAAAGTCCCGTTTATAAGAAGTTGCCCCCTGTGGACCACTTGTTCTTCTCGTTCTGGGTCCTTAAAGTTGAATTATTAATCCCAGCTATACTGGGCCAGAACTAGGGTGGAATCTGTGAGTTGCACAGACCCATCAAGTGTCCGGGGCTGTAAATGCAGCATCCTTAGTCACCTGGTCTGCTTCCATGTGTGAAAGTTAATATGGCTACCTCAGCAAGAACCTGGAAGGCTGAAAACAGCCGATCAAATTAACTTGGCATGCTTGGTTGGTTTACCTGCCGAAGTAAAAACAAACTTCTGGCCCTTTAAATGGAACCAAAAGCTCTCTATATCTCGACTATCTATATAAATATACACTCTTTTTATAGCTCACAGGCTTTGCTAAAACATGGAGCTCTGCTTCTTGAGCTGGGGAAAAAGGATCCAATGACTTTGAATACAGAGTATCCTTCTGGGTGATAAACTGCATACTCAAATCTACAAAAAATGTAATATCTGGGTCTTCAGGGAGTGTGTCCTGCACTGGGCTCACAGCAGCTGATTCCTATGTCATCAATTTAACACATGCGTCTTTTCCTTTCTTTTGAATAAATGTACGCGTTTTTCATTGTTAGATTTGTACATAAACAAACTCATATTTTAAACCTTTCATTAGACAAAAATTTAGTTAGCTGTAAATTTGCTGCACAGAATGTCGGACCATTGACCAAAACAATCTAACTTTGTCTAATAGTACCTTTGCATAAAAGCTACAGCTCTGATATATCGGGGTGAACCCTTCATTACTGGGTCCAGCTTGCATAAATATATTACAATGTCTTGTTTTCTATCACACTATTTGTGTAAGAACTCCAGTTTCATGTTTCAAAAGACAACTTTTTCCTGGCAATATTATAATAAATGATAACAATACCCTGCGGTCATGGAGAGATGCCCATAAATCCAAAATATTCTTCTGCTTATACCACTGCACTTACAAGAAAAAGGGGCACATCATTTCACAATCCACACATTCTGCTTTGGATTTAAAAAATAAAAATAAATAAAAACAAAAGGACCAAGAATCTGTATGATGGACCAGAAAGCATCAAAAACTATAAAACAACTGGCTGCAGATGGCATCTATCCTAACAGGGTGTGTGGACTTGATGTGATGGGTCTGTTATATTTAAATTTTATTTAATATTACTCTTACATCATGGACCGCACATCAAGTTATTATCAAAAACCTTAAAATTTCATTTTTATAGAAGAACTTCTTATGTATTCCATCCATCTTGGCTTTGTTAAATATTATGGCAGCTTTATTCAAAATAACAACCTCATCTTAATCTTTTTTTTCTCTCAATAAGAGCTTATTGTATAAATGTAAAATTACAAAATTGTTATCTTAATCTAAACTAATCTCATTCATTACAAATTTCCCCAATAACCTGGATTTCATTTCCAACCAAAGGTTGTCTAAACCAGTTTCAATATATCTATATTATTAATAAAATTGTTAAACTCATATTAGAAATTAATACTCATTACTACTTAATTTTACCTAATTTCCCTTTTTTAAATGCACTGTTTCCACTATCAAAGGATATTCAATTTGTGTAATACACGGTTAAATGTAACCTTCATTTTACCATGTTTGGAAAACAGATTCAAAATAATTGTGATCACATTATTTTCCATTAGATTCGTTAACCCGGCACATTTTGTTATAAATGTTTTGTCTAAAAAAACTGGAATTGGCATGATGTCCTTCCAGCTTATCACTAACCTCTCATCCCAGCCACATTTCTTTCAGGAGAGCACAAAGGAGGGGGTCACATCTGCGTACATGACACACACAAGCAATAGAACTAAAGGTCCCAGCATTCGCACACACATACACCAATATCTCTCTAAAATCGCTTACATTTTTCCCATTTGTGCACAACACATGCATATCATTCTCTCACTTTCTTTTAACTCTCATTAATATTTTCCTGTCTAAATTCTACTTTCTTTATTTTTGTTCAGATAACTTTTATATCTAGCTTCTATGATCAGACGGTCAGCCAGAGTACTCATCCCATCTTCTCTCTCTGACAACATATAAAGTATTCTGTTTCACCTCTCATTTCTCTGTTTCTGACTCTATTAGTTATAGTGCCTGACTCCAAATTCATCCCACAACTTAACATGAAAATGTCCCTTTCTGTCTAGTGTTAATGTCACCCTTGATCCATCCTGCTCACATAGATAGCTGTTTCTCTAGCTGTTTACTCTGCATGATTCTTAGTCCCTGTGGACTTTGGAAACCCAGTTACCCAATGTGGATCACTGTCCACTTTAACCATTAATCTAGGGGCTCAGTATAGGCGGAACCGCACCTTTGGTTCATATGTAGCGCTCCTCTTGCGCTGGGCACTTTTGAGGGTCTCTTACCCTTCATTCCCTTACTTAATTCAATGCCCGTAATGACTGGCCAGTCTTCTCTCTTCTCTACTTGTGCCTATACCCTCTTGCCTCTAAACTACTTTATCTAGCAGATGTACTACATATACCTGTGAACAGCACTATTCTTCCCTTTCTTATCTATAACACTCCGATGGACAGTAGACAGGGACAACATAACATATAACCACCAATCAATACAGTTCGATTAAGGGGAGTAAAATAGGTACCCTTTGTCCCGAAAATGCCTTACCGATCAAGGAAGTCTGATAACTCAAATGTAAGCAAAAGGCTTACCTCAGCCGGCTGATTATCAGAAATTCCCGGATCGTCTCAAGCTCCTCGTTTCGGATACTCAGGGTCACCTGGAATCCCCTCCTAAGGCAAAGCTCGCCATGCTGACTCGGTTGAATTGATGATAGGCAACTCCTATCCTCATATTGATTAGTGGTTCCAAATTAATAATAACTACTGCAGTAGGGAACAGACACAAAAGATACGCTCAGCATCTTTCCAAATTACTGTTCTGCTTTATTATGACGCAATTGAAGGTTTTTATGCACATGATTACGTAGGTATCACATTAATATTACAATTGTAGGTTTATCATAACAAGGGGCGTTACATAGGCAGGCTTATTCTAATCAGGACTCGAAAGAATGTAAACATTTACTGAAAACATTATTAGTGCTGTGTGCACAGTGAGGGCAGTGTGCAATACATACAAAATACAATACAATTATATACAGAACTTACAAATTTCCATTACACTGCGACCGATTACTGTGCCCACGAACATGAAAGTAGCCATTTTAAACTGTACAACAGTAAAGAAAAGCACATGGAGCAGCATGCAAGTAATAATAGTAGGAACACACGACAAGTGCTTACTTTTTAGAAGCACTTTCTTGATCCTTCTGTACTGATCCTGCTCCCTCAATTTCAGGTCTGACCAGCGTTTCCTCAATTGCTCCTTGGATCGTCGTACCCCAAAATTCATGTGCAGACTCTTCACAACTTTAGACATGATCTTGGCCTTTCTCACATTTGGGTTTAGGTAAGGTCTATACTTCCCATCATAGTCGGCCCTCTTCAAGATGTCCACCATCTCTACAAAGGCCATATTTGATGCCTTAAATCTCCTGCAGGATCGTGACACTTCTGGCTCTGGGCTTTTCTCCTCATTACTGCTATTACGCACCTGCTGTGTCTCTGCCATGTTACTCTCCCACTGCAACGATAGAGATGGGGTGGGCGGAGTTTCACGCATGCACAGTGTATATAAAGCTAACACGCATGTCGTACGTACGATCTGTGTGTGGAGGAAGTGCCAATCGTGAGAATGAAGGTAACATTTTAACTCAGGACATCAGTGGCCTATACTGATTTGAGATTGAGGCCTATATTGGGATAAGATTAGGAGCGTTTAGCCTGATATTAGTGTTTTTGTCTTGCAGTAAATATGAAACAATTCAAAGACCCGGAATTCATGGGCCAGTTCATAGACAGATACAGGGATATGAGAAATTTGTATATGAAAATACTTGCCTATGTGTTTTTATTCAAAAAGGGCAGTTTGTTTGTGAGTAGGCAGGTGCATTTCAAAAATTTTAAATGAAGAAACTGCACTATGTGAGACCAAATGTAAGATATAAATTCACAATAGGTACTGCATAACTTGAATAAAAGAATTCAAATACCTAAATACAATCGATAAACTTCGCAGTATTCTATCTCTAAAATAGTGCAAATTAGCGCATCATAAGGTAAAAAAGAAATCGCATCTTAAAGTAATATTAGAGTACATGAGGAGGTGGTTGTTGTTGTTTTCAAAGAGAAGTGAGCTGGTATTGTTGTTAATCAATCAATGGTCACAGTATAGGAAAGTCTTTCCTTCATATAAAATAGTGACTTCAAACTTGAAAAAACACCATAAAAAAATAGTGATGTAAGATAGGAAAGTCCTTCCACCTGGAAAATCACAGCCTCTTACCAGCTGCCCAGATATCTTATTAGGAGATCAATTCCACTTTTAGGCTTATGACCCAGCCACAGTCTCTTGGTGAGCCGATTAAGTAACACTTCTCCTCCTCTTCAGTTTTTCACAAGTCACTCAGTCAGCCATCTGGGTTGTACGGTGGGTGCTCGGCACACAATGTGACCACAGACCTCTCCCGTAATGCCCGGCCTCCTCACTTGCAGGATTCCACATCCAATCCTACCTACAGCCAGCACTGGAGGAGCAAAGGTGTTGGCTGTAGGTAGGATTGAATGTGGAATCCTGCAGGTGAGGAGGCCGGGCATTACGGGAGAGGTCTGTGGTCACATTGTGTGCCGAGCACCCACCGTACAACCCAGATGGCTGACTGAGAGACTTGTGAAAAACTGAAGAGGAGGAGAAATGTTACTTAATCGGCTCACCAAGAGACTGTGGCTGGGTCATAAGCCTAAAAGCGGAATTGATCTCCTAATAAGAGATCTGGGCAGCTGGTAAGAGGCTGTGATTTTCCAGGTGGAAGGACTTTCCTATCTTACATCACTATTTTTTTATGGTGTTTTTTCAAGTTTGAAGTCACTATTTTATATGAAGGAAAGACTTTCCTATACTGTGACCATTGATTGATTAACAACAATACCAGCTCACTTCTCTTTGAAAACAACAACCTCCTCACGTACTCTAATATTACTTTAAGATGCGATTTCTTTTTTACCTTATGATGCGATTATTTTCACTATTTTAGAGATAGAATACTGCGAAGTTTATCGATTTTATTTAGGTATTTGAATTCTTTTATTCAAGTTTTGCAGTACCTATTGTGAATTTATATCTTACATTTGGTCTCACATATCGCAGTTTCTTCGTTTAACGTTTTACTGATTGTGGGTATCTCACATTTTTAACTGCAGCAAGACCGTATTTTTTATATCTTCTAGAACAGACGGATGATTGTAATCTTGTCTCTTCTGGAAGTATTCTTCAGACAGCGCTGTATTTTTTCATTTTTGTTATATGTTGGCATTTCAAAAATACAATGTCAAATTAACAAGGGACAACAACCAACCTCCTTGAGCTTTAAAAATACAAGATAATAATGTTGTGGAAACTTGACACACACAAAAAAATAAATTATGGAGATCACTAGGAAAAAAATGTAAAAATAATCAAAAAAACAGGAGATCTTAATAAAAAACACAATGACTATAAAAAATAATTCTAAACATTATTATGGAGATCTGACTTTAAAAACGAAAAAGATTATTCAAGAGAAATAATAAAAAAAATATGTTTGTCAGAACTCTGTGTGAATATCAGCAGCCAAACAAATTCATTATTCTTGCATTATAAAGAATAAAGGAATGCGCTGCATTAAAAGATCCAAAAATGTACAGCGTGACACATGTGCTATCTCCATTATGAACGCTAATTTTACCAGACCGAGCGCTTCTGTCTTGTACTTGATTCTGAGCATACGTGATTTTTTGCACGTCCGAATTGCATACAGACGAACGCATTTTGAGATGGGAACTTTTTCCGACCGAAAAATAGAAAACCTGCTCTCAATCTTTTGCTGGCTGTAATTCCGCCAGCAAAAGTCTGATGGAGCATACACACGGTCGCAATTTCTGACCAAAAGCTCTCATCGGACTTTCCGCTCGTGTGTACGGGGCATACGAGATGGAATCTAAAACAAAAATCCAGAAAATCATATTGTATGATTTTTAAAACATGAATTTGCATTTTATTGCATGACATAAGTATTTGATCACCTACCAACCAGTAAGAATTCCGGCTCTCACAGACCTGTTATTTTTTCTTTAAGAAGCCCTCCTGTTCTCTACTCATTACCTGTATTAACTGCACCTGTTTGAACTTGTTACCTGTATAAAAGGCACTTGTCCACACACTCAATCAAACAGACTCCAACCTCTCCACAATGACCAAGACCAGAGAGCTGAGTAAGGACATCAGGGATAAAATTGTAGACCTGCACAAGGCTGGGATGGGCTACAGGACAATAGGCAAGCAGCTTGGTGAGAAGGCAACAACTGTTGACGCAATTATTAGAAAATGGAAGAAGTTCAAGATGACGGTCAATTTCCCTCAGTCTGGGGCTCCATGCAAGATCTCACCTCGTGGGACATCAATGATCATGAAGAAGGTGAGGGATCAGCCCAGAACTACACGCTAGGACCTGGTCAATGACCTAAAGAGAGCTGGGACCACAGTCTCAAAGAAAACCATTAGTTACACACTACGCCGTCATTGATTAAAATCCTGCAGCACACGCAAGGTCCCCCTATTTAAGCACATGTCCAGGCCCGTCTGAAGTTTGCCAGTGACCATCTGGATGATCCAGAGGAGGAATGCGAGAAGGTCATGTGGTCTGATGAGACGAAAGCAGTTTTTTGGTCTAAACTCCACTCGCCGTGTTTGGAAGAAGGATGAGTACAACCCCAAGAACACCATCCCAACCGTGAAGCATGGAGGTGGAAACATCATTCTTTGGGGCTGCTTTTCTGCAAAGGGGACAGGATGACTGCACCTTATTGAGGGGAGGATGAATGGGACCATGTATCGCAAGATCTTGGCCAAGAACTTCCTTCCATCAGTAAGAGCATTGAAGATGGGTCTGGGGTAGCTGGGTCTTCCAGCATGACAATGACCCGAAACACACAGCCAGGGCAACTAAGGAGTGGCTCCATAAGAAGCATCTCAAGGTCCTGGAGTGGCCTAGCCAGTCTCCAAATCTGAGCCCAATAGAAAATCTTTGGAGGGAGCTGAAAGTCCGTATTGCTGAGCGATGGCCCCAAAACCAGAAGGATCTGGAGAAGGTCTGTATGGAGGAGTGGGCCAAAATCCCTGCTGCAGTGTGTGCAAACCTGGTCAAGAACTACAGGAAACGTATGATTACCAAACATTAGGTTCTACTTTTCTAATGTATCAAATACGTATGTCATGCAAAAAAAATGAAAATGAATTACTTAAAAATCATACAATGTGATTTTCTGGATTTTTGGTTTAGAATCCGTCTCTCACAGTTGAAGAGTACCTATGATAAAAATTACAGACCTCTACATGCTTTGTAAGTAGAAAAACCTGCAAAATCAGCAGTGTATCAAATACTTGTTCTCCCCACTGTATATACAGTGCCTTGCAAAAGTATTCACCCACCTTGGCTTTTTACCTATTTTGTTACATTACAGCCTTTAGTTCAATGTTTTTTTAATCTGAATTATATGTGATGGATCAGAATACAATACAAAATATATACATTAAACTATTTTATAGAAATAAAAAACTGATAATTGGCATGTGTATATGTATTCACCCCCTTTGTTATAAAGCCCATAAAAAGCTCCAGTGCAACCAATTACCTTCAAGAGTCACATAATTAGTGAAATGATGTCCACCTCTGTGCAATCACATGATCTGTCATTACATATACAGGGGGTCCCCGGGTTACAAACAAGTTAGGGACTGTAGGTTTGTTCTTAAGTTGAATCTGTTTGTAAGTCGGAACTGGTACATTTTTTAAGTTTAGCTCCAGCCAAAAAAACTATTTTTAATCTTTTTGGATAACATAGGGAAGGGTTATCACCCCTGTAACATTTGTTTTGCTGTCTGTGCCCCTGTTCAGACGATTTCACCCCACTTTCTGTCCCAATGACAATTGGATTTTGAAAATTTTGGGTTGTTGTGGAAACAAGCCTTGGTGATGAAGCATCAGTGGAGGTACCTTTTTCCCCATAATAGCTCTTACAGGAGAGAATTTCCCTTCCTAGGGGTAGATTTCTTCTCACTTCCTGTTGACTCCCTCCGTTTGTAAGTAGGAGTCGTTTGTAAGTCGGATGTTTGTAACTAGAGGACCCCCTGTACACACCTTTTTGAAAGGCCCCAGAGGCTGCAACACCTAAGCGAGAGGCACCACTAACCAAACACTGCCATGAAGACCAAGGAACTCTCCAAACAAGTAAGGGACAATGTTGTTGAGAAATACAAGTCAGGGTTAGGTTATAAAAAAATATCCAAATCTTTGATGATCCCTAGGAGCACCATCAAATCTATCATAACCAAATGGAAAGAACATGGCACAACAGCAAACCTGCCAAGAGACGTCCACACACCAAAACTCACGGACCGGGCAAGGAGGGCATTAATCAGAGAGGCAGCACAGAGACCTAAGGTAACCCTGGAGGAGCTGCAGATTTCCACAGCAGAGACTGGAGTATCTGTACATAGGACGACAATAAGCCATAGTTCCATAGAGTTGGGCTTTAGGGCAGAGTGGCCAGAAGAAAGCCATTACTTTCAGCAAAAACAAAATGCCACGTTTTGAGTTTATGAAAAGGCATGTGGGAGACTCCCAAAATGTATGGAGGAAGGTGCTCTGGTCTGATGAGACTAAAATTGAACTTTTTGGCCATCAAAGGAAACGCTATGACTGGCACAAACGCAACACATCACATCACCCAAAGAACACCATCCCCACAGTGAAACATGGTGGTGGCAGCATCATGCTGTGGGGATGTTTTTCAGCAGTCGGGACTGGGAAACTGGTCAGGGTTGAGGGAAAGATGGATGGTGCTAAATACAGGGATATTCTTGAGCAAAACTTGTATCACTCTGTGTGTGATTTGAGGCTAAGATGGAGGTTCACCTTCCAGCAGGACAATGACCCCAAACACACTGCTAAAGCAACACTTGAGTGGTTTAAGGGGAAACAGGTAAATGTGTTGGAATGGCCTAGTCAAAGCCCAGACCTCAATCCAGTAGAAAATCTGTGGTCAGACTTAAAGATCACTGTTCACAAGCGCAAACCATCCAACTTAAATGAGCTGGAGCAGTTTTGCAAGGAGGAAGGGGCAAAAATCCCAGTGGTAAGATGTGGCAAGCTCATAGAGACTTATCCAAAGCGACTTGGAGCTGTGATAGCCGCAAAAGGTGGCTCTACAAAGTATTGACTTTAGGGGGGTGAATATATATACATACATACATACACACACACACACAGTGCCTTGCAAAAGTATGCACCCCCTTGGCATTTTTTGTGTTTTGTTGTCTCACAACCTGGAATTAACATGGATTGTTTGAGGATTTGCATCATTTAATTTACAGATCATGCCCACAACTTTGAAGATGTTTTTTTTTATTGTGAAGCAAACAACAAACAGGACAAAATAACAGAAAAAGTCAATGTGCACACAGTATCTCACAAAAGTGAGTACACCCCTCACATTTTTGTAAATATTTTATTATATCTTTTCATGTGACAACACTGAAGAAATGACACTTTGCTACAATGTAAAGTAGTGAGTGTGCAGCTTGTATAACAGTGTTGATTTGCTGTCCCCTTAAAATAACTCAACACACAGCCATTAATGTCTAAACCGCTGGAAACAAAAGTGAGTACACCCCTAAGTGAAAATGTGCAATTCAGGCCCAGTTAGCCATTTTCCCTCCCCGGTGTCATGTGACTCGTTAGTGCTACAAGGTCTCAAGTGTGATTTGGGAGCAGGTGTGTTAAATTTGATGTTATCGTCCAAATTGGGCCCAAAGTGTCAATATTTTGTGTGGCCACCATTATTTGATGCCCCAGTAGAAGTCCTAGTAGGACAAAACGCGTAGGGCTTTGTTTCATCGCTCCCCATATTGCTTTTTACCTGTGATCACGTTTTGAGTCTCCCACATGCCTTTTCATAATCTGTATGCTTTTTTTTATGAAGAATAAAACAACCCACCTTTTGTGACCTGCACCATTGGAAGACCTCTTCTTTTTTGCATATCCTCCACATTGCAAGCTTGTTTGAGCCCTCCATTTGGTCGTTTATGGCTTAGTGGCTGCCTCCACCATTGAGCCCTCAAGAGAGTGCCGGACCTCTGAGGACTTCTTGGATCGTTCCCGCTGAACCGTGGTGCTGGTTATCCATGCTTGTCTGCCCTGGTGTCGCTGACATCCCGGTCCATTGGTTCTGGTAAGAGTACCCATTCTTATTTCATTATGGATGTCATTATTCTACAGATGTTATACCACTCAGCTGTTTCTTCCTTCTCTATATGAACAACCCATTGTCCATGGTGAATTCGCCATTCGTTGGGACTGACTCACTTGGGACTTATTGGTTGTCCCCTTAGTTCCACACAGACTTTATTTATATACTTATATATTTATATACTTATGTACATGTTTGTTTATGTATTTGCACAGTTTATTACCACTGTTGATTTACTAGCGCTACATTTCCACCCACCACCATTATTTTCCAGCACTGCCTTAACCCTCTTGGGCATGGAGTTCACCAGAGCTTCATAAGTTGCCACTGGAGTCCTCTTCCACTCCTCCGTGATGACATCACGGAGCTGGTGGATGTTAGAGATCTTGCGCTCCTCCACCTTCCATTTTTTTTATAATTGTAGTTTTTTATTAAATTTTTGTTCATAGGAAAAACAGTGTTACAAATTGTATACAGATATAGGCTATAGTATTGAATACAAAGGTACAAATAAAAGTGTCCATGTATACAGAGCACAGGGGTGCCCTGTATGTCATATCAGAAAATAAAGACAACTCATAAATAATAGCTATGTAGCAAAAAAGAGGTCAAATACAAAGACAAAAGCAAATTTATGGTGTAAAGAAAGGGAGAGTACCAACTCATATATAGGGAACAGACCATAAGAGAGCCGTTTACAATGCACAGGTTAACAGAGGTGTTCCATATTCCGATCAATCCCAGGGGTCCCAGATTTTATTCAATTGAATAATGCTGTCATGCACAGAGGCTGTCAAGTACTCCATCCTCCGAATCTCGGCTATTAATTGTAAGAATATGGACCACGGAGGGGGAGTCCCACACCAGTCCCACAACGCCAACAATGTGCCGGGATTAAGGGATCATATTTGTGAATAACTTCAGGCGTTTTGTACCAAAGCATAAGGATCTTTATGGACGTTTCTCTTTGGAGTACACATTTAGAAGACCTAGAGGTAGTCCATATTAAAGAGCATGGATGTACCGGTTACAACACACCTTTCTCAATGAGGGACCAAAGGTTAGGTGCCTGTAAGGAGGACCAGGACACGATGACCCTCAGATGGGAGGCGTAGTAATATTTAACAACATCCAGTGCTCCCAGACCCCCCCATAGATCCTTTGGCAAGAACCACCAAACTTGCTATGCGATGAGCCCTGTCTTTCCAAATACATTTAAAAAAGTTTCTCTGGATTGTTTTAAGTTGAGATGTGGGAATGGCAACAGGTAATGTTTAAAAATTATACAAAAGCCTAGGTAAAACAGACATTTTTAGAACGTTTATCCTGCCTAGGAGGGACAGGGAAGTTTCGTCCAGCTTTGCAGGGATTTGTCAATGTCCAAAAGTAAAGGGGGATAATTTACAGAATAAAGGGAGGAGTAAGAGGGGGTGAGAAGGATACCAAAGTACTTGAGGGAAGTGGCGCACCACTTATAGGGATAAGCAGCTTTGAGCTGAGATAACAAAGAAGGTGGAATATGTTTTAGGAGGGCTTCAGTTTTGGAGGTGTTAACCTTGTAGCCTGAAATGGCACCAAAAGCGGAGAGTAAGTTGTGTAGCGAAGGGAGGGATAACAACAGCCTGGTGATAGTCAGCAGTACATCATCTGCAAAGAGTGATAGTTTATACTCCCCCTGTCGCATCACCACCCCAAGAATGTCCGGATGTATACGAATAGACTCGGCCAGGGGTTCTAAGCACAAAATAAAAAGTAGTGGCGATATAGGACAGCCCTGCCGAGTTCCATTCGTCATGGGTAAGCTAGGCGACAGGAAAGAGGACATCTGTACCTGGGCTGTAACCCCAGAGTACAAAGCCTCTAAAGCTTTTAGGAACGGTCCTCCACAACCATAAGCCCGCAGGGTAGAGAACATATAAGGCCAACTCAGCCTGTCAAATGCTTTTTGTGCGTCAAGACTCAGGACAAGAGCCTAGTATGAAGATCTATCAAGAAGGTCAATCAAATCTATGGTTCGGCGGGTGTTATCCCCAGCATGTCTGCCAGGAACAAAGCCCACCTGATCTCTGTTGATCAGTTTAGGGATAAGTCTGGACAATCTGGATGCAAGAATTTTTGTAAATATTTTGTAATCTGAATTTAAAAGGGCTATGGGCCTGTAGTTATCTGGAATGGAGGGGTCCTTCCCAGGTTTTGGGATAAATTGGGAATGTGGGGAACGTCCTTTGAGTATAGATTCATAGAGAGTCAACATGTGGGGAGACAGTATGTCAAAGAAGGTTTTATAGTAGAAATAGGGCAATCCGTCTGGACCAGGGGATTTGTGCAGAGGAAGATCTTTAATAATAGTTAGAAGTGCCTCTGCAGTTACAGTATATCTGAATTCAAGCTAGCTAGATCAGAGGAGGACAATTGCGGGAGCTTTATGTTAGAGAAAAATTTCACAAATTTGCCCTGAGTAAAAACGAAATTATTGTCAGGAGTCAGGCAATTGTACAGTTTGTGGTAGAAGTTACCAAAAATTTTGGACATCTCTAGGGGGCAATGAGTTTTGGTTCCGTCAGCTTGGGAGAGAAAGTCCGGGAATGAGTTAAATGGACGCGGACGCAATTTATTGACTAATATCCTATGAGGCTTATTAGAATACTCATAAAATGTTTGTTTTGTCCAGAGTAGTGATTTGGCTGCCCTACCAAGTTGTGCTAATTTGATTTGTTCTCTAAGGGAAGTAACCTTACGTAGCATTGACACTGTGGGACTGCGCAGTAGCTGTCGTTCAGCAGTCATCCGATCAGCTGAAAGAGACTGTAAATGTTTATCTGTCTTTTTTCAGACGGGAGCTTTCTGCTATGCACTCCCCATGAAAGACAGCCTTGTGGGCCTCCCACAGCGTAGAGGGGTCATGTACAGATCCTACGTTGAGCTGAAAAAATTCTTTTAGGCCTTTTGCCAGTTTATTGTGTGAGACCTCATGTTGTAAAAGGTGATCATTAAGCCGCCAGTGGCATGACCTAGTGTATGTCTGGGAAAGAGCAAGATCTAACATAATAGGAGCATGGTCAGACCATGTAATGGGGGAAATGTCAGATTCAGTTACATATGGAAGGAGAGGGGCAGAAATAAAGAAATGGTCAAGGCAAGAGTACATTTTATGGGCTGCTGAATATAATGTAAATTGATTAGCGGAGGGGTGTTTAATCCTCCATGAGTCAAAAAGTTGTTGGGATCTAATACATTTACGAAATGAATTAGCTTGGGATAGTATTTTCCTTGAGGGAATATCTTTATACAAAGTTTGTCTGTCTTTAGTGGAAGACCAAAGTTTATTGAGGAAATCAATCTGGCCCATATTGGGAGCATATAAATTGACTAAAGTGAAAGAAGAATTCATATAGTCACAATCGAGGATAAGAAATCCCCCATGAGGATCAGCATGGGCTTTCTTAATCCTGATTGGACATGGTTTCCGAATTAGAATTGCTACTCCTGCCTTACCTGTGGAATCGGAGGCAAGGAGGCAAGGTAGGAGGCGGGGAAGAATTTTGAAGCAAACTTGAGTGAGCCGCCTGCACGAAAATGTGTCTCTTGAATCATTATGACATCTGCTCCTGAGAATCTGAACCCCTTTAAAGCTATCCAACGTTTCTGAATGGAAGCCAGACCCTTCACATTGTATGACATGATCCTTAAAGCCATAAGTGTGTTATGTGCATGGAAGCTCGTTTAACATAAAAAACATAGGAGGGAGGAAAACATAAAGGACAAAGATAAGGGGGTAAGGTGGAGTAGGTTCACAATTGTACAAACTTAGCCCCTCGGTACCTGTATAATAGCAAATATACCATATAGAGAGAGAAAATGCATGAAAAATAAAAAAGAAATCAGGGTAAAAAAAAGTTGCAACCTCAGACTACTGAGCTGGCATCTGAGTATGGACACAGAAAAAATAACAAAATCAAGATCATGTATAAAAGACAACAGCAGAAAAAACAACAACAAAAAAAAAAATCTTTGGTTGTGTGCCTGAGATATAGCCATATCTCAGGGGGCCCTTAAAAACAACAGAGGCCAGGTAGGGACACATGAGGACCACCATCAGGGGAATCCAAAGAGCGAGGGAGGGGATCTGCCTGCCCTCCTTATGAACATGGCAGTAGCTGTGTGTGTCAAACAGGATGGATCCTGATAGATCAAAAATAAAATCAGCAGAGAGTAAAAAGGAAAAAATGAAATAGGAACAGCTGTCAATATGCTGGTGTAGTAAAGACCACAATAATTATAATAAAACCCCATGGGTTGGGAAAACATTACCCCAACTTAAACGTGGGGTACATTATAAACCTTTAGTCCAAAGCACTAAACTGCTTTTCTCTTGGACTATGGATAATCTAAATACGATTTTGAGCCCGAAAGTTCCCTGTAGGGGCATCAAGGAGGTTGCTTGGAGAATTGAGGGCGTTGAGGTGTGGATAGTTGTTTCTTTGATCGACTCCTCACCGGGCTCCTGACACGACTAGGGGTGGTGGGAAATGGAGGAGCTTGGGCCTGAGGAGGCAGCAGGTCTTCTTCCAGTATAGGGGGGAGACCCAGGCTTTTTGTGAAAGCTTCACCTTCTTGAAGGTCACAGAGACTGTGTTGGACACCATCCTTGGATACAATGAGGCGAAAGGGAAAGCCCCAGTAATAAGGGACTTGATGACGTTGCAGGTGGGATGTGATTGGACGTAGGTTCCTCCTTTTGGCAAGGGTGATAGGAGAGAGGTCACTGAAAATTTTTAATTTTGCCCCCTTATACACGAGCTGAGCTTTATTTCGTGTGGCTAGGGTTAGTGCCTCTTTGCTCTCATAATAGTGGAACCTCACAATAACATCTCTGGGCCTAGCTCCAGCCGGAGGTTTTGGGCCCAGAGAGCGGTGGGCCCTGTCAAGGCCCCAGTCCACATCCACTACCGTGGGGGCCTTGTTATTAAAAAGACCCAGAAGGAAGGTGCGTAATGCAGAGTCTCCCACTGTTTTAGGGATAACCCTGAAACGCAAGTTCTGCCTTCTCTCCCTAGCAAGTCCTCTTGCTGTAGTTATAGTTGGGAGACTGACTGCCTCAAGTTGTGGTTTTCCTCCTCCATAGCCTGCACATAGTCAACCATTTCATCAAACCTGTGTTCAATGGCATCAGTACGTTCCCCAATTTGATTTATTTCCCCTCTCAGTTCTGCAGCTAACTTGCTCACCTCTGTGGAAACAGTATGGGTGATCTGCTGGAGAAGAAGCTGCAGTTTGGCATCGAGCTTTGCATCCAGGATGGCTGGTGTAAGAATCTTCTGTGAAGAGACAGGGGACAGGGCCGGGCTCTGGGTGATGGCTGGTGGTTGTTTTTCAGCTTCTTCTGTCCCCAGGAAAGGGTCAATGGCGGCGAAGGGGTCCGCGGGTGAAATCGAGGCCACGGATTGCGGCCTAGTAAGGTACCGCTCCATGTGCGTTCTGGTGCATGGCCCAAACAGTGGATTGTAGTACTTCTGCTGCTGGACAATTTTTCCCATGGGTGCTTACAAGGTACAGCGAGTGGTTAGGCTTACCCCCGGCGCTTTATATTGCTTGTGTAGCTGATCGGAGGTCTGGGAGGTCTGACAGAGCCCGGAGCTCACTCAAGAGACATCCTTCATGTTAGAAGTCGCGCATGCGCCCCCCTCCACCTTCCGTTTGAGGATACCCCACAGATGCTCAATAGGGTTTAGGTCTGGAGACATGCTTGGCCAGTCCATCACCTTTACCCTCAGCTTCTTTAGCAAGACAGTGTTCATCTTGGAGGTGTGTTTGGGGTCATTATCATGTTGGAATACTACCCTGCGACCCAGTCTCCGAAGGGAGGGGATCATACCCTGCTTCAGTATGTTCCAGTACATGTTGGCATTCATGGTTCACTCAATGAACTGTAGCTCCGCAGTGCCAGCAGCACTCATGCAGCCCCAGACCATGACACTCCCACCACCATGCATGACTGTAGGCAAGACACACTTTTTTTTGTACTCTTCACCTGGTTGCCACCACACACGCTTGACACCATCTGAACCAAATAAGTTTATCTTGGTCTCGTCAGACCACAGGACATGGTTCCAGTAATAAATGTCCTTAGACTGCTTGTCTTCAGCAAACTGTGTGCTTTCTTGTGCATCATCTTTAGAAGAGGCTTCCTTCTGGGACGACAGCCATGCAGACCAATTTGATGCACTGTGCGGCGTATGGTCTGAGCACTGACAGGCTGAACCCCACCCCTTCAACCTCTGCAGCAATGCTGGCAGCACTCATATGTCTATTTCCCCAAAACAACCTCTGGATATGACACTGAACACATGCACTCAAATTCTTTGGTTGACCATGGTGAGGCCTGTTCTGAGTGGAACCTGACCTGTTAAACCACTGTATGGTCTTGGCCACCCTGCTGCAGCTCAGTTTCAAGGTCTTGGCAATCTTCCTATAGCCTAGGTCATCTTTATGTAGAGCAACGATTCTTTTTTTTCAGATTCTCAGAAAGTTCTTTGCCATGAGGTGCCATGTTAAACTTCCAGTGACCAGTATGAGAGAGTGAGAGTGATAACATCAAATTTAACACACCTGCTCCCCAATCACACTTGAGACCTTGTAACACTAACGAGTCACATGACACGGGGAGGGAAAATGGCTAATTGGGCCCGAATTGGACATTTTCACTTAGGGGTGTACTCACTTTTGTTGGCAGTGGTTTAGAGATTAATGGCTGTGTGTTGAGTTATTCTGAGGGGACAGCAAATTTACACTGTTATACAAGCTGTGCACTCACTACTTTACATTGTAGCAAAGTGTCATTTCTTCAGTGTTGTCACATAAAAAGATATAATAAAATATTTACAAACGTGTGAGGGGTGTACTCACTTTTGTGAGATACTGTGTGCACATTGACTTTTTCTGTTATTTTTGTCCTATTTGATGTTTGCTTCACAATAAAAAAAAACATCTTCAAAGTTGTGGGCATGTTCTGTAAATTAAATCATGCAAATCCTCAAACAATCCATGTTAATTCCAGGTTGTGAGACAACAAAACACAAAAAATGCCAAGGGGGTGGATACTTTTGCAAGGCACTGTGTGTGTGTGTGTGTGTGTGTGAGTGTGTATATATATGTGTGTGTGTGTGTATGTATATATATATATATATATATATATATATATATATATATATATATATATATATATATATATATATATATATATATATATATCTCGTATATACTCGAGTATAAGTCAAGTTTTTCAGCACATTTTTTTGTGCTGAAAGTGCCCCCCTCGACTTATACTCGAGTCAAGCACTTTTCTGCAGCAAAAAATGTCATTTTCCAAACTGAATGTGGGGCCCCGTATCTCAGGGCCACTTTGTGCTGGGAACACTACATTTAATGTGCAAACCCAGTGGAACTGGTACCATAATATATCCAAAGATGGAGTTCCTAGTACTAAGTGGCCCCGAGATACGGGGCCCCAAAATCAGTTCAGAAAATGTCATTCTCTGCTGCAGAAAAGTGCTTGACATTTTCTGAACCGAATTTGGGGCCACATATCTCAGGGGCACTAGGTGCTAGGAACCCCATATTTGGTGTGCAAACCCAGTGGAACTGGTACCATATCCAAAGCTAGGGTTCCTAGGACCAAGTAGCCCCGAGATACAGGGCCCCAAAGCCGGTTCGGAAAATGTCATTCTCTGCTGCAGAAAAGTGCTTGACATTTTCTGAACCGGGGCCCTGTATCTTGGGGACACTTGGTGCTAGAAATGCCAGCTTTGGATATTTTTTTTGGTGCTAGTTCCTCTGAGGTTGCACACTAAATTTGGGGTTCCTAGCACTAAGTGGCCCAGAGATACGGGGCCCCAATATCGGTCAACTGTGTCCACCTACAGCAATGTCATTTTGGGACCATTTGGGTTCAGAGACCCCAAATTTTAGCTGCAGCTAGGGGGCATCTAGGAACCCTTAACTACCGAGTTTGAAGTTCGGGGGACCTATGGCTGCAAATGGGCACAGTGAGGCATGCTAATGGGCACAGTGATGCTGCAAATGGGCACTGTTGACCCTCTTTTCCACTTACAGTAGCTGTGCATTTCTCACCCTCGTCTTATACTCGGGTCACTAAGTTTTTCCCATTTTTTTGTGGTAAATTAGGGCCTCGACTTATACTCGGAACGACTTATACTCGAGTATATATGGTATATATATAATTTAATACATTTTTTATATATTTTTTCATTTACAAACGTTTTTATTGAGGTATAATATAAAGACTGGGTGTACAAGCACTGTGAGAACAATAAGTACAGTAACAGGGTAGCCTAAGACAGCTTAACAATACATCTCACATGTTGCCATTAAAATATATCAATACAATACACAATGAACGCATTAATTGGGAAAGAAAAAAAATAAGGAAAATGAAAAGAAACCAAAGAAAACGTGTGATACGTGATATGTGATACGTGTGCAACCCGAGTGTAGGGAAAATGCCATCATTCAACCAGGATGCTATATTCGTCAATATATACTGTAGAACACAGAAAAATAAGCATTAGAAGTACCTACCAAGCAAATTATATCAAATCTTACAATTGTTAGTTCTGTTGTGCCTCTGAGGCAGGGACTGAGGGATCCTCGAGTCTGTTACTAAGCAGGTGTGACGTCCAAGCTTTCCATTTGCGGTTGAAAATTTGCATGGAGTCCAGGAGAGTATGGTGTATTCTTTCTATAATTCTAATGGACTCCATGCGTAAAATCACCTGCGACCAAGACACATGGGAGCGTTTCCAATTCAGTGCTATTGCCCATTGGATAGCGCTAAAAAGAGTGTGAACTCATTTCTGTAGTGGGGGGGGGGGGGGACAGCTGGGAGTTCTGCAAACAACAAACACATTTGATAAGTCAAGGTAACTGATACTCCAGATAGAAGTGCTATGAGAGAGGTTGTTTTCTGCCAAATGGGATCTAAAGCCTTACAACTCCAGAATGTATGCAATAGCGTACCCCTGTCCTGGCATCCTCTAAAGCATGTGCCAGGAACCAGTGGGTACATTCTGTGAAGACGATCCGGAGTATAGTACCAACGGGTATGTAGTTTGAGTACCGTTTCCTTTATGGATATAGAGCGTGTACATTTGTGCATGTTGTCAATCATGTCCTGCCAGTCCTCCACTGGGAATTCCTGAGCCGTCTCTGCCTCCCACGCCTCCATTGCTATAGATTTTGGAGAGGAATTGTAGTCGTTAAGGTATCAGTAAAGAGTGGAGATAGTCCCCCTATCCCTAGAGGCTTTCCCGCACAGGAATTCAAATGGAGTTTTTGTCAGTTCCACTCCGCCAACCAAAGTTGCCGAGTAGAAGTGTCTTATTTGCAAGTATTGGTGAAAATCCAATTGTCCCATGGCATATGTTTGCTGTAAGTGTGTGTATGAACAAAAGGAAGCACCCTGCAACAGAGATTCAAGGTTCACCAATCCCCTTGCAGACCAATTTAGGAATGACGTGTCTGAGGTAAAGTCTGGAGGGAATGAGGGTTCTCCCAAAAAAGTGGCGTGTCAGATTTTAGTTTAAACTTCTTCGAATAGAGGGACCATATGTATAATGATTGGCCTACTATATTATTAAGTGGGGTAATGTCTTTTGGAGATATTGAGCGTGACCAGAGAAGACCCGGGAGATAATATGGAGCCACCGAGATCCGCTCAAATTGCAGCCATGGTATAGAAGTAGGGGAGGTATGCCACTGCGCCAATTGAATAAGGCGGGATGCCAGGAATTATTTCCATAGATCCGGGCATCCCAAGCCACCCCTCACACGGGCTCTATACATCAATGGATGACCTAGTCTGGGTTTTTTGTTTTGCCATACGAATCTGAGCAGATCCGATTTGGATTGTTAGTAGTGTAGAGCGAGAGACATACAGAGGTAAGGACCTAAAGAGGAACAAGAGTTTTGGGAGGATAGTCATTTTAACTGCTTGAATTCTCCCTAAGAATGATATATGGTATGAAGACCATTGATTTTAAAGGCGTTTAACATTAGAGAAAGCTTGAGGGTAGTTTAAGGAATAAATCTGTTTGAGAGAAGGGGCTAGTTTTATGCCTAAATATTGCAGTGAGTCGTGATTCCAGGAGAATTTGAATTTATCTTTAAGAGTAGTCAGTAAAGGTTGGGGGAGGTGAATGGGTAAAGTCGAACATTTACAAGGGTTCACTCCTAGGCCCATGAGGTTATGGAAGGAGTCTAGGGAGGACAGAAGGTTGGGAAGGGAGATCAGGGGGTCAGAAATAATAGGACATCGTCAGCATAGAGGCTAAGTTTAAACTCTTGATCGCCCTTTTTATATCCTTTAATGTCGGGGTTATTGGAGAGAATTTGAATTTATCTTTAAGAGTCGTCAGTAAAGGTTGGGGGAGGTGAATGGGTAAAGCCGAACATTTAGAACGGTTCACTCCTAGGCCCATGAGGTTATGGAAGGAGTCTAGGGAGGACAGAAGGTTGGGAAGGGAGATCAGGGGGTCAGAAATAAATAATAGGACATCGTCAGCATAGAGGCTTTTTTATATCCTTTAATGTCGGGGTTATTGGAGATGGATCTGGCCAGGGGTTCCATAGCGAGGGCAAATAAAAGAGGGGGCACCCTTGTCTAGTTCGACAGTTCAAAGAAAAGTAATTAGAGTTGCACCCTGGGAGCTTGATACGAGTTTGGGGGTGGTGGTATAGGGCCTTAAATCCATGTATGAATGCACCACTAAATCCAAATTTCAATAACACTGTGTCCAGATAGGTCCATAGGACACTATCAAATGCCTTATTTATGTCCAAACTCAAAAATAATACCTGCCTAGAGTGCATATCAGCATCCTGGAGTATATTGGTGGCCAAACAAATGTTATCAGTGATCTGTCTGGATGGTATAAAGCCTGTTTGGTCAGGGGAAATCAAGGTCATAATAACTTTGGCCAGGCTGTCTGCTAAAATCCGTCCAAATATTTTTAAGTCATTGTTTATAACTGAAATGAGGCGGAAGTTTTGGGGGCGGGTATGGTCTTTGCCTGGTTTGGATATAAGGGACATATTGGCAAGTAGCATTTCTTCGGGGAAATGTTTCCCTTTGAAAATGTAGTTATAGAGTTTACTTAGTGTGGGGATTAAGGATTCTGCAAATTTTTTGTAATAGATGGCTGAGAATCCATCTGGACCAGGGTCTTTGGAGGGTTTAAGGGAAGAAATGATAGAGGCTACTTCCTCTGAAGTACAGGGGGCATTGAGGATTAATAATTGCTCCTCTGAGCAAGAGGGTGTCTAACCAGGTTTGCGAGGGAGGAGGAAGGGAGGGGTCTCGGCCTGAAAATAGTTTCTGATAAAAGGAGAAGATACTCAGAACTTGTTTGGGATGGGTGGTAAGGTTGCCATTATGGTCTTTCAGCTTGTAAAGGTGTGTCGGTTGAGTGGTCTGTTTGAGCTTACGTGCGAACATTGTGGAAGCTGAGTTACTATGAAGGAGGAAACGGGCCTTGGACCATCTAAGGGATTTTTCTGTGTGTTCTGAAAGTATGTCATCCAGGGCCCTTCTTTTTTCATTTATCTGGAGGAGAAACTCCTGTTAGGGTGTCTATGTGTGTCTATGGTAGAGTTGTTCAAGGTCAGAGGTGAGTTTTCGAGTATCGTGTTGTTTTTGACATTTCTTAGTTGTTGGGATTTCTATTAGGTGGCCCCTCATCACAGCTTTATGAGCTGCCCAAAGGGATGTGGGGGAAATATCTTCTATGTCGTTGTGTCTAAAATATTTCGTGAGGCGTTCTGACAACTGGGTCAAAACCACAGGGTCCGTAAGTAACGTGTCATTAAGGTGCCAGGATCTGGCTGTATAGGGGAGGTCTAGACAAGAAATTTGGGTGGAAACTATGTGGTGGTCTGACCAAGGGCAAATATGTATGTTAGCTGAGGTAGAGTTTACAGTCAGGGAAGGAGTGCTGAAGATATAGTCCAGGCGGGAGTAACTATTGTAGGGGTGAGAATAGAAAGTGTATTCCCTAGAGCCTATGTTATGAGCCCTCCAGACATCTATTAGTTGATTGGACTTCAAAGAGTGTTGAAGGGATTTAGGAAAAGCTTTAGAGGTGGGGCATGTTCGACTTCTTTCCATCACCGAGTGGGCTACTAGGTTAAAATCCCCCCCGATTAGTAAGTGAGGGGAGTGGAACCTGTCAAGGATCTGAAAAAAATCTTTAAAAAATGTAGCCTGTGATGCGTTAGGCGCATAAACTGAGGCCAAGGTTAATTGTTTATCCTGAATGGAGCCTTTGACTATCACAAAGCGACTGCTTGGATCTCTATATATCTGTTGAAACATCACCAAATTTTTAATAAGGATAGCTGCCCCTCTAGACCTGGACCCATAGGTGGAGAAGTAACATTGTTTGAATGTTTTGTCTAAATATGATGGTGGTTATTAGTTGAGAAATGCATCTCCTGAAGTAGGAGGATATCAGCTCCAAGAGATTTGTAAGCTTTAAATGCTTTTCGTCTCTTTTTCGGGGAATTAAACCCCTTTATATTGTGGGAGATTACTTTAAGACCCATAGTTTTTTTAAGGTGGAAAATTTAGGATCAAAGGGGGGTCCAGGCCGAGAGGGGGCACCCAAACAGCAGTACACATTACCCCTGGGGGAACATACATCTAATGCAAAAAACCCGTTAAGGAGATTTGCAATATCTGGTTGACACGACTGGAGGAATAGCGACATATGTATCACATTGATAGAAGCACCTGTAAGTGGCATAAAAGGAATTAGAAAAATAAAGCAAGGAACAAAAAAACCCAAAAAAACTAGTAAGCATAGAACTGGGCCAAAGGATGGCAATACATAGTCTTGGGGGGTCAAGGGGGAAAACGCCCCAGAGACCCAAAAAGAAATGTCTATTTGGACCAAAGGGTCCAACACTCTAAATTCTTGGGTCCATAGATTTTGCATAAATGCAAATTTATTGTGTGTATTTACCTGCGAGAGGCCCACCTACTCGGACACCACTAAACAGATGGGAGGTCGACGGGCCCCAGACAGTGTAGAGTGTAGGGACAAGCAAGCGGACGCAACCGGAATTCTGCGATGAGCCGGGAGAGTCCAGGTGCATCAAAGCATGACGGGAGAGATCCATTGTTCGTAACCTTGAAAAAAAGACAGAAAACATATAGAGGAAACAAAAAGGTGAAAATGAGAGGAGCAGTTAGTTTCGATGTTGATCTCGGCGGTCTCTTCTGGGAGGTGGGGTGGCTTAAATAGCTGAGTGATGCGGGGTGGACGGCAGCCTGGGCAAGGTAGCCGCCTCTAGGAGGCCCAGCTTCACCAGCAATTCCTTGCCTTCTGCTATCGTGGTAATGGTGCAAGTCGTGCCATTGTGAGGAACCTGGAGCTTAAATGGGAATCCCCAACAGTAGCGGATACTTGCAGACTGAAGAACTGATGTAACCTCTTTCATCTTCCTGCACTTGTCAAGGGTGGTGGGGGAGATATCCAGGTAAATTTGAATGGGGGTACCCTCCAGGCGAATGTTGGGAGTGTTCCTTGAGGCCCTGAGGATGTCCTCTTTAATTAGGAAGTCCTTGAGGCAAAGCACTATATCTCTAGGGGGCTTCTCCAGGGGAGGGGGTGGGCGCAGGGCCCTGTGGATCCTATCACAGGAAAAGGCTGCAAGAGGGGAATCGGGCAGGAGAGACTGAAATAGCTTCTGGATCGCAGGTAATAAATCGGTCGCCGATTCTGGTACTCCCCGTACCCTAAGATTGTTACGTCTATTCCTGTTGTCCAAGTCCTCAATGTGGGTTTGAAGTTGCAGGACCATCTCGGACAAGGACTCATGCTCCTTTCTGAGATCTGAACATACCAGGGACAGCTCATCATGCTTAGTCTCTAATAAGTCAGTTCTCCTTCCCAGAGCTGCAATTTCCAGTTATAAAGTGTTAGTCGATTTGTGCAGCTCTGATTGGAATTTCTGGGCAAACTTGTCATACATCAGAGTAAGACTTTCATTCAGATCCGCCTTAGTAAGTTGCAATGAATACTCAGTCTCCTAGGGAGTGTGACGCTGAGGAGGCTGCAGCATGTGGATGTGCCTGTGACTGTCTCTTCTGGGCGCCATCTTGGGACTGCATGCTCTGTTCCCTCACTCTCAGCAAGTAGGTGGTAAGTGACTTTTGGGCCGGTTTGCTGCGGCAAATTTTTGGTCCTGGCCTGTGCTAGATGTTCCGCCGGGGGTGCGGGGAAGAATCGTCAAAATAAACTGTAGAAATAGCCCCGGGGAAGTGCCGTTCGTCTCCGTGGCTCACGGAGCTCTCAGTTCTGGATATTGCTACTATACTCACTACATGTGTTTTTATCCCTGCAGGGGTATGAGGATCTGGTGAGTGTGGAACTGAAGGGGAGCACGAATGTCACTTCACTTTCTGCACAAGTATACGCACAAGTCACTTTGGATACCAGCACAAGTCAATTGGGAATTTGCAATTTGCACCAAAGATTGGACTTAATTATATATTTGTTTATATACATTCTTCACATGTGAACTTTTTTTTTATGAACCTTTTGAGGAATTTATCTGATGGATTCTTTTGATGAATTTTCTTGATTTTGGTTTTTGTGTTTTTTTTGTAAATATACATATATTTTTACATTCTTTATCTTCACGTTATTGTGTGTTTGGAATATATACAGACCCCAGGGATTAAGCATTAAAAACACTTATTAAGAATATTATACACAATATTTTTGTACTGGTAAAGTATATAAGGTTGGGAACACTATTTATCTATATGAGTTTTTTTTAATATTACTGGTACACAACACTCCTTGTCATAAATACTTAAATCAATCAATTTACACAAAGGTAGGGAGGGGAAGGGGGAGAGGAGAGCAGACAAGAGAGAGAGGATGACAGAGGCACATAAACTGACCACGGGGTCAGGGCTCAGCAGCCATGATGAACTGTGGTCAGTTTACAGAGGGGAGGGTAGAAACTGACAGGATCAGCCACTTATTTTAGGTGATACAGGGGGCCAAATTACACAGCACAAGCACTGTGCTGTATAACATGCTTTAAAGGGACAGGATCCTTTTTTTTTTTTAGGTTAACAAACACTTTAAGTTATAAAAAAAATCCCAATATGTTTGAACATCTCACGGAGCACTGTTCAATCCATCATCCAAAAATGGAAAGCGCATGGCACAACTGCAAACCTACCAAGACATGGCCGTCCACCTAAACTGACAGGCCTGGGCAAGGAGAGCATTGGCACGGCTGGGCGAAACGACGTTACCTTAAGTAGCTTCACCTTTTGGCCACCAGGGGTGTGCCTGGAACTGATGCGATTGCTCAGTGAGCGCGATGACCGTTGGGCACCCGCAATCGCTCGTGACAGAGCGAAAACCGGGATCTGTGTGTGTAAAGGCACAGATCCTGGTTCTCTCAGGGGAGAGGAGACCGATCGCGTGTTCATATTATATATAAACAGCGATCTCTCTCTCCTCCTAAACAGTCCCATCCCCCCTACAGTTGGAACACACCTAGGGAACACAGTTAACCCCTTGATCGCCCCTAGTGTTAACCCCTTCCCTGCCAGTGACATTTATACAGTAATCAGTGCATTTTTATAGCACTGATCGCTGTATAATTGTCAGTGGTCTCAAAAATGTGTCAAAAGTGTCCAATTTGTCAGCTGCAAAATCTCAGTCCCGATAAAGATCTTGGAAAGCTGCCATTACTAGTAAAAAAAAAAAGAATAATAAAAATGCCATAAATCTATCCCCTAATTTGTAGATGCTATAACTTTTGCGCAAACCAATCTATATATACTTATTGCAATTTTTTTTTACCAAAAATTTGTAGAAGAATACATATATTCTAAACCCTAAACTGAGGATTTTTTTTTTATTTGAAAAAAAATGTGGGATATTTATTATAGCAAAAAGTAAAAGATATTGGGGGTCATTTGCTATAGCTAATTGCCACTAATTAGCGCTAAAACGGTATTCACTATAGCACTGGTGAGAAAATACTCCCAAAATCGAATTTACTATAGTTTCCTGAAACCAAATGGCACCCAAACCCTTACTCTGCTAAAACCTGGAGAATTGCACATGAAAATAATGTTTAGAGCATGATATAATTGCCTAAATGGTACTGAAATATGCGGTAGATTATTTAAAGATAATCTGCTTTTAAACTGTGTGAAAAAGGGATTTCTATACTGAAATATGTTTAAAAGTCTGAAAAGTGAAAAATTCCCCCGTTTTGGACAACTAGGTGCCAACACAACTAAACATGCTCAGACCTGAAAATAGCTCTCATTTTAGCTCCAGTGTCTTTTTTACCTGGCGCTATAGTAAATACCAAAATGAGAGCTAATTAGAGAGCATTTTTTGGAAGTAAAAATCTGCTCTATTCTAGTCCAATGCAAGTTTTAGCCATTGATTCTAATGGAATAATTGTAACTTTCAAAAAAAAAAACCTTTTAACCACTTAAGGACCAGCCTCGTTTTGGATTTTAGGTGCTTACATGTTTAAAACAGGTTTTTCTGCTCGAAAATTACTTAGAACCCCCAAACATTATATATGTTTTTTCTTCTAACACCCTAGAGAATACAATGGCGGTCATTGCAATACTTTTTTTTGCACCGTATTTTCGCAGCGGTCTTATAAGCGCACTTTTTTTGGAAAAAATTCACTTTTTTGAATAAAAAAATAAAACAACAGTAAAGTTATCCCAATTTTTTTTTATATTGTGAAATATAATGTTACGCCAAGTAAATTGATACCCAACATGTCATGCTTGAAAATTGCGCCCGCTTGTGGAATGGCGTCAAACTTTTACCCTCAAAAATCTCCATAGGCGACGTTTAAAAAATTCTACAGGTTGCATATTTTGCGCTACAGAGGAGGTCTAGGGCTAGAATTATTGCTCTCGCTCTACCGGTCGCTGTGATACCTCACATGTGTGGTTTGACCACCGTTTTCATATGCGGGCGCTACTCGCGTATGCGGGCGCTTCTGCGCGCGAGCTCGTCGGGACAGGGGGGTTTTAAAATTTTTTTTTTTATTTTTATTATTTATTTTACAATATTTTATTTATTTTTACACTGTTTTTTAAAAAAAAAATTGTGTCACTTTTATTCCTATTACAAGGAATGTAAACATCCCTTGTAATAGAAAAAAGGATGGCAGGACCTCTTAAATATGAGATCTGGGGTCAAAAAGACCTCAGATCTCATATTTACACTAAAATGCAATAAAAAAAATAAAAAAAAAGTCATTTAGAAAAATGACATTTGAAAAAATATGCCTTTAAGAGGCGTGGACGGAAGTGACGTTTTGACGTTGCTTCAGCCCAGCAGTGTCATGGAGACGAGTGAGCGCCATCTTGGCCTCACTCGTCTCCAGACACACCACGGCACAGGACGCGATCGCCTCTGCCGCTACCGGCTCCGGTAAGCGGCGGGAGGGGGGGCCCCTCTCCCGCCACCGATAAAAGTGATCTCATGGCGAATCCGCCGCAGGGACCACTTTTATCTGAAAGCCGGCCGCCGCACGAAAACGGGGATACCGGGTTATGGCAGCTAGCTGCTGCCATAACAACGATATCCCCGTTCAAACTTAGGACGTACATCGTCGTGCGGCGGTCGGGAAGTGGTTAATGTTGAGATGAAATGTATCTTTCTCTGAAATAAATTTTCCTTTGCAACATTGTTGCTTCTACTTAAAATATTTTGTTTTTAAGAATGCTAGAATGTGGAATGTTTTGATCAAATATATTTTTCTCTGTCACTTTCACTTGTTACTCTCCATCTCACAACAATCTTTACCCAAACTCACACAGGTGTCTTTACAATCCACAAACAATACAATTGCTGATGCAAATTTAAAATGAATCACATTTTTTTGTGCTTTTTATTATTTCCAAATATTCATAATTTGAGCCCAAAAAAATGTGCTATGTGTACCAACATTCCCAATTCCCAACAATTCCCAAAAATTTGAGGGTAATATTCTACTCTCGCCCACAAAAAACACCAAATATCACAGAATAAATCAAGAAGAATAACTCTTGAGTAATGTAATTCCATCACCTGTATGTCCAAAGAAATGCAGTATTTATGTGTTTTATGTGTATTTATGTGTAGTTATGTGTAGGAGGTTCTCACACGTGGCAGCTCTGTGGCTTAGAGGTTATAACTTCTGCTTATTATCCCTGAGCATCTGGGTTCAAATCCCAAACATGCTGCTTCATGTAGAGAAGTTGTCTCATCTCCCAGGTCCTATAACTGTGTCTTAATGTAGTATTTATGTGTAGGAGGGTTCCACCACCATTGAAAGTCTTTTCCAGATACACTATTTAGCCAAAAGTGTTGGGACACCTACCTTTACACACACATGAACTTTAATGGCAGCCCAGTCTTAGTCCGTAGGTTTAAAATTTGATTTGGCCCACCCTTTGCAGCTAGAACAGCTTCTGGTAAGGCTGCCCACAAGGTTCAATGTGTCTATGGGAATGTTTGATCATTCTTCCAGAAGTGCATTTGTGAGGCCAGGCACTGATTTTGGATGAGAAGGCCTGGCTCGCAGTCTCTGCTCTAATTCAGCCAAAGGGTGTTCTATCGGGTTGAGGTCAGGACTCTGTGCAGGCCAGTAAAGTTTCTCCACCCCAAACTCCCTCATCCATCATGTCTTTATGGACCTTGCTTTGTGCACTGGTGTGCAGTCATGCTGGAACAGGAAAGGGCTTTCCCCAAACTGTTCCCACAAAGTTGGGAGCATGAAATTGTCCAAAATGTCTTGGTATGCTGACGCCTTAAGAGTTCCCTTCACTGGAACTAAAAGGCCAAGCCCAACCCCTGAAAAACAACCCCGCATCATAATCCCCCCTCCACCAAATCATTTGGACCAGTGCAAAAAGCAAGGTCCATAAAGACATGGATGAGTGATTTTGGGGTGGAGGAACTTGACTGGCCTGGACAGAGTCCTGACCTCAACACAACAGAACACCTTGGGGATGAATTAGAGCAGAGACTGTAGGACAAGCCTTCTCATCCAACATCTGTACCTGACCTCACAAAAGCACTTGGAAGAGTGGTCAAACATTCCCAAAGACACACTCCTAAACCTTGTGGACAGCCTTCCCAGAAGAGTTGAAGCTGTTATAGCTGCAAAGGGTGGGACAAATGAGTTTTGAACCTAATACTAATACTGGGATGCCATTATAGTTCATGTGTGTATAAAGGCAGGCATCCCAATACTTAGGCCAATATATTGTATATTGCTTGTGACACTGAGCATGGCTATGGACTTAGGGCTGGTTCACACCACAGAGATGCAGAGAACATGTGTTGTGCTGCCTGGTGGCTAAGTGGGTAGCAGTTCTGTCTAGCAGCACTTGGCATGTTGGTTCAATTTCCCAACATGCTAATGCTTGTGTTGAAGTTTATATGTTCTCCCTGTGTGGGTTTCTCACCACAATCCAAAGACATGCTGCCATTTTATTTGTCTCTTGTCGAAATAGGTTCTAATGTAAGAAAGTTACTTTTGGACTTTAGATTGGAAGCTCATTGCAGCCAGGGACTGATGTTAATGTTTGTTAGCACTAATCATGCCCAGGGACTTGGACAATTAAAATTGTAGGGTTTACACTGCACTGGTACATATGCTTAGAAAACTGTTGCTTTGTTTATGTGGATGCAAATGGACTTCGATCTTTGGCCTGTAGTTGGAGATTTGATGCACATAGCCAAGGGCTAACACAGTTGCGAATAGTATTATGTATTCCTGCTCATTAGATGCAATCACTATATGATCACTATAATCACATATATGAAGAGATAGATTGAAAGATACTGATGGGCGTGTACTTCTATTGGGCCTGTCAGTGTGCTAACAATACAACCTCTCTTATATAAAGGCCTGCAGTAGGGGGGTTCATTTGGCCTGAGAAGGTCAGGTTTTTTGCTGTGATTTGTGTGTGAGAAGGAATGATATTGTGCCTATTGGCAAATGCCCAACTAGAGATATTTGCTGAAATTCTTGTGCATTTTTTCAATCAAAAGTGGGTTTATGTGGCCATGCTGTCAATGTTGTGTGTGTATGTATTGTTCCTGTCTGATCATGCAAACATCGTTTGGAAGCATCTGCTGACCTTCTACTCTTTTTGATCTTGTTGTTTAATCGTGTACACCGAAATGCAGCTTCCAGCAGAACATGGTCACCAATGTATGTGTGGATTCTGGGCTGGTGGTGGGTGTTTTGAATAAGTGTTTTTTAATGTTATGTTGGAATGCTTTGTAAGAATAATGACTGTTAAGTATGTTTCTATAATCTTGCAGATAAAAATGTGATGTGTTGCCCGTTATACACTGAAATTAAAGCTGTGCCCACTCTAAGGTTTTGTCAAATTTTAGATTGTAACCTCCTATGAGCAGGGCCCTTAAAATCCTATTGCTAAATGTAGCACCATATATCCTGTCCAATTTTTTTTTGAAGCTAGTAAATGTACATTTTTTTTTCTGCTGGTAAAATAAAAGTACATTATTGAGCTTTGTTGTGTTGTGGTGTTTTTTTTCTTCTACTTTTCTTTCTCTTTAGTTTTTGTGGGTGGTGATGGTTTTGGGAAAGTGCAATATCTCTTATATCTTATTTCAATATGTATTTGTGCACCAAAAAAATAATCTCTTCGCCCTGGTTCACAATGATGCTACTTAGAAATCGCACTACTTCACTTGAAGTAGCACGATTTCGAAGTAGCAAGGTCAGCGTGATTTCAGGTGCTACTTGATAGACATCTGTGTGGCTCCATCCACAGATGTCTATTGAAGTCGCACCTGAAATCGGCAAAAGTAGTGCAGGAACTACTTTAGCAAATTGGTGCGGCATCACAAAATCGGTGTTGCATCGATTGGAACAGTGCCATTGCTGCCAATAGTCATGTGATTTGATCTCTCAAATCGCATGACAAATCGCTCCAATGTAAGCCTAGGCTTCTGCACACCTGCAAGTAAATGATAAAGGTGGAATCTTTCTATATAACAGCTGTGGAGAATTTCAGGTAATGAATTCAGCTGGTGGATAGGCAGTGATGTATGTGTCAGCTTTAGTTCACATTGGTGCGATTTGACATGTCAAATCGGTGGCAATTGCACCTTTTTTTTTTTTTTTTTTTTTCAAATTATTTTTTATTAAAGATTTTCAAGTACAAAACAAAACATAGTACAGATTTCCTTTTTCTTGTTCATCAACGAACACATCATGAAAACATACATTGATCAAAGATAGGTTCAAGGTTTACATTGTAGAGGGTGAGTAATTTTTACAATGTTATTATCTTAATTATTATATATGATGTGGTAATAGTTTAGTTAACATAGTGTATTTTCATGAGACAGTAAAATGGAAGTGTAGCAAAGGATAAAAAAAGGGGGGGGGGAGGGGAAGGGGGAGGAAAAAAGGAAGGAAGAGGAGGGTAGGGAAGGGGGTTGGATGGGTAAAGGGAAGGGAGAGGGAGAGGGAGAGGTGACGGATTGATGTAGGTATGTATATTTTTCATTAACTATGTAAGCTTAGCTAAGATATGCAATTGCACCTTTTTTATTGGTGCGACTTTGGGGTGCAATTTGTATTGATGTCAGTGCAGAAACCTGCACAGATGTCTCTGAGATTCCCCCTGCAGTCGGGACTGACATGACATGAATGAAATTGTGTGATTTCAACTGAACGATTTCCTCCCTCTGTCAGTGTGAACCAGGGCTCAAACTGGGCCTTTTGTTTTTGTCATTCACCTGCTGCTAACCCAGGGACACCATTTCTTATCGAACGCCTTTAAATATCATAAGTAGAAATACAAATTTGCATAGCTGCAAATAAACAAAAATAATAAAATCGTGGTTGTGATCAAATATTCGCAGCAGCGATCCAAAGAGTGTGGTTTCGCCTTCTCACCCAGAAATAAGTCATTGTAATCACCTGGAAGTTCCTGTGCTGGTCAGGATCTCCATCTAGGTGGACATGGCGAGGCCCCTCTTTAGCAAAGAGGAGGTGCTGCTCATTTTCCGGATAAGGGTATGATATGTACTTGTGCTTAATCAATGTGGGGTGGATGTGGTAGTTAGAATTGGGTTGGGTGGGGTTCATTGATTTGTTTGGCATCCCCACACATTTGCTTCTGGCCCATGTGCACACATCACTTCCTGCATTTGTTCTGCTGATGTAAATGCAAGTAAAAATGAGAGCTCCTTTCTATTAAAATATATATGACTTGTTTCACAGTTGGGTGACTTTGGACCTCCGAGTTGCTTGACAAGTTGTACCCCATGATTCTCAGTGATAATTAGGGATGGGCCAAACACCCCCATGTTCGAACATGTGAACACCGTTAAAGTCTATGGGACACAAACATGAAAGTGCTAATTTTAAAGTTTAATATGCAAGTTATTGTCATAAAAAGTGTTTGGGGACCCGGGTCCTGCCCCCAGGGGACATGTATCAATGCAAAAAAAGTTTTAAAAACTGCAGTTTTTCGGGAGCAGTGATTTTAATAATGCTTAAAGCGAAACGATAAAAGTGTAATATTTCTTTAAATTTCGTACCTGGGGGGAATCCCGGGCCGTTTTTATCAATGAACTCATATGTGTATTGTCAGGACCGATAATTCATTAATAGCCGGTGTCTTGCCGAGAAAGTTCCCCTGGTGGATAAGGACCCCCCTGTATTTCACATGCGCTGCGTTTGCGCAGTATGAACGACTAGGGAGACGCCAAAAGTCTCCGAAGTTGAACAGCTGATCGTCAGCTCTACATGGCGCCTGCGCACTACATTCTGCCAGTCCAGGTTCCAGCTCCACCATCCTAGTGGACATAGTTAGAATAAAAATATGCCAAGCGAAGCGAGGCCGTGCCCGAAGCATGGCGAGCGAAGCGAGCCCGCGAGGGGCCCTGTTACAGGTGCCGTGTACAGCTGACTCACAGGTGTTCGGCTTCGGCTATTTTCGGCGGCACGTACTGCGCAAGCGCTGCGCCTGCGCAGTACAGGGGCGTCCTTATCCACCAGGGGGAACTTTCTCGGCAGAACACCGGCACTAGCGCTAGCACTTTTAAATGACTTTTTTCTTCCTTTAGAAATGTAATTTTGCTGTCAGACTGTTCTAAACACGGGAAACATGCACCCCTCTACAGGCATACTAAATCACTGCTCCCAAAAAAACAGACATTTTTAAAACTATTTTTTGCATTGATACATGTCCCCTGCGGCAGGACCCGGGTCTCCAAACACTTTTTATGGCAAAGAATGTGCATTTAAGCCTTCAGTGAGAACTTTGGATTTTGCAGGTTCGAGCCCCATTGACTTCCACTATTCCAGCATATGTGATCTGACAGGCATTATTGCCGGCAATAGCGCTGCTTTCCATTTGCATTAGCGTTCAGTTTCTGAGAGTTAAAGTCTTTCTGGCCTTTTTTGAGAGCTATTTTTTGGCACTGCAGGATAATTTTTTGGCTCTATAGTAAATGACCCCCATTGTGTTTTTTTAAAAATTGTCGCTCTTCTTTGGTTTATAACGCAAAAAATAAAAACCGCAGAGGTGATCAAATATCACCAAAAGAAAGCTCTATTTGTGGTGAAAAAGGGACGTCAATTTTGTTTGGGTACAGCATTGCATGACCGCGCAATTGTCAGTTAAAGCGACGCAGTGCCGTATCACAAAAAATAGCCTGGTCATTGAGCAGCCAAATCTTCCGGGGCTGAAGTGGTTAATAAGGGACGCAGCCAAAAGGCCCATGGTAACTCTGGAGGAGCTGCAAAGATCCACAGCTCAGATGGGAGAATCTGTCCTCAGGACAACTATAATGCCCCATACACACGGTAGGACATTGATCGGACATTCTGACAACAATATCCTAGGATTTTTTCCGACGGATGTTGGCTCAAACTTGTCTTGCATACACACGGTCACACAAAGTTGTCGGAAAATCCGATCATTCTGAACGCGGTGACGTAAAACACGTACATCGGGACTATAAACGGGGCAGTAGCCAATAACTTTCATCTCTTTATTTATTCTGAGCATGTGTGGCACTTTGTGCATCGCATTTGTGTACACACGATCGGAATTCCGGCAACGGATTTTGTTGTCGTAAAATTTTATAGCCTGCTCGGAAAATCCGATGGAAAATGTGTGATGGAGCCTACACACGGTCGGATTTTACGACAACAAGGTCCTATCACACATTTGACCGTGTGTACGGGGCATTAGTCTTGCACTCCAAAATCTGGCATTTATGGAAGTGTGGCAAGAAGAAAGCCATTGTTGAAAGAATGCCATATGCAGTCCTGTTTGCAGTTTGTGAGAAGCTATGTGGGGGACACAGCAAACATGTGGCAAAAGGTGCTCTGGTCAGATGAGATCAACATTTAACTTTTTGGCCTAAAAGCAAAAACTAACGCTGCACATCACCCTGAATACACCTTCCCCAGTGTGAAATGTGGTGGCAGCATCATCTTGTGGGGATGCTTTTCTTCAGCAGGGACAGGGAAGCTGGTCAGAGTTGATTGGAAGATGGATGGAGCCAAATACAGGGCAATCTTAGAAGAAAACCTATTACGCCGCATACACACGAGTGGATTTTTCGTGCCTTGCAAAGACACGGTCACGCAAAAGTTCCCTGAAATTATGACCGTCAAGAACGCGGTGATGTACAACACTACAACGAGCCGAGAAAATGAAGTTCAATGCTTCCGAGCATGCGTCAAATTGTTTCCGAGCATGTGTAGGGATTTTGCGCGTCAGAATTGCCACAGATGATCGCATTTTCGGATAGGAACTTTTCCCGACCAAAAAATTGAGAGCATGCACTCAATTTTTTGCTGGCTGGAATTCCGTCAGTAAAAGACCATACACACGGTCGCATTTTCCGAAACTCTCATCTGTCTTTTGCGCACTGAAATTCCGATCGTGTGTACGCGGCATTAGAGTCTGCAAAAGACTTGAGACTGGGGTGGAGGTTCACCTTCCAGCAGGACAACCACCCTAAACATATAGCCAGAGCTACAATGGAATGGTTTAGATCAAAGCATATTCATGTGTTAGAATGGCCCAGTCAAAGTCCAGACCTAAATCCAATTGAAAATCTGTGGCAAGAATTACTGTTCACAGATGCTCTCCATCCAATCTGACAGAGCTTGAGCTATTTTGCAAAGAAGAATGGTCAAAAATGTCACTCTCTAGATGTGCAAAGCTAGTAGAGAAATACCCAAAAAGACTTGCAGCTGTAATTGCAGCAAAAGGTGGTTCTACAAAGTATTGACTCAGGGGGGCTGAATACAAATGCACGCCACATTTTTCAGATATTTATTTGTAAAAAATTTTGAAAACCAGTTATCATTTTCCTTCCACTTCACAACTATGTGCCACTTTGTGTTAGTCTATCACATAAAATCCCAATAAAATACTTTTACGTTTTTTGGTTGTAACGTGACAAAATTAGGAAAATTTCAAGGGGTATGAATATTTTCAAGGCACTGTAGAAGCACAACTAATCAGGGTTCAAAGTACGTCTTTCTCTGTTGCTAGAAAACGTACTGGTGGTAAGGTTTTGAATTGTCATGGCGTTCCTCACTTCACCTGTCAGCGCCTGCATGCCTGATAATTATAAGGACCATGGTCTCTCCTGTCCTTGTGTTGAGTGGCTCAGTGAAGAAAGTACCCATCCCAGAGGATTTTTCTTTAACAGTGGATATGCACCAAACTATTCATATTTCACAGACACCTACAGTTGACAGATAGTGGCACAATGTCCAGTTCTCCATCCGACTCCAGAGAAGCCAGAGAAGGTTAGCAGCCTAAATTTTGAGAGGCGAAGTTGCTATTTAAAAATGGTAGATACCCTCATGAGAGCATGAACAAATACTGGCTAAAATTCCAAGAATATGCTATGTCAGAGAAGTTTTGTCCAGAGAAGCCTGAGTTTGTCATGTCCTCGGTTTTCTTCAATGAGGTCTTAACATAGGCCTGAGTGCAAGCACACTCAAAGGTCATGTCTCTGCCATCTCAGCCCTTACCAGGACTCAGTGGCCCTCTGATCTTTCAATTCTTAAAGTGACTGTAAAGTCTTGGTTTTTTTTTTCTTACAAAATAACAAACATTGTATACTTACCTTCCCTGTGCAGTGGTTTTGCATAGAGCAGCCCAGATCCTCCTCTTCTTGGGTCCCTCTTTGACTCTCCAGGCCCCTCCCTCCTGACGAGTGCCCCCACAGCAAGCAGCTTGCTATGGGGT
The DNA here is from genome assembly GCA_037952925.1 of Lithobates clamitans. Taxonomy (NCBI): domain Eukaryota; kingdom Metazoa; phylum Chordata; class Amphibia; order Anura; family Ranidae; genus Lithobates; species Lithobates clamitans. The sequence continues at coordinate 1,142,494 of JBBGZY010000350.1, read as the reverse complement.
CAACTGAGCCGCAGCTCCGTGTATCCATTCAGACACAGAGCCCTGGCTAGCCCCGTCCCCTCTTTCTCCTCATTGGCACACTGACTTTGAGTGACAGCAGCAGGAGCCAATGGCACTCAGCTGCTGTCTCAGCCAACGAGGAGGAGAGTGCCGGGCAGCCGAGGCTCTTATGCAACATCGCTGGATAGAGACGGGGCTCAGGCAAGTATTAGGGGGGCAGATTCACACAGAATGCATTCAGATGAAAAACCTTCTGCCTTTACAGTCACTTTAAGGCTGTTGTTGCTATAGGAATTGTCATTAACCGCTTCAATACCCAGCCATAGTCAAATGACACCCACAGATGGGATCTCCCATCCTGGGTGGGCGTCATATGACGGCCTCGGCTCTCCGCCGCTACTGCCGGCCCCCGGGGCAATCGGGGTTCTGTCGTGTCCCTCGGGACACAGCCGTTCCCCGATGGGGGTATTGGAGCGGCGGCGGCGGGCGGCGGAGCTTCGGGAGCGGCGGACCTGTCACTATGCAGAGCGGCATTGGGAAGCTACATGCACGGTGCCACACGTGCCACCGGTGGTGCGCAGAGCGGTGATCGGGACTGAGGCTTTTCCTTTGGATACAGCTCAGCCCCGATCAGTGGGGCCAATGAAATGGCTCTTTACCACGTGACCGGCTGTGTCCAATCACAGCCAGTCACTAATGTAAACAAAACACTGTGTGTAACTGCTGTTGCTGGGTTCTCCTCTTCACACACTGATCCAGTGTGAGGAGGAGATCAGCTAACAGTGAGTTACACATTGTACTATACACATATGTACTACTGTGCCCAGATTGCCCCTCCTAAATGAAGAGTACCTGTCATCTAGAGTACCTGTCATCAGGAGTACTTGTCCATCAGGAGTACCCGCCACCTCACCACCTGCCACCAGAGTACCTGCCACCTCACCACCTTCCACCAGAGTACCTGCCACCAGAGTACCCGCCACCTCACCATCGGCCACCAGAGTACCTGCCACTAGAGTACCCTCCACCTCACCACCGGCCACCAGAGTACCTGCCACTAGAGTACCTGCCCCCTCACCACCTGCCACCAGAGTACCTGCCACCTCACCAGAGTACCCGCCACCTCACCAGAGTACCCACCACCTCACCACCTGCCATCAGAGTACCTGCCACCAGAGTAACCGTCACCTCACCACCTGCCACCAGAGTACCTGCCACCAGAGTACCTGTCACCTCACCAGAGTACCCGCCACCTCACCACCTGCCACCAGAGTACCTGCCACCAGAGTACATACAGCCAGTCAGCCACTATGTCCAGAAAGGTGTACACCCCAGAAGAGGCATACCAAATACTCAGTCTGACCGATGAGAGCAACGGGGAGCTCTCACCGCTCAGTTCTGATTCCGATTCTGGTTCGGAATATGAGCCCCCTGAAGGCAGCACATCAGGATCCGAATCAGAGGAGGAAGCAGTCCGTCCAAAAAGACGACGATCTGAACACCAGGCAGCTACCAGCAGTGCCAACGGCGGTAGACCCCAGGAGGAGGGGCCCAGTACAAGCGCTGCTAGACCCCAGGAGGAGAGGCTCAGTACAAGTGCACGCCAAAGAATTAGGGCCCAAACCCAGCTTCCAGATGCCTTGGCAAACCCATTGTGGCTGCCTTCTACCACAGGGTCAGCCACGACCCCCCCCTTTTACAGCACAGCCAGGTGTGCAGGTCAATACTGCACGTTTTTCCCAAATGGATTTTATAAATTTATTTTTCCCTGATGAATTAATTCAAGGCATCATGGACCAAACCAATCTCTTTGCCCAACAATTCATTGCAACCAACCCCAGCTCCAGCTATGAACGCCCTTTTGAATGGAGACCCATAACAGTGGTGGAGCTTAAATTGTTTTTAGGCCTAACGCTTAACATGGGGCTTACAAAAAAAAATTAAATGCATAAGTATTGGTCGACCAAACCCATCCACCATATGCCAATTTTTTCATCGGCCATGTCCAGGTCCCGATACGAAATTATAATGCGCTTCCTGCATTTCAGTGACAACTCACAGTGCCCCCCCGAAATCACCCAAACTTTGACAAACTATATAAAGTTCGCCCCCTAATTCATTTTTCTTCCAAAAAGTTTGCCGAACTTTATGTCCCTGACAAAACATATCTGTGAACGAATCCCTGGTGCATTTCACAGGCCGGCTGGGAATCAAGCAATATATCCACAGTAAAAGGGCGAGGTATGGCTTGAAGCTTAACAAGCTTTGTGAAAGCGCCACCGGTTATACTATTACACTAGTTTGCCCCTTCTCCGCCACCTATATCTAAAAAAACTTTGGCCTGTGGTACAACAAGTAAAAACCGAAAGGGCTTCCCACAGCGTCTTGTCACCACAACCATTCAAAGGGGGGAATCGACAAGCTTGAGGAACGAGGAAGTGTTGGCTGTGAAGTGGAGGGATAGGAAAGATGTGTACATCATGTCCACCATCCACGATGACATCTCGGTGGAACTTCATAGAAGACGCGGTACCCTTTGTAAGCCTTCCTGTATCAACGAGTACAATAAATACATGGGGGGGGGTGGATTTAAATGATCAAATGTTGCAGTCCTATCTTTCAACAAGAAAATCCCTCTTCTGGTACAAAAAAGTCACAATTTACTTTTTTCATCCAGAAGACGACACCAAAAAAAAATGTCAGGTATGCACCAAAAGAGGAATTAGGAGAGATACCAGCTTCCATTGCCCCGACTGTCCCTCCCCACCTGGCCTTTGCATCGGAGAATGCTTCAAGCGATATCACACTCTGGAAAACTATTAGCCCATATTTTTAATACTGCCATTTCCCCGTTTTCAATTTCTGTCCTGAATTTTTCCCTGCCTCAACCAACCATGTCATTGTCTTCCATGTGAAATGACCCTGGCCTGTTTCTCGACTATGCCTCTGCCTACCGTCTGCATTGTTTTTCCGCCATGTTTTTGCCTTTCACGTGAACTGACCCTGGACTGTATCGACTATGCCTCTGCTTACCATCCATTTCTGCCTTTTACCTGCACTGACCTCGGCCTGTTGACCATGTTTTTGCATGCCCCTTGGATTAATCTTTCACCCTGCTACACAGGGGTCTCACATATGTGAGGGGCTCCAGAATAGTGTTCTGAGTTCAGAAAACCAGTTTTTGGTTTTCTGTGTCCCCAGAACAGGGTCTGGTTGCCGGAGGCTTCAAAGTGATTTGGGTGGGAGAAGCCCCTACCCCTGTCCCCATTCTTTCCTGACCGATGCCCTAAGCTTGATGGTACTGCCTGCTCCCTGGACAAATACTCTGGCTGTGCTGACCATACCTCTGCCTGCTGCATGTACTAACTATGGACAGTATTCCTGCCTGCTGCATGGACGATCCTTTAATCCTTTTGCTGCTGCTGACCACATCCCTGCCTGCTATCTGGACCAATGCTTTGGCTGTGCTGACATCTCTACCTGTACTGACTATTCCTGCTGGCTGCCTGTTTTGCTGTTGCTGTCCACGTTCCTGCCTGCTGCCTGGACCGATGCTCTCCTCTGTGGACCACTGCACTACTAAAACCGCAGGTAATATTTTCTTTACCCTTTACTCAGCAGAATGTATTTTGGTTTGTAATTGGTATGTACAGTACATGCTATGTGTTAGAAATATGAAGGGCCTTCAACAATGTGATAGGTTGGCAGGAATTTCTGTGTGTAATGTATGCTCCTAGAACAACAGACAGTGCTATTTGGATGTTGGGACTCTGTATGTGGCCAGGCTATGTAAAAGTCTCACAAAACGGAAAATTGTATACTCACCTTTCCGTAATTTTCCTTTCCTGTCGCATCTTCATGGCAGCATACACGTTGGGTTGTGACTCCGCCTCCACAACCTGATAGGACCACATAGCTATGAATTAGAGAGTAGACACCTGCCCCAGTATTCTCTGTAAATATATACACATGTCACCTTAGAGGGTGGGTGATTGTATGCTGCCATGAAGATGCGACAGGAAAGGAAAATTACGGAAAGGTGAGTATACAATTTTCCGTTTTCCTGTCACATCATGGCAGCATACAAGTTGGGGAGTAACTCGCCAAACTGGGTGGGAATGCAAAATCAAAATTTATTGACAAGAAACAGAAGAATTGGCCTGTATAACGGCCCTCCCAAATTCAACTGCTGCTAAGCGTGCAGCGTCTATTCTATAATGGGAAATGAAGGTGTTCCTCGAAGACCAAGTGGCCGCTCTACAAATGGTTTCTGCTGAAACTTTACAGTAAGCTGCCCATGAAGTAGCCATTGCCCTGGTGGAATGCGCTCTTAGATCTCCCGGAATCTGCAAGGTGCTTAAGGAGTAGGCCTTCTTGATAGCTTTCACGAGCCATGAGGCGATGGTATGGGCAGAAGCTGCCTGGCCCTTCCTGAACCCATGTGGGATGACTAAAAGGTTCTCGCATTTTCCGAATGGCTTGGTTACCGAAAGGTAATGCAGAATGTTGCCCTTGACATCCAGGGGATGAGGGACGCCCTGATCGGTGATCAAAGCCGGGAGGTCAATCTCCTGGTTAAAGTGGAACGAAGAGGAGACTTTTGGGATAAACCTGTCTGAAGGCTTCAGGGTTAGTCTGTCTGGGTAAACCATCAGATACGGTTCTTTGATCAGCAAGGCTTGCATTTCTGAGACCCTCTTCGCTGATGTGATGGCAATTAGGAATGATACCTTTAGAGTCAGGTCCCAGAGGGAGGTATCCTCAAGTGGGAAGAATGGTTCCCTGGATAAAACCTCTAGGACAGTTGATAGGTCCCATGTTGGAAATGAAGGTTTCCTGGGCGGTCTTAGCTTCAGGCAGGCTTTTTGAAATTGCACCACCAGAGGGTTAAGTTCCCACCTAACCCCTGTCAAAGCAGAGATGGCAGAGACTTGGACTTTCAGGGTGCTAGACCTAAGGCCTTTGTCTAGGCCTGACTGGAGGAACTCAAGCACTTGTACTGCTGATGGGGAAGAAGGGTCCCAACCTTGTTCCTGAGCAAAGGAAGAGAACTTTTCCCAGATTCTCTCGTAGGTGCTATTCGTGGAGGATTTCCTGGCAGCAGGGTATCGACTACCTTCTGAGAACATCCTTGATCTAGGAACCTAGACCTTTCAGTCTCCAGGCCGCTAGGTGCAATCTCTCTGGATTCGGATGTAGTAGCTGGCCCTGGGTTAGTAGATCCGTTGTTACCGGGAGTGGAAGTGGATCCGCTGTGCTTAGTTGCAGGAGGGTGGTGAACCAAGGCCTCCGTGGCCAAAGGGGAATCACAGCCAGTACTAGAGCTGTTGAGTGTTTGAGCCTCAGAAGGAACTTGGCTATCAGTGGGGTCGGTGGAAAAATGTAGCCTAGGCGAAAGTTCCAGGCGTGTTGGAGACAATCCGTACCCTCCGCTGCGGGGAAGGGGTTCCTCGACAGAAACCTCTGACACTTCTTGTTCTCTGGTGTTGCTGCGAGGTCTATGTCTGGATGACCCCATGTCTGGCATATGAGGGCAAAGGCCTGTGGGCTTAGACACCACTCGTTGTTGGAAACGAATGTTCTGCTGAGAGAATCCGCCAGTAAGTTCTGAACCCCCGGAATATAGGCCGCCTTCAGGTCCCACAGGTTCAGTTGAGCCCATTGCATCACCGGACCGACTTCCCGCATCATGGAGATGCTCTTGGTACCCCCCTGCCTGTTGATGTAGGCTACCGCCACTCGGTTGTCCATTTGAATGAGGACTTGTTTCCCTCTCAGAAGTGAGCTGAATGCCAAGAGGGCTTGGAAGGCTGCCTTCATCTCTAGGACGTTCGATACTACATCCTTGGTTTTGAAGAGCCAGCAGCCCTGAGCTGCATAGTGTAGGCAGTGTGGCCCCCATCCTTCCAGACTGGCGTCTGAAGTTACTACCTCCTGGTGGAGGATGACTATCTGCTTGCTCCTGCTGAGGTTGTCGGGGTGGGTCCACCACCGTAAAGATAGCCTGGCTTCCTCTGGGATGCGAATCAATTGGGACATGGACCATCCATCCCACTGGCGCAGGAAGGAGGCTTGTAGGGGTCTGGTATTCCATTGCGCCCATCTGACCATTGGAATGGTTGCTGATAGGGAACCTAGGAGGCTGAGGTATGCTCTTGCCGGTAGACATGACGCTGGGACAGCCTCTTTCACTTTCTGAATGAGTAGGGACAACTTCTCCCTTGGCAATTCCACTGTGTTTGCTCGGGTGTCCAGTTCGGCTCCCAGGAAGACCATCCTTTGGGTAGGATGTTGCTTTTCTGCCAGTTGATTATCCATCCTAAACTCGTTAGGGTGGAAACCAGGATCTCGCGATGTTGGACGAGTGATTCCTGGCTGCTTGAGAGGAGGAGGATGTCGTCCAGGTAATGGTGGACCCTTAGACCTTTCTCCCTCAAAAAGGCTATTGCTGGTAGTAACACCTTCGTAAATGTTCTGGGGGCTGTTGAGATGCCAAAGGGAAGGCTTCGAAACTGGAAGTGCCCTTGGCCCCCCTGAGAATCGCAGGAATTTCTCGAATGCCCCGTGGATTGGAATGTGCAGGTAGGCATCCTGGAGATCTATGGAGAGCATCCAGTCTCCCAGATTTATGGCCTGTAGGATAGACTGCAAGCTCTCCATCCTGAATGACTCCACTCTGATGGACTTGTTGAGGTTCTTTAGGTCTAGAACCGGACGAAAGTCCCCTGACTTCTTCTTGAGGAGAAATAATGGAGAGTAGAATCCCCTGCCTCGTTGTGCTGGTGGAACCTCTACTATTGCTCATTTTTGGAGAAGATCTTGGATGTAGTTCAGTAACGACAACCTTTTTTCCCAAGATGGAGGAATACGGGTTGGATAGAACTGATCCCCTGGGGGCCGGTTTTTGAAGGACCACCTGTGGCCGAAGGTGACAGTGGCCAGGGTCCAGGTATCCCTTATGGTTTCCGCCCAGACCAGCTTGAAACTGGAAAGTCTTGCTCCCACTACCGCTGGTCGGACGGGCGCACCTTCAAAAGGGCTTCTGGTCACTGGAAGCAGGCGCCTTAGGCTTCTGAAACTTCATAAAGGAGGTTTGAGGATTCTTCCAGCTCCTTCGATACTCCTTGCCTGGTCTGTATGCTCTCGCGTCCCTATATCTCTCTGGGAGGTTCCGCTTAAAGGGAGGAGGTCTCTGTTGCTTGGGCCTCCTGTCTGAGGGGATGAGCCCGGACTTTCCGCCGATTACTTTGGAGATGGCTGTGTCTAATTTTGTTCCGAAGAGGTGCTCACCATCGAACGGAATAGGACACCAGTTAGATTTGGAAGCTGGATCCGCCGTCCAGGGCTTCAGCCACAATGCTCTTCTGGCTGTTACTGAGGCCAGCATAGATTTAGACGCAGACCTGATGGTGTCGACCGAAGCTTCAGCCACAAAGTCGCCCGCCAAGCTTAACTCTTGCAACGCCTTTACTATTGTTTCTTGGTCTGCCCCCTCTGATACAAGCTTTTCCGCGCTTGTGGACCAGCTCGAGATGGCTCTTCCTACTGCAGCAAGTGCTATTGTAGGCCTGCAGGCGCCTCCAGCCGACAGGTAAGCCCGCTTGAGATCCGTGTCGATCTTTCTGTCGAGGACATCTCTAAACCTTACCGCGTCTTCTAACGGGAGGGTAACATGCCTGGCTAGGCGCATCAGGGATGCATCCACTACCGGAGGAGACACCAGAGGGTTCACCTTAGGCTCCTTGAGTGGGTATAGTTTCAGGAGTCTGTTATTCAGACTAGACTTCTTTTCTGGCCTCTGCCATTCTTCCTTGATCAGGTCCTCAAGTTCGTCAATGAACGGGAAAGATTCTGGATCCTTTCGGAGCTGAGGAAAATACTTCCTTTGTTTCGGTTGGGCTTCCTGGGGTTCCTCCCATCCTATCGCCTCCTTAACCGATTTAACAAACGGCTCTATCAGACTGAAGTCGAATCCGGCCGATACCTCCAGACCCTCATTATCAGACAGGGAGTCTTGCTCCTTTGATGTGCTAGCCCGGGCTGGAGAGGTAGTAGTGGAGAAATCCACATCTGATATCGAGGCCTGGGGGGCTACGGCCCCAGCTGAATCTCCGACCTCCAAGACTCTCTCTCTTGTGGCCTCTTCCAGGCATTTTTGACAGACCAGTTTCTCCGGAAGAGCCGCTGCGCCGCAAACCCAGCATGCGTTCCCGGCAGGACGGGAGTGGCGTGCGGGGGAACGATGCCTGCGTGAGGGCGATCTTCTATGGCGGGATCGGCCGTGTCTAGAGCGCGACCGGGAGCGGCTTCTTCTGCGGCTTCCTCTCGAGCAGCTTCTTCTATGATAGGAACGGCTCCTTCTGTGTCTGGAGCGACTTCTCCTGCGTGAGGACTCTCTTTGTCTTGAAGCAGACGTTCTTGAAGACCTGGTAGGGCTGACCAATTTAGGCAGCGTTAGTAGTGCTCTCTTTTTCAATCTTCAATACTTACATTAGTCTTCCCCCCCCTTACCTAATAGGCTGACGGTGATCTGCTGGGGCAGCGGTCTCCATGGAGAGAAAGCGGACTGGAAACCTGCAGGGAGAAAAGAATAAACAGCGCTATGCAGAGGGAGCAGGAATCCTGACTTAAAGGCAGTGTAAAGGAAGGCCACTTACCTTTGTAGAGCACTTTTGGAGTCCAAAAAAACGATCTGTCATGCACAGACAACCAGCAGCAGCAAATACAGCTACTGCTGGGCTTTTAAATCCGCCGCCATCAGCGTCGGACGCTCGCGCATGCGTAGTAGCGCCGCGGGACACCCGGCGCCATCTTGGAAGCTGGAAAGCGGCCCAGAGGTGCCCAAACGATGCACCGCACATGCGCGAGGACGCCGAGAACGCTCGGCGCTCCGGACAGCAGATTTGGAGAACCACAGAGCCCAGCAGATGGGCAGAGGTACTGGTAGGAGAGGGGGAAAGAGGGGGGGTAGGGAGACCGCTGCACACAACTAAGCCTGTTTAAGGCTTATTTCATGAGGCCACATTGAAGCTTTCCTGGCCATTCCTCCAGCAAGCCTGTTTAAGGCTTTTGTGGGCTGCTGCACTTGAAGCCTGTTTAAGGCTTATATTGTGGTCAGACAGCTGAGTGAGATGAGAGAATGCCCCTGAGATCACCAGAGTGGGGCTCCTTCCATTTAGCTCGTTTAGAGGCTGTACAAGAAGGACTTCCACCCAGGAGAGGCTAGAACCTGGCTGGGGCGAAGCGGTAAGGGGGTGCTGATCCGTGCGTCCTGACAGGTGAGGAAAAATAAGAGAATACTGGGGCAGGTGTCTACTCTCTAATTTATAGCTATGTGGTCCTATCAGGTTGTGGAGGCGGAGTCACAACCCAACGTGTATGCTGCCATGAAGATGCGACAGGAAATGTGGTATTGCCATACTCAGGAGGAGTAGCAGAATGTATTTTGGGGTGTCCTTTTTGCTATGTACATGCTGTGTGTTGGACATATCTTATAAATGGACAACTTTGTGTAAAAAAAATGCGTTTTCATTTTTTTCCACATTTTCCAAAAACTTCTGTAAAAAAATGAACCATTCAAAAGACTCATTATGCCTCAGAGATTATACGTTGGGGTGTTAGCTTTCCAAAATGGGGTCATTTTGTGGGCGTTTCCATTGTCCTGTTGCTCCAGGGCCTTCAAAATTGTAATAGGTGGTTGAGAAATGAGATGTGTAATTTATGTTCCTAGAATGCCTGAAGCTACTATTTCAATGTTGGGCCTCTGTATGTGGCCAGGCTGTGTAAAAGTCTCACACATTTGGTATCGCCATACTCAGGAGGAGTAGCAGAATGTATTTTGTGGTGTCATTTTTGCTATGTACATGCCATGTGTTGGAAATATCTTATGAATGGACAACTTTGTGTAAAAAAAAAATGCATTTTCATTTTTTTCCACAGTTTCCAAAAACTTCTGTAAAAAAATGAACCGTTCAAAAGATTCATTATACCTCATAGATTATACATTGGGGTGTTAGCTTTCCAAAATGGGGTCATTTTGTGGGAGTTTCCATTGTCCTGGTGCTCCAGGGTCTTCAAAACTGTAATAGGTGGTTGAGAAATGAGATGTGTAATTTATGCATGTAGAACGCCTGACGGTGCTACTTCAATGTTGGGCCTCTGTATGTGCCCAGGCTGTGTTAAAGTCTCACACATGTGGTTTCGCCATACTCGGGAGGAGTAGCGGAATGTATTTTGGGGTGTCAGTTTTGCTATGTACATGCTATGTGTTGGAAATATCTTATAAATGGACAACTTTGTATTAAAAAAATGCGTTTTCATTTTTTTCCCACATATTCCAAAAACTACTGGAAAAAAATGAACCGTTCAAAAGACTCATTATGCCTCATAGATTATACGTTGGGGTGTTAGCATTCCAAAATGGGGTCATTTTGTGGGCGTTTCCATTGACCTGGTGCTCCAGGGCTTTCAAAAGTGTGATAGGTTGTCATCAAATGAGATGTGCAATTTATGCTCGTAAAATGCTGACGGTGCTAGTTGGATGTTAGACCTCTGTATGTGGCCAGGCTGTGTAAAAGTCTCACACATGTGGTATCACTATACTCAGGAGGAGTAGCAGAATGTATTTTGGAGTGTCATTGCAAGTATGCATGTGCTGTGTGAGAGAAATAACTTGTTATTATGACAATTTTGTGCAAAATAAAAAAAAATTCCAAGAATTGTGGGAAAAAATTACAACTTCAAAAAACTCACCATGCCTCTTACTAAATACCTTGGAATGTCTGCTTTCAAAAAAGGGGTAATTTGGGGGGTATGTGTTCTTTCCTGGCTTGTTAGGGCCTCAAGAAATGATAGGCCTTCAGTACGTCAGGTGTGATCAGATGTGATAATTTTTCAATGATTTGCACCATAGCTTGTAGACTCTTTCACAGAGACCAAATAATATACACTAATTTGGGTTATTTTTACTAAAGATATGTAGCAGTATACATTTCCGCCCAAATTTATGAAGAAAAATTACTTATTTGCAAAATTTTACAATAGAAACTAAAAAAAAGTGTTTTTTTTCAAAAATTTCTCTCTTTTTTCGCTTATATTGCAAAAGATTAAAAAAACCCAGCGGTGATTAAATACCATCAAAAGAAAGCTATGTTTGTGAGAAAAAAATGATAAAAATTTGGTTTGGGTACAGTGTAGCATTACTGAGTAGTTGTCATTCAAAGTGTGAGAGCGCTGAAAGCTAAAAATTGGTCTGGGAAGGAAGGGTGTATAAAAGCCCTGTATTGAATTGGTTAAAGACAGCTTTCCTGGTAACAGTAGCCTCAGCCAAGAGGGTTTCTGAGTTGGTGGTTCTAGGGTATGAAGAACCCTATAGGGTTTTACTACTAAAGCTAGAGATGGCAAAATGGCCTCAAGATTCTATTTAAGTCAAGAAATCGTGTTGCCTACTTTTTGTCTGGAAGATGGACAAGAAGTTAGTCCTTTGGATGTCGAGGAGATGCTGAAGACTTAGATCAATGCCGACTTTCAGGTCATCCCCGACTTTCAGGTCATCAAATAGCCTGTTTGTGGTTCCCAGAGGTTCACGCAAGGGGGCCAGAGCTTCAAGCAGAGTGATTGCTTCTTGGATTGTGAAAGTGATCTCAACCTAATATAAGGATAGGGGTTGGCCCTTTCGGAAGGAATATCTGCGTACTCCACAAGAAGCGTCTCAACCTCCTGGGCAGCCGCTTGTAGAGTCTCAATGGAGTCAATATGCAAGGCGACCATTCATACATATATAAACCGAATTCACCAAAGGAAAATTATAGATGAAATAGTGGCGCTTATCCCCAGGTGGGGAGATGCCAGACACTCTTATCCAGCCAGTGAGCTGAATACAGACGTGACTAGAGAAAAAGTGAAAAAACATATATTGCTAAATATCCCAAAAAGTAAAAATTATTAAATAAAATAAATTATTCAATAAATTCAATATGAGCTAATATAAATTATAACACTCAGTGAAAGTAATATACAAATATATAAATCCAAGAAAAAAAAATATATATAATGAGAATTGAACACAGTAAATGTCTATAAAGTCCAGAAACCAATCAATCGTGAAAAATAATCGTGAAAATATTTGAGGAAAGTCCAAAAAAAGAGTGAGGGTGATTCCTCAGCTGTGTTTTCAAACATCCACCACACCTCTGTGACATGAATCCACTCCCTGCTGAAATTCAAACTCACCAGCTGTTAAGGCCTCTCACTCTCGTGTTTGGCCTGACAGAGCCTCTAACCCACTTACATGGGGGTTAACATGCGAGCATACACCTCCACTGCTCCATAGGAACATCACTTTTCTCAGGTTGGTAGTATGACATTAAAATAAAAGAAGCTCCAATAGTGTAATCTCGTTTAAAAGATTTAATCACATATAAAACAACTTGTAATGAACTCACATTTAAAATAAAATAACAGCCAAGTCACTTCACGGCAAATGGAGAACTCCCACAGCACAGCAAGCAATAGCAACTGAAATAACAACAGGCAGGCCACGGCGGACCCAGGAGGTGTTTTATTTTAAATGTGAGTTCATTACAAGTTGTTTTATATGTGATTAAATCTTTTAAACGAGATTACACTATTGGAGCTTCTTTTATTTTTATGTCATACTACCAACCTGAGAAAAGTGGTGTTCCTATGGAGCAGTGTAGGTGTATGCTCGCATGTTAACCCCCATGTAAGTGGGTTAGAGGCTCTGTCAGGCCAAACACGAGAGTGAGAGGCCTTAACAGCTGGTGAGTTTTAATTTCAGCAGGGAGTGGATTCACGTCACAGAGGTGTGGTGGATGTTTGAAAACACAGCTGAGGAATCACCTTCACTCTTTTTTTGGACTTTCCTCAAATATTTTCACGATTATTTTTCACGATTGATTGGTTTCTGGACTTTATAGACATTTACTGTATTCAATTCTCATTATATATATATTTTTTCTTGGATTTATATATTTGTATATTACTTTCACTGAGTGTTATAATTTATATTAGCTCATATTGAATTTATTGAATAATTTATTTTATTTAATAATTTTTACTTTTTGGGATATTTAGCAATATATGTTTTTTCACTTTTTCTCTAGTCACGTCTGTATTCAGCTCACTGGCTGGATAAGAGTGTCTGGCATCTCCCCACCTGGGGATTAGCGCCACTATTTCATCTATAATTTTCCTTTGGTGAATTCGGTTTATATACATTTTATTGTTAAGTGGCAGCATTGGTAGGATTTTGACATTTATTAACATAGCGCGGAGGTGGTAATACAGGTCAGGGGTGGCGTAATTTGCACCTGGTTATCTCCGATTTTTGACCATTCATACATACCTTTATTTCTCATTATCGCATAGATTTGTCATTGTTGGCTGTTAATTTTGGCAAACTGGTTATCTCTTCAGCTAGAGGCCATAATTAGCCTTATTTTGTTTCCGCATTATCCCACCTTGGTTAGATAGTTAATTCTTAGTGGTAGTCTGTTATGGAGATGTTATGAAAAAGGAAAACTAAATATCAAATACTTGTTGCAATTTTCCTTTTCTGATGAGCTCCATATCAACACAGACTCCTACCCAAGTGTGGAAATCTAGTTATAGAACGCCGGCCTGAGGGAGTCAAATTTATGAGTTAGTGGGACTTCCTATTTTCCTTGTTCGGATATAGACACTTTCACATTTTGTGTTTCTTATTCCTCTGGTGTATTGATTTCCACCCTCCTTTACATCATATTTTATGTCCTTTTATATGATTAGCACTAATCTTATGCTCTTTTGTCACGCGCTACATCATTATCACCATTTTGCCCAGTGTATTAGTCGCCCCTAATGTAGCTGCTCCTCACTACAATTTACATCATAGTTAGCGCAGTGTTTTTCTTACATCTATTGACATACACATGAGCTGAATGTCGGCTGTTTTTTATTGAACCGCCTGATGTCTCCCAACATTCGGCCTGTGTGTACGCGGCTCAAAGGGATACAGACACTGCAGCTTTCCATAAAAAGTACATCAGCTAATTATGATGAATCAGTCACTCCCATTTAGAGCATGCAATCAGTCTGGATGTACAAAGAGCTATTTCTTCACAGCAACAATTGATATGCCACAGAGTTTGTTAAAAGTCCGGTAAAATACATTGTTTCTTTTTTCCATAAAATTAAAGTTAGTCTTTCTATACTTTGTAGCTCATCAACTATTGATGAGAATGATTGATTTAATCTCACAGAAAACATGGTCACTAGGGATAAGCAAAATTTAGAGTTTGCATTTCCCCATAAATTTTTGCTGAAATTCAGGTGTCCAAGCAAAAGGTGAAATTAAGGTGATTTTACTGGTGCAATTGAATTTAATGGCCTCCAAGGATTACAAAACTTCTTGTGCCAAAATACCTCTTAAGCCTCATTACTTTGTTTTTCAGAGAAAGAAAAAAGAGTCAAACAATGCATTTAACGAGCACAAATAACAATGAAATACACACATACGATAGAAAACACAGATACAAAGAGCACTAAATGAAATAAAATGGAAAATGTTATACTTACCTGATGGTCATTTTCCTTTCCTGATGAATAAGCATGACAGCATATATGTATGGGTAGGCTCTGCCCCCTGCCCAATTCCAGGACTGGGTTATACTATATAAGCAAGTCTCCTCCCCAGTGGACAGTATGTACAGGAGAGGAGTGTGGAGGGGGATGGCAGTGGCAGTATACAGTATACAGGACAGGAGTGTGGAGGGGATGACAGTGGCAGTATATACAGCAGAGGAGTGTGGAGGGTATGACAGTGGCAGTATATACAGGAGAGGAGTGTGGAGGGGATGACAGTGGCAGTATATACAGCAGAGGAGTGTGGAGGGTATGACAGTGGCAGTATATACAGGAGAGGAGTGTGGAGGGGATGACAGTGGCAGTATATACAGCAGAGGAGTGTGGAGGGTATGACAGTGGCAGTATATACAGGAGAGGAGTGTGGAGGGGATGACAGTGGCAGTATATACAGGAGAGGAGTGCTGAGGAGATGACTGCATGCAGGAGGGAAGTGCAGATGGTATGAAGGCAGTTGTGTGGGGATGTCTTTTAGTTATTTCTTTTTGGCAGTGTCTGAGGGGTGAATAGGGAGGGGTGAGGGGAAGGTAGGGAATGCATGGGGACTGTTCTAGCTTTCACTGGTAATCATGCTGGAAGCGTAAATGACTCACACTCTCTGTTTGCATTAGGGCGCATATATATGCATACAGCCAGCGGAAAGTGGTTAAGGACTGTTATTTTATTTAGAGTGTTTAAATAGGTGGTGAGTTTTGGGTTGTACTGAGTTTGGATAACAATAGGATAGTCATAACATAAGTTCACGATAAAGCGGAGATCCGCATGCAAAAAAAAAATTAAAAGTCAGCAGTAGGGATGAGCTTCGTGTTCGAGTCGAACCCATGTTCGACTCGAACATCGTCTGTTCGCCCGTTCGCCGAATTGCGAACGATATGGGCCGTTCGCGCCAAATTCGTGTGGCGCGTCACGGCCCATAATTCACTGCGGCATCGCAGTGCATTGCTGGCTGATGATTGGCCAAGCATGCACTATGACCCGCATGCTTGGCCAATCACAGCGCCGTCTGAACAGAGAGCCGTAATTGGCCAAAGCCAAGGAGGCTTTGGCCAATTATGGCTCAGGGGATTTAGTACACCCCCCACACTATAAAAGGCCGCCTGCATGGCGGCCCTGTGTAGTGTGTGTTCTGGCTTTGAAAGAGATAGACAGAGAGACAGTGTCATTTGATTTGAGTTAGATAGATTAGGCAGAACAGTCAGTCAGTTAGCTGCACTTACAGTGTATTGTGTATATATATATGCATCCCAGGTGTTGCATATATATATATACACTGTATTCAGTTTAGCTAGATCCGTTCCTGTTATCTTCCTACTGACAGGCAGGCTTGTCTTGTTACAGTATTTAAAAGCTACCTGAAGAAAATTACTGGTGTTCTTTTGATCATATTAGTACCACAGTCAGGCAGCTAGACTATTTACAGTTAGTGCAGTGCGTCCTGCTCACAGTGTTCAGCTAGATCCGTTCCTGTTATCTTCTTACTGACAGGCAGGCTTGATTTGTTACAGTGTATACAGCTACTTGAAAAAAATTGCTGGTGTTCTTTTGATCCTATTAGTACCACAGTCAGGCAGCTAGACGATTTACAGTTAGTGCAGTGCGTCCTGCTCACAGTGTTCAGCTAAAACTACAAGTTAGTGGGGTGCGTCCTGCTCACAGTGTTCATCTAAACCTACAAGTTAGTGGGGTGAGCCCTGCTCACAGTGTTCAGCTAAACCTACAAGTTAGTGCGGTGCGTCCTGCTCACAGTGTTCAGCTAGATCCGTTCCTGTTATCTTCCTACTGACAGGCAGGCTTGTCTTGTTACAGTATATACAGCTACCTGAAGAAAATTACTGGTGTTCTTTTGATCCTATTAGTATCACAGTCAGGCAGCTAGACTATTTACAGTTAGTGCAGTGCGTCCTGCTCACGGTGTTCAGCTAGATCCGTTCCTGTTATCTTCTTACTGACAGGCAGGCTTGTCTTGTTACAGTATATACAGCTACCTGAAGAAAATTACTGGTGTTCTTTTGATCCTATTAGTACCACAGTCAGGCAGCTAGACTATTTACAGTTAGTGCAGTGCGTCCTGCTCACATGGGGTAGGACCCGGGTCCCCAAACCCTTTTTAGGACAATACCATGCAAATTAGCCTTTAAAATGAGCACTTTTGATTTCGAACGTTCGAGTCCCATAGACGTCAATGGGGTTCTAACGTTCGTGCAAATTTTCGGTCCGTTCGCAGGTTCTGGTGTGAACCGAACCAGGGGGTGTTCGGCTCATCCCTAGTCAGCAGCTACAAATACTGCAGCTGCTGACTTTTTTTCAGCTCCGGGTGGAGGTGCCGGCATCTTCAGTAAGGGAATCAGGAAGAGAAGCCTCGTGGCTTCACAGCCTGTTTCCTACTGTGCATGCACAAGTCACGCTGCGTGTTCTGCTTTCTTCTGGGACCCGTGTGCCTCCCAGAAGACAGCAGGGGGTGGAGGAGAGGCTGAACATGGATTAGATCACCGCGGATTCTGTGGCACTCTTTCGCAGGAAGTGGGAGCAAATACCTGTATTAGACAGGCATCTGCTCCCCCCTCCCCCCTGAAAGGTGCCAAATGTGGCACCAGAGAGGGGGAACCAGATAAGCGGAAGTTCCATTTTTGGGTAGATCTCCGCTTTAACTGGACGGAGGGATTGGGGTTTGTTTATATAGAGAGGACTGCCTGTCAGTTTGGGAAATGTCTGCCAGCTCTGGGGGGTTGCTGCTGACTCTAACCTCCCCACACACAGGCTGTCTTTTCCAGTTCTCCTCACCTAGGAGTAGGACCCCAATGGGATCGCCTCTGCCTTCAGCCAATCAGGTGACCGGTATTAGATCTGCGCCTCCTGATTGGCGGAGGGGCGGTTCAGTGTTAGAAAAGCAAATATCCAATTGCAATGCTCTGCACTCACAGTTCACCTTTTTTTGAAGTCTCTTAGAGCCTATGGCTCTAACTAGGTGCTTCAAAAAAACAGCCCCGGGGGGGCGTGGCCTAGCGATGGCGGAGTGAGGACGTGCTTCCAAAGAGCTCCTGACTATCCTCTCTCCCACTCACGAACCTAACGGCTTAAATAATATATGAAGACGGAATGCTAACCCCTAAAAGGTACAGAACAAGATCTGCAACAAACGGAGGCCAGATAGCTACCCCACGGAGCAGTATTCGGAGATACTTCCGCGGTCAGCAGAGGAGATCACCAGGCGCCATAGTTGCAGCGCCACGTGGACACTTTATGGCAGACTCGGACGTGCTAGCCTCACCTCTATCCCCAACTACGTCTGTGTCTTCAGATTGTCTATCAGACACACCAGCGATCCTTGGCTCTATCATGGCAGGCACATCACAAAGGCATTCCGAAATCCCGGAGGAGCTGCGGGCTATCCTATGTGCTCTTCCTACCAAGGCAGACATTGGGGCCTTGCCCACCAGATCAGATATTGAGGCCCTCATATCCCGGGTGGAGGAGGCACACGCACGCGATGTGCAGGAAATAAAAGCAGAGCTCCAGACAATTACAGAGAGGGTGGATTCGGGGGAAACCTCTCTGTCTGCCCTCACACAACGGGTTGCGGCCTTAGAACATTCCCAAGACTCACAAGCGACTACAGCAGTGGAGTTCCAACTGCGTTTGGAGGACATGGAGGACCGTAGCCGCCGCAACAATCTGCGGCTGCAAGGCCTTCCCGAGGCTACAGGAGCGGAAGACCTAGAGGCATCAGTAACTGCCATCTTCCAACAGGTACTAGGAGCTTCTCCTGCTTCACTGGAATTAGACCGTGTACACAGGTCATTGGGGCCCAGATCAACGGATCCGGACAGACCGAGGGACGTGATCTGCAGGATTCACCGTTACACACAGAAGGAACTTATCCTGCGCAAGGCCTGGGACCAAGGAGCGGTGGAATTTGATGGAGCGACGATCAAGATTCTACCAGACCTCTCGAGAGCAACTCTACAGAGAAGGGCACAGCTGAGACCAATCCTAGATATGGCTCGTCGGCAGGGATGCACATACCGCTGGGGATACCCCTTAGCGGTGAATTTCCGTAAAGGACCCAACACCTTCAGCTTACGTTCTCCCCAAGATCTACCAGACCTCTTTGCCTTCCTAGAAACGGAACCGATTCCGGTTCCTAACTGGCTGGCCCTACTCCCACGAAGAACGGATCGCACAAGTTCCTCCTCCCAACGGAGCTTTCAGCCTCCACGCCAACAACGATCCAGGGGACGAAACCGGGAGATCTCAGCCGAGGGTACACGTGAGTCGTAACGTAGCTTCCCTGATATCAATGTTGCCCTGACCTGATCCTCAGCACCCAGTTGTTTTGTTATAATGAACCCTAGATCTCGGCTTACCCAATAGACCCCCACATGCATGACAGCAGTCTTACTAACCCCAAAAATTTACAGCCAAACACCCCACTTGATATGTTTAAACAGCTCACGGGACATGGCAGATGGAGTATGTTCAGGACCTGACTAGCCCCCTGACTCCTGGAGTGTTTATCTGGGCTCAGATTCAAAACCAGATCATCAGTGAAGGTCATGGACTGGATTATACTTGCAGATCCTAGAGAATTCCCTGCATTGCCAGAAGGAGATACTGTCCTTAGAACTCCCCATGTTTCTATGACCGCGGTGAACAGGTTCACTTACAGACCGTAAAGTGTCTTTATCACTAGCAAGCTGGACACTATATGCTCTGAACTAGAAACATTCTCTGGTATTCTTAAATGTCTGTACATTTGATATATGCATGCCTTTGCAAAAGATGTATGTAAGGAGAGGTCTATGACACAGGACTCCTAATGACTCAGGTGGTGATAGAAAATAAGAAAAGATTACGGCCTCATTATGAGGAATCCAATAGGAAAATGGCCACAGTTTTTTTTTTTCTTTTTTTTAGAAGTGTTAATTTCCCAGACTGCAGCTTAAGGTAAACAGAACCGGAATCTACATTGGGGAACAACACACATACCTATACACGGGGGAAGTAGGACCACTACTTCTATGGGCTCAGCCGAATTTAGCGGAGGATCTAGTCGGGAATGTTAAGTGACTGCCTGATGGCGACACAACACATGGTTTTACATCCCGTTTGTGACAGGTTGTTTTAATGTTCTATCCTGTCTTGCAATCTTACCTAAAAATGTTTTCTAGCCGTTTATATACCAATACTATCATACCTAATTACAGTGAGTTGGGAGAGGGAGGTCGATGAGTTCCAATCTGACTATCGCTTCCTACACCTCCACTTAGGATTACGCTCGTTTACCAGTAATTACCTGGTGAGCGTATTAGCACTATCGTGCTACCTCTTTAGTTCAACACTACTGCACCTGTAGAGTGCAAACTTATTATTTCTCTTTCTATCTATTATTTATTTGATTTATTCCTACTCCCTTTCTCTCTCTTTCTCCTCCTCTTCCCACCCCCCCCCCCCCTTCCTAAACCCGAACCCACATATCTTCCCACCTTATAATTCTCTGCTGGGAGACATGGAGACAGTAAATGTGTTCTCGCTTAATGTGAAGGGCCTTAATGTGCCTGAGAAAAGGAGGATGTTGATCAATGATCTTCGTAGACATAAAACTAACGTAGCATTCCTGCAGGAAACTCACTTTAAAAGTGGCAACCTCCCAATCCTGAAAAACAAATTGTACCCGTGGGCCTATCACTCCACTTTTGCTGAAGCTAAATCACGAGGAGTCTCCATCCTCATCTCCCGCTCGGTCCCATGGACATGCGCGGAAGCAAAAACTGACCCAGAGGGACGTTATCTGTTCCTCAGGGGAGATATTGGGGGGATAGAAGTAACACTGGCCAATCTATATGCACCTAATAGTCAACAATACTATTTCATAAATAAAACAATAGAGGCCCTGATGGAATTCCGGAGAGGTCAGTTAATCCTGGGTGGGGATTTCAACGTTCCGTTGATCCCGGCAGAGGATACCTCTTCAGGTCATTCTTCAATCACACCGGCTACCCGGAAGCGTATTGCACGCTCTCTACACAAAGCCCAAATGATTGATGTTTGGAGACTTCTTCATCCAACGGAGAGGGACTACACTTTCTACTCCCCTCCACATAAAATATACTCCCGAATAGATTACTTCCTAATCCCTCATCCCCAACTACACGCTGTCCGCAGTTCCTCGATTGAATCAATTACATGGTCAGACCATGCTCCAATAATGCTAACATATGCCCTGACTGACAACCTTTCCTCCAAAACTCGGACGTGGAGACTTAATGAAAGTCTCCTTCAGGACGAAGACATCTGTAAAGATGTAATTAAAGAATTAGACTTTTACTTCAAGACCAACATCACCCCAAACAGTGACCCCGGAATAATTTGGGAAGCACACAAGGCAGTAATCCGTGGCGTCCTAATCAAACATGGGGCACGGGTTAAAAGACAACGCACAACACAAATGAAAGCTCTTTTAGATGAGTTGCACATAGTTGAAGCTAGACACAAACATGCCCAAACACCCTCCAATGAGGCAGAAATCCTACTTTTACGTAATAAAATTACAGACCTCATGTTATTTCGGGCCAAAGCAGCGATTCAGATCTGCCGACGCAAAAATTATGAATCAGGGAACAAGTGCGGTAAACTCCTAGCTAACTCCCTAAAAGAACAGGTATTAGCGAATTACATTCCCCAAGTCATGACACCCTCAGGCCAGAAAGTTACACTACCCCGAAATATTGCTAAAGAATTTAGAGATTTCTACGCATCACTATACAATCTACAACGGCCTCCCTCTCCACAAGACCAAATTGACGCATACCTTCACGGCTCAGGTCTACCCACACTCCCCATTGAAACTAGGGAATCCCTAGAGGAACCGATAACCATAGAAGAACTACAGGTAGCGATAAGTGCGAGTAAATCGGGAAAAGCCCCGGGACCTGATGGGTTGACGGTGCAATATTACAAAACCCTGCTCCAATCCCTGGGAGAACCTATGCTTAGTTTCTTTAACTCATTAGGCTCAGGCTCGACCATTCCTAGGGACACTCTAGCCGCCCATATAGCAGTGATACTTAAGGAGGGGAAAGATCCTTCGGCCTGTGGAAGTTATAGACCTATCTCTCTCCTCAACGTAGACCTGAAAATCTTTACTAAAATTATAGCCAACAGGATCCAAAAACACCTCCCAGATTTGATCCATCTGGATCAAGTTGGATTCGTCCCAACCAGAGAAGCTAGGGACAACACGATCAAAGTGCTGAACCTTGTCCACATAGTTAATCAGAAAAAGACTCCATGTGTTCTTTTGAGTATAGACGCAGAGAAGGCCTTTGACAGGGTGAACTGGCACTACATGACCTCAGTTTTGGGCTATGTGGGCCTGGGCAACACGATGCTCAACTGGATAAACTCGCTCTACTCAGATCCCACGGCCCGGGTTCGAGCTAATGGGATTCTTTCCGACTCGTTTACGATCAAAAACGGAACCCGTCAAGGGTGCCCGTTATCCCCACTCCTCTTCGCCCTGTCACTGGAGCCCTTCCTGTGCACTATAAGAGCTAATCAAGACATAAATGGAGTTGAGATAGGTAATTCCCAACAGAAGGTAACAGCGTACGCGGATGACATGTTGTTCACACTTACTGACCCGCTGATATCCCTCCCAAATCTTCTGCAGGAATTTAGAGAATATAGTAATATATCTAACCTGAAAATCAACCTTACCAAATCCGAAGCTATGGGCATAGGACTACACTCCCGACTACTTACATCCCTTAGAGAAAGCTTCAGTTTCAAATGGACAACTAAAGCTTTGAAATATTTAGGTACTCACATCCCCTCCAAAATATCTCACGTATTTGCGCTAAATTTCCCCCCGCTATTAAATATGATCCGGTCCTTATTGACCAAATGGCAGACAGGTCTACACTCATGGTTCGGGAGATGCAATATTCTCAAGATGAGTATACTCCCCAAATTTTTATATCTGTTACAAGCTCTACCAATTCAGATCCCTTCAACATATTTTGCCCAAACTAGTAAATTATTTTCCGATTTCATTTGGGCCAATAAAAAGCCCAGACTCTCCAGGAAGCTCCTTACCCTACCTAAACTTTACGGTGGTTTGGCAGTACCAGACCTCCGTAAGTATTACTACGCAACTCATCTGGTCAGACTCATAGACTGGAATCGACATCAGTCTACTAAACTTTGGACCAATTTGGAACAATTACAATGTGACATACCCCTTATCAGAGCGCCATGGTGCTACAACTTACTTCCAAGTTACATGAAAAGACATCCCATTATAGGTGTGACCACGCGCATATGCTCAACCCTATTCGTACAATTCCACCTTACATCACCAATATCCCCGATCCGCCCTATCTTAGGCACGCCAGAGTTCACTCCAGGGTACACAGATCCATTATTTATATCCCTAAAGAGTTCTAATCACTTCCAGGCCTCTCACTTTCTCTTGGGCGGAAACTGGCCTACTATAACGGAACTTAGGAACCCAGCTGGCCCGTTTAAATTAGATTTTTTAAGAGCTCTTCAACTAGATCATTTCCTCAAAACACTACCGCCCCCCAATAGCTTTAACCAGCCTCTGACGACATACGAAACATATTGCACGGAAGAGGATCCCATGCCACATACCTTATCAGCCACATACCAATTGTTAATTACACCCCCAGACAACTTCAGTTTGCAAAGCTTAGACTCCTGGGAACAGGACCTACACTGTAAATTTACGTCACGTCAAAAGCAGAATATAATCCATTTCACATACAGATCCTCGATCTGCACGAAAATGCAGGAGACTAATTACAAACTGATCACTAGGTGGTACAATACTCCTGTAAAATTACATAAGATGTTCCCCTCCACATCGGATAGATGTTGGAGATGCCTTAGCGATCTTGGCACCATCCTCCACATTTTCTGGACATGCCCATTGTTGGAGAGGTTCTGGAGGGACATCCAAAATATTATGCAGAAGTTCTCTGTACGAACAATGTCAAATGATCCCGCCCTATTTCTGCTCCACGCCACCACCTCGACTAGTAAAGTGTACAAAAAATCACTGATCCGACATCTACTAGATGCTGCCAAGGCGTGTATTCCCTTGCTTTGGAAATCTACACAGCCCCCTTCAGTTGGTATGTGGATCAGAAAGGTGGAAGACATTAAGAGAATGGAGGATCTGATCTTGACCGCTAGAAATCAAAGCGAACTGTTTTCCAGGACTTGGTCCGGGTGGAACATGTTTATCTTTTCAGATGAAGGGCAGATGCTTCTAGAAGGGAACTCACCTGATTAGGAAAGACCACCTATGATATGCTTCGACTCGCGAAAAACGTACAGCGTTGGTCAGTCTTGAACCTGCCAGGGAATGTGCGAGGTGGCAGTCTCCCTGTCCCCTCCTCTCCCTCCCCTCTTTCCCTACCCCCCCCCCCCCTGCCCCCCCCCTTCCTTTCTATCTCCTATCTTTCTGTCTCTATTTTAGATCTTTTTTTTCTTTCTATAGTTTTAATAGGAATAGATACACAAAATTGGAAACGGAGAGGTTCGTTTCCTCCCACATATTTTGTCTTGTCATACATATAAGGCTTATTAGTGTTGTACAATGGTTTACTTACAAAGAAATATTCATTACTGCATATATATAAAGCGATTTTATACCATTGGAGGCTGTGTCCTCAAAAAAGAATGTATGTACATGCCTTATGTTACCAGGTTGGACCTACGTCCTCTCTTGATCTTTAATAAACTTATAATTTGAAAAAAAAAAAAAAAAAACAGCCCCGCCGCTGTAATTCAGGCGTCGGGCATCCAAAAGGTTCCAGACGCATGAATGGGGGGTGGCTACAGCAGCCATGGATAGATTCATAATAAGCAAAAAATCACCGCGCTATCATAGAAAAAACCCCCCACTAAGCAGCAGTTCAAACGTGAAAAAATCACAACAAACAGGAAAACAAAAAAAACTGCGCTATATATGAAAAATGTGAGAAATTATTATATGCAATAAACACACATATATGACAATGATGTCAAATCAATATAGTAGATTACTAACAAAGTTCGTTAGTGTAAAAGAAACAAAAGAAGTCCCCTGATATTTCTCCAGGAGATTCTAGTAAAAAGTGGAAAGCAAGTACACCATGCAAAGTGAGCCTCCACCACCAAACGTATGGGCTTACCAGATGAGAAGCGCAAATAAGCACATCACAGGACAGCGTCCAGGTAAAGCTGCAGGACAGTGGAGACGATCCTCTAGCTACCCCTATGGATGGTGAGCAAATGAGCTAGATCACGGTATGCTGTCTACGATCTCTCTCTGTGCAGCGTGGCTCCGACCAACCAGCAATCCAAATTATAAACATGCAAGTGGAAGAAGGGCAGCCATAGTGTAAATCCCATAAAAAAATTATTTAAAATGAGGTAAAAACACTTACAAAATATCAGTAGTAAAGGAGCAAACGCCGGCCAAGCGAGCGTCTGTTCGTGGTGAGTTGCGATGATGTCAGAGCGTCACCCTCCCGGCGTACGTTTCGTCTGCCACTGACGTCGTCTGGGGAAAGGCAATGCATAAATCCATCCATTTTACATATAAACCTTCTTCCTTTCCCAGTCCATTCGCTGTGCCAGGGCCTCTGCGAAGGCTATTGCTTCTTCTGCTGGCAGAATGGAACACATGTTTAATTTGATGAAGACTGTTCAGCCGGCTGCTTTTGAGGCAGAGGTACCCTTTAAACAAGCTTAGTTGTTTGATTAGCTTAGTACCTGAGCATTATTGAAAACAGATCTACATAGTCAGTTGGGACAGAGTTAAAACATCCACTTTTTTCTTCTGATATGCCAACTTGCCATAGCAATTTCCCAGAAGCAACTACTATCTAGGGCTGACACCTCTGGCCAGTCTGATAAAGACTCCCTGGCCAACTGCTTCAGAGTTAGGGGTTGCCTTTAAATAAAGGCAGCTGTTTGATTAGGCTTGGTATGGCACCATTAGGGGCTATAGGCCTTCTCAGTCTATGCCCATTTTTTCGCTGCTTCTGGCCTGCAACTTGGCCTCATATTTAGGCCAACATGCCAGCTACCACTAGCTCACTATCGCCCAAGACGATTATCGTAGTGATATTGCCTTAGTCTGCCTCCCCTGGCAGTTGAATACATAGTGGTTCCTTCCGGGCTAATGAGGACCTGTCCCTGTTGCAGAAGCAGGTTGTCTCTCCTCCTCTTGAGTAAGGATGAGCTCAGGCATGTTCACAAGTCCACGTGCCCAAGCCCGCCAGGAAGCTGACACTTGGCATCGCTAATCACAGGCAGTGAGACATTTCCCAATCTGTGCAGCCTGTGCTTCCTGGCGGGTGCAAGCACGTGTACTTGCGAACACGCCTGAGCTCATCCTTACTCTTGAAAAGTGGTGCTGGTGTTTAGGGCTGGAGAGATTTACAATCCATTATGCCCATAATGTGCACTCTTTTAGGTTAAAATATACATATTTAAGTAAGGTTAAAATATACATATATTTATAAACCTTGTGAGCTGCCAAAACTAAAAACCTCAACAGACCTAAACTAAGTGAAATAAATAAATAAATAACAACTCTAAAAAACTAAAAAATATCTGCCAGCACTCCCCACACTTCCTCGAAATGTGACAATGCAAACATATATAACGGTGCTAAAGTGAACATGTAACAGGGTAGAACATATATACAATATGCTAAAAACTCTAAAAACAAATAAAATATAACCCAAATATGGTGCAAGTGCTCAAAAATAAAAGTAAAATAAAGTGCAAGTGCTCAGTGTGTATATACACAATCCTCAATAATGTTTACAAGCAAACAATAATAATATTCCATAGTAATAGCAAAGGAATAAGTGAAACAAATGGTGTCTTCATGCAATGTGCACTCTCCCCCTTCAGGTGTGCCCTCACCTTAAGGCAGGGGTGTCCAAACTTTTTTCAAAGAGGGCCAGATTTGATGAAATGAACATGCTTGAGGGCAGACAATTTTGCCTGACATTCTTTAAACCATTAAAATTTGGTCTAAGTGGGTCCGTCCGAGCACTAATACACTGCCCAACAAGAATTCTCTTGCCTTTGTGGCTGTGTGTGGTGAAGAGATGAGCTTGGTTGTGTTATTTGAATATACCGTATTTATTGGTTTATAACACGCACCTTAACTTTTTAAAAGGAAGTTTCAGGAAGAAATCTTAAATTTTAAATAAAGAACTGTGAAGAAAAATAAGGGTCAGTACCCATCAATGCAGCCTAATCAGTGCCCATCTGCAGCCTCACAAGTGCCATGAATGCAGCACCCACCGTATTGCCATGAATGCAGCACCCACCGTATTGCCATAAATGCAGCACCCACTCCATTGCCATGAATGCAGCACCCACTCCATTGCCATGAATGCAGCACCCACCGTATTGCCATGAATGCAACACCCACCGTATTGCCACGAATGCAGCACCTGCCGTATTGCCAGTAATGCAGCACCCACCATATTGTCATTAATGCAGCACCCACCGTATTGCCATTAATGCAGCACCCACCGTGTTGCCATGAATGCAGCACCCATTCCATTGCCATGAATGCAGCACCCACTCCATTGCCATGAATGCAGCACCCACCGTATTGCCATGAATGCAGCACCCACCGTATTGCCATGAATGCAGCACCCACCGTATTGCCATGAATGCAGCACCCACTCCATTGCCATGAATGCAGCACCCACTCCATTGCCATGAATGCAGCACCCACTCCATTGCCATGAATGCAGCACCCACTCCATTGTCATTAATGCAGCACCCACTCCATTGTCATTAATGCAGCACCCACATTGACATGAATGCAGACTCACCATAGCCATCAGTGCAGCCTAATTCATGTCCATCTGCAGCCTTGGAGGAGACAGGGAGGGGGCGGGAAGAGCGCTAACAGACATACAGGAGAAACTCCTGTTTTCTCGGCTGCCTCTTTAATTGAAAGTCCCGTCTTCTATGATGGACAGAACAGTTGTCCAATGGCAGCGCAGGAGACGGGACTTCCTTTTACACAGGAGGCCGTGTAAACAGGAAATACTCCTGTATGTACGGCACTCGTCCCGTCCCCTCCAAGGCAGCCAGCATTTATCTTTTGTGGCCCCCGGCGCTGGGGGATTCATTGGGGGTCACAAGAGATATATATGTCAAAATCACCAGGCGGGCCGTCCGAAACCGCAATGCGGGTAGCGATTGGCCCGCGGGCCAGACTTTGGACATGCCTGCCTTAAGGGCTTCAAAAGCAAGCTTGTAGTAAATGGTAACAGCTTAGATGGTCATCATCCATATATTGGCTGGTTAATGGTAAGCATAAATCCCATATTTATTCCACCTCCTGGTAAGAAAGCTGATTAATAAAGCTACAACTTCCGCCTGGTATTTCAAAGATCACCTCATATGCATACAGGAAATAATAGAGGCGTGCAATAGTGTAATTCCGTTTAAAAATAAATTTGATAACAACTTAAGCTCATCACATTACACTCACATTTAATATATTTAAAAACCGTATTGAGATGTGCTGTTGTATGGGGGGGTGAGATCGTCACCTGTATTCAGGTCTGCAGTCCCGGTGTACGGCGTTTCCGCTGTCCTATTTCTCCACAGCACTTCCTAGTTCCTTAAGCGACTGAATACTAGGACATGGTGAATACTATAGACTTGTGCATCATGTGGTGCATTACCACCTGCAAGCCTCATGGCCAACAGGAAGTCCAATGAACGTCCATCCATGGAGTCACGAGGAAGGAGCAATCCCTAGAGACCAGCCGTCTGCACCTTTAAGACCTGGAATATGGGGGAAGGCCTCCCCCATATAGGAGATTTACATTTATAGTGCAGAGCATCGACAGAGGAGAGGCTTGAACCTGTGTGGCTTGGCCAGATGAATCTGGCAAGGTGAGGGAAAATGAAAAATTTTCTGCTCTTAGCAGCAGCATAACCGGCTGAGGAGTGAGAAAAAAGGAAAATACTGCCTGAGTAAGGAGACTTACTTATATAGTATAAATGGTCCTGGAATTTGGGCAGGGGAGCAGAGCCTACCCATACATATATGCTGCCATGCAACTCACTTCCTTAAACAAGGAAAAAAAGCTTTTTAAACTAACTTTGCCCAAGTAGCTCAATTAGCAAAACAGAGAGTTTCCACTTTGGTGAAAATGATCAGTTTCGCAGAAATTAGGGTGCTTGTAGTTGGTGGCTACTCTTTTGCTGCTGCTGTACAGGATTCACCTAAGAAACCCATAGTCTTATGATATAGGCCTCTTTCACAGATGTCATCCATTCTGTCATGTTTTTGCAAAGAAAAACGTTGTTTACTTTAATAGTGGGGAGAACTGGCAATCTCATTTGGTGTTGGCAAGTGACAGGAGCAGTTGGGTTTGGCTGGTGGTATTTTTTTTCTCTACTGGTTGACGGACGTCTTTCATTGTGATTGACGTGGACCTACATTGCTGGACAACATGATTGATGATGATCTACATCAGGGGAAATCTTTTTATTTCTTTAACCACTTCAGCCCTGGAAGGATTTACCCCCTTCCTGACCAGAGCACTTTTTTGCGATACGGCACTGTGTCACTTTAACTGGGAATTGCGCAGTCGTGCGACGTTGCACCCAAACAAAATTGACGTTTTTTTTTTCCCCACAAATAGAGCTTTCTTTTGGTGGTATTTGATCACCTATGCGCTTTTTATTTTCTGCGCTATAAACAAAAAAGTCCGATAATTTTGAAAAAAAAAGCTATATTTTTTACTTTTTGCTATAATAAATATCCCAAAAAATATAAAAAATAACACGTTTATTTCTCAGTTTAGGCCGATATGTGTTCTTCTACAAATATTTGGTTAAAAAAAATCGCAATAAGCGTATATTGATTGGTTTGCGCAAAAGTTATAGTGTCTACAAAATAGGGGATAGATTTATGGCATTTTTATTATTAATTTTTTGTTTTTTTTTATTAGTAATGGCATCGATCTGCGATTTTTATGGTGACTGCAACATTATGGCGGACACATCGGACACTTTTGACACCATTTTGTGACCATTGTCATTTATACAGTGATCAGTGCTATAAAAAGGCACTGATTACTGTGTAAATGACACTGGCAGGGAAGGGGTTAAACACTAGGGGGCGATTAAGGGGTTAAGTGTGTCCTAGGGAGGTGTTCTAACTGTGGGGGGGTTGGGCTACCACTGACATGACAGCGATCACTGCTCCCAATCACAGGGAGCAGTAGATCCCTGTCATGTCACTAGGCAGAACGGGGAAATGCCTTGTTTACAAAGGTATCTCCCCATTCTGCCGATCCCTGACACAATCGCGGGCCCCCCGCGGACATCGAGTCCACGGGACCCACGGTCATGGAGTACATGGTGGTCGTACGCCCACAATGCTGCAAAGTAAAGGGGATATATCTGTATGCCCATTTGCCCAGTCGTGCCATTGTGCCGACGTACATCGTCGTGCGCTGGTCAGTTAGTCGTTAAATAAAAGATTTGTCCAAAAATTGTGTTTATTTTCACGTGTCATTTTTTTGTGAATGAGTAGGGATACTATGTACCCCATACTCATTTACTTGGGGGGGTTGGGATCTGGGAGCTTTCTTGTTAACTACTTGCCTACTGGCCACTTTTACCCCCTTCCTCCTGGACCAATTTTCAGATTTCAGCGCTGTCACACTTTGAATGACAATTGCGCGGTCATGCAACACTGTACCCATACAAAATTTTTATCATTTTATTTACACAAATAGAGCTTTCTTTTGATGGTATTTAGTCACCACTGGGTTTTTATTTTTTGCTAAATAAATGAAAAAAAAACGAAAATTTAAAAAAAACATTTTTTTCATAGTTTGCTATAAAAATTTGCAAACAGGTAATTTTTCTCCTTCACTGATGTGCGCTGATGAGGCTGCAATGATTGGCACTGATAGGCTGCACTGGTGAGGCTGCACTGTTAGGCAGCACTGATGGACACTGATTGGCAGCACTGGTGGGCACTGTTGGGACTGGACTGATAATCAGTGCCCTGATTATCAGTGTACATGTCCTTTTTACACAAGCCAGTTATCAGCTTTCTTCTCCAAAGGAATGCCAATAACTGTCTTCTGTTTACATCGTGATCATCTGTGATTGGACCAAGCTGTTCATGTGGTAAAGAGCCGCTGATTTGCTCTTTACCTCAATTTGTGATCAGCAGTGTGGTGTGCGGCAGTGGGCGTAATCACGGGACGCCGTCATATGACGCCATCCCAGAACCATTCGGCTATAGCGCAGCCGGCAAGTGCTTAAATGGGGCTTCCAGATTTTTATAAGTCAACCCCCTGCACCCCCTCAACCACTGAGCCAGGGATGTGGAGAAGAGGCCCTTTTCCTCATAAACATGGTGACAAAGTGCTTTGCTCCCCTCCTCCCCCGGCAAAGTACCCCCCCCCCCATGTTGAGGCCATGTGGCCTGGTATGGTTCAGTAGGGGGGCACACAGTTGTCTTCCCCCTTTCCTTACCTGACAAGCTGCATGCTCGGATCACTTTATTCTATTTTTGGAATGAGGTCCCCCCTAAAATGCAAACCAGACCAGGAGGGCCTGGAATGGATTGGAGGAGGGGCTTCAAGCCTTTTTTTTTCTTTTTCAGCTCTTTTGTTTACATTCACCGGTAGGTGCTGGCTCCTAACAACCTCTGCAAAAAACACATGCAAAAATGGACCGTTTTCTGTTTACATCCATTTGGGTCCGCTTCCATTCTTTTAAACGGAACAAAAATAGAGACTTGTTCCATTTTAAAAAACAGGCCTAAATGCATGTGGATGTAAACTGATCCATTTGCCCATAGGAATGCATTGCTGTCTGTTTTTATCAGCCAATAGACAGATAAAAAATATCTGTCTATTGTCTACAAAATAAAAATAAATAGAGTAAGTAAACCACATCCCGAGAATGCTTTTGCAATAAAGTTATATTCAGCATACAGTATGCATACAGTATGTAAGCGCTATAGTACAAATAAGTATGATATATAAAGTCAAACATAATACAGTATGAGTAATTGCTACACTGTTAATGAATTTTGATATACCTGTAAATTGTATATCTTGGAGTACAGTACAGGACTCAATCAACGTATTCATACACCTTGGGTTATAATGTTGTACCTTCAGGTGAATGGACACAAGCAAGCTATTGAGGACATGCCCCCTGGGCACCTCTCCTATAACCCTTCCCTACTCTGTGAGTGCCTAATTTTGTAGCAAGCAATGCAGATTTACATGGAGCATTTAGGGAAATGGACTGTGTTGTGTACTGGAATTTACAGGTAAGTCAAAATTCATCTTGTCTTAATCATACAGTACAGGACAAAGGCAAGATATTCATTCACCATGAGACATTCCAAAGCAATGAATACAAATCTGGGCAACAACTAGGCAACAGAATCGTGCCAACAGAGTGCTGCTGCATGAAACTTGTAGCTGAAAGCTGAATCAGCAGAAGAATGAACATGTACCTGGCAACATTTTTGAAAAGTGTGAACAGAAGACCAGATGGAAGCCTTACAGAGTTGGGCGAAACAGGTTTGGTGCCTAAAGGCCCAGGATCCTCCAACAGATCTGATGGAGTGTGCACATAATAGCACAGGAAGAGGTGTTTGTTTTACATCATAAGCTCTAGAAAATAAATTCCTTCTCCACCTAGCAGTGATGGATTTTGACACGGAGTGCCCCTTGCAGGGGATCATTCTGGAGCAGAAGATTTGCCAGTTTGAGGCTTAGGCCTCTTCTGCTAGGGTAAATTAATGCTTTTACCAGCAGAGTTGGTCATTATGAAATTATCAAGCGAAGCACCAAAAAAATCTTTCACCATCAAAACACATTCCCAACAAGTGACTTTTACATTGCTATGTTGCAGATTAACATTTTAGCCACAGTTACATTAACCAGTTGCTGACCGCCGCACGTCGATGTACGTCGACACAATGGCACGGGCAGGCATAAGGGCTTACCTGTACGTCCTTGCCTGCCCGCGGGCCGGGGGTCCGATCGGACCCACCCCCAGTGCCTGTGGTGGTCGAATTAGCTCCAGGAGCGATCCATGCTGAGAGGGAGGCCACTGATTCATGGCCACCCCCTCACGATTGCTCCTGGCAAATTACAAGCTTCCTCGTCTTCTGAACTGTAAACAGAAGTGGAGGAAGTGATGTCATCGCTCCTCGTGAAGCCTTTTTGTTCTGGCTTTTGAGGAGAGAAGACATCAAGTAAGTTTGCACCAAACACTACACTAACAGTAGAACACGTAGGCATACTTTTCACCCCCCAATCACCCCCCGATCATCCCCCTGCACAGTGACACCAATAGCAGTTTTTTTGTTTTTTATTTTTACTGATTATTGCATTGGTGTCATTTTGTGACTGTTATAAGTGGTAGGGCAGTTAGTGGTAGGCCCCTTTAGGTCTAGGGTACCCCCCTAACCCCCCCTAATAAAGGTTTAACCCCTTGATCACCCCCGTCACCAGTGTCACTAAGCGTTCGTTTTTCTGATCACTGTATTAGTGTCACAGGTGACGCTAGTTAGGCAGGTAAGTATTTAGGTTCGCCATCAGCTTTTTATAGTGTCAGGTACCCCATATACTACCTAGTAAAGGTTTTAACCCCCTTATTTCCCCCTAGTTAACCCTTTCACCAGTGATCACCATATAACTGTTACGGGTGACGCTGGTTAGTTAGTTTGTTTTTTATAGCGTCAGGGCACCCGCCGTTTATTACTTAATAAAGGTTTAACCCCCCGTTCACCTGGCGGGTGATATAAGTTAGGATTTAGGGTCTGCGTCGCCCCAAGCAGTGTCAGGTTAGTGCCAGTACCGCTAATACCCACGCATGCAGCATACACCACCCTTAGTGGTATAGTATCTGAACGGATCAATATCTGATCTGATCAGACCTATACTAGTGTGCCCAGCAGTTTAGGGTTTCCAAAAACGCAGTGTTAGCGGGATCAGCCCAGATACCTGCTAGCACCTGCGTTTTGCCCCTCCGCCCAGCCCAGCCCAGCCCACCCAAGTGCAGTATTGATCGATCAATGTCACTTAAAAAACACTAAACACATAACTGCAGCGTTCTTAGAGTCAGGGCTGATTCCTGTGATCGCTAATGCCGCGTACACACGAGCGGACTTTACGGCGGACTTTGCCCGGCGGACTGGATTTCGTCGGACAATTCGATGTGTGTGGGCTCCAGTGGACTTTGTTTTCTCAAAAGTTGGACGGAATTAGATTTGAAACTTGTTTAAAATGTATCCGTTGAAATCGAGTCCGGTCGAAAAGTCCGCCGTCTGTATGCTAGTTCGACGGACAAAAAGCCACGCTAGGGCAGCTATTGGCTACTGGCTATGAACTTCCTTGTTTTAGTCCGGTCGTACGTCATCACGTACGAATTCGACGGACTTTGGTGGATTGTGTGTAGGCAAGTCCGTTCGTTCACAAAGTCTGTCGGAAAGTACGTCGAAAAGTCCGCCGGGCAAAGTCCGCCGTAATTTTGATACAGTCGCTAACAGTCAGGAGCTTTTTTACCTGTGAGTCTCACTACTGTACCACTAAATTTAGAGCCCAAAATGGCAAATCGAAGGTACAGTAGTGAAGAGGCCTACACGTTTCTAAACATGACAGATAGTGAAGAGGAAGTCACTCTTCTGTCAGATTCATGCTCAGAATACGAACCTGTAGACAGCAGCGGCTCCATGACAGATAGCTCTGACGACGGAGTTGTGGTCCCTGCCAAGGTCAGGCGTACCAGACCCCAATCTTCTTCTGCTGTTGGGGTGCAAGAACTGCAGGGCTCTCGTATGGAGCAGAGAAGTACTAGCACCACTATTCCTTCTGGTGAACTGGCAAGCACCAGCTGCCTAGTACACCCTGGTCATATATCCAGCACTGCAGTAACACTTGGTGACGTGGCGAGTCCCATTAATGAAGTTCAAGCTGGCGAAGTGGCAAGTAGTGTCCCACTGCCACCAAGAAGACAAACACAGGCCCGTCGTGCCCATAGTGCCCTTCCTGCTGCATTCGCCAATCCTAATTGGGAACCCACCACTTCTGCAGCACCCGTACTTCCCCCATTCACTGGCCAACCCGACATTCAGGTGGAAACAGTTGATTTTGCACCACTTGATTTTTATTTGCTGTTTTTCACCGAAGATCTATTGTGGACCAAAGCAATTCGTACGCTGGTCAACACATCGCCACTATTCCCCAGTCCTTCCTTGCCAGAGATTGGAAACCAATTACGGTTTCTGATTTTAAGATCTTTCTGGGCCTATCCCTCCTCATGGGCATATCCAAAAAGAGTGAGTTGCAGATATATTGGTCCACTGACCCAATTCACCATATGCCCGTGTTCTCTGCTTCCATGGCCAGGGCACGATACAAGCAGATTTTGCGGTTCATGCACTTCAACAACAATAAACTCTGTCATCCTCGTGGAGACCCTGGATACGATCCCTCATAAACCACTTCAACCAATGTTTTGCAGACTTGTTTACTCCCCATCAAGTTGTCTGCGTTGATGAGTCCCTGATTAAGTTTTCTGGACGCTTGTCATTCAAACAGTATCTTCCCAGCAAGCGTGCCAGATACGGGGTCAAGATGTATAAGCTCTGTGACAGGGCCACAGGCTATACATGTAGTTTTATGGTTTACGAGGGAAGAGATAGTCACGTAGAGCGGAGAAACTGCCCTGACTACATAGGAAGCGCTGGCAAGATTGTGTGGGACATATTCGGAAAGGGGTACCACTTGTACGTGGACAATTATTACACAAGAATGCCACTTTTTAGTCACTTGTTTGATCATCAGATTGGAGCATGTGGCATTGTGCGATCTAATCGCCGGGGCTTTGCCCAGCGGCTTGTAGATTCCCGTCTTAGGCTGGGGGAGAGAGCCTGCTTGAAGTGTATTAACTTGCTCGCTATGAATTGGAGGGATAATAAGAATGTTTTCGTTCTTACCTCCCTTCATGCAGACACAACTGTCCAAATTACTACAGTGACTGGTGTTGTGGAGAAACCCTTCTGTGTCCACGAATATAACCAAAATATGGGAGGGGTGGACCTCAACGACCAGTTGTTGGTGCCGTACCTAGTTGCCCGTAAGGCCAGACTCTGGTATAAAAAAGTGTCTGGATACTTAGTTCAATTGGCTTTGCTGAACGCTTCTGTTTCCAGACGATGCTCCACCTCACCTTCCCAATCCAAATGCAGTAAGCCGGCTGCATGAGAGGCATTTTCCTTATGTCCTCCCGAGTACCCCTACCCAATGAGCCCCCCAAAGAAAATGTCGTGTCTGTAAAAAGCGCTGATATAGGTGTGACACACGGTATTATTGTCCCTCCTGTCCTGACAATCCTGGTCTTTGCATTGGTGAATGTTGTGAGTGCTACCATACACTAGTTGAGTTTTAGTGTAGGGTACAGCATTGCACAGACTAGGACACACTTTCACAGGGTCTCCCAAGATACCATCGCATTTTGAGAGACCCAAACCTGGAACCAGTTACAGTTACAAAAGTTACAGTTACAAAAAAAAAGTGTAAAAAAAAAAAATAGTAAAAAAATACACAAAAAAATATAAAAAAAAATATAAAATAAAAAACAAAAATAGTTGTCGTTTTATTGTTCTCTCTCTCTCTATTCTCTCTCTATTGTTCTGCTCTTTTTTACTGTATTCTATTCTGCAATGTTTTAATGTTACTATGTGTTATCATGTTTGCTTTTCAGGTATGTAATTTTTTTATACTTTACTGTTTACTGTGTTTTATTGTTAATTATTTTTTTTAAGTACACCATTCAGCTGCAGCGCGGATTTACATTCAGCTCCATAAATATTGGGACATCAACACATTTCTAATCTTTTTGGCTCTCTACACAACCACAATAGATTTGAAATGAAACAAACAAGATGTGCTTTAACTGCAGACTTTCAGCTCTAATTTGAGGGTATTTACATCCAAATCAGGTGAACGATGAATTACAACAGTTTGTATATGTGCCTCCCACTTTTTAAGGGACCAAAAGTAATGGGACAATTAGCTGCTCAGGTGTTCCATGGCCAGGTGTGTGTTATTCCCTCATTATCCCATTTACAAGGAGCAGATAAAAGGTCCAGAGTTCATTTCAAGTGTGCTATTTGCATTTGGAATCTGTTGCTGTCAACTCTCAATTTGAGATCCAAAGAGCTGTCACTATCAGTGAAGCAAGCCATCATTATGCTGAAAAAACAAAACAAACCCATCAGAGAGATAGCAAAAACATTAGGTCTGGCCAAATAAACTGTCTGGAACATCCTTAAAAAGAAAGAATGCACCGGTGAGCTCAGCAACACCAAAAGACCCGGAAGACCACGGAAAACAGCTGTGGTGGATGACCGAAGAATTCTTTCCCTGGTGAAGAAAACACCCTTTACAACAGTGGGCCAGATCAAAATCAATCCCCAGGAGGTAGGTGTATGTGTGTCAAAGTCAACAATCAAGAGAAGACTTCACCAGAGTGAATACAGAGGGTTCACCACAAGATGTAAACCATTGGTGAGCCTCAAAAACAGGAAGACCAGATTAGAGTTTGCCAAACAACATCTAAAAAAGCCTTCACAGTTCTGGAACAACATCCTATGGACAGATGAGACCAAGATCAGCTTGTACCAGAGTGATGGGAAGAGAAGAGTATGGAGAAGGAAAGGAACTGCTCATGATACAAAGCATACCACCTCATCAGTGAAGCATGGTGGTGGTAGTGTCTTGGCGTGGGCATGTATGGCTGCCAATGGAACTGGTTCTCTTGTATTTATTGATGATGTGACTGCTGACAAAAGCAGCAGGATGAATTCTGAAGTGTTTCGGGCAATATTATCTGCTCATATTGAGCAAATTGCTTCAGAACTCATTGGACGGCGCTTCACAGTGCAGATGGACAATGACCTGAAGCATACTGCGAAAGCAACCGAAGAGTTTTTTTAAGGGAAAGAAGTGGAATGTTATGCAATGGCCAAGTCAATCAGCTGACCTGAATCCGATTGAGCATGCATTTCACTTGCAGAAGACAAAACTGAAAGGAAAATGCCCCAAGAACGAGCAGGAACTGAAGATAGTTGCAGTAGAGGCCTGGCAGAGCATCACCAGGGATGAAACCCAGTGTCTGGTGATGTCTATGCGTTCCAGACTTCAGGCTGTAATTGACTGCAAAGGATTTGCATCCAAGTATTAAAAAGTGAAAGTTTGATGGATGATTGTTAATCTGTCCCATTACTTTTGGTCCCTTAAAAAGTGAGAGGCACATATACAAACTGTTGTAATTCCTACACCGTTCACCTGATTTGGATGTAAATACCCTCAAATTAAAGCTATAAGTCTGCAGTTAAAGCACATCTTGTTTGTTTCATTTCAAATCCATTGTGGTGGTGTATAGAGCCAAAAAGATTAGAATTGTGTCCATGTCCCAATATTTATGGACCTAACTGTATTTATCTTAACAGCAACAGCGTTTGCTCCCACGATACATAAAGCCGTGACTCCAGCACTGTCGGAGGTGATTTCACCACCACAGTTAAATAAAAGAGCATATATATATATTTTAGGCACAGGTTGCATTAAAAAATGTTTTATTTTTTACTATGTTTTTTTTTTTTATTTGCTTTGCAGGTATGGTATGTCTTACTGTTATACTGTAATGTTACTTTGTTTTATTGTTAACCATCATTTGCTTAGCAGGTACGCCATTCAGTTGCAGCGCGGATTTATTTATCTTGACAGCAACAGCGTTTGCTCCCACGATACATAAAGCCGTGACTCCAGCGCTGTCGGAGGTGATTTCACCACCACAGTTAAATAAAAGAGCATATATATATTTTAGGCACAGGTTGCATTAAAAAATGTTTTATTTTTTACTATGTTTTTTTTTTTATTTGCTTTGCAGGTATGGTATGTCTTACTGTTATACTGTAATGTTACTTTGTTTTATTGTTAACCATCATTTGCTTAGCAGGTACGCCATTCAGTTGCAGCGCGGATTTATTTATCTTGACAGCAACAGCGTTTGCTCCCACGATACATAAAGCCGTGACTCCAGCGCTGTAGGGGGTGATTTCACCACCACAGTTAAAAAAATAAGCATGGGGGCAGCAGGGGCGGAGGAGCGATTTGCTCCTAACTTTTGGGGCGGATGCCCCCATGCTTCGGCATGTATAAATGATGCATGTATGCCCATCTTTAGAAGTGGGTGGATGAAGGGAGGTATTCTAATGGTGGGCAAGAAGAACCTCAAACAAATGGGATTTTAAGGGCAAAAATGCTTAGAAGAAATTATATTAAAAAAATTACAAATTTTATTATACAAAAAAGTTATTCTTTTAAAAACAATTTATACAAAAAACACGCTTCACAATTGTAGTGTATTACAGTTTGACAAAAAATCAAATCCAACGCGTTTCGAAATAGTTAATTAGGCAATCTTCCTCAGGGACAAATTTTTGCCATTTCTGAAAGGTACAAAATAAAATATAAGTACACATATATCACATGACATACATATAAAGCCTATGCTGAAGTATATAGAAAACTTACAAAAATGATGATAGATATAAGAATTTCCAATGGTTCATCGGACATCCACCCAATCTGTGTACGCCTTTTATCATGCAAAAGAACCCCCGGATATCGCGATCCAAAAGAGGCGCCAAATTGAAGAGGCGAAAAATCGCTTTATCGAAAATACAAATGGCAGTAATGTGGAAATCTAAGAGAGGAACACACAGCATAACGGAAAGCATGGAAAAGAAAAAAAAATCCCTACAAAAAATCTTTGCAACATGAGATGTCCTAACCAGACGTTGGCTGAATTTGCTTCAAAAGAGAGGCAAAATTCCAACCACTCCGGAACGAACAGCGAACAATTCTTAACCCTGGACAATGATGGAAAGGAGGAATATGGGATCATCTGAAAAATAAATATTGTATAGGGGAAATATCAAAAAAGAGAGTTTCCCCAAATATTAATATCCTACCACAAAAATCTTGAATTAAAGGAAGGAAATCAGACTTCATAAATTTCCAAAATGGAGGAAATTAAATAAAGTTTCATTCAATCTGGGAAGACCCCATAAAGAAAAAAGAGAGGGGGGCATCCCTCCGTGAGTGAAAATCAGAGAAATAGTGAAAAGAAAAATGAACAAGTTCATAAAAACAATGAAACTGTCAAACATAATATTAATCCTGCTTACCAAAAATTTGTCGTGTGTTACCCCCACAGATGGATCTAAAGCAGTCCAGATTACACAGAAACAGCCAAAGAAAATAGAGGGGATTACCCCTCTAATATTGAAAAAAAGGGAACAAAAAAAAAATGTTATTCCTAAGATCAAGTGTCGTCAGATAAAGATGGCAGCTCTGGGGTTTCCGGCGTTCTCCTTTTAAGGTCCGTGCTCGTTCGCTGCCGCAGCCCCGCAGAGCGTTGGGAGTCGATGCCGTATCACATGACAGCGGCAATGTCATTCTCCAAGCGTCGCTTGTACAGAGGCAGCGTCTATCTGGAGCAAAATGTAGAGGGAGCTTGGCCAGCAGATGCTCAGCCACGCCCACCCCTTAGCAGTCTGTAGCCTGGACGGGACAACCATTGCTGACAGTTCCTAACGGAGTCGTCCCATACCAGGTCAGGGGGAGGCAAACAGCAGCCAGCCCCATCTCCCCATAGCATGAGATACGCCGAGAGGATCGACAGCACGACTCCCACCAAAACACAGAAATATAAAGAAAAGATCAAAGGACTGTATATAAAGAAATACAGAATAAATAAGGATTTTTGATAAATGATCTTATGTGGATTAATGATTTATATAAACTAATCTATAAAATCATAGATAACATTATAAAACCATATTAAGTGGGTTGGATGGATGAGATGGAAAGAACCTATTACCCAGTTCGCAGCCAGGACATAGGAAAGAGAACCCAGAAGGGAAATCTTCCAAAAGGAGAGACTAATAACCCCCGACACATTGGTTATCCTCCCAAAGCTGTTGAACGGTGCCAAAGGCACCCCGAGGGAAAGGGAGGGAAAAAGGCCCCCAACAAAAAATTGTGGGGGCCTACCTGTGCCGGATGCATGATAATGGCCGCAGTTAGGGGTGGATGAAACCAAACGGAGCAGAGGAATTTCATCCCATATAGAAATGGGTACAATGAAATGAAAAAATTAATATGATAAGACAATGATAATACAAATCATAATATGCAATGAAATTACCAGAAAAAAAAGAGGGCATTAATAGCCCAAAAACAACATGTTATTACAATAGTGCAATTTCAAATTTCAAAAAATCATATACTACCCCAATAGATATCGTCATTTTTACCGATATCCCACTAGAAAAGCAGAATAGGAGAGAAAAAGATATGAAAAAAGGGAAGCGAAGAGGGAAGATATTAAATCTAATCTGTTATTCCAGAGCTAAAGCCTTCTAGGAAGGGCCTAAAGCTTTCAGCCTCATTGAGGCCTGGTGGGGTG
This sequence comes from Lithobates clamitans, assembly GCA_037952925.1. Classification (NCBI taxonomy): domain Eukaryota; kingdom Metazoa; phylum Chordata; class Amphibia; order Anura; family Ranidae; genus Lithobates; species Lithobates clamitans. Next base: position 1,101,259 of record JBBGZY010000350.1, on the reverse strand, counting down.
GTGGCATCCAGGTATCTGATCCACTGCGTTTCCCGTTGTAGAAGGATTTTATTCCAATCCCCACCTCTGATGGGGACATGGATACGGTGCAAAACTGTAAAGTTTACAGATGGCATCCTGTGTCCATGTCCCCTGGCTACATGTCTTCCAAGGGGGAGATAAAGGTTGCCAATTTGCATATTTTGTAGATGCTTGCTAAGACGTTGTCCGAATTCTTGTCGGGTTTTTCCGACATAGAAAGACCCGCATTGGCATGTACCAGGTATACCACCCCCTGAGTTTTACAATTGGCGAAATGCTTCATTTGGAAGCATTCACCATTGGATAATTGAAAGGAAGTTCTCCTACCGATGACTCTGCAGAAAGAGCAGGAACCACAGGGGAAAGTCCCCCAGGTTTTACAAGGGTCCTGTCGTGAATTTCCCCTATATTCACTTTGCGTCAATAACTGTGCTAGGGAGCCCGCCTTCCTGAAAGTAATCTGAGGTTTAGGACTAAGGAAATCCCCCAACATCGGGTCGTCGGTGAGGATCGGCCAATGTTTTGTGAGGATCTTCCCTATGGTGTTATGTTCATTGGAGTAGTGTAGGATGATCCTTGTTGTATCATCCTGTTTGTAGGTTTTTGTTTTGAAGATTAAAGCGTGTCTATCCTGATTTTTAACCCGGTTGAAAGATTTTTTCAGGGAAGATTTTGTATATCCCCTTGCGAGCAATCTTTCGCTTAATTTATCTGCCTCACATTGGAAAGTTTCCATAGTGGTGCAGTTGCGTTTCAGGTGCAAAAATTGGCTGAAAGGTATAGACTTCTTGAGGGGTTCAGGATGGAAACAGTCGACGTGTAAAAGAGTGATGCTGGCAGTTTCCTTCCTGTAAAGTTTGCTGGCAAGTTTCCCATTTGTGTCTTTATAGATGCTAATGTCCAATTTCCCATGCTTTCCCTTATGCTGTGTGTTCCTCTCTTAGATTTCCACATTACTGCCATTTGTATTTTCGATAAAGCAATTTTTCGCCTTTTCAATTTGGCGCCTCTTTTAGATATCGATATCCGGGGGTTCTTTTGCATGATAAAAGGCGTACACAGATTGGATGGATGTCCGATGAACCATTGGAAATTCTTATATCTATCATCATTTTTGTAAGTTTTCTATATACTTCAGCATAGGCTTCATATGTATGTCATGTGATATATGTGAAAAAATATAAATAAACGTGCCTGCGCTGAAAAAAACAGATATATCCCAATAGTTGGGAGGTGCATATATAGTGTAAAACTATACTACAAAATTTCAATATAAAAAAAAAAAAAATGCTAGTAATATATAAATTATAGAATGAATACAATCCTTATATAAAAGTATCCCATAAAGTGCAACATGCAAAAAAAACAATATATATAAGTGGTTATAAATATAAGATCAAAGTGCAATCTGGGAATTTCATGGCTTCCGAAACTGTGATAGGTAGTGAGGAGTAAAATCAAAAATTTACGCCCTTAGACAGCCTGAAGGCGGTGCTTGGTTCTTGGGGTCCTGGGTTTTGACCTGTCCTGGTATTTTATGCACAACATTAGAAGCTTATGCCACACATCAGGTACTCTTCTGTCCTTTCTGACACTTTTTGTTTTCATGAAAAAATATATATATTTTTTTGCTAGATAATTACTCTGAACCCCCAAACATTATATCTTTTTTTAAAGCAAAGGCCCTACAGATTAAAATGGTGGGTATTGCAATTTTTTTTTCACACAGTTTTTTTGCACAGCGATTTTTCAAATGCAATTTTTTGAATTATAATGCACTAAAGCACACTATATTGCTCAAATGTTTGGTAAAATATAAAAAATGATCTTATTCCGAGTACATAGATACAAAAAATTACATGTTTTAAAATTGCGTACAATCGTGCAGCGGCGACAAACTACATACATTTTTAAAAGCCTTTACAGGTTACCATTTTAAATTTACAGAGGTGGTCTCCTGCTAAAATTACTGCCCTCGATCTGACATTCGCGGTGATACCTCACATGCATGGTGCAATTGCTGTTTACATATGACATGAGACCTACGCTTGTGTTCGTCTTTGCGCGCGAGCACAGGGGGACAGGGATGCTTTTTTGTTTTTTTATTATTTATTTTGCTTTTTTATTTTATTTTTACACTGTTCCTTTCATTTTTTTAATCATTTTTATTGTTATCACAGGGAATGTAAATACCCCCTATGATAGCAATAGGTAATGAAAGGTACTCTTTTTTTTTTTTTTTTAATTGGGGTCTATTATGCCCCTTTCACAGAGGCGGATAGAATTGTGCTTTTAGCTGTGGACATATGAAGTTATCTACTGCAGCTAAACGCACACAATGCTTTCCTTTGGCCCCATTCACACACTGTGTTTAGCGACGGTTTCATTACATGCGGTTTTGTGCAGATAGAATAAATAAAGTTGACTGCAGCCAGGAACGATTTAGCGCAGCTAGTTGCAGCTATCTGCACACAACTGCAGGTAATGGCAGCTTACTATTTCTCCTGCAGATAGCAACGGCAACAAGGAAAGAAAAACAACAGGAAGCACATCAGAAATGGCAAGAATGTTCCAATGCAGATAAACGCAGCCACATGTAAACACAGCTAATCGCAATGTACAACTGCAAGTGAACGCTGTGCCAGGATTCTCTGAATTTCAAAATAACCAAACCTGCTTTTAACAGCGGAAGAACAGCCGCCCGTGTGAAAGGGGCCTAATACTGTAGATATCTCCTCCGCCCTCAAAGCATCTGACCACACCAAGATTGGTGTGACAAGATACTTTCCCAATTTCCCAATGGCACTGTTTATATCCGTCGAAACCGAAGTCATGAAATGCTCATAGCTTCCGGTTTCTTAGGCCATAGAGATGATTGGAGCCGTTCTGGTCTTCGATCAGCTCTATGGTCAGCTGGCAGAACCACCGACTGCATTCTCAGGTCCCCGGTGGGACAAGAGAGCTTGAGAAAACCATGAAAGATGGCGGGAAGGGGGAAAGTTCCCTCCCACTGCTTGTAAAAGCAGTCTAGCAGCTAATTAGCCTCTAGGATTGCTTTTACATGAAAGCCGACCACAGGCTGAAAAGAACGCTACCAAGATGATACCTAAACCTGCAGATATCATTCTGGTATAACCACTCATACCAGTACGTCGCTGGTCCTTGTTGGGCATATATTGTAATGTTCTTTTTTTTTATGCAGTGGTGGTGAAATCACCTCCTACAGCACTGGAGTCGCTGATTTAGGTATCGTGAGAGCAAACACTGTTGCTGTCAAGATAAATAAATCAGTGCTGCAGCTGAATGGCGTACCTGAAAAGCAAACAATGGTAACAATAAAACATTAACCACTAGGCGTCCGCGCTATAGCCGAATGACGGCTACAGCGCGGACTCCAATTGCTGAGAGGGCGTCCCTGGATGTCCTCCTGTTTACTTCCATGATGCATGCGCCCGCGGGCGCGCATCAGGGAAATTCTGTGTTGGCCATGTCCCTTGGACACAGCCAATCACTGATCATGCTAAATGGCCAATCACAGCGGCCATTTAGCGCTCGATCTGAGTGTCCAATGAGAGATGATCTCATATGTAAACATATGAGATCATCTCTCATTGCTGGCTCTCCCTCCTCACACAGAGACAGCGTGTGAGGAGGGAGAACGACCGGCTGCAGCGTCAGTGTAAAAAAAAAAAAGAAAATACAGTGCCCACAGTACCCGTCAGTGTCATCTTTCTCCAGTGCCACCTGTCAGTGCCATCTGTCCCCAGTGCCACCTGTCAGTGCCATCTGCCCCCAGTGCCACGTATAAGTGTCATCTGTCATCAGTGCCACATCAATGTCACGTGTCATCAGTGCCACGTATTAGTGCCATCTGTCATCAGTGCCACGTGTCATCAGTGCCACGTGTCATCAGTGCCACATATTAGTGCCATCTGTCATCAGTGTCACGTGTCATCAGTGCCACATATCAGTGCCACCTTTCAGTGTCATGTGCCATCTGTTATCAGTGTCACGTGTCATCAGTGCCACGTATCAGTGCCATCTGTCATCAGTGTCATCAGTGCCACGTATTAGTGTATCTGTCATCAGTGCCACGTATTAGTGCCATCTTTCATCAGTGCCACGTATTAGTGCCATGTCATCAGTGCCACATATTAATGCCATCTGTCATCAGTGCCACGTGTCATCAGTGCCACATATTAGTGCCATCTGTCATCAGTGTCACGTGTCATTAGTGCCACGTATAAGTGCCATCTGTCATTAGTGCCACATCAGTGTCACGTGTCATTGTCCTGGTGCTCCAGGGCCTTCAAAAGTGTAATAGGTAGTCAACAAGTTAGATATGTAATTTATGATCCTAGAATACCTGATGGTGCTCCCTGCATGTTGGGCCTCTCTAAGTGGCTAGGCTGTGAAAAAGTTCCACACATGTGGTATCGTAATACTCAGGAAGAGTAGCAGAATGTAAAAAAGGAGAGGAAAGTGCACCAAAAATGAGCCACGTCCATAAATCATTGAGGATACAAAATAAGGTAGTACTGAGTATTACCAGGGAGGCGGACTTTTTAGGCTAAGAAACAGTGGAGAAGATATAGCAGTATAAAAAATATAAATTTATTGAAAAATACAAATATCTAAAAAACAATGACAATTGTAACATATAGCATCTATGATTATTGTGCAGTGAGCCCTTGTATGCCTACGCGTTTCGCCGTTAGGCTTCCTCAGGACACGGCCATGGTTCACAGATGTGACAGAGAAGGGAATATGTCTCTCTATCTTAAAATGAAATGCAAAATCATGCAAGTCATGGTAGAATGCGAAAGTTCAATCAGCAGTAAGAAAATATATTAGATAAAGCTAAATATCTCAGCAGGGGCATGTAAAAAATATTCCTAATTATGGGAGCAGCCATTAGAGCAGTGGTTCTCAACCTGGGGGTCGGGACCCCCTCGGGGGCCGAATGATGATTTGCCAGGGGTCACCAAATCCTTGGCTGTTCCTGAAGCCCGCACCGATCTCCCAGTCTTTTTGCGGCCGCCCAGCAGGGCTTTCCCTGGAAAGTTGGCTGATCAGAACTCCCCCCAGCATTGCCACTCATCCCATCCCCCCCACCAAGGAGTAAGAGAAGGAATAAAAATAGAGAATACATGGAAGGGAGAGGAAAAGAGGGGGAGGAACAAAGAAAAAGGGAGAGAAAGAATAAGAGAAAGAACAAGAAACACGGCTAGAAGGAGGGATGGGGGAAAAAAAAACAAGAAATTAGGATAGAGAGAGATAAAAGGGAAAGAAAGGAGAACAAAGAGAAAGAGTGGTACATCCTTAAATGTACCATAAGGGGATTTAATACTGTACGAGTGGAAGGGACTCGGGGAGCGCTAAATGTTTGTGGGTTAGGGTCACAAATTACTTGTCTTGGGTGCTGACAACCCACGCTATGAAAATAATTTTACGGTTAGGGGTCCCCACAACTTGGCAAATTTTATCAAGGGGTCATGGCATTAGGGGGTTGAGAACCACTGCATTAGAGGGAGGAGGGCCAACACCAGATGCACCAATTAGATCCTGGATTTAGTATCAGCAATGCTGAAGGCTCAATACAATCCTATCGCTGCATATTCAGGATACAAATAATCCAGCGTGCCCCTGGGAGACAGCAATACACTGCATATTCACATACACTGAACTGTGCTATGTGCATCTATAGACAGACACATACAGTGCAGTTCAGCCCCGCCCCCCTCCCTCTGCACACAGGATTTGACTGACAGCAGCAGGAGCCAATGGTTCCCATGTTGCTGTTGCCCGTGTCCCTGTGAGAAGAGAAAGAGAGGGTAGAGAAAACTACAACCAGGCACAGTGCTGGATTGCTGACAGGCCTAGGAAAGTATTTAGAGAAGAGGGTAAAAAGTGAGGTTTTTTTTTTACCTTAATGCATAGAATACTTTAGAACTATTTATGCAGTGTATTGCTGTCTCCCAGGGGCATGCTGGATTATTTGTAAAACACAGTAAACAGGAAAGTATAAAAGAATTACATACCTGAAAATCAAACATGATAAAACATAGCAACAATAAAACATTGCAGTTAAAAAATACAGTAAAACAGAGCAGAAAAATAGAAAGAAACGACAACTATTTTTGGCTTTTATATTATATATATATATATATATATATATATATATATATACCGTATATACTCGAGTATAAGTCGTTCCGTGTATAAGTCGAGGCCCTAATTTACCACAAAAAAAATGGGAAAAACTTATTGACCCGAGTATAAGACGAGGGTGAGAAATGCACAGCTATTGTAAGTGGAAAAGAGGGTCAACAATGCCCATTTGCAGCATAACTGTTCCCACTTGCATGCCTCACTGTGCCCATTTGCAGCCATAGGTCCCCTGAACTTCAAACTCGGTAGTTAAGTGTTCCTAGACGCCCCCTAGCTGCAGCCAAAATTTGGGGTCTCTGAACCCAAAGGGTCCCGAAATGACATTGCTGCAGATAGACACAGTTGACCGAATTTGGGGCCCTGTATCTTGGGGTCACTTAGTGCTAAGAACCCCAAATCTGGTGTGCAAACCCAGTGGAACTAGCACTATAACATATCCAAAGCTGGGATTCCTAGCACTAAGTGGCCCCGAGATACGGGGCCCCGAAATCGGTTCAGAAAATGTCATTTTCTGCTGCAGAAAAGTGCTTGACATTTTCTGAACCAACATATCCAAAGCTGGGGTTACTAGCACCAAGTGGCCCTGAGATACAGGGCCCCATAAATCAGTTAAGAAAATGTCAAGCACTTTTCTGCAGCAGAAAATGACATTTTCCGAACCGGTTTTGGGGCCCCGTATCTCAGGACCACTTGATGTTAGGAACCCTAGCTTTGGATATGTTATGGTACCGGTTCCACTGGGTTTGCACACCGAATTTGGGGTTCCTAGCACGAAGTGGCCCTGAGATATGGGGCCCCAAAGTTGGTTCAGAAAATGTCAAGCACTTTTCTGCAGCAGAAAATGACATTTTCTGAACCGATTTTGGGGCCCCGTATCTCGGGGCCACTTAGTGCTAGGAATCCCAGTTGGATATGTTATAGTGCTAGTTATAATAGGTTTTCACACCAAATTTGGGGTTCCTAGCACCAAGTGGCCCTGAGATACGGGGCCCCAAAGTCGGTTCGGAAAATGAATTTTTTTGCTGCAGAAAAGTGCTTAACTCGAGTATAAGTCGAGGGGGGCACTTTCAGCACAAAAAAATGTGCTGAAAAATTCGACTTATACTCGAGTATATACGGTATATATATATATATATATATATATATTTACAGTTTTTTTTGTAACTGTAACGGTTCCAGGTTTGGGTCTCTCAAAATGCGATGGCATCTTTGGAGACCCTGTGAAAGTGTGTCCTAGTCTGTGCAGTGCTGTACCCTAAGCTGATACTCCACTAGTGTGTGGTAGCATTCGAAACATTTACCAATGCAAAGACCAGGTTGGCCAGGACAGGAGAGACAATAGCGGGTGTTCACGCCTATATCCGCGCATGCCACAGACACGACATCTTCTTTGGTGTAATCGATTGGTAGGGGTACCAGGGAAGGCATACGGAAAATGCCTCCCATGCAGCCAGCTCACTGCATTTGGATTAGGAAGCTGGGCCACAGCACTGTCTGGAAACAGAAAGGCTGTGGATGATCTCTTCCTGGAATTTAAGGAAGGATCCAGTTTGTCCTGACGCTTTGTATACCACATAAGCGTTCAGCAGAGCCAATTGAAACAAGTATACAGACACTTTTTGATTGTATTCGTGGACACAGAGGGGTTTCTCCACAACACCAGTCGCTGTAGGAATTTGGACTGTCGTGTCTGCATGAAGGGAGGACAGAACAAAAACATTCCGATTATCCCTCCACTTCACTGCGAGCAAGTTATTACATCTCAAGCAGGCTCTCTCCCCCAGCCTAAGACAGGAATCTACAAGCCGCTGGGGTAAGCCCCGGTGATTAGATCGCATGGTGCCACATGCGCCAATTCCATGATCAAACAAGTGACTAAAAAGTGGCACACTCGTGTAAGTGGTACCACTTTTGGAATAAAGGTGACACCAAATCCCACACAATCTTACCAGCACTCCCTATGTAGTTTGGGCAGTTCTCCGGATCCACGTGACTATCTTTTCCCTTGTAAACCATAAAATTATAAAATTATATGTTGCCCTGTCACAGAGCTTATACATCTTGACCCCATATCTGGCACTCTTGCTGGGAAGATACTGTTTGAATGACAAGCGGCCAGAAAACTTAATCAGGGACTCATCAATGCAGACAACTTGATCGGGAGTAAACAAGGCTGGGAACTGTTGGTTGAAGTGGTTTACGAGGGGCCGAATTTTGTAGAGCCAATCTTATTCAGGGTCACCCCGAGGATGACAGAGTTCATTGTCTTTAAAATGCATGACCCACAGGATCTGCTCGTATCGTGTCCTGGTCATGGAGGCAGAGAACACGGGCATATGTTGAATTGGGTCAGTGGACCAATGTGACCGCAACTCACTCTTTTTAGTTATGCCAATGAAGAGGGATAGGCCCAGGAAGGTTTTAAATTCGTAGACCGTAATAGGTCTCCAATCTCTGGCAAGGGTCAACTGGGGATTAGCGGTGATGAATTGACCAGCATACAGATTGCTTTGGTCCACAATAGATCTATAGAGATCTTCTGTGAAAAACAGTGAATAAAAATCAAGTGACGTTTCCACCTGAATTCCGGGTTGACCAGTGAATGGGGGAAGTACGGGTGCTGCAGAAGTGGTGGGCTCCCAATTCGGACTGGCAAATGCAGCAGGAAGTGCACTATGGGCTCAACGGGTCTGTCTTGGTCTGTCTTTGTCTTCTTGCTGGCTGCGGGACACTACTTGTGCTAGCCACCGCACCAGCTTGAACTGCACTTATGGGACTCGCCACGTCACCAAGTGTTACTGCAGTGCTGGATGTACGACCAGGATGTACTAGGCCATTGGTGCTTGCCAGTTCACCAGAAGGATGAGCGGCACTAGTATTGGCTCTCTGCTCCATACGAGTGCCCTGCGGTTCTTGCACCTCACCAACAGCAGAAGAATGGGGTCGGGTACGCCTGACCTTAGCAGGGAAAAAAGAGCACCTGATTGTCAATAAATGCTTCAAACGCTACCAAAAAAACTGTTAGCATTTGCATGGATCAGGCCTGACTCTGCGAATGCTGCAGTTATGTGTTTTGTGTTTTGTAAGTGATAGCAATCGATTGATACTGCACTTGGGTGGGCTGGGCTGAGGGGCTAAACACAGGTGCTAGCAAGTATCTGTGCTGATCCCCCCAACGCCGCATTTTTGGGAACCCTCAACTACTGGGGACGCTACTATAGATCTGATCAGATCAAAGATATTGATCCGTACAGACACTATACTACTAAGAGAGTTGTATAGTGCGTGTGTGGGTGTTAGCGCTACTGGCATTAATCTGACACTGCCTGGGCCTGACGCAGACCCTAACTGATGCTAAAACCTAACTGATGTCACCTGCCGGGTGATCAGGGGGTTAAACCTTTATTCGGAAATATATGGCGGGTGCCCTGACGCTATAAAAAACGAACTAACCAGTGTCACCTGTGACACTGGTACGGTGATCACTGGTGACGGGGTGAAAAGGTTAACTAGGGGGCAATCAGGGGGTTAAAATCTTTATTAGGTAGTACATGGGGTACCCTGACACTATAAAAACCTGAAGGTGAAACTAATCAACTAACTGGCTAACTAGCGTCACCCGTGACACTAATACGGCGATCAGAAAAAAGATCTACTAGTGACACTGGTGACAGGGGGTGAAAGGGTTAACTGGGGGGGCGATCAAGGGGTTAAACCTTTATTAGGGGGGTTTAGGGGGTACCCTAGACCTACCTGGGCCTACTACTAATTGTCCTAACACTTAGTACAGTCACAAATTACATTAATGCAGTGATCAGTGAAAAATCTGAAAACTGCAATTGGTAACACAGTGACAGGGAGTGAAGGGGTTAACTGGGGAGGGCGATCGGGGGGTGATCAGGTGGTGACAAGTGTACCTACATGTACTGGTGTTAGTATAGTATAGTGTGACTTACAGTTAGATGTCCTCTCTCCTCTCACTGGAACGGAAAAGAGTTCCACGAGGGGAGATTACATCACTTCCCCTGCCTGTGTTTGCACTTACAGGCAGAGGAAGGATTTAATTCGCCAGAACCGATCAGCAGGACCAGGCCAGAAATCATTGGCCTGGACCTAAAGATTGATCGGTTCTGGAACAAATCTGATGGTCGCGAGCGCGACAGGAGCGCCATTCTGCCCCCATAAAAAGACGTTAGCCAGTCGGGAACCGTTTAAAATAGAAACTGCTGAACGCTGGTCTTGTGTCAGTATTCTCTAGCATATGCTATAACTGGGTGCACCGTAACTTTTTTCTTCTAGGATATGTGTGGTATCGAAATTTATCTTCAATAGTTGGTGAGTATCCAAATTAAAAAGAAAAAAGAAACCTGCGCTGCAGAGCAAAAAAGGATTACAAGACTGCAGCTGCACCAAAAAACACCAATATCTGTGTAATAAACTGCAATAAGTAAAAATAAGTGCGCTTACAATCAAAAATTTATATGTTACTTATATGTGAATATAAATAATAAATGCTTAATAAGGTTAAATATCCTTAAAAAAAATGGAATAAATACAATCCGATAAAAAACTAAATGAAATCAATAGTGAATAAATAAAAAAATAAAAGTGCTCAATATGTAATCAAACACGTGGAGAGAAAAAACATAATCAGGAGTCAAACCCTAATATAATTATGAGTGAAGTCCATTTCCAAAGAAAAAAAGTTCAATAAAAGTGCATCAGATCCATGAAGGTAGGAATGCGAATCCACAATTCACCAAAAACAGCCCATATGAGTGGAAGAAGGAGAGGAAGATGTAAGGATGTATCCCATAGAAGCAGTCAATCCGAAGAGCATTAAAGATGGACCCTTACCCAAAGTGATGGACCTCCCTGTTAGCGAGGTCTTGTACACGTGCATATATAGCCCTCTGCGGGGACAGCTGAATGGTGGCGTCCGACTCGGCTGTTGAGTGGAGCGATTCCAAACGAGGCTAGTCCAATCCGTCTGCCTGAAGGGGGACACCCACTCTGTCTCCATGTGAGATGAACATATGGAGACAAAGTGGGTGTCCCCCTTCAGGCAGACGGATTGGACTAGCCTCGTTTGGAATCGTTCCACTCGCAGACGGATTGTACTAGCCTCGTTTGGAATCGTTCCACTCACCAGCCGAGTCGGACGCCACCATTCAGCTGTCCCCGCAGAGGGCTATATCTGCACGTGTACAAGACCTCGCTAACAGGGAGGTCCATCACTTCGGGTAAGGGTCCATTTTTAATGCTCTTCGGATTGACTGCTTCTTTGGGATATATCCTTACATCTTCTTCTCCTTCTTCCACTCATATAGGCTGTTTTTGGTGAATTGTGGATTCGTATTCCTACCTTCATGGATCTGATGCACTTTTATTGAACTTTTTTTCTTTGGAAATGGTGAGTATCCAGCCAGGAGCAGAGTGGGCCAAGTAGCAGCCACCAGTTAATAGAATCGGCCAGTGAGACAGCAGAATAAAACGCCAGCATGGTGAGTTTTTGCTTACATTTTTACTGCTTTGTCCTGTCCACCTATGTGCGGCTGTCCTTGAGTTTACCTCTGCTTAAACCCACCTATCCTAGAAGACCTGATTGGTATGTACTTCTTGTACTTTCCAAATCTTTATTTTCAAAATGTTTTATTGATTTTTTCAAGAAAAGGTATACAAAACATCAGCATTAAGTAAGTATATATAAAGCAGAATAAGTCGGACCCCCTTGGGGTTACAAATCCAACTGACGACAGTAGTTTGGAGTATAACTCTGGCCTGTGACCATATATGAATATCATTATAAACCATTACTCGTTCACTTAAACCAGAGAACTCTGTAACTTGAGAGGACCGGGAGAAGGGGAGGAAGGAGAGACCGTCTGCACCCCAATAGGGAACACACTGTGCCCGAATGGAACACTTCAATCCAACACTTCAATCCTCCCCTTGCACCCCGTTAGTTAACGCTATAAATCTCTGGAAACGAACAAGTGAGTAGAAACCTACGTCGTATGCTTCCCTTGGGAACAAGACTCCTTTGGGGTCCCAACTGCAGTTTGGTCGAAAGCTAACCAATCATCGTCTTGATAGATAAACATGAAAAGTGAGAAATGAGAGTAAAAGAAAAAAAAAGTTGAAAGGATAGGGGGGAGAGAGAAAGGGAAGAGAGAGTAGTCGGAAGCCAATCCACGGGAGGAGTCCCCACAGACCCCGAGACAGCCAGACGCTTCATGGTTGAACCCCTGGAATCAAGGAAATGCCCATGAACTTCGCCCAGGGTTCCCAAATAGCTTCAAATTTCTCTTTGGTGTTGTTCAGGGTACTGGCAAGCTTCTCTTGGGCCATGACCCAAGAAATTTTGCGGATCGCCGCTTTGAAGGACACCTTGGGTTGTTTCCATGCCTTGGCAATGGAGAGCTTAGCTCCCAGCAAAATGAAGTGTATCAATTTTCAAGCAAGTTTGGGAGTTTTGGGTAAATGATCGTTTAGGAGCGCTAATGCGGGGGTCCTCGGGATCTGGACTCCAGTGATTTTTCTAATCAGTTGAAAAGTCCTTCTCCAGAAAGGCCTCAACCGTGGACACTCCCAAAAGATATGGGCCAAGGAGCCTCTGAGTAAACAACCCCTAAAACACCTTGGGTCAGTTGAGGGGAACATTTTGGCCAGTCTCTCCGGTGGAAGGTACCACCTTGTGATGACCTTTACACTGGACTCTATCAATGAGATGTTCAAAATGCCCTTATATGCCCTACTAAAGGCGACCCTCCATTTCTCTAGGTCCCACTCCAAGGATAAGTCTGCCTCCCAAGCGGACATGTATGGGGTCTTGGCAGTTTGATTAGAGAGTGACTGGTAGATGATGGAGATACCACCCCTCTGCTCTGTAGACCGACCGCACCATATTTCATAAGGGGTGAATGTGTGGGTAGAAGATTTGTCCTTTCCCATATGAGTGAGGAAGTGTCTAATTTGCTGGAAACGAAAGCTCTCAGAGCTAGGCATCTCCAATTGACTCACACAGAAAGCCTTGGAGATAGGCCCCATTGATGTGAAGTAGTGTCCAGGATTATTGAAAATGTGAGCAAGGGGGTGTCTGTAGGAAGTTATGGTTTGTAAGTTTCTCAGAGAATCCCATAATTTAAAAGATTGCGAAAGGATAGGGGACAAAATAGGAGGACGTTTTTTGGGGGGGACCCACAAAAGAAAATCTATAGTGTAAGAGGGAACTGCCTGTCTCTCTATCTGTATCCAATCTGGTCTCTCAGCCTTCGCGTATACCGTCAAGATCTGGGCTAACCTGGCCGATTGGTAATACCAAAATAGCTGCGGGAGACCCAATCCCCCTTGTGGTCTGGTTAAGTATAAAGTGCTCTGTTGAAGTCTGTACCCCTTCCCTCCCCAAATGAATTTAGTTATCTTTCTTTGGAACGCTTTCAAGTGCTCTTTAATGATGTTTATAGGGATGGCTCTGAAGAGGTAGAGGAGTCTAGGCAGCAAAGTCATCTTGACTGCATGAATCCTCCCTAACCAGGATAAACCCCCTTTAGCCCAGTTGGTTAAGTCAGCCTCAAGTTTGCGGTATGTGTGAGGGAAGTTGGTGGCATATAGGAGTTCTGTTTTAGCTGTGAGCCTTATCCCTAAATAATCGATGTAGGAGTCACTCCATTTAAATTCAAAGGCACTCTGCCGGGATGCCAACATGGTTGGATTAAGGGAGATGTTTAAGGCTGAAGATTTAGCATAATTGACCCTTAACCCAGAAATCTTCGAGAACTCTTTCAGGAGTTTACATAGGTTTGGAAGGGAGGTGGTTGGGGACGTGATAAAAAGGAGCATATCGTCCGCGAACAACCCACATTTGTGGACCTGGTCACCACAGGAGACCCCTTGAATGTTGGGATCTGCTCTTATTGCTATTGCTTCGATTGCAATAGCAAAAATTAGGGGGGAGAGTGGGCATCCCTGCCTAGTGCCTCTTGCAATGGTTAGGGGTTTAGAATATTGGCCTTGTAAGCGAATCACCGCTTGTGGGGTGGAGTGTAACGATCTAAGGGTCCCTATAAAGTTGGGCCCGAAGCCCCACCTCTCCAATATGGAGAAAAGATAAGGCCATTCGATCGAGTCGAAAGCTTTATGGAGATCTAGCGAGAGGATCATACCTTCCTGTTTCGGCCCCCCTTCCCAGTTAGATTGTAGAATGGATACGATATCTATAGCTCTCCTGATTTGGTCGGGTCCTTGCCTACCGGGTATAAAACCGACCTGATCCTTGTGTACATAAAGCTTGATGAAAGAGGAAAGGCGGTTGGCTAGAATTTTTGTAAGAATTTTGAGGTCATTGTTAATTAAGGATATGGGCCTGTAATTCTCAACTTCCTCATGGTTTTTGTTCGGTTTGGGGATCACTGAGATAAATGCTGTGTTCAGTTGGGGGTACTTTCCAAATCTTTTATTGATTTTCTTAGAATGGTGTATCAAAAGTGTCAATTTTTGTAGTAGTGTGAGTTTGTGTCTATTGGGTTACAGTGGATGCAAGTGAAACCTGCCTTTATGGCTGGGTTGACTGTGACAGAATAGGGCATAACGGTTTCCCAAATTGACTCTGAAAGGGCTTTTGGGGCCGATGCCAGCGTAGGAAATGCTGGAGTAACCGTTAAGTTCAAGCCCCTGACTGCTGTTGACGATTGGTTTTGTCTGTGTCCTTCTGGACTGTGTACAGCTCATCCAGTCTGCATATGTGAGTGTGGAAGTTTGTGTTCAGGCTCTCCAAGAATTGTTGTGTCTGCTCCATAATTTTTTTTGCTAGCCAGCAATATGTATCTGTGAGACAAGGGGGTTATTTACTAAAGGTAAATCCACTTTGCACTGCAAGTGCATTTGAAAGTGCATTGAAAGTACACTTGGAAGTAAAGTCACTGTAGATCCGAGGGGGCATGCAAGGAAAATAAAAAACAGCATTTTAGCTTGTACATGATTGGATGATAAAATCAGCAGAGCTTTTACTCATTTCAGATCTGGTGTCCGGAAACAGAGCAGAGGGTGTGGTTGGGGTAGGGGCCTTGGAAAGAATCAACAGAGTTATCAAAAGACTGCCCCAATTGATGTGTCTCAAATTTAATGCTATGCATGTCACAATTATGGACACATTGCCCGAAATTGCCCTAACCTTATGGTAACACCCACTACTGTTGCTGTAGAATAGGAAACAGGCAGGTAGGCCTGTGTCTAAGGAACTGGCAGAGGCAAGGTTAAAATTGTTTTTAGATGAGATGGTCTTCCCCGAGGGGGACAAAGGCTTTGAATGTCTTCCTAACATGAGTGCCTCACGCACAGTCCTTCACGCTTCTGAAGTGCCCCCTTGGTGCCTCAATGAAAACATTATTCCAAGTGTTGGTCTGACTGGAGAGTCAACTCCCCTAAAGCAAACTAAACCCCTTAAACTGCGCCTTGGGAAAGATACTGCTTATGTCTTCATGTTTTAGTCTCAGATGATGTGCCTGTCAATTTATTAGGGGCAGATGCACTGGCAGCCATTAGGGAATCTGTAGAGTATACTGACAATGGAGTAAAAGTGACATCTAAACTCACTGAGGGAGTTTTGGCTGAAGCCGCGGCTTGTCTTCCTGTTATGATGGTCCAGACCACCAGCAACCCTTAAGAAGCTTTTCCTGACTAGCCAGAATCATTGTGGGCCACAGACAAGTACGATGTTTCAGTGCTTGATGTTCCACCAGTGAAATACAAGCTAAAGGAAGGTGCAGATATTTCTAGACCGAAGCAATATCCTCTCTCTCAGGCCAAATACAAGGCTTTTGGTAAATGTCGTAAAGACTATTCTTGTGATGAATTTTGTGAAGCAGACCCATATCATGGTCATAATTGTCTTACTTTGATGGAAGAAGAGTCTCAGGCCATAACCCCAGTAAAATAAACTCCTTTACAGGGATCAGAGGTGTTAGACCTCTTTGTAGATGGGTCTAGATACTGCACTGAGGATGGAGTGCCCCATACTGGGTATGCGGTAACTACAGAGACTGACATAATAGTGATGGAAGTTTTAGCCCTAAGGTGTCAGTACAGTAGGCTGAGCTATATGCTCTGGAAACAGCCTGTAAACATCTTGAAGGGAAAAAGGGTAATGTCCACACAGACAGCAGGTATGCATTGCATCAGATTTTTGCCCAATCTGGGGGACTATAAATGTCCTGACTAGTTCTGGCAGAAGGGTTAAACATGCTATCCTAATAGAAAGTTTGTTTAAGGCTTCCTTGGAACCCCTGAAGGTGGCCATTTTAAAAGTAAAAGCCCACAGCCACAATGATACAAAGGAAGCAGGAGGAAATTGTCTGGCTGATCGAACAGGTAAGGGAGCTGCCCTGCTGCCCTTGCAGGTAGTTGAGAGGGTTATGCCTGCTATGCCAGAGGTAACCCCCAGGCTGACCTGGCAGTTTCTGCTATGCCAGAGCTGCCCCAGCTGGATACTACTTTGCTTATCAAGCTGCAACACTAAGGGCATAAACCATGTTGAGCGGAGAGAGGGGAGGGAGGAGCCGGATGTTGGCGGTTTACCAGGCGCGATGCTAAGCCCGGGAGGCTTGGGATCCCCTCCCTGAGACGCCGGCTCATGCAAAGCTAGGGCCGCTGCGTCATTTCCCTCGTCCGGTCTGCTGCTCGCCTCTCCCCCTCACCCCTCCGCATCCCCCCTCTGGTGAGGCTGGTCTCCCGGCCGTCTGCTTGTACCGCTGAGGATTTTTGACTCACAGACTCTCCGTGGTTTCGCCCCAGCTTCCACCGCCTCTCCGCTCTCTCTCTTCCTACAGCGTGAACGCCGTTACCACAGAGACGCCACGCGGCTCAATGGAGGGGCCGAAGCGGCATCGGGAGTGAAGCACTCGCCCTCCGGCTGCCTGTCCCAAGCCCGCCTGTGGTATCCGTTGCTCCCGGTGTGGGGGGTCTCAGGCTGCAGCAATATATGACTTGTCTTCCAACAAACGGATCAAGGTAGTGTGGAAAGATAGTGTGGAAAAAATGGAAATAAAAAACTAGTGGAGAGAGCCTGGAAATCGCAGGAAGGGGTAAGTGCTGTTTCAATTCAGCCAGGGAGAAAATGGGTGTCAATTAAGAAAAATAAAAATCTTCATAACGGAACGGAGAAAGAGGAAGACTGGCAAGTAACACAAGTTTACACTTTATTTTTGTTTGGCTATTCTGTCTTATAACATAGATTTGCATATGGCCTGAAGAGGATGATGAATTTTATGAGGAGGCAGGTGAATATTGTCTAAAGGTTTAGTTTAAGAGCGGTCTGACCCCAGGAAACTAAGTGCCATTTTTGGAAAGTGATGTATTAAGTAATATCGGGGTCTTAATTGATCAACACTTACTTTTAATCAAGGAGGACGTTTTTGTAATAAAGTTTTTGGACTCATAGCTCACTGCCCCACATAACAAAAACACCCCTTGACCAGGAGGAAAGGGGGTGTAGTTTAGGCCCTGCAGTGATTAGGGGTGGAGGAGGCTTTCAGACCCGAGTAAAGGGAAGACTCTGGATTGTTGAAATTTGAGCTGCTTAAAGGGGAAAAAATTGTTTGTTCCACACTTTAAGGAATATTTGTGACATCTGTCTGTCTTGTCCCAGTAAACTAAGCGCCATATTTAAAAGCAGTGTATCAAGTATCATTGCGGATTTAATTGATCAACATTTACTACAACTAAGAAGGACACTTGTGTAATAAATATATCTAAACCTATACCTCACGGCCACACATAACAAAAACACCACTGGACCAGGACGAAAGGGGATTAGTTCTACCTGAGTAAAGGTAGGAATTGGGAATTTTTGAAACTCTAGCTGTCTAAAGGGGAAAATTTGTTCGGTCATACATCAAGGAATACTTGTGATACATATCCGCGTACAAAGCATAATTGTGGATTTAACTGTTCAACATTCACTCTATGAAAGAAGGTCGCTTTTGTAATAAACACATTTAAATTCATCTCTCACTGCTTGTATATAGGCCAGGGGAAGAGGACATTGCTCCTGTGAGACCAAGGGACTGATATACTCAAGAGGTGGGGGGACAGGCCACACTAACCAGCTCAGCTTGAGGTAGTGCTATAGTGAAAAAGGGGGCGGTTATAAAAACTATTCTCCAGGGCGCCAAACTCCTTGGATGAAGCGGTCCCAATTAACGGAGGGAATGCAGTCAGTTGTTTAGTCGCTAAGCAACAGCAACCAGACTGAACAAACAATCACGGTGACCAATATAGCCTGGGGTAGGCTGAACTGACACGAAGTGACTAGTTTGAATAAGGGCTTCCAGCAAAAGGGCACCCCAAGGGCTGGACTCTTTAATTGTTTTATGAACAGGGCCTGGCGGAGACATTTCTTTAAGTCTCAGGAGCCCTTTTTGGCAGATATCCTAAGCCTGGGTCAGGTGTATCAAACGAAGCAGGTGCTTCCTGGGACCCAGAAGCGAGTCCTTGGAAAACAGAAGGCGGCTGGGGACAAAACGCCTGATTCAAGAGCAGTAACCAAAAAGAAATGAAAGGTAAAGCCACGAAAGGAGCGACTGCCAACACTGCTAACCCACCCAGGACAAGTGCAAGCCCGGGAACCATTAGAAAGTACATGGTGCAGGACACTGGCAAGAATAGCCCAGGCAAACAAAAAGAGACCAAAAATAAAACACCAGAGTGCACCCCAAGGATAGGGACAAGACGACAGATAGTCGAGGCCGATATTCACATAGGAAGCAGCGAAGTAGTAGAAGAGACAACAATGGAACCCCAACAAAAAAAACTACTTCCTACCAAAAGCGAAATGGCAGAAATGTTTGCCAAACTGGAAGTAACTATAAAGGGGGAAATAGGCTCTCTCCGAGAAGAGATGAACCATATGCTGCAAAGAGTGGAAGAAGCAGAAACAAAGATGGATAAACAAGAAGAAGAGATAAAAGAACTTAAATCCCAGTTGGAAGAGCTACAAAGAGAGCAGAGGAATTTACGTTACAGAGTTGAAGACCAGGAAAATCGGAGTAGAAGGAAAAACTTACGGATCAGGGGTCTGCCAGAACCACAAGGGGGAACAGAAGATCTACAGGGAGTAATGGACGAAATATTTGGAGGAATGGTATATACTTCGGAGAATACAAAGAAGATAAAGTTTGAGAGAATACATAGGATCAGAAAACCGGCAGAAATAAGAGGTGAGGTCCCAAGAGATGTCATCGCAAGATTTCACAAGTACAGTGACAAAGAGAAAATCAAGGAAAATTTGAAAAAGAACTACCCAGTAAAGTACGGCGAGACAAATCTGCAGATTTTTCCGGATCTGGCAGCAGAGACGCTAGCCAGGAGAAGAATACTGAAACCACTCCTTGAACAGTTAAAAGTACATGATGTCCAATACTCATGGGGCTTCCCAGCCTGCCTTACTGGATGCAAAGATGGCCGATCGGCCACTTTAAGATTCCCAGAAGAAACAGCTAAATTTTGTGATCGATTAGAGGTGCCTCTGGTGGAAATCCCGGGTTGGTGGGTTAAGACTGGGGACGCAGAAGTTCCTGGGGTGCAGCAGGCTTGGAGGTCAATATTTAAAATGAAAAAATCATAATGGAACAGCTACATGAACTAGCCAAACATAGTTGAAGTAGGATTTGGGGGGATGTGGGGGGCGGGGAGGGGGGGTGCAGGGGGGAGGGGGGGAGGGGGGATCAACCAGGCTTGGGTACCCCTCAATATCAGCAGGAGCATTGGGTAAGGGGCGGCCCAGTCCGATCTCAACCTCAAGGGGGAAAACCGAAGGGGCAGGAGGAGTTGGAGGAGCCACGGTTTTTCAGGTCATGAGATGGCCTAATACCCCCACAGGGGAAGGGGAGGGAAGGGGGAGCGGGGTGAGTAATGGGAGAGGGTGGAGGGAGGGGGAGGGCATGGGATGAGGGAATAGGCAGGAGTTGAAGTCCGTTAAGAAAGTTCAACTAATAATTTTGAATTATGAATCCCATGGACACCACTCTGTTGCAGGGCTTAGGAAAGAACTTCTGTAGGATAGATGAGCAATATTAAAATAATTTCATATAATGTACGAGGTTTGAACGCACGTATGAAGTGTGCTAATATTCTGCAGGAACTGAAATTCCTGGGAGCTGACGTAGAATTCCTTCAGGAGACTCATTTTCTCCTGGAGAAAAAACAAAAAATCTTCTCCAAGGACTTCCCAGTTTGGTTGTACGGTGACTCACCCACACTGCGCGCAAAAGGCGTAGCCATTGGGTTTGCCAATGGAGTAAGGTTCGATTTACGTGAAAGAAGGACTGACCCGGAGGGACAGTTTTTGTTCCTAAAAGGGAAACTCAACGGTATCGAATGCTCACTGGCAAACATTTATGGCCCAAACAAAAATCCACATAGTTATACGATCAAGAGGTTGGCTGAATTTTCCGAATTCAAGGAAGGTCTAGCTATAATGGCTGGTGACTTCAATTTGTGTTTAGAGCCAGGGAAGGATAAATTGTCCCATGTGTGGGGGGCAAGCTTGGCATGGAACAATAGAGTGAGAAAGAAAATGCACCAGTGCCAAGTGGTGGACGTGTGGAGGACGCAGCATGTTGACAGTAGGGACTATACGTTCTACTCCCCCGTACATGGGACCTATTCCAGACTGGACTTTTTTTTGATCGAGCACTGCTGGTTAGAGGAGACCGTTAGTTCAGATATTGGGGCAATAACTTTCTCTGACCATGTGCCTATAAGCTTAACAGTGAATACGAGACAGGCCCATAACAAGAGCTTCAGCTGGAAGTTAAATGAAGAATTAATAAATGATAAAGAGATATGGGACCTGGTGTCGAGGGAACTAGAGTTCTACTTCAAAACTAATGAAACAGTTGAAGTCTCAGAGTCAATAATATGGGAGGCACACAAAGCCTAGATTAGGGGGATCCTGATTAAGGCAGGTGCGGAAAAGAAGAGAAAGAGAAGGGAAGATAAACTTGTAATCACGAACGAAATATTGGAACTTGAGCAGACGCACAAAAAAGAGGGGGGGAAGGAGGTGCTCCTCAGACTTCACAACAAAAGAGAGGCTATGAGAACTTTAATTGAACAAGATACACGAGAAACGTATAACTTACTAAAGAAAGAGAGATATGCGGGAGGTAATAAACCGGGGAAGTACCTAGCAAAGACCCTAAAAAAAAGGAAGACCAATAACTACATTGAGAAAATCAATACTTTAGATGGGGAGGTAAAGTATAGAACAAGGGAAATTGCCAAAACTTTTCAAAAGTACTATGAGGGACTGTACTCGATCAATAACATTACCCCAAAAAGGGAGCTAGGTCTAAAGAAAATAGAAGAAGATAAATATAATTTATTTGAGGGCCCCATTACAGAAGAGGAAAATTAAAAAACATTGAGGGAGACATCAGTGGGGAAAAGTCCTGGGCCGGATGGTTTCTCCGTATTATATTATAAAAGGTTCCAAGACCTCCTAATCCCTAAACTATGTACATATATGAATGGGATTGGCACGAAGTGGGAGATGGGAAAAGAAGCGTCAGAAGCGATTATTGCCATCATTTTGAAGGAGGGCAAGGACAGTACACTCTGTTCTAGCTACAGACTAATAGCGCTCCTAAATGCAGACACGAAACTGTTCGCGAAAATACTTGCAGGGAGAGTGAAGAACATTCTGAATAATATGGTACACCCAGATCAGGTGGGATTCACTCCGGGTAGGGAGGGACGGGACAATGGGATCAGAACCCTTATGGTAATTCAAAAAATGAGGGACAGCGGAGCCCCAGGTCTACTCCTGTCAATAGACGCTGAGAAAGCTTTTGACAGGGTAGACTGGGGCTTTATGTTTAGTACATTGAAGGAAATAGGATTTGGGCCAATTATGATCAGAAGGATAAAAGCGCTGTATACATGTCCTTCAGCAAGGGTCAAGGTTAACGGAACGCTATCTGAGCCGTTTTTTAATGACTAACGGAACAAGACAAGGATGCCCATTGTACCCCCTTCTGTTCGTGCTGACGCTTGAGCCCTTGTTTGAACGGATAAGGCAGAACCCGGATATCTCTGGGGTTTCTGACGGAGAGGAAGAACATAAATTGGCTGCCTTTGCAGACAATATTTTGCTGTATATTACTAGACCTAGAATAACTCTTCCTAACCTGCTCAAAACCTTGAAAGAATGCGGGGAAATATCAAATTTCAAGATTAATCCAATTAAATCTGAAATACTAGAAATTAAGACTGATAAAAAAGATCACATGGTCCACAAAGAATTCCCATTTGCATGGGGAAAAAAGGAGATAAACTACCTTGGGATAAAGATAACAGGGAATAGAGAGTTATTGTTTCAAGCTAACTTTGTCCCTCTCCTTAACCACTTGACGACTGCCTCACGCCGATGTACGTCGGCAAGGTGGCACGGACAGGCAAAATCACGTACATGTACGTGATTTGCCTTCCGCGGGTGGGGGGTCCGATCGGTCCCCCCCCGGTGCCCGAGGCGGTCACCATTTCGTCCCGGGCGATGAGAGGTGAGGGGGTGGCCATCCATTGTTGGCCACCCCCTCCCGATCGCTCCCGGCGAATGAGAATGCTTCCTTTCCCTCTGTAATGTAAACAGAGGGAAAGGAAGTGATGTCATCTCTCCTCGAGCCGGTCTTTTCGTCGCCGCGCCGAGGAGAGAAGACATCAAGTAAGTCTGCACAACACTACACATCCAGTAGAACATGCCAGGCACACTTGTCACCCCCCATCACCCCCCGATCACCCCCTGATCACCCCCCTGTACCCCCTGTCACTCTGACACCAATAGCATTTTTTTTTTCTTTTTGCATTGGTGTCAGTTTGTGTCAGTTAAAAGTTTTAGGGCAGTTAGGTTAGCCCCCTTTAGGTCTAGGGTACCCCCCCTTAGGTCCAGGGTACCCCCCTAACCCCCCCTAATAAAAGTTAACCCCTTGATTACCCCCCGTCACCAGTGTCGCTAAGCGATCGTTTTTCTGATCGCTGTATTAGTGACACAGGTGACGCTAGTTAGGGAGGTAAGTATATAGGTTCGCTGTCAGTGTTTTATAGCGACAGGGACCCCCATATACTACCTGCTAAAGGTTTTAACCCCCTGATTGCCCCCTAGTTAACCCTTCCACCAACGATCACTGTATAAGTGTTACGGGTGACGCTGGTTAGCTAGTTTGTTTTTTGTAGTTTATTACAGTTTATTACAGTTTATTATAGTTTACTATAGTTTTAGGGCACCCGCCGTTTATTACCCTATAAAGGTTTAACCCCCTAATTGCCCGGCGGTGATAGAAGTTAAGTTTTTAGGATCAGATAAGGTCTGCGTCGCCCCAGGCAGCGTCAGGTTAGCGCCAGTACCGCTAAAACCCACACACGCAGCATACACCTCCCTTAGTGCTATAGTATCTGAGCGGATCGATATCTGATCCGATCAGATCTATACTCCCCAGCAGTTTAGGGTTCCCTGAAACGCAGTGTTAGCGGGATCAGCCCAGATACCTGCTAGCACCTGCGTTTTGCTCCTCGGCCCAGCCCTGCCCAGCCCACCCAAGTGCAGTATCGATCGATAACTGTCACTTACAAAACACTAAGCACACATAACTGCAGCGTTCGCAGAGTCAGGCCTGATCCCTGCGATCGCTAACAGTTTTTTGGTAGCGTTTTGATACAGTCGCTGACAGTCAGGAGCTTTTTTGCCTGTGAGTCTCACTAGTGTACCCCTAAATTTAGAGCCCAAAATGGCAAATAGAAGGTACACTAGTGAAGAGGCCTACACGTTTCTGAGTATGACAGATAGTGAAGAGGAAGTCACTCATCTGTCAAGTTCAGGCTCAGAATACGAACCTGTAGAGGACAGCGGCTCCATGACAGATAGCTCTGACGACAGAGTTGTGGTCCCTGCTAAGGTCAGGCGTACCAGACCCCAATCTTCTTCTGTCTTTGAAGTGCAAGAACCGCAGGGCTCTCGTATGGAGCAGAGCAGTACTAGCGCCGCTACTCCTTCTGGTGAACTGGCAAGCACCAGCGGCCTAGTACACCCTGGTCGTACATCCAGCACTGCAGTATCACGTGGTGACGTGGCGAGTCCCATAAGTGCAGTTCAAGCTGGCGAGGTGGCAAGCACTAGTAGTGTCCCGCTGCCACCAAGAAGACAAAGACAGGCCCGTCGTGCCCATAGTGCCCTTCCTGCTGCATTGGCCAATCCGAATTGGGAACCCACCACTTCTGCAGCACCCGTACTTCCCCCTTTCACTGGCCAACCCGGAATTCAGGTGGAAACAGTTGACTTTACGCCACTGGATTTTTATTCACTGTTTTTCACCGAAGATCTCTATAGATCTATTGTGGACCAAAGCAATTTATACGCTGGTCAACACATCGCCGCTAATCCCCAGTCCTCCCTTGCCAGAGATTGGAGACCAATTACGGTCTCCGAATTTAAGACCTTTCTGGGCCTTTCCCTCCTCATGGGGTTGAATAAAAAGAGTAAGTTGCGGTCATATTGGTCCACTGACCCAATTTACCATTCACCCTTGTTCTCTGCTTCCATGGCCAGGGCACGATACGAGCAGATTTTGCGGTTCATGCACTTCAATGACAATGAACTCTGTCGTCCTGGTGGAGACCCTGCATACGATCGGCTCTACAAAATTCGGCCCCTCGTAAACCACTTAAACCAACGTTTTGCAGACTTGTTTACCCCCCATCAAGTTGTCTGTATTGATGAGTCCCTGGTTAAGTTTTCTGGCCGCTTGTCATTCAAACAGTACCTTCCCAGCAAGCGTGCCAGATACGGGGTCAAGATGTATAACCTCTGTGACAGGGCCACAGGCTATACATGTAGATTTATGGTTTACGAGGGAAAAGATAGTCACGTAGAGCCGACAATCTGCCCTGACTACATAGGAAGCGCTGGCAAGATAGCGCGGGACTTGGTGTCACCCTTATTCGGAAAGGGGTACCACTTGTACGTGGACAATTATTATACGAGCGTGCCACTTTTTAGTCACTTGTTTGATCAGCAGATTGGAGCATGTGGCACCGTGCGACCTAATCGCCGGGGCTTTCCCCAGCGGCTTGTAGATTCCCGTCTTAGGCTGGGGGAGAGAGCCTGCTTGAAGTATAATAATTTGCTCGCTATGAAGTGGAGGGATAAGAAGAATGTTTTCGTTCTCACCTCCCTTCATGCAGACACAACGACCCAAATTCCTACGGCGACTGGTGTTGTGGAGAAACCCCTCTGTGTCCACGAATACAACCTTAATATGGGAGGGGTGGACCTCAACGACCAGTTGTTGGCGCCGTACCTAGTTGCCCGTAAGGCCAGACACTGGTACAAAAAAGTGTCTGTATACTTATTTCAATTGCCTTTGCTAAATGCTCATGTGCTATACAGAGCTTCAGGACAGACTGGATCCTTCCTTAAATTCCAGGAAGAGATCGTCAGAACCCTTCTGTTTCCAGACGGTGCTCTACCTCACCTTCCCCAACCAAATGCAGTAAGCCGGCTGCATGAGCGGCATTTTCTTTATGCCATCCCGAGTACCCCTACCCAACGAGCCCCCCAAAAAAGATGTCGTGTCTGCAGCAAGCGCGGATTTAGGCGTGACACCCGGTCTTATTGTCCCTCCTGTCCTGGCAATCCTGCTCTTTGCATGGGTGAATGCTTTGAACGCTACCATACATTAGTTGAGTATTAGCGTAGGGTTCAGCACTGCACAGACTAGGCACACTAACACAGGGTCTCCCAAGATGCCATTGCATTTTGAGAGACCCAAACCTGGAACGAGTTACAAAAGTTAAAAGTTACTAAAAAAAAGTGTATGAAAAAAAATAAATAAAAACACAAAAAAAAATATAAAATAAAAAAACCAAAAATAGTTGTTGTTTTATTGTTCTCTCTCTCTCTATTCTCTCTCTATTGTTCTTCTCTTTATTACTCTATTCTATTCTGCAATGTTTTATTGTTATTATGTTTTACCATGTTTCCTTTTCAGATTTTTTATACTTTACCGTTTACTGTGTTTTGTTGGTAACCATTTTATTGTTTTCAGGTACGCCATTCAGTTGCAGCGCGGATTTATCTATCTTGACAGCAACAGCGTTTGCTCCCACGATATATAAAGCCGTGACTCCAGCGCTGTCGGAGGTGATTTCACCCCCACAGTTACATACTTCAGCATATATGCCGAAGCGTGGGGGCAGCAGTGGGTGGAGGAGCAATTTGCTCCTGCCTTTTGCGGGAGGATGCCCCCATGCTTCGGCATATATATATTTTAGGCACAGGTTGCGTTAAATGTTTTATTTTTTACTATGTTTTTTTTTTTGTATTTGCTTTGCAGGTATGGTAAGTCTTACTGTTATACTGTAATGTTACTTTGTTTTATTGTTAACCATCATTTGCTTAGCAGGTACGCCATTCAGTTGCAGCGTGGATTTATTTATCTTGACAGCAACAGCGTTTGCTCCCACGATATATAAAGCCGTGACTCCAGCGCTGTCGGAGGTGATTTCACCACCACAGTTACATACTTCAGCATATATGCCGAAGCGTGGGGGCAGCAGTGGGTGGAGGAGCAATTTGCTCCTGCCTTTTGCGGGAGGATGCCCCCATGCTTCGGCATATATAAATGGTGCATGTATGCCCATCATTAGAAGTGGGTGGATGAAGGGAGGTATTCTAATGGTGGGCATACCCACCAATCAATATCTTTTTTTCGTTCAGCCCACAGGCTGCATGAAAAAAAAGTTTACAATATATGCTTAACAAGGACCAGCAACGTACTGGTATGTTGCTGGACTTTGAGTGGTTATACCAGAATGATGCCTGCAGGTTTAGGTATCATCTTGGTATCATTCTTTTCAGCCAGCGGTCGGCTTTCATGTAAAATCAATCCTAGCAGCTAATTAGCCTCTAGACTGCTTTTGCAAGCAGTGGGAGGGAATGCCCCCCTCCCCCACCGTCTTCCATGTTTTTCTCTGGCTTTCCTGTCCCAACAGGGAACCTGAAAATGCAGCCGGTGATTCAGCCAGCTGACCATAGAGCTGATCAGAGACCAGAATGGCTCCAAACATCTCTATGGCCTAAGAAACCGGAAGCTACGAGCATTTCATGACTTAGATTTTGCCGAATGTAAACAGCGCCATTGGGAAATTGGGAAAGCATTTTATCACACCGATCTTGGTGTGGTCAGATGCTTTGAGGGCAGAGGAGAGATCTAGGGTCTAATAGAGCCCAATTTTTTAAAAAAAGAGTACCTGTCACTACCTATTGCTATCATAGGGGATATTTACATTCCCTGAGATAACAATAAAATTAATTTAAAAAAAATAAAAATGAAAGGAACAGTTTAAAAATAAGATAAAAAAGCAAAAAACTAATAAAAAAAAAAAAAAAAAAAAGCACCCCTGTCCCCCCCTGCTCTCGTGCAAAGGCGAACGCAAGCGTCGGTCTGGCGTCAAATGTAAACAGCAATTGCACCATGCATGTGAGGTATCACCCCGAAGGACAGAACGAGGGCAGTAATTTTAGCAGTAGACCTCCTCTGTAAATCTAAAGTGGTAACCTGTAAAGGCTTTTAAAGGCTTTTAAAAATGTATTTATTTTGTCGCCGCTGCGCGTTTGTGCGCAATATTTAAAGCATGTCATGTTTGGTATCCATGTACTCGGCCTAAGATCATCTTTTTTATTTCATCAAACATTTGGGCAATATAGTGTGTTTTAGTGCATTCAAATTTAAAAAAGTGTGTTTTTTCCCCAAAAAATGCGTTTGAAAAATCGCTGCGCAAATATTGTGTGAAAAAAAAATATGAAACACCCACCATTTTAATCTGTAGGGCATTTGCTTTAAAAAAATATATATAATGTTTGGGGGTTCAAAGTAATTTTCTTGCAAAAAAAAATTATTTTTTCATGTAATCAAAAAGTGTCAGAAAGGGCTTTGTCTTCAAGTGGTTAGAAGAGTGGGTGATGTGTGACATAAGCTTCTAAATGTTGTGCATAA
This sequence comes from Lithobates clamitans, assembly GCA_037952925.1. NCBI lineage: Eukaryota > Metazoa > Chordata > Amphibia > Anura > Ranidae > Lithobates > Lithobates clamitans. The sequence goes on along the minus strand of JBBGZY010000350.1, from coordinate 1,073,021 downwards.
AATGCCAGGACAGTTCAACCCCCCCCCCCCAAATGACCCCATTTTGGAAAGTAGACACCCCAAGCTATTTGCTGAGAGGCATGTCGAGTCCATGGAATATTTTATATTGTGACACAAGTTGTGGGAAAGAGACAAATCTTTTTTTTTTTTTTTTTTGCACAAAGATGTCACTAAATGATATATTACTCAAACATGCCATGGGAATATGTGAAATTACACCCCAAAATACATTCTGTTGCTTCTCCTGAGTATGAGGATACCACATGTGTGGGACTTTTTGGGAGCCTAGCCGCGCACGGGACCCCGAAAACCAAGCCCCGCCTTCAGGCTTTCTAAGGGCGTAAATTTTTGATTTCACTCTTCACTGCCTAGCACAGTTTCGGAGGCCATGGAATGCCCAGATGGCACAACCCCCCCCCCCCCAAATGACCCCATTTTGGAAAATAGACACCCCAAGCTTTTTGCTGAGAGGTATAGTGAGTATTTTGCAGACCTCACTTTTTGTCACAAACTTTCGAAAATTAAAAAAAAGAAAAAAAAAATACATTTTTCTTGTCTTTCTTCATTTTCAAAAACAAATGAGAGCTGCAAAATACTCACCATGCCTCTCAGTAAATAGCTTGGGGTGTCTACTTTCCAAAATGGGGTCATTTGGGGGGGTTTGTGCCATCTTGGCATTTTATGGCCTTCAAAACTGTGATAGGTAGTGAGGAGTGGAATCACAACTTAAGGCCCTTAGAAATCCTGAAGCCGGTGCTTGGTTTTCGGGGCCCCGTATGCGGCTAGGCTCCCAAAAAGTCCCACACATGTGGTATCCCCGTACTCAGGAGAAGCAGCAGAATATATTTTGGGGTGTAATTCCACATATGCCCATGGCATGTTTGAGCAATATATCATTTAGTGACAACTTTGTGCAAAAAAAAAAAAAAAAATTGTCACTTTCCCGCAACTTGTGTCAAAATATAAAATATTCCATGGACTCAACATGCCTCTCAGCAAATAGCTTGGGGTGTCTACTTTCCAAAATGGGGTCATTTGGGGGGGTTTTGTGCCATCTGGGCTTTTTATGGCCTTCAAAACTGTGATAGGCAGTGAGGAGTGAAATCACAACTTTACGCCCTTAGAAATCCTGAAGGCGGTGCTTGGTTTTCGGGGCCCCGTATGCGGCTAGGCTCCCAAAAAGTCCCACACATGTGGTATCCCCATACTCAGGAGAAGCAGCTAAATGTATTTTGGGGTGCAATTCCACATATGCCCATGGCCTGTGTGAGAAATATATCATTTAGTGACAACTTTGTGCAAAAAAAAAAAAAATTGTCACTTTCCCGCAACTTGTGTCAAAAAATAAAATATTCCATGGACTCAACATGCCTCTCAGCAAATAGCTTGGGGTGTCTACTTTCCAAAATGGGGTCATTTGGGGGGGGGTTGTGCCATCTTGGCATTTTATGGCATTCAAAACTGTGATAGGAAGTGAGGAGTGAAATCAAAAATTTATGCCCTTAGAAATCCTGAAGGCGGTGCTTGGTTTTCGGGGCCCCGTACGCGGCTAGGCTCCCAAAAAGTCCTAAACATGTGGTATCCCCATACTCAGGAGAAGCAGCAGAATGTATTTTGGGGTGTAATTCCACATATGCCCATGGCATGTTTGAGCAATATATCATTTAGTGACAACTTTGTGCAAAAAAAAAAAAAGTGTTACTTTCCCGCAACTTGTGTCAAAATATAAAATATTCCATGGACTCAGCATGCCTCTCAGCAAATAGCTTGGGGTGTCTACTTTCCAAAATGGGGTCATTTGGGGGGGTTTTGTGCCATCTTGGCATTTTATGGCCTTCAAAACTGTGATAGGTAGTGGAGTGAAATCACAACATTACGCCCTTAGAAATCCTGAAGGCGGTGCTTGTTTTTCGGGGCCTCGTATGCGGCTAGGCTCCCAAAAAGTCCCACACATGTGGTATCCCCATACTCAGGAGAAGCAGCTAAATGTATTTTGGGGTGCAATTCCACATATGCCCATGGCCTGTGTGAGCAATATATCATTTAGTGACAACTTTGTGCAAAAAAAAAAAATTGTCACTTTCCCGCAACTTGTGTCAAAAAAGAAAGTATTCCATTGACTCAACATGCCTCTCAGCAAATAGCTTGGGGTGTCTACTTTCCAAAATGGGGTCGTTTGGGGGGGTTTTGTGCCATCTGGGCATTTTATGGCCTTCAAAACTGTGATAGGTAGTGAGGAATGAAATCAAAAATTTATGCCCTTAGAAATCCTGAAGGAGGTGATTGGTTTTCGGGGCACCGTACGCGGCTAGGCTCCCAAAAAGTCCCACACATGTGATATTCCCATACTCAGGAGAAGCAGCTGAATGTATTTTGGGGTGCAATTCCACATAGGCCCATGGCCTGTGTGAGCAATATATCATTTAGTGACAACTTTTTGTAAATATTTTTTTTTTTTTGTCATTATTCAATCACTTGGGACAAAAAAAATAAATATTCAATGGGTTCAACATGCCTCTCAGCAATTTCCTTGGGGTGTCTACTTTCCAAAATGGGGTCATTTGGGGGGGTTTTGTACAGCCCTGCCATTTTAGCACCTCATGAAATGACATAGGCAATCATAAACTAAAAGCTGTGTAAATTCCAGAAAATGTACCCTAGTTTGTAGACGCTATAACTTTTGCGCAAACCAATAAATATACGCTTATTGACATTTTTTTTACCAAAGACATGTGGCCGAATAAATTTTGGCATAAATGTATGACTAAAATTGAGTTTATTGGATTTTTTTTATAACAAAAAGTAGAAAATATAATTTTTTCAAAATTTTCGGTCTTTTTCCGTTTATAGCGCAAAAAATAAAAACGGCAGAGGTGATCAAATGCCATCAAAAGAAAGCTCTATTTGTGGGAAGAAAAGGACGCAAATTTCGTTTGGGTACAGCATTGCATGACCGCGCAATTAAAAGTTAAAGTGACGCAGTGCCAAATTGGAAAAAGACCTCTGGTCCTTAGGCAGCATAATGGTCCGGGGCTCAAGTGGTTAATGAGGTCAAGAGGGAGCTGAATAGAATCACAAGAGGTCAGCTGTCATGGGGGGGTAAAATTAACATCATTAAAATGGCAATTCTGCCAAAGATTCTATTTAAAATGCAAATGCTACCAATTCCACTTACTCAAGCATATCTTAAAAAATTGCATTCACTTATTATCAATTTTATTTGGAGGGGGAAAAAGCCACGTATAAGGTATGACACTTTGGCAAGGGACAAAGAGAAAGGGGGTTGGGGAGCACCAGACATAAGATCTTATTACAAAGCAATCACTTTATCAAGAATTATAGATTGGGCAAAAGGAAACAAAGAGAAGAGGTGGGTAAAAATGGAAAACACAATTAGTAAAGTAGAGTTAAGTAAAGTAATTTGGATACCTTCACATTTTAGGAAACTTAGTTCTGAGGCACACAGTATCACCAGTCACACATTGAAAATATGGGATAATTTGCATAAAAGAGAGAAATGGGAGTATAACTCCCCTTTGATCCCTTTGAGGGACACTGAGTTTTTTGCACCAGGAATGGAGAATTTGTGTGGGAGATGGATATTGCAAGAAGGAGTACAGCTAAAGGATGTTATGAAGAAGAGTAAACTATGCTCATTTCAGGACCTAAAAAATAAAAGTGACCTTATGACCCTCAACAGGTGGCGATATAGTCAGTTAAAAAACTTTGTTGAAACGCTCCCCCAACCAATTAGAACGATGGATAACCTCAAACCGTTTGAGAAACTTTGTGTTGGTCAGATTGGGAAGAAGGGGATTTCAAAAACTTATAGGGTACTGGTGGATCTGAAGGGAACAGACATCCCAGCATACATCAAAAAATGGGAGTCAGAATTAAAATTAAAACTCAAAGAAGACGAGGTTACAACTTTATTGAAGCGAGTTCACAATACTTCGGTAAACTATAAAATGTCTGAGTTAAATTGCAAATGCTTGTCAAGATGGTATATTACCCCAGATAGAGCTTCTAAGTACCAGAACGAAACTTCACAATTCTGCTGGAGGGGATGTTTGGAATTGGGTACAATGACACACATTTGGTGGCAGTGTACAAAAATAAGGGAATTTTGGGATAATACAAGGAAAATCATTGGTGAGATAACCCAAATAGCAGTGCCAGATGATCCATGGGCATGCCTGTTTCATGGATTTAGAATGCCAACCGAATCATATCTGAGAACACTAGTACCACAAATGTTGAATGCAGCAAAAAGTCTGTTTGTAAGTCACTGGCAGGAGAAAAATGGTCCAACAATACAAGAATGGTACGACAAAATAAATGAAATCCAGAATTTAGAATATCTAAGATATACGGAGGAAGCGGAATTGGAGGAGTTCGAGGAAAAATGGAAGAGGTGGCAAAAATTTAAAAGTTCACTAAGGGCGGTAGAGGTCTTGAGAATTCAATAGATCCTGCTAAGGTGAACCCAAGGAGAAGGAGAGATGGGGATCAGGCAACAGGAGTGGTGTCCATTGGGGGGGGATTCATTTAGTTTGGAGGTGCATGGAGGAAAGAAATATAGGACTTTGAGAAGAGGGGGTGGATTGGGGGGAGGGCGGGTGGGGAAGGGAAGGGGGCATGACTAGTGGGGTTTAAGTTACGACTTTACAGTTAAATTTCAGGTAGGACAGTTTGATGCTACAAACAAGTAGATAGATACAAAAGAGATCTGTAATATGGAAGGAAAAATAATAAGAGACAATAGTGCATTAAACGCCACTATGATGTGAGTAATGAGTCGGGAAAGTATTGAACCGTAAAGGTGAAACTTTTGCCCCCGAAAATGGACACTGATGTGGCAAGAAAAAAAAAAAAAAAGAAAAAAAAAAAAAAAGCTGCAACACCAAGCGTCTGTTAAGGAAAAGAGACTTTGGACAAAGGAGGAGGCATTCCCTAACTCAGATGGACTGTGGAACATTGGTAAGAAATGGTGTCTACCCAAGGTATTGTTTCAACTGTTGGCCCATCTATCATACAGGCCAGGCCATGTATCTAAAGATGTAATGACCACTTCCATTGGTGAATACTGAATAGCCCCAGGGTTTGCTACATTTGCAGCCCGCTACTGTGGATATGTGTGGTATCGAAATGTATCTTCAACACACTCGCAGAGCCCATTCCCTGAAATACACAAGCAGGCCCCACAATCTTTGCGGGGTCTGGGTACTGCTTTCAGGGCATAGCCCAGGATTCGGCAATAAAGAGAGCTGCATAGATAGATAGCTGCTTGATTGAAGAAAAAAATATCTTGATAAAAAATAAAAATAAAAAACTATAAATGGCTAGTAAACAAGTAGTAAACTTTTCCCAGTAGAGAAGATGTCCATCCTCTAAGAACACCAGCAGATGAACGATAAACACATTTTTAGAAATATGTGTTAATTGGTCAACCCATAATAAAAAAATAAAAAACAAGGAATTTTTTAAAACTGTGTACCAGATAAGTGCCTTATAGGATACCCAAAAACACTGTAACGTTATATATATTTGCAAATTGGTCAGAGTTACTGTGAATTTAACTGATGCATACTGACACTGCATAATGTGGACCGAGTATCTAGGTATTATTGGCCTCTGGTCAAAAAAAGGTTAATACATGTCAGGATGCCACTGCTCTATTTATCACAAAAGGTAAAGATTGAAGCAAATACTGAACATATTGTTCATCTGATTACTCACCTTTTTACAAGAATGATCATTAGGCTAAACAAAATATTGGTATTTAACCACTGGAGTACCTTTTACATAGGAGATACATTTTAAAAAAAGGTCAACAAAGTTTCTAGGACACATCTCCTGTGCCCAGCTTAACTTCTGCTATTACTGGCATTCTGGGTGCCATTTTGACAGCCTAGAATTGCTATGTATCACATAGCTGGAACAGCTGTCATAATGAAGTCACAAATATATCTGGAAGTGTCATTGAGCAAATAATACTTACATGTATGTATTATTTTATTCATATGTAGATTAAAAGTGTTACATTTGATCTGCTTATGACATCCATAAAGCAACCTTAGTTAACCCTTCTCAGTCCTGATCAAACCCTTCTCCCCTTAACTACTATTCTTCTGCTGATTTTTGTATTTCAATTTACTTTTACCATTAACCACTTGCCGACCGCCTAACGCAGATATACTGCGGCAGAATGGCATGGGCAGGCAAAATCACGTACCTGGTACGTGATCTGCTTCCCGCGGGCGGGGGGGGAAATTGCGCCCCCCGGGGCCCGAAGTGGTCGGCATAGTTAGGGGAGCGATCAATGCTGAGGTGGAGGCCACTCATTCATGGCCACCACCTCGCGATCGCTCCCAACGAATGAAAGTGTTTACATTACAGCAGCAGAGGAAGTGATGTCACCTCTCCTCACGTCTGTCTTTTTCGTTCCGGCGCCGAGGAGAGAAGACGTCCAAGTAAGTGCACCAACACTACACTAACAGTAAAACACACTAGGCACACTTTTCACCCCCGATCACCCCCCGATGACACCAATAACAGTTTTTTTTTACTGATTATTGCATTGGTGTCAGTTTGTGACAGTTATAAGTGGTAGAGCAGCTAGAGTCCATTCACACCTGAGCGTTTTGTAGCTTGAAGCCTGAGGCTACAAAACACTTCAGGGGAAAAAATCCATTATTCTCTATGGAGATGGTTCACATCTCCACTCCAAGTCGCCTGAAGCCCTACGCCTGAAGCTCAAACAAGTTCTGGACCCTTTTTTGTCGCGCAAATCAGGCAGATTTGGGCGTTTTTGGAGCAGGAAGCAGATGACAAAATCTAACAACATAGCAACAAATGATGAAACAGATGATAATTTTTCCTATTGGTTAATAAAAAAAATGCCAAAGCTCAAAAACGCCGGACAACGCTGCATGGAAACGAGCAAATATGCTCAAAAAAAGTGCGACAAAACGCCGGAAGAAACGCTCAAAAACGCTACGCTCAGGTGTGAATGCAGCCTTAGTGTTAGGCCCCCTTTAGGTCTAGGGTAACAGTTTTTTTGGTAGCGTTTGAATCAGTCGCTAACAGTCAGAAGCTTTTTTACCTGTGAGTCTCACTACTGTACCACTAAATTTAGAGCCCAAAATGGCAAATCGAAGGTACAGTAGTGAAGAGGCCTACACGTTTCTGAGAATGACAGATAGTGAAGAGGAAGTCACTCATCTGTCAGATTCAGGCTCAGAATACAATCCTGTAGATGACAGCGGCTCCATGACAGATAGCTCTGATGACGGAGTTGTGGTCCCTGCCAAGGTCAGGCATGTTGAGGTGCAGGAACCGCAGGTCCCTCGTATGGAGCATAGCAGTACTAGCGCCGCTATTCTTTCTGGTGAACTGGCAAGCACCAGCGGCCTAGTACACCCCGGTCATAGTCAAACCAGCACTGCAGTAACACTTGATGATGTGGCGAGTCCCATAAGTGCAGTTAAAGCTGGTGAGGCGGCAAGCACAAGTAGTGTCCCGCTGCCACCAAGAAGAAGACAAACACAGGCCCATCATGCCCATAGTGCCCTTCCTGCTGCATTCGCCAATCCTAATTGGGAGCCCACCACTTCTGCAGCACCCGTACTTCCCCCATTCACATCCCCAACCAAATGCAGTCGACTGCATGAGAGGCATTTTCTTTATGTCCTCCCGAGTACCCCTACCCAAAGAACCCCCCAAAAAAGATGTTGTGTCTGCAGCAAGCGTGGATATAGGCGTGACACCCGCTATTATTGTCCCTCCTGTCCTGACAATCCTGGTCTTTGCATTGGTGAATGTTTTGAACGCTACCATACACTAGTTGAGTATTAGCGTAGGGTACAGCATTGCACAGACTAGGCACTTTCACAGGGTCTCCCAAGATGCCATCGCATTTTGAGAGACCCAAACCTGGAACCGGTTACAGTTACAAAAGCTACAGTTACAAAAAAAAGTGTAAAAAAAAAAAAAATAGTAAAAAAAATACATAAAAAAATATAAAATAAAAAAAACAAAAATAGTTGTCGTTTTATTGTTCTCTCTCTCTCTATTCTCTCTCTATTGTTCTGCTCTTTTTTACTGTATTCTATTCTGCAATGTTTTATTGTTATCATGTTTTATCCGGTTTGCTTTTCAGGTATGTAATTTTTTATACTTTACTGTTTACTGTGTTTTATTGTTAACCATTTTTTTGTTTTCAGATACGCCATTCAGCTGCAGCGCGGATTTATTTATCTTGACAGCAACAGCGTTTGCTCCCACGATACACAAAAGCCGTGACTCCAGCACTGTCGGAGGTGATATATGCCGAAGCATGGGGGCAGCAGGGGCTCCTAACATTTGGGGCGGATGCCCCCATGCTTCGGCATATATAAATGGTGCATGTATGCCCATCATTAGAAGTGGGTGGATGAAGGGAGGTATTCTAATGGTGGGCATACCCACCGATCAATCTCTTTTTTTCGTTCAGCCCACAGGCTGCAAAAAAAAAAGATTACAATATATGCCCAACAAGGACCAGCAACATACTGGTATGTTGCTGAACTTTGAGTGGTTATACCAGAATGATGCCTGCAGGTTTAGGTATTATCTTGGTATCATTCTTTTCAGCCAGCAGTCAGCTTCCATGTAAAAGCAATCCTAGTGGCTAATTAGCCTCTAGACTGCTTTTACAAGCAGTGGGAGGGAATGATTCCCCCCCCCCCATCTTCCATGTTTTTCTCTGGCTCTCTTGTCCCAACAGGGAACCTGAGAATGCAGCCGGTGATTCAGCCAGCTGAAAATATAGCTGATCAGAGACCAGAATGGCTCCAATAATCTCTATGGCCTAAGAAACTGGAAGCTACGAGCATTTCATGACTTAGATTTCGCCGGATGTAAACAGTGCCATTGGGAAATTGGGAAAGCATTTTATCACACTGATCTTGGTGTGGTCAGATGCTTTGAGGGCAGAGGAGAGATCTAGGGTCTAATAGACCCCATTTTTTTCAAAAAAGAGTACCTGTACCTATTGCTATCATAGGGGATATTTACATTCCCTGACATAACAATAAACATGATAAAAAAAATGAAAGGAAGAGTTTAAAAATACGATAAAAAAGCAAAAAAAATAATAAAGAAAAAAAAAGAGCACCTCTGCCCCCCCCTGCTCTCGCACAAAGGCGAACGCAAGCGTTGGTCTGGCGTCAAATGTAAATAGCAATTGCACCATGCATGTGAGGTATCACTGCGAAGGTCAGATTGCGGGCAGTAATTTTAGCAGTAGACTTCCTCTGTAAATCTAAAGTGGTAACCTGTAAAGGCTTTTAAAGGCTTTTAAAAATGTTTGTAGTTTGTCGCCAATGCAACATTTGAGCAATATAGTGTGTTTTAGTGCATTAAAAAGAGTGGGTGATGTGTGAAGCTTCTAAATGTTGTGCATACAATGCCAGGATAGTTCAACCCCTCCCCAAATGACCCCATTTTGGAAAGTAGACACCCCAAGCTATTTGCTAAGAGGCATGTCGAGTCCATGGAATATTTTATATTGTGACACAAGTTGCGGGAAAAAGACAATTTTTTTTTTTGCACAAAGTTGTCACTAAATGATATATTGCTCAAACATGCCATGGGCATATGTGGAATTACACCCCAAAATATATTCTGTTGCTTCTCTTGAGTACGGGGATACCACATGTGTGAGACTTTTTGGAAGCCTAGTCACGTACGGGACCCCGAAAACCAAGCAGGTATGGTGAGTATTTTGCAGACCTCGCTTTTTGTCACAAAGTTTTGAAAATTGAAAAAAGGGGGGGCAGGAGGCGGAGCCTAGCGGAGCAGACATGCATTGTTAGAGCTCCACACTGCTGAGGAGAGAAGAGAAGGACAAAGCGGAGCCTGCAGACTCAAAAGATATCCATTTGAACCTTTTTGCCCCAGGGAACAAACTGTGAAAGTTTGGGCAGGAAATATGGTACTGGGAGGAAACCGTGGCAGAAATAAAAATCACCTCACAAAGAGCTCACAGGCACTCACTGCAGCTGAAGCAGCTCCAGTCACCTCACAAGATACAGCATCAGGGCGCTCTCACAGACAGAAAATGTCACAGCAAGACTCTCCATTTGAGTCAGATACAGAACAAATCCTCTCACAAACTTCTCCACAAGCCTCCTCAGTATCCCCAGTAATATTATTACAATTTGAAAAGATGCTTCATAAGGCTTTAAAACAAACCTCAGACCAAATAACAAAAAGCCTAACCAAAGAAATAAGAGAGCTGGGAAACCGCACCGCAGCCTTAGAAATAAAAATGGATGAAATTGAAATTACAACCCAAGAAAATATAACAGAATTGGAACAATTAAAAAAAGAGAATGTAATACTTCAAACTAAGCTCGAAGATTACGAAAATAGAGCCAGACGTTCAAACTTGCGCATAAGGGGAATACCTGAAACTGTGACAGACCTGCAATCTACTATTACTGCTCTATTACAAGAACTAAAGCCAGATATCCCTATTGAACGTTTAGAACTGGACAGAGTACACAGAGCCCTCACAGCCAAAAAGAAAGATGGACCCCCACGTGATATAATCACAAAATTTCATTATTACAGAACGAAAGAACAAATACTAATTGCTGCAAGAGAAAAAAAGGAACTTGATTTTCAAGGACACAATTATCAAATTTTTGCTGACCTATCCCAACTTACTATTACTAAAAGACGATCCATGAAACCCCAACTAATGGAACTGCAACGCCACAACATTATGTATCAATGGGGCTTCCCCTTTTCAGTCAGATTTAACTACCAAGGTACAATTTACAGAAGCAGATCAGCAGATGAACTACAACAAACCCTTTTAAAATTAAATCTGACAGAACCCACAAGCAGCAACTCTCCCACACGCAGAAGAATGGCATCATCTTCACCTTCAGGCAGCACCCAGAAAATTTCAGAACAAAATGGGAATCATCATTCTCACAAAAGAGGCAGTTATGCCACATCATCCATGGACCAAGAAGATTCAATGGACTGACATCCTAATTCCTGATATCTCTTCATTTATTATACTAAGAGATGGTTCTCTATAAAAAACCTGTATTTATAACTGAATGTAACTGCATTCTGATAGTCACACACTGTGTGGGATCATGTTACATTCCAGTTATATTTCTTATTACTTCTGATTCATATAGCCTTAGAATATATAAGTGAAATAAGGAAATTCTTGTTCAGTTATATATTATCAGGTAATAACAATAGATTTATTACTTTTTAGGACAAATATGTTCAATAATCCAGAAGTAATGGAAGCTTTTTCTTTCTTTTCTTAAAACAAATATATTATTACCTAACTAGTTCCTAGAATTATGTTTTTGTTTATTCTAATCTGAAGCAATACAACCTCAATTTTATGAGTTAACATATCTAAACAGTTACATATGAATAAAATATGTAATTGTTTACTCTAAAAGGGTTAAAATCCCAAAATAATTCAAACTATCTTCATCAATACCAAAGTTATTAACAGTACCTTTCTAACTGAATTATTTAGCCTAGGGCAAGACTAACCATATACAACCACCCTGGAATAAATAATTTCAACAAAAACTATATTCTGCACTCCAATTAATGAAACATCATTTTGATGTCTTTTGACATAGCACTTCTCTCCTGTAAGCGGAAGATCCGTGTACCCCCATTAGCCCTCCTTATTCTCCCAACCATATTATGTGGGAGTGTGATGAAGGCACTTATTCCCCTGAGAGAGATATTTACTCTCTTTCACGGGTAAATTGTGATTACTTGCAAAAAATAATTTATACAATGTATCATCCAATCTCATATGTTTTTTGTTTACTCTTTACTCCAGAATTCACTGGTTTCTTTTCTATCTATTCATCTCTTCAGTCCACACAGGTTGATCTGCGCAGTCAGCTCTGCATAACAAAAAGTAAGTCAAAACTATTTGATCTATTGCCATGGCACCACTGAATATACTTTCCCTGAATGTTCAGGGAATAAATGTCCCTCAAAAAAGGACCAAAGCCTTCCGTACTTTCCATAACAAGAAGGCTCACATAGTATGCCTCCAAGAAACACACTTCACCAAAGATTCTACTCCAAAATATATTTCTCCTTTTTATCAACAAATTTACACGGCTTCTGCCTGTACCAAGCAAAGGGGAACTCTAATTGCATTTCACCGATCCACACCATTCACCTTATCATCAGAAATTAAAGACCCAGAAGGTAGATACCTGATACTCATGGGTTATATAATGGATACAGCAATCACGGTGATTTCCTACTACGCTCCTAACAAACAACCTACACCATTCCTCTCACATATATTACAAGTGATTAATACACACAAAATAGGAACAGTGATAATGTGTGGGGATTTGAACCAGGTCCTCCTCCCATTTCTAGATAAATCACCTTTTACACCATCCAAAATAACCTCTAGATTACCTTTTTCTCAACTTCTTTCCAAATACAATCTGGTAGATTCATGGAGAGAAAGTAACCCAATGAAAAAGAAATTCACTTATTTCTCACACCCTCATCAAACCTTCACCAGAATAGATCATATTTTTCTAACAATAGGAATGATACCAGAAATTATTGCATCAGATATAATTCCGATTCCGTGGTCTGACCATAATGCAGTATACACTACTATAGCCTCAGCCATACCAAAAGCGCATGACCCAACGTGGTACTTACCGGACATAATGCTCAAACACCCACTACATCAGATGGCCATTGAACAAGCTTTAAAGGAATACATATTAATTAATAATACAACAGACATCTCCCCAATAACACTGTGGGAAGCTCATAAGCCTGTCTTGCGTGGTACAATACAAAGACAAATGGCACTATTTAAACGGGAACGCAAAAATCTAGCAAAAAAACTAGAACTCAATTTTAATGCAGCCTACATATCATTTCAAGATAATCCATCCCAGAGTACAAAATCTCATCTGGAAAAATCTAGATTGGAATACGATCTATTTCTCACTGAGTCAGTTGATAAATCCCTCAAACGCTCCAAACACAATTTCTACATGAATACAAACAAACCAGGTACATATTTGGCTCGGGCATTAAATTCAACTAACAAATCTTTCAAACCAATACGTTTGAAATTATCAAAAAATGTTTACACTTGTAATCCAGTTAAAATAGTCCATAAATTTCACTCACATCTCGCAACTTTATACAAGACAAACAATGAATTTAATCCTACAGAGGCTGAATCCTTCTTCTCAAAAATAACCTTACCTGGGTTATCTCAGAATCAAAAAAGCAGTTTGGATGAGCCTATAACTATAGATGAAGTTGCTAACGCCATAAAAGACCTAAAACTTAACAAAAGACCAGGCCCAGACGGCTACTCGGCTTTATACTATAAAACATTCTCAGAAATACTCTCTCCCATTCTCACTGAAACTTTTAACAAACTTCTAGATGGACATTCTTTTCGGCAAGAAACACTAATGGCAATTGTTTGTATGATCCCAAAACCCCTTTCTGATGATACTTCCTGTGTGAATTATCGGCCTATCTCTCTGTTAAACCTCGATATTAAATTATTAGCAAAAATAATAGCAAAACGCCTCAATAGCATTATAGGAAAATTAATACATAGAGATCAAGTAGGCTTCATGCCAAATAGACAGGCAGGCGATAATATACGCAGGGCAGTGTTATTGGCACATATTGCTAAAAAACGGAAAATCCCTTTATGTTTTCTATCTCTCGATATTAAGAGGGCATTTGACACAGTATCCTGGCAATATATGCAATATTCATTACAAAAATGGGGTTTTGGACCCCACTTTTTAACATGGATCAAAGCATTATATAATAAACCCAAAGCCTATATAAAATATGCTGGATACAAATCTGAAGCCTTTAATATCGAAAGAGGTACCCGACAGGGTTGCCCATTATCTCCCTTATTATTTGCCCTTATACTCGAACCCATGGCCCAATACATCAGAACAAACCAAACTATAACTGGCATTGAAGTAGGAGGTATTACACACAAATTATGTATATTTGCAGACGATATATCACTTTTTCTATCATCACCACAGGTCTCTGGTCCTAACTTAATACCAGCTCTTGATGGATTTGCAGCCCTATCCGGCCTTATGATTAATCCTAAGAAATGCCTAGTGCTTAATATTTCACTCACAAACATGGAATTGATCCCGGCTGGGGCTGCACTCCCATTCACATGGGCAGAAAAATCAATCCCATATCTTGGAATTCATTTAACAGCATCTCATTCTGACTTATTCTCAACCAATTATCCTCCTGTATTAAGACAGATCACAAATCTAATAAAACAATGGTCGCAACTTCCTTTATCCTGGATAGGGAAGATTAATGCAATCAAAATGACTATTCTACCCAAATTGCTTTATCTATTCAGAGTCCTCCCTATTCCAATTCCTTCCTATTTTTTGAGAATAGTACAAAAAAGAGCAACTTCGTTTATATGGGGCTCTTCTAAACCACGTATACCTATACACACACTACATCTTCCCAAAAATAAAGGATGCCTGGGATACCCTAATTTTACTAACTACTACAGAGCAGCACATTTGGCCAGTCTGTCCAAATACCATGCAAAACAGGAAATCCCATTATGGGTATTTATAGAGGCTTCAGAAAATGACCCTCTATTAATATCAAATTTATTATGGCTTGATCCTAAAGACCGCTTTAAAATTCATAATCCCATAACTAAAAACTTCTTATCTCTCTGGGATAAACTAAAAACCAAATATCAGTTACAATCTCCACACAATCCTCTCCTTTCTTTTATCAGAAATCCGGCCTTTTATCCGGCATGGATCTACCCAAATTCTTTTAAAGCTTGGACAACATCAGGCATTCAGACACTAAATGACTTCATAGCATCTAAATCATTCCTTTCATTCCCATCGCTTAGAGAAAAATATGATCTACCAAACTCTGAGATATTTAGATATCTCCAAATCAAAAATTTCTATACACCATTCCTAAAGGGGGATACACCTTTATCCCAATTATCCATTTTTGAATCTATCTGTACAAAAGATCCATTTGCTAAAGGTACAATTTCATCACTTTATAATCAATTATATGGAGTAGCAAATCTTAATAGACCCTCTTACGTTCAGAGGTGGGAGGAGGACCTGGGACGAACTTTAGAAGACACGGACTGGTCTAACATATGGCTCACATCTAAGTCATCTTCACCCAACATCTTAGCACTGGAGACAAATTATAAAGTCCTAACTCGCTGGTACCTTGTACCCGCTAGAGTGGCAAAATATTCATATTATACCTCAGCTCTTTGTTTTCGAGGATGCCCAGAAATAGGCACATATTTACACATATGGTGGACGTGCCCAGTAATCCAAACCTTCTGGAAGGAAGTCTTCGTGATTGCATCTAAAATATTTAAAAAAATAATACAACCAGATCCATATTTAACTTTACTTAATCTAAAACCGGAATAGTTAACACTCTCTCAATTCAAACTTATGATCCAACTAATAACGGCTGCAAAACAAACAGTGGCCAAAGCATGGAAATCTCCTACATTGGTACTAGCAGAAACAATTCACAGAATGAATAATACAATGTCCCATGCTAAAATGGTAACCATAGATCAAAATCAAATTCCAAAATTTGAAAAACTTTGGCATCCTTGGATAAAACAACAGTTCCTGTCAAACTTCAATGACTCTGTCCTGTTGCCATGGTAACAGATTAAATGACTTACAGAGACACCCATTCTAAGGCTTCAAAGAGAACTAAAAAGAATAATAAACTGACGAGCGGGACAACCTTGTGGACCATACCTCTACCTTTCAACCCTTTTTCTTCTTTCTCTTTCCTTTTCTCCACCTTACGAATAAAGCTCATTATCAGAATTTATTTGACCTATATACACTCTACTTGTAAACAATATGTATAGTAGGTATAAATCATTTAAATACCTACAAAAGTAACTAAGGAAATGATATATATCTTTAATTTAGGTTTACGTGAACCCAATGTTTAATATTTGAAATTTCATGATATTTACCTATATAAACCCTACTGTAAAACAATGAGCTTACTTTATAGATCCTTGTAAACTTACTTTATGTATCTTTATAACATTGTATACTCAATAAACTTCTTATGACAAGGAAAATTGAAAAAAGAAAAAAAATTCATTTTTCTTGTCTTTCTTCATTTTGAAAAACAAATGAGAGCTGCAAAATACTCACCATGCCTCTCAGCAAATAGCTTAGGGTGTCTACTTTCCAAAATGGGGTCATTTGGGGGGGTTTGTGCCATCTTGGCATTTTATGGCATTTGAAACTGTGATAGGTAGTGAGGAGTGAAATCAAAAATTTACACCCTTAGAAATCCTGAAGGCGGTGATTGGTTTTTGGGGCTCCGTACGCAGCAAAGCTCCCGAAAAGTCCCACACATGTGGTATCCCCATACTCAGGAGAAGCAGCAGAATGTATTTTGGGATGTAATTTCACATATGCCCATGGAATGTTTGAGCAATATATCATTTAGTGACAACTTTGTGCAAAAAAAAAAAGTTTGTCATTTTCCTGCAACTTGTAGCAAAATATAAAATATTCCATGGACTCAACATGCCTCTCAGCAAATAGCTTGGGGTGTCTACTTTCCAAAATTGGGTCATTTGGGGGGGGGGGGGTTGTGCCATGTTGGCATTGTATGGCCAAAACTGTGATTGGTAGTGAGGAGTGAAATCAAAAATTTACGCCCTTAGAAATCCTAAAGGCGGTGCTTGGTTTTCGGGGCCCCGTACGCAAGGCTCCCAAAAAGTCCCACACATGTGGTATCCCCGTACTTAGGAGAATCAGCAGAATGTATTTTGGGGTGCAATTCCACACATGCTCATAGCCTGTGTGAGTAATATATAATTTAGTGACAACTTTTTGTAAATGTTTTTTTTTTTGTCATTATTCAATCACTTGGGACAAAAAAAATTAATATTCAATGGGCTCATCATGCCTCTCAGCAATTTCCTTGGGGTGTCTACTTTCCAAAATAGGGTCATTTGGGGGGATTTTGTACTGTCCTGCCATTTTAGGACCTCAAGAAATTAGGCCGTCATAAACTAAAAGCTGTGTAAATTCCAGAAAATGTACCCTAGTTTGTAGACGCTATAACTTTTGCACAAACCAATAAATATACACTTATTGACTTTTTTTTTAACCAAAGACATGTGGCTGAATACATTTTGGACTAAATGTATGACTAAAATTAAGTTTATTGGATTTTTTTTTTTTTTTTTACAAAAAGAAAATATCATTTTTTTATAAAATTTTCGGTCTTTTTCCATTTATAGCGCAAAAAAAAAAAACGCAGAGGTGATCAAATACCATCAAAAGAAAACTCTATTTGTGGGAACAAAAGGACGCAAATTTTGTTTGGGTACAGCATTGCATGACCACGCAATTAGCAGTTAAAGCGACGCAGTGCCAAATTGTAAAAAGTGCTCTGGTCAGGAAGGGGGTAAATCCTTCCGGGGCTGAAGTGGTTAATATCGGTGTATCACCTGAGGCTAGTCACCTCACTGAGTATAGGTAAGGGTTTTATCACTTTAAAGTACATAAACCATAGACATCAGGTTCACCGTACAACTTCTTTTCGTTTTCATCCATCTTGTGACTTTTTTATAGTTGAATTTTAAAATGCACAAAACTGAAAAGAGCACCCCTTTTTATTAACTTTGGCATGCCTTTATCAGAATGTAATTTAGTGTGATTATAGAATAAAATGTATAGTTTTGTCTGCAGTAACACTACTTATTTAAAAAAAAAAAAAACAATGGAAAAAGCACATATGTGAAAGCACCCAGGCTGCACAACCCAAATGTATACAGAAAAGACAAGACAAGGATTCCCCAGGGTTTTTTTTTAGGCAGCAATACATTATTGTAATAATAAAGTAAATAAAGTTCATGAGGTATTTAGAATATGTAACAATTTTATTAAAAAATACAGACTCTGGTTAACATGTAACAAAAATCGACATATAACATCACCCATGGTTAAAAAGCGTATCATCAATAATATCCATATGAATACCCCGATGCATTTCGACCCATTGGTCTTCTTCAGGGGGGTTTTTTATTCTAGGGAAATATGTCACAATTAGAGTTTGAACTTATAACTTTGGTCAATATGTAAAACATTTACACAGCATTTAGCGTTGATAAATAATTGTATTACATTGTATCTATGGAGGTATATTTACCATTGAGTGGATGATAAGGTGGAGATACACCACACGAACCAGATTGTTTAAAAACATGAAGGCCCAGAGATCCCAGAGACCACACATATCCCTCCGTGCCCCACAGGCACATCCGCAATCCATTGGACTTACAAGGGGTCACACACTTGGACGGGGGAAAGGACGGGGGCGAGGCACCTGCCATTGTGTATAAATAAAGACTTGGTTAGGAACCTTAGTGGTATTGTTCTAAAAGTATCTAGTGTCGTAGGGCAATAGCTAATTAGCCCTCACTGAGATGATTACTTGTATATATATATATATTAATGTTAGTCAGACCTATTAATTGGGAGTATGTATTTTATTGATAATATAATAATTATGGGATACAGATTAATGAGAAAGTGTGTCTAAATGAGGCATAATGGGTGATGAGAATATATTGGGAATATTGAATCCAATTTGTGCATGGATGGAAAAAGTGAATGTGCTGGTGGTGCCACAGTGATGGTGATGGATGTGAAGTGATCGTGTGGGAATGCGCTGTGAAGGATGGGTTAAAAACCAAAGTGTTAAAAGAAGAAAACTAAACCAAACTGCGATGAAAACTAAAAAAGTGTATGAGTGCCAGTGAACAAAAAAGCCAAATGTTGAGAGTGTATGGGGTGAATGTAACGATTGGAATGGTGAGCATGTGTGTGAGTGATGATGGCTAGAAGTGAAAAAACAATTGTACCTAGTGAGTATATCCAAAAAATAGTGAGTTAGTGATGATATTATTAGAATCGATGTCAACTATAGTAAGTATATTAAACATAGCACTTACCTAGTGCTAGGTGCTTCTCAGTATAGTGGCAGCTTGACAAGGATGCAACTACAAATCATCCAAGAACTGCCAATTATATGATCCCAGGGGGCTAACCTACGACTTGCAGGTGATGAACTCCTCCCCAACACGCCAACCCCCACATGTCCATGGCGCCGATTAGCGGCGTCTGTGTGGCCCCCTCGGCGTTCCGGAAGGCAGACGCCCCGACAACCGCCGTCACCTCCGACGCAATTGCGTGACGTCGCGACGCCACGCGCGTGCGCAAAGGAACACGCACGCACGTGACGTCACTGACAGTCCAGCGGTGATCAAGGGACGCCGCCGGCACGGGAGAAGCTCCCCACGACTGCCCTTAGACAAGAGTCTTGTCGTGGAGATCACAGGGGGGAGGATCGCAAGGTATAATGCGTCTCCCCCCCCCCGTGCCGGGAAGTCAAATGGAAATGAGAATGCTACCCCGGGATACACAGCGGACACCGCAGTCCATGGGCAGTGAGCCCTACATGCCAAAACAAAGTGTTGTGGCCACATGTAATGTAATAGTTCATAAATTTGGAGGTAATAGTGTATATCTAATAATATATGTCTAGATGTTAAACAATTCATTGAAAAAGCCAGGAACATATAAAAAACCAAAGAGGTCCAAAGATGGGGAGGGAAAAAGAAGTGTTTTCCTTCATCCCAGGAGCACTATTCTCCCATGCTTACATGGTAGATATGTTCTACACCAGGCAACATTCTTAAACCATTGGAACGAAAAACCAATTGGAGCAAGGATGGGGAGGGGGAAAAAATAATTGTTTGCCCCCATCCCAAGAGTAATGTTCTCCTATGCCAATTGTTGGTGAGTGCAATCATACCGAGCAACATCTTCAAACTGTTGGAGTATGCCCTGGCTCATGTACGGTCTCTCATGTGCTAAAATAGGAAACGGTGTTTAACCACCCAAATGGAAGAAAAACAATGGAAAAAGCCAGGGCATACTCCAACAGTTTTTCGTTCCAATGGTTTATGAATGTTGCCTGGTGTAGAACATATCTACCATGTAAGCATGGGAGAATAGTGCTCCTGGGATGAAGGAAAACACTTCTTTTTCCCTCCCCATCTTTGGACCTCTTTGGTTTTTTATATGTTCCTGGCTTTTTCAATGAATTGTTTAACATCTAGACATATATTATTAGATATACACTATTACCTCCAAATTTATGAACTATTACATTACATGTGGCCACAACACTTTGTTTTGGCATGTAGGGCTCACTGCCCATGGACTGCGGTGTCCGCTGTGTATCCCGGGGTAGAATTCCCATTTCCATTTGACTTCCCGGCACGGGGGGGGGAGACGCATTATACCTTGCGATCCTCCCCCCTGTGATCTCCACGACAAGACTCTTGTCTAAGGGCAGTCGTGGGGAGCTTCTCCCGTGCCGGCGGCGTCCCTTGATCACCGCCGGACTGTCAGTGACGTCACGTGCGTGCGTGTTCCTTTGCGCACGCGCGTGGCGTCGCGACGTCACGCAATTGCGTCGGAGGTGACGGCGGTTGTCGGGGCGTCTGCCTTCCGGAACGCCGAGGGGGCCACACAGACGCCGCTAATCGGCGCCATGGACATGTGGGGGTTGGCGTGTTGGGGAGGAGTTCATCACCTGCAAGTCGTAGGTTAGCCCCCTGGGATCATATAATTGGCAGTTCTTGGATGATTTGTAGTTGCATCCTTGTCAAGCTGCCACTATACTGAGAAGCACCTAGCACTAGGTAAGTGCTATGTTTAATATACTTACTATAGTTGACATCGATTCTAATAATATCATCACTAACTCACTATTTTTTGGATATACTCACTAGGTACAATTGTTTTTTCACTTCTAGCCATCATCACTCACACACATGCTCACCATTCCAATCGTTACATTCACCCCATACACTCTCAACATTTGGCTTTTTTGTTCACTGGCACTCATACACTTTTTTAGTTTTCATCGCAGTTTGGTTTAGTTTTCTTCTTTTAACACTTTGGTTTTTAACCCATCCTTCACAGCGCATTCCCACACGATCACTTCACATCCATCACCATCACTGTGGCACCACCAGCACATTCACTTTTTCCATCCATGCACAAATTGGATTCAATATTCCCAATATATTCTCATCACCCATTATGCCTCATTTAGACACACTTTCTCATTAATCTGTATCCCATAATTATTATATTATCAATAAAATACATACTCCCAATTAATAGGTCTGACTAACATTAATATATACCGTATATACTCGAGTATAAGTCGAATTTTTCAGCACATTTTTTTGTGCTGAAAGTGCCCCCCTCGACTTATACTTGAGTCAAGCACTTTTCTGCAGCAAAAAAATTCATTTTCCGAACCGAATTTTGGGCCCCGTATCTCAGGGGCACTTAGTGCTAGGAACCCCAAATTTGGTGTGCAAACTCAGTGGAACTGGTACCACAACATATCCAAAGATGAAGTTCCTAGCACTAAGTGGCCCCGAGATACGGGGCCCCAAAATCGGTTTGGAAAATGTCATTCTCTGCTGAAGAAAAGTGCTTGACATTTTCTGCACCGAATTTGGGGCCCCATATCTCAGGGCCACTTGATGCTAGGAACCCCAAATTTGGTGTGCAAACCCAGTGGAACTGGTACCATAACATATCCAAACCAGTTTGGAAAATGTCATTCTCTGCTGCAGAAAAGTGCTTGACATTTTCTGAACTGATATTTGGGGCCCTGTATCTCGGGGCCACTTGGTGCTAGAAACCCCAGCTTTGGAAATTTTATGGTGCTAGTGCCACTGGGTTTGCACACCAAATTTGGGGTTCCTAGCACTAAGTGTCCCCGAGATACGGGGCCCCAAATTCGGTCAACTGTGTCCATCTGCAGCAATGTCATTTCAGGACCCTTTGGGTTCAGAGACCCCAAATTTTGGCTGCAGTTGGGGGCATCTAGGAACCCTTAACTACCGAGTTTGAAGTTCAGGGGACCTATGGCTGCAAATAGGCACAGTGAGGCATGCAAATGGGCACAGTGATGCTGCAAATGGGCATTGCTGACCCTCTTTTCCACTTACAGTAGCTGTGCATTTCTCACCCTCGTCTTATACTCGGGTCAATAAGTTTTTCCCATTTTTTTGTAGTAAATTAGGGCCTCGACTTATACTCGGAACGACTTATACTCGAGTATATACGGTATATATATACAAGTAATCATCTCAGTGAGGGCTAATTAGCTATTGCCCTACGACACTAGATACTTTTAGAACAATACCACTAAGGTTCCTAACCAAGTCTTTATTTATACACAATGGCAGGTGCCTCGCCCCCGTCCTTTCCCCCGTCCAAGTGTGTGACCCCTTGTAAGTCCAATGGATTGCGGATGTGCCTGTGGGGCACGGAGGGATATGTGTGGTCTCTGGGATCTCTGGGCCTTCATGTTTTTAAACAATCTGGTTCATGTGGTGTATCTCCATCTTATCATCCACTCAATGGTAAATATACCTCCATAGATACAATGTAATACAATTATTTATCAACGCTAAATGCTGTGTAAATGTTTTACATATTGACCAAAGTTATAAGTTCAAACTCTAATTGTGACATATTTCCCTAGAATAAAAAACCCCCCTGAAGAAGACCAATGGGTCGAAATGCATCGGGGTATTCATATGGATATTATTGATGATACGCTTTTTAACCATGGGTGATGTTATATGTCGATTTTTGTTACATGTTAACCAGAGTCTGTATTTTTTAATAAAATTGTTACATATTCTAAATACCTCATGAACTTTATTTACTTTATTATTACAATAATGTAGCACTACTTATTTTAAAACTTCTACTAAATACTGGACTATGGCTATAAATTGCATATCAAATTATTTTTGCAAAACAATATTACTAAAAGAAAGTCATATTTGTTCTGATAAAAAACAATGTATGTATTACTTTGTTACCTTAAATGATTATTAAATTCAATATATTAAAATTTTTATGACACTTATTTCTGGATAAACCAGGCCCATAGTAGCACTGTAAAAATGACTCTGGTTAATTAAGGGCATACAGATCTGAGGGCTAAAGTGGTTAATAATCACAGCTTTAAATATATAAAATATAATACCTGTCTATTATTTATATAGATTTCCATGGAGTAGAGTTTACTACACATCAATGTCTATTTTATATGGCTACCATGTGAAGACGCACTAGGAAGGAAGGCAAATTGTGTGGTAGCCACATTAGAAAGGCTACCTAATTGTTCTCTACAAAATGTTCATACCCAAGAGACTTATTTTGGTGCACTAGGATGAGGGAAAAGGGGGGTTAGCCTTATATGGCCCCCCCTTTGCACTATGGGGCTGTGGCGAGGGCAATTTAATCAATTTAGGGGATAAGTTTATTATTATGGTGGCCCCATTTGCAGATTAGGGCTGGCAGGATTAGATATTATTTAAGGGTTAGGATTGGTCAGTTTAGTCGGGTGACAATAGAATTTTCCAGAAGCAGGAGGTCAAAGGCTGTATAAGGAATCAACTGACAGGATTCCTGATCAGTCGCCAGAGAAGAGGATTCCACAAGGAGCTCTGAGCGGGAGTTTTTGAATTTATTAACCCCTGTCAGCTCTGGCATAATGAAAACTCTTCTTCGTCAATTATTAGAAAGAGCGGAAACAGCTGGAGGGGAGGAATGGATTAGGCAATGCTTATCATTACCGGAAAAGCCAAGCAGTGGCGGGTGTAAGAGGTATGCACAGCGGAGCTCCGGAGTTGGAAGAAGAGCATGGAGTTGTTAATTTACCTCAGACAAGGCAGTAAATAGCAGAGTATGTTCAAGTGAACGCCGCCAGTTCAGTCTCTCAGCATGAGAATTCCGGCCGTGACAGAGGTGAAGTATGTCAGAGAAGGAGCAAGAGAAAGCGCCAGCAGCGGAGAAGTGGGAGCCCGGTCCCTCCCGTTAGTAATAGAAGCCAGGGAAGTCGGTATCTTCAATGAGCAGACATCAGCATGTCAATGAAGCTGCAGGTCAGAGTCAGATGAGGAGTGCTCAGCCGTCTTCAGTGGGGGAATCGTCTCATGAACAATTATTAATGTCAGCCATGCAAGCGCCTCAGAACGGGCATGGGCTTAATTCAGATAATTCTAGTCAGCTAGCTGAGTTTTCTCAGCATATCGGGGTTGAGCAAGCCTGCAGTGCTATACCTGTGCGGTGTGCCCCCCCTTGGTTGGCTACGGGTAGTGGCAACAATGCTGATATTGGTAAGTGTAACACTTTAGATAAATTGTCTGTAATTTCTGCCTCTTTAGAACAGTTGATACAAATTAGGCACAATCAGTCCAATGATAGTTTTAAGCAACAAAAAGAAAAGGAATGTGTTACAGGAGTTTGGTCCTCTGTGTTAGTAAACAAGCATCCAGTGGCAGCACAGAATACAGAAGCTGCGTTGTCACAGGATAAAAGTCAGGATAACAGCAATAAAGAATGTATGCAATGTGTTCTCTCTCCCCTAGGTTTTCATCTATCTGCTTCCATTAAAGAAAAAATATGGAGAGAAGAATATATTGATTTAAGTTTGATGCTTCCTCCTTCTAGCGAATTTTCACACAAATATGACAAAAAAGGAAGATAATAGAGAGGATGAGAGATGTAAAGTCTTAAAATCTTTTTATGTATAGTTACAAGCTTTTGTTACTTTTTCAAGTGTTTTGTGTGAGAGATTCCCTGAAAGGAGCACAGTTTTATTTCAACATATAGATATCATTCTGGAGGCTTACAGAAGCTTTAGTGGTTTCTCTTGGTTAACATATGATGAGGCGTTCCGCCAGAAGTTAGCGGTACAACCTTCTCTACAATGTGGTTCCAAGGATGTTAGTTTATGGCTTAATTTATTCTTGCCTCAAAGACAACCTTTTGTCCGCCAAAGGCTTCGCTGCTAATTGAGGGTTTTGTAGATGGTTTCAGTCTACCTTCCTTCAATGGAGCAGGTTGCTTAATAGATAATAATTTAAAATCGGTACAAGAATTCCCTGATATAGTAAAAAATTTTTTTTTTTAAAGAAGTGGATGCGAGTAGGATTGAAGGTCCTTTTAATTCCCCACCATTTGAAGATTTTAGAGTTTCTCCATTAGGTTTAGTGCCAAAAAAAGAGCCAGGAGAATTTTGTCTGATACATCACTTGTCATTCCCAATTGGAGACTCATTGAACGATCAGACTCAAATTCGTCGACAGTGACGTAAGCGTCTTTTGAGTCAGCAGTGAATAAATTGCGAATTTTAGGACCTAACGCGTTAATAGCTAAGGCGGATATTAACCACTTCAGCCCCGGAAGGATTTACCCCCTTCCTGACCAGAGCACTTTTTACAATTCGGCACTGCGTCGCTTTAACTGCTAATTGCGCGGTCATGCAATGCTGTACCCAAACGAAATTTGCGTCCTTTTCTTCCCACAAATAGAGCTTTCTTTTGATGGTATTTGATCACCTCTGCCGTTTTTATTTTTTGCGCTATACACGGAAAAAGACCGAAAATTTTGAAAAAAAATGATATTTTCTACTTTTTGTTCTAAAAAAAATCCAATAAACTCAATTTTAGTCATACATTTAGGCCAAAATGTATTCGGCCACATGTCTTTGGTAAAAAAAATGTCAATAAGTGTATATTTATTGGTTTGCGCAAAAGTTATAGCGTCTACAAACTAGGGTACATTTTCTGGAATTTACACAGCCTTTAATTTATGACTGCCTATGTCGATTCTTGAGGTGCTAAAATGGCAGGGCAGTACAAAACCCCCACAAATGACCCCATTTTGGAAAGTAGACACCCCAAGGAATTTGCTGAGAGGCATGTTGAGCCCATTGAATATTCATTTTTTTTGTCCCAAGTGATTGAATAATGACAAAAAAAAAAAAAAAAAAAAAAAATTACAAAAAGTTGTCACTAAATGATATATTGCTCACACAGGCCATGGGCTTATGTGGAATTGCACCCCAAAATACATTTAGCTGCTTCTCCTGAGTACGGGGATACCACATGTGTGGGACTTTTTGGGAGCCTAGCCGCGTACGGGGCCCCGAAAACCAAGCACCGCCTTCAGGATTTCTAAGGGCGTACATTTTTGATTTTACTCCTCACTACCTATCACGGTTTTGAAGGCCATAAAATGCCCAGATGACATAAACCCCCCCCAAATGACCCCATTTTGGAAAGTAGACACCCCAAGCTATTTGCTTTGAGGCATGTTGAGTCCATGGAATGTTTTATATATTGACACAAGTTGCGGGAAAGTGACAATTTTTTTTTTTTTTTTTTTTTTTTTGCACAAAGTTGTCACTAAATGATATATTGCTCACACAGGCCATGGGCATATGTGGAATTGCACCCCAAAATACATTTAGCTGCTTCTCCTGAGTACGGGGATACCACATGTGTGGGACTTTTTAGGAGCCTAGCCGCGTACGGGACCCCGAAAACCAAGCACCGCCTTCAGGATTTCTAAGGGCGTACATTTTTGATTTTACTCCTCACTGCCTATCACAGTTTCGGAGGCCATGGAATGCCCAGGTGGCACAAACCCCCCCCAAATGACCCCATTTTGGAAAGTAGACACCCCAAGCTATTTGCTGAGAGGCATGGTGAGTATTTTGCAGCTCTCATTTGTTTTTGAAAATAAAGAAAGACGAGAAAAAAAAATTTTTTTTTTCTTTTTTCAATTTTCAAAACTTTGTGACAAAAAGTGAGGTCTGCAAAATACTCACTATACCTCTCATCAAATAGCTTGGGGTGTCTACTTTCCAAAATGGGGTCATTTGGGGTTTTTTTTTGCCACCTGGGCATTCCATGGCCCCCGAAACTGTGATAGGCGGTGAAGAGTGAAATCAAAAATTTACGGCCTTAGAAAGCCTGAAGGCGGTGCTTGGTTTTCGGGGTCCCGTACGCGGCTAGGCTCCCAAAAAGTCTCACACATGTGGTATCCCCGTACTCAGGAGAAGCAGCAGAATGTATTTTGGGGTGTAATTTCACATATTCCCATGGCATGTTTGAGCAATATATCATTTAGTGACAACTTTGCGCAAAAAAAAATAAAAAAAATAAAAAATTGTCTCTTTCCCGCAACTTGTGTCACAATATAAATTATTCCATGGACTCAACATGACTCTCAGCAAATAGCTTGGGGTGTCTACTTTCCAAAATGGGGTCATTTGGGGGGGGTTTGAACTGTCCTGGCATTTTATGCA
Organism: Lithobates clamitans; assembly: GCA_037952925.1. Taxonomy (NCBI): domain Eukaryota; kingdom Metazoa; phylum Chordata; class Amphibia; order Anura; family Ranidae; genus Lithobates; species Lithobates clamitans. Next base: position 1,045,661 of record JBBGZY010000350.1, on the reverse strand, counting down.
CAACATCTAGAAGCTTATGTCACACATCACCCACTCTTCTAACCACTTGAAGACAAAGCCCTTTCTGACACTTATTGTTTACATAAAAAAAATAATTTTTTTTTGCAAGAAAATTACTTTGAACCCCCAAACATTATATATTTTTTTTAAAGCAAATGCCCTACAGATTAAAATGGTGGGTGTTTCATTTTTTTTTTTCACACAGTATTTGCGCAGCGATTTTTCAAACGCATTTTTTGGGGAAAAAACACACTTTTTTACATTTTAATGCACTAAAACACACTATATTGCCCAAATGTTTGATGAGATAAAAAAGATGATCTTAGGCCGAGTACATAGATACCAAACATGACATGCTTTAAAATTGCGCACAAACGTGCAGTGGCGACAAACTAAATACATTTTTAAAAGCCTTTAAAAGCCTTTACAGGTTACCACTTTAGATTTACAGAGGAGGTCTACTGCTAAAATTACTGCCCTCGATCTGACCTTCGCGGCGATACCTCACATGCATGGTGCAATTGCTGTTTACATTTGACGCCAGACCAACGCTTGCGTTCACCTTAGCGCGAGAGCAGGGGGGACAGGGGTGCTTTTTTTTTTTTTTTTTTTTTTTTTCTTTATTATTATTATTTTTTTATCTTATTTTTAAACTGTTCCTTTCATTTTTTTTTTTTTTAAATCATTTTTATTGTTATCTCAGGGAATGTAAATATCCCCTATGATAGCAATAGGTAGTGACAGGTACTCTTTTTTGCAAAAATTGGGGTCTATTAGACCCTAGATTTCTCCTCTGCCCTCAAAGCATCTGATCACACCAAGATCGGTGTGATAAAATGCTTTCCCAATTTCCCAATGGCGCTGTTTACATCCGGCGAAATCTACGTCATAAAATGCTCGTAGCTTCCGGTTTCTTAGGTCATAGAGATGTTTGGAGCCACTCTGGTCTCTGATCAGCTCTATGGTCAGCTGGCTGAATCACCGGCTGCATTTTCAGGTTCCCTGTTGAGACAGGAGAGCCAGAGAAAAACACGGAAGATGTTGGGGGGGGGGGCATTCCCTCCCACTGCTTGTAAAAGCAGTCTAGAGGCTAATTAGCCACTAGGATTGCTTTTACATGAAAGCCGACCGCTGGCTGAAAAGAATGATACCAAGATGATACCTAAACCTGCAGGCATCATTCTGGTATAACCACTCAAAGTCGTGAATGGCATACCTGAAGACAAAAAAATGGTTAACAATAAAGCACAGTAAACGGTAAGGTATAAAAAATTGCATACCTGAAAAGCAAACATGATAAAACATAATAACAATAAAACATTGCAGAATAGAATACAGTAAAAAAGAGCAGAACAATAGAGAGAGAATAGAGAGAGAGAGAACAATAAAACGACAACTATTTTTATTTTATATTTTTGTTTGTGTTTTTTTTTTTTTACACTTTTTTTTGTAACTAACTATAATAACTGTAACCGGTTCCAGGTTCGGGTCTCTCAAAATGCGATGGCATCTCGGGAGACCCTGTGAAAGTGTGCCTAGTCTGTGCAATGCTGTACCCTACGCTAATACTCAACTAGTGCATGGTAGCGTTCAAAACATTCACCAATGCAAAGACCAGGATTATCAGGACAGGAGGGACAATAATAGCGGGTGTCACGCCTATATCCGCGCTTGCTGCAGACACAACATATTTTTTGGGGGGTTCGTTGGGTAGGGGTACTCGGGAGGACATAAAGAAAATGCCTCTCATGCAGCCGACTGCATTTGGTTGGGGATGTGAATGGGGGAAGTACGGGCGCTGCAGAAGCAGTGGGTTCCCAATTAGGATTGGCGAATGCAGCAGGAAGGGCACTATGGGCACGACGGGCCTGTGTTTGTCTTTTTGGTGGCAGCGGGACACTACTTGTGCTTGCCACCTCACCAGCTTCAACTGCACTTATGGGACTCGCCACGTCACCAAGTGTTACTGCAGTGCTGGTTTGACTACGACCGGGGTGTACTACGCTGCTGGTGCTTGCCAGTTCCCCAAAACGCTACCAAAAAAACTGTTAGCGATCGCAGGGATCAGGCCTGACTCTGCGAACGCTGCAGTTATGCGTTTAGAGTTTTGTAAGTGTCAGTGATCGATCGATACTGCACTTGGGTGGGCTGGGCCGGGCCGGGCGGAGGGGCAAAACGCAGGTGCTAGCAGGTATCTGGGCTGATCCCGCTAACACTGCGTTTTTGGGAACCCTAAACTGCTGGGGACGCTAGTATAGATCAGATCGGATCAGATATTGATCTGTTCAGATACTATACCACTAAGGGAGGCGTATGCTGCGTGCGTGGGTGTTAGCGGTACTGGCGCTAATCTGACGCTGCCTGGGGCTGGTGCTTGCCAGTTCACCAAAATGCTACCAAAAAAACTGTTAGCGATCGCAGGGATCAGGCCTGACTCTGCGAACGCTGCAGTTATGCGTTTAGTGTTTTGTAAGTGACAGTGATCGATCGATACTGCACTTGGGTGGGCTGGGCTCGCCTGGGCGGAGGGGCAAAACGCAGGTGCTAGCAGGTATCTGGGCTGATCCCGCTAACACTGCATTTTTGGGAACCCTAAACTGCTGGGGACGCTAGTATAGATCTGATCGGATCAGATATTGATCCGATCAGATACTATACCACTAAGGGAGGTGTATGGTGCGTGTACGGTGCGTGCGTGGGTGTTCGCGGTACTGGCGCTAATCTGACGCTGCCTGGGGCAACGCATATCACCGCCGGGCGATCAGGGGGCTAAACCTTTATTCGGTAATAAACGGCGGGTGCCCTGACACTATAAAAAATAAACTAACTAACCAGCGTCACCCGTAACAGTTATACGGTGATCAGTGGTGAAAGGGTTAACTAGGGGGCAATCAAGGGGTTAAAACATTTATTAGATAGTATATGGGGGTCCCTGTCGCTATAAAACACTGACGGCGAACCTAAATATTTACGTCCCTAACTAGCGTCACCAGCGACACTAATACAGCGATCAGAAAAATGATCGCTTAGCGACACTGGCGACAGGGGGTGATCAAGGGGTTAAAACTTTATTAGGGGGGGTACTGGCGCTAATCTGACGCTGCCTGGGGCGACGCATATCACCGCCGGGCGATTAGGGGGCTAAACCTTTATTCGGTAATAAACGGCGGGTGCCCTGACACTATAAAAAATAAACTAACTAACCAGCGTCAACCGTAACGGTTATACGGTGATCAGTGGTGAAAGGGTTAACTAGGGGGCAATCAAGGGGTTAAAACATTTATTAGGTAGTATATGGGGGTCCCTGACGCTATAAAACACTGACGGCGAACCTAAATATTTACGTCCCTAACTACCGTCACCAGCGACACTAATACAGCGATCAGAAAAATGATCGCTTAGCGACACTGGTGAGGGGGGTGATCAAGGGGTTAAAACTTTATTAGGGGGGGTAAGGGGGGTACCCTAGACCTACAGGGGGGTTACAGTAACTGTCCTAACACTGCTAACTGTCACAAACTGACACTATGCAGTAATCAGGAAAAAAAAAAAAAAAAAAAAAAAAAACCTGCTTGGTGTCAGTTTGTGACAGGGGGGGGGGGGTGATTGGGGGGGGATCGGGGGGCGATCAGGGGGGGGATCGGGGGTGTAATGTATGCCTGGCATGTTCTACTGTGTGTGTTTGTGTTGTGCACATACTTACATGTCATCTCTCCTCGGCGCTGGAACGGAAACTGACAGCCGAGGAGAGATGACATCACATCCTCTGCCTCTGTGTACTATACAGAGGCAGGGGATGTTCGTCAGTGGCTGGGAGCGATCGCGAGGGGGGGGCCACGATCGGATGGTCTCCCCCTCGTCTGTCATCGCTCCCAACCAAATGCCGACCGCAGCTGGCACCGGGGGGGGGTCCGATCGGACCCCCCACCCGCGGGAAGGCAATCACGTACTAGGTACGTGATTTTGCCTGCCCGTGCCGCTCTGCTCACGTATATAGGCGTGAGGCGGTCGGCAAGTGGTTAAATCTGCTTTCAGATTATTACCACTAAACCCTGCTTGTTTTAATTCCTTAGGAATTGTTTTTGAAAATAAATTTTATTTTGACAAATGTCTGCCAATGGGATGCTCGATTTCCTGTTTCTATTTTGAAGCATTTTCATCCTTTATTGAGTGGGTAGTGAATATGGTAGCTAAGTCTCAATTTTCCATTCATTATTTAGATGATTTTTTATTTTTGGGAGCTTCAGGAACACAAGATTGTATCAATTTACTTCGGTCTTTCTTTTTAGTGTGTAATTTTTTCGGCATCCCCTTGGCAGAAGAAAAAACTTTTTTTCCAACAACTAACATTGAATTTTTTGGTATAGGTTTGAATAATGTAGAAATTGAATTTAGTCTCCCTAACTATAAGGTATATAGGTTGACTCAGGTTTTGTTGAAAATTAATCAGAAGGAAAAAAGTTATATTAAAAGAAATGCAATCATTATTGGGTCAGTTAGCCTTTGCAGCGAGAGTCCTGCCGATGGGTAGGGTTTTTTCTAGGAGGCTATATGGCTCAATTTCAGGTTTAAAAAAATCCATCATCTCATTTTAGGGTAAATTCCGAGATGAAGGCAGATCTTTTAGTATGGCTAAATTTTCTTGAGACATTCAATGGTAAGACTTTATGGCAACAGGATTTAATTCTAGATTCATAATTTTGTCTAGCCACAGATGCAGCGGGTTCTATAGATTTCAGAGTTATTTGGAAAACTCACTGGTGTTTTTCAGCCTGGCCTTCCAGGTGGGTAAGTAGGGTTTTTTGTAAAAATATTGTTTTACGGAGGCGCATGCGCGGAGTCAACCAAGATGGCCGCCGGCTGTTAATGCTCCGCTCCACCACGGCCAAACTATAAACACCGGAGCAGCAGGAGCAACCCATGGATCCTCTAACTGGCCGAGATGAACGGGGGAGAACCCCTAGAACAGATCCCCCAAAACGGCGACCGTCCGCCGGAGTCTACTGAGCCAGATGACTGCGACGGGCCCTCCGCTCAGCTACGCCAAGATGGCGGCGGCTCCACGAGGCCCTCACACACAGGAGGAGATGGAACTCTCTAGGGGGGAACAGGACTCTCAACCTCCTCCACCGCCACAATCCCCAGGTGAGGACTATCCACCCCTGCCCCTGGCTACATCCCCAGCCTCCACTGAATCCCTCCTGAGCAGGATGGGAATGGGCCTTCCCTCTACACCAATGCTGGATCCACATACAGGCATGCTCCTGTCAGCCACAGAGACCCAGCATGAATTCCCTGTGCCATCAGACTTCCCATCCATGATGGAGGCGTTCTCACAGCTCCTTTCAAAAAGCCTAGCCCAAAATGCAGCTCACATTACCTCATCCATCCATGCTGACCTGCAGCAAATAGGGATGAGGATGGACACAATTGAAAAAAAGGCAGATCAGGCAGTTTCCCGGATTAATTAAAATACGGCACGATTACAAGATATGCAAGATCAGCTGGAATTAGCATTTGCCAAAATAGATGACCTCGAGAACAGGTCGAGACGCTATAATTTCAGGGTGCGAGGTCTCCCTGAATCAGAGAAGAATGTACATGGTGCAGTGAAGACCCTATTAAAGAATCTTATACCAGACATCACGGAACAACAACTTGAGCTGGACAGAGCACACAGAGCCCTCCAAAACCCCGCTCAGACGGGCTCCCTAGAGACATCATCGTGAAAACCCATTTTTATTCCATCAAAGAGGAGGTAATGAGAAGATCTAGGGGCCATCTCTGATGGGGCACAGGATCCAAATCTTCGCGGACCTGTCACCATACACCGTGCAAAAAAGACGCTCTCTCAAACCTTTACTTCAACCTCTTCTAGACAAAGAAATCACTTATCAATGGTCTTTCCCTCTTCGACTAAATTTTTCGTACAGGAACACGAGCTATGGCTTTTCCTCATTTGCTGAAGGGGAACGTCTGCTCCTACAATTGGGACTTATTCCTCAAGACCCCGCCTCTTTTCAGAACAGCAGGAGCTCCTCCTCATCTACAAAAAGGCCCCCACCAGCAAGTCCCCTGCAACACAACTAGCTTAAACAGAGCTCCAAACGCTCCAAAGAGAACCTTCCACCATGACGGACCATTCGCTAGCTGGACACAGATCCTGTCTCGGTGACCCCTGATGGACTTATCGGGATACAGAGATCCCTTACGGGACATTCCCTCATCCTCATATCTAAGTCTACTACCCTGATGCCTTATATTTAATGTGTTCTATTTCTCTGCAAATGGTTTACACTTTTACTATCATCTCGGGATTCACAGATCCAGCAACAGTGGCTTCTGTGAATCCATGATATGGTGACAGAGCCGGGAGGAGGTCTCTTATACCCCTTCAGATACTTAATATAAATATCCATTCCTAACTACTGTTTGGGCTTGACGGGATCATGGGGGTACGTGGTCTGGATGACCCTCTACTAGCCAGCAGACTTCACAGTAGTTCTTATCCTAGTTTAATTTCTAATTTTACACCACTTTTGTTCTCCTTTATGGGCCTGATCCCTACGATAGTCCCTAGCATTTACTTATCCCTGACGGCTCGCTGGAGCCCTGAAGTCCGGTTAAGACAGTATAACCCTATCTTACACTCATCCATTAGAGATTAGGGTTGCTCCAATTTATTGTCCGCCATAATGTTCATTTAAGTTCTTCCTTTAAGTTCTTTTTCTTTATTTTTATTATTATCTTCCTGGTTCAATTTAGTTTATGGAAGTAATAATTAAAAGTTCACATCTTCTTAGAAGTATAGATTTAGAGGTGACGGGGCCGTGGTGGACTTAATGCACCTCTATTTGAATCCAAGTGCACTAGAGTGTAGTTGGTTTCTTGCCCGGTTGCCAATCAGCTGGCAACCGGCCCTCGTAAGTGACGAGTAAGGTATGGGCGGTTCACCCTACCTGGGGGAGGGGAAGGGGTTAGGGAACCCCTGTATATATAGTAACTGCTCTAGTAATGTGTACGACAGATTTGTGTATAAGTATTTTGTAACAGGTCTAATCTCCTTTTTTTTTCTTCCTATCTCCCCTTTACTCTCTCCTCCTCTTGTCCCAACCTCGAGAGTCTCCAGGTTCTGCGCTTGTCCGAGGCTTCTCCTCCCAGGTCTTTCATCCCAATCAGGACTCCTCCAAGCGAACATCGAGATGACCTATCCTATTAATTCAGGTATGACCTTTTACATAAACGCACCCCCTCGACACACAAGTCATGGCTGATAACCACAAGGCTCGCCTAACACTTAGTTTTACCTCTCACAACACTCAAGGGTTGAACTCCCCTGTTAAGAGGAGGAAATTATTCCAAGTATACCAATCCATGCACATGGATATTCTGTTTCTACAGGAAACTCACTTCCCCGCCTCATATAATCCTACATTTTTCCATCGCAACTTCCCCCAATTCTTTATTGCATCAGCTCCCAATAAGACAAAAGGGGTGGCCATATGTTTCGCGAAGCACATTAATCTCTCTCAAACTAATACGATGGTAGACCCCATGGGACGGTATTTGCTAGTTTCAGGGACCATAGATGGTTTATTATACACGTTCGTCTCATATTACGCCCCTAATAAAGGCCAGCGGGCATTTTTCGATTCCATGCTACACAAATTGCGCCCTCACTTCAAGGGAACTACTATCTTGGGGGGGGATTCAAATTTAACATTTGACTCTTCAATGGATAAATCAGGAGAGGGTGTAAAGAAACTTAAACGCCCCACTAAACAAAGCGTTAAAGTAGCCCAGATACTACACGAAGCGGGATTGGTAGACGCCTGGAGAGAAACTAATCCTTGTACTAGGGATTATTCTCATTATTCTGCTCCCCATAATTCTTATGCCAGGATAGACCACATCTTCATACAGACCTCTGTGATCCCTGGGATTGTTAAATCCCGGGTTGTAGATTCCCCACTGTCGGACCATTCAGTGGTTACTCTGTCCACCCACAGATCATCAGGCCACAGAGAACGCAACCGCTGGCGCTTGCAGGAATCCATTCTCAACGACCCAATTCAGGCCACCATAATAGGGAAATCTATTAAAGAATATTTCACAATAAACGCTACAGCAGATATGTCTTCGGCCACAATTTGGGCGGCTCATAAAGTGGTAATCAGGGGGAAAATAATGCAACTAACAGCCTCACTGAAAGCAGAACACAATAGTGAAGTGATCAAACTGACCGGAAATTTTCGTGAGCTAGCAAAAGCACATAAGCGTAATCCTACTGTGGAATCTTTATCACAGTTGGATAGAGCCCGGACCCTTCTTAATCTCAACCTAACAACCACTGCAGAAAGACACCTCAGGTGGACTGGGGCGCGTTTCTACTCACAGAAGGATAAGATAGGTATGAAACTGGCAGTAAAACTCACTCGTAAGCCCCGCCTATTGACTTTCCCTAAAATCAAATTGAATTCAGGTGACCTGTCCCAGAACCCCGCCAAGATCATGGAAACCTTCCATCAGTTCTATGCGGAACTCTACAGACCCCTAAGTCAGCGTCCAGACCTCTCCCGGGATGACTTCTTTAACTCCCTGTCCTTGTCCTCTTTGTCCACGGAACACAGGAATTTACTTGAAAGCCCTTTCTCGGTCACAGAGGTCTTAGACACCATTAAGTCCTTGAAGATCGGCTCCTCCCCTGGACCAGATGGGTTCTCCACTGGGTATTATAAGAAATATGGGGAAACCCTAGCCCCTCATCTCGCAAAGCTTTTTAACTTCCTTAGGGAAGGTCACCCTCTGGGTCCTGATCTAAATGCTGCATACATTTCTGTGATCCCCAAGCCAGGGAAGGATCCGAGCGAAGTAGGTAACTACAGGCCGATCTCCTTAATCAACAACGACATAAAAATTATGACCAAGATCTTAGCCAATAGACTTGCCAGTTTTATCTCGGTGTATATATAAAGAACGATCAGGTGGGGTTCATACCTGGAAGACAAGGCCCAGACCAGATCAGAAGGACAATAGACATAATCTCCCTACTTAAATCTAGTTGGGACGGAAACCCCCCACAAACAGGTTTTATTCTCTCTATCGACCTCTACAAAGCCTTCGATTCCATCGACTGGGAATACCTTTCTGAAACCCTTAGACGCTGGAACTTTGGCCCCCATTTCCTAAATATTATTAACTCCATGTATTCTAACCCCTCTGCCCAAATTCGATTGATGAGGAGATATTCTTCCTCCTTATCAATTGGAAGAGGCACTAGGCAGGGCTGCCCCCTATCGCCCCTTCTCTTCGCTATGGCCATCGAATCACTGGCCATAGCGATTAGATCGAACCCTGATATTAAAGGGGTGACGTGCGGGGAACAAGAACATAAATGCGCACTTTATGCGGATGATCTCCTGCTATATATTACCTCCCCTTTAATAACTACCCCGAACATTTATAGAGTCCTAAAATCATTTAGCAAAATATCCGGATTAAAGGTTAATATGTCTAAATCCATAGCTTTAAACATTACTGATAGCCCCGACATAAAGACTCAACTAACTGATAACTTTGATTTCTCCTGGGCGCCCAAAACCATTCCTTACCTGAGGATTAATTTAACCCCAGATGTTAACAACCTCTTTAAAGCCAACTACCCCGCCTTATTTACTAAGTGTAGAGGGGATTTGCAGAGGTGGTCAAGATGTGGTCTATCCTGGTTGGGAAAAATTCACGCAGTGAAAATGACCCTCCTTCCCCGCATCTTATATTTATTTCGCTCTCTACCAATCCCGCTTCCGAGGACTGTCATACGAAAGTTTCAATCAGAGATTACTCACTTTATCTGGGGTAAAAAGGGTTATAGATGTCCCTCCAATATACTGTATCACCTTAAGACACAAGGTGGCTTAGGTCTCCCGGATCTATGGAACTACTTCCAAGCGGCGCAATTGTCGCAAATCTCTATAGTTTTCTCTAAAGGACCAAAACCCGAGTGGCTTTCAATGGAAAGAAGAGCTACACCCCTCAACACCATTGACTTCCTCCTATATTGTGACCCTGCTGCCAGACCAGCTATAATGGCCCCCACCCTCTCTCACTCCATAGCAACATGCACCAAACTTCTACAACATCCCTCTCTTACATCACAGCTCAAACCGCTTGCCCATCTATTCAATAACACGAAATTTACACCAGGAACAAATATCAGAGCATTCCGATGGTGGACCGATAAGGGCCTTTACCGGATCGGACACTTCCTAACCCCTGCTGGCCCCCTTACTATAGCATATTGCAAACATAAACTAGAAATGCCGGACACGGAACAGTTCCGTTTTACACAAATCTCACACTTCTTACAATCTATCTGGGCCAACAAACCGGAACCCCCCTCAATAACCCCTTATGAGCATTGGTGCTCGAATCTAACGGATCAAAAGGGAGGAATTTCCGTAATTTACACTGCTCTACAGACAAACCTGAACAAACCATCTTATGCGCAGACCTGGGAGGAGGATACGGGCGAAGTTTGGCAGACAGCAGACTGGTTCAGATCCTGGACGCGCTCATACAGAGGTATTTGTAACATTTCCCTCATAGAAGCCAGCCTAAAGGTCCTGTCCAGATGGTATTACGTTCCATCCAAATTAGCAACAATATATCCCGGTACCTCTCCCCTTTGCTTCCGTGGGTGCAATCTAGAGGGCACCATGCTTCACATTTGGTGGACTTGCCCCCGTATCAGAACCTTTTGGAAACACAATAAGCAAACTCATTGAGGTTCTGGCTGCCCCTAATCCGCATATAGCCTTATTCAACCATGACATACCCAATGCGCCTAAATACTTGCGGGCATTATCGTACTTTATCTTACTGTGTGCAAAACTCACTATAGCAAAAGCCTGGAAGAAGCCCACGGTATCCTTCCAGGCTTGCAAAAGAAAAATATCATGGATCATGTCCCAGGAACAAATAGTCGCGAAATTAAATGACAAAGTCGAGAAATTTAATACCACCTGGGAACCTTGGGCAAAGTTTTGCAACATATCCCTTATACCGGGTTTGGAACCTGACGCAAGTTTAGCCTCCGCTATTAAATAAACCTCTCTCTCCATCTTCTCTACCCTCTCTTCTTCTTCTTTTCACCCCTTTTCTGTTTCCCCTTTTTAAGTATGCTTAGACCTCGTTATATCTCAGGTATAATATGATCCCTCGTTTCTCTAAGAGGGGTTCTTAGGGCTTGGATGCTCGGGGTGTGTGGAGGATTCACCCCCTCCTCTCAAGGGGACGATTGGGCATTTCGACACCTAACTGAAATGGGGAGTTCTGTTCTGTTAACCCCCTAGACAATTTACAACGCTCCTGGGGAGCTGGATGACACGGGGCGGTATCCGACCACACCCACAGGAAGATCCCATTAGGGGGGGTGTGCTAGGGCGCCCGGGGTCGTCCGATGTCTCTCCTCAGGGAGTGTAACCTTACCTATGCCTGTCCACCTGGGATGGGGGGGGTCCTTCGGACAACCCTGACTTCTACAAATGGCTCACGGGACAAGACTTATACACTTTAAGTTTTCCTCATCTGGTACTCCTGAGACACAGGTGTCCGGGCTTTATCTTATATAACCTAGGACCTGTAATGCTCGGATCTAAAATCTCTTTGTGATGTTACATGATTAACCCTTCATAACTTAAGAGCATATCACAACTTATAGTCTTTCTTATACAGATAGTCCTGTTACCTTCATCTGGTACTAATTTGTATTATTTCTTCGTATACTTATAATACATTATAAGTTATGTTTCCTTACTTGCTGGAAATTGATGCTTTCTCATGTATGTCATGTTAAAACAACAATAAAATACTTTGAAATTTAAAAGTGACAAAAAAAAAAAAATATTGTTTTACTAGAATTGTTCCCAGTGATTGTAGTTTTAGAAATATGGGGTGAGTTTTTTGCAAATAGAAGGATTTTGGTTGGCACTTTGCAGTGAATTGCCTAAATCTGCAAAATCTCCTCAAGTTGTGGTCTTCTTGCGGCATTTGGTTTTTCTGTGCCTTAAATGGAACGTCTGGATCAAGGCAAAGTATATTAGAGGTAAGTGTAATATAATTGCCGATTCTGTCTCTCGTTAACAGATGGACCGGTTTTTCTTGTTAATGCCAGAAGCGGATGTAGCAGGGGTGCGTTGCCCATCCCATTTATGGGATCTAATTTAATTTATAAGAACTTTCAAAACTCAGTGGCTATTTCCACTTGGAAAAATTATACAGCTTTGTGGTTACTATGGTCCACTTTTTTGTCATCTTTAAACACGGAATGTCAGCATTCTCAGAAAGTTTGGTATTACTTTTCCTTCATTCGTTATTAGGAGAAGGTCATTCTTGGTCGCATGTTAACAAAGTGGTATCAGGTGTTTCCTTTTTCTTGAAACTTCATGGATTTCCAGCATGTCAAAGTTTCTTTTCAGTCAGACAGGTTTTAAAAGGGTACAAAAGAAGTAGAATTTATAAAGATGATAGATGTCCTGTCACACCGGAATTATTATCTAAATGATGTAAGGTTACTCCTTGGGTATGTTATTCTATTTTTGAATCTGTTCTGTTTAATTCAGTTTTTACATTGGCGTTTTTTGCGGCATTTAGAATGTCAGAATTATTGCCGCCTTCAAAAAAGAAAAAGTCTGGTATTTTATTTCCCAATGTTAATATATTTGGCAATAGCTTATGGATGTTTCTTCCATTCAGTAAGTCAGACCCTTTAGGTTTGGGGTCTTGGATAACTTTGCAGGAGTGTGCGGAAACTGATATATGCCCGGTTAGGGCGTTGAAGGCTTCTTTGAAGGTTAGGCCAAATTTTCAAAGTGTGTTATTTATACATAATAATGGTTCACGGTTATTGAGTTATCAATTCGCAATGGTTTTAAAACAACATATGTGTTATTTAAACTAGGACATGTAAGGATAACTACCCATTCTTTTCGCATCGGTGCAGCTACAGAAGCTGCTCGGATGGGTTTAGAAGGAAGTGAAATTAAGAGAATAGGTAGATGGCGTTCAGAGTCATATAAACTTTATATTCGTCCTTATTAACATAAATTTTGGTTTCAGGTACCCGGATTATGGTATGGATTGTGGGCCACGCATATATATTCTGGCCACAGAAAAGAGCAGCAGATAGGATATACTGGGAGAATCTGGGCCTGGATCCATCTTTATTCTGCATTAAGTGGCATGGACCTAGGTTTATGGTTTGGTGTGATTTAATTTTTGAATTAGGTAGGCTTTATGCCAGCTCCCCTCCTCCTAATATCCTAATAGTCCACCTAGGAGGAAATGACATAGGGAAATTAAAAACATATGATTTCAATTTAAAATTTATATTTATTTATAATTTATAATTTCAAGCATGAAGGATACTTTTCGCTTTCTTCACTTAAATTCTCCTAATACAGTACTAGTATTTTCCGAAATTGTCCGAAGGTTACGTTGGTTACAATCGGTCACTTTCAAGCCACTTGAAAAGGTTCGTAAGAGAATCAATAAAGTTTTGGAAAAAAATTGAGTTCCGGAATTGGAATTTTCTTTTCGCTATTTTGAGCTGGAAGGAGGTATTACAGGTATTTATAGGCATGATGGAGTGCACCTATCAGACGTTGGTTTAGATATTTTCAATTGTGACCTTCAAACATGCATTGAGATGGCCGCGGGTTGGGTTAGTGTGGACAGGAGGTTTGGTGGTGTCACCTCTCCTGTCATTTGGGATTTGTAAGGAAATGTTAAACTAAAGTTTGAGTCAGCTTGAGTCTCAGTGGCTGAGCTGAGAGTGGTTTAATTTATCAGTATTTGGTTGATGAATTTAATTGATGAAATAAGTTTTATTTATTTAAAATATGTATTTATGTATTTATTAAAACCAATAAACCGGTCCGTGGCCAACATTTAATCCAATAAAAAAAAATATATATATATATATATATGGTGTGGTGTTTTTTATTTCTCATATGCATGTTTGTTGGTTGTTTTTTTGCATGTCGCCTATGGTCCCATGAGGGAAAAGGGGGGTTAGCCTTATATGGCCTCCCCTTTGCACTATGGGGCTGTGGCGAGGGCAATTTAATCAATTTAGGGGATAAGTTTATTATTATGGTGGCCCCATTTGCAGATTAGGGCTGGCAGGATTAGATATTATTTAAGGGTTAGGATTGGTCAGTTTAGTCAGGTGACAATAGAATTTCCCAGAAGCTGGAGGTCAAAGGCTATATTAGGAATCAACTGACAGGATTCCTGGCCAGTCGCCAGAGAAGAGGTTTCCGCAAGGAGCTCCCTCCAAAATCCCCCCCTCGCCGCGGCCGGTTTATGTGGTGGGATCCCTTTAGTTAGACTAGCTAAAGGGGATTTGTAAGGAAATGTTAAATTAAAGTTTGAGTCAGCTTAAGTCTCAGTGGCTGAGCTGAGAGTGGTTTAATTTATCAGTATTTGGTTGATGAATTTAATTGATGAAATAAGTTTTATTCATTTAAAATATTTATTTATTAAAACCAATAAACCGGTCCGTGGCCAAAGTAAAAAAAAAAAAAAATATATATATATATATATGGTGTGGTGTTTTTTATTTCTCATATGCATGTTTGTTGGTTGTTTTCTTGCATGTCGCCTACGGTCCCATAGAATGCAGCATTTAGCTTGCATACCTGTGCATAGAAATGACAAGCTGTCCAGAGTTATCATTCCTTGCCCTGTAATGTACTGAAAATACACTGGACAGTCTACTGTGTTGATGTGAGTGTAGCCATCTGTAATTCACAGTAACCCAAAATTTAGTGACAAAGTACTCATAAATCTGTATATGTCACAAAATAGTTTAATAATTTACATTGAACAGTCAGAAAGACAAGTAATGTACAAGGCCCATCAGTATGTTTTTGTTAAATATGTGCTGTTTACTATCCACATAATATCAATGTTTTACACAACAGTTAATTTATTCAGAGTCAAACCAATTTAAACAATATATATAGTCAATCCAATTTGAACAATATACAAAATAATACTAATAAGCTTCCCATAGCTAAATGAGATAACTGGGGCTATCATGGAAATTTGACCTCACAACTTCCAGTTAATCATCACTGTAGATGTCACTTGCATATGGCAAACGGACTCGACTTCCTGTAACGTTTGGAAGACGTGATAGATCTGGCAGATTTTGGATTCGCAGCCTCAGCTCTTTCCGGACCTGTGATACTCTTGCCAATTTGCGCTTGTACTCCTGAAGAACAAATACAAACATCAATTTAAAACAATGCACATAGATCTGAAGCTTAAGTTTTTTCCATAAACATCAGCATCCGTATTCACAAAGCAGGCCCACTGTTCTGCACACACGTACACTGGTGATTTAAAAGAGGTGATAATTTAAAGAAATAAATCATTTATGTATACACTTATATATCTATATACAGTATTTGGTATACAAGCCATTTTATAATATATTTTTCAAATTTTCCTTTCCATTTCATTTTGTGTGCCAAGATTCTCTAAAACGATCACAAAGATAGAGTGTTACTTCTTGCCATAAGACAACTTAAGGACATTCTCCGTATAGAATGCCCCAGACATCTCATTTGCACCTTAAGTAATTGACTCACTGCTTTTCGCAAAAGTCTGCTCAGAGGTAGAAACAAAACTGCAGACTCTGCCTGCTGTAAGTGTTACTTTCTTAGATTCATGTATGTACTGTATACAGGTGCATCTAAAAAATTAGAATATCATCAAAAAGATAAATAATTCAGTAATTCAATTCAAAGTGCAACTCATATATTAGATAGATTACACACAGAGCGATATATTTCAAACATTTTTTTTCTTTTATTTTTGATGATTATGGATTATAGCTAGTGAAAACACAATATTCAGTATCTCAAAAAATTAGAATATTGTGAAAAAGTTTAACATTGTAGACTCATGGTGTCACACTCATCACAGGTAAATAACTCAAAACACGTTTTTTTGAGCCTATAAATTGTTTGTCTGTCTGGTTCAGTAGGTTACACTGAGTGCTGTATCCAAGCATATTAATGGAAGGTTCAGTGAAAGAAAAAAGTGTGGTAGAAAAAGGTGCACAAGCAACAGGGATAACTGCAGTCTTGAGATGATTGTGAAGCAAAGGACATTCAAGAATTTGGGGGAGATTCACAAGGAGTGGACTACAGCTGGTGTCAGTGCTTCAAGAGCCATCACACACAGACGTATCCAGGACATGGGCTACAACTGTCGCATTCCTTGTGTTAAGCCACTCCTGAACCAAAGACAACATCAGACGCGCCTTATCTGGGCTAAGGAGAAAAAGGACTGGACTGTTGCTCAGTGGTCCAAAGTCATCTTTTGCATATAAAAGTAAATTTTGCATTTCATTTGGAAATCAAGGCCCCAGAGTCTGAAGGACAGGGACAGGGGTATGCATATATTGTGGTGGCAAAAATTATTCCCCGTTGTGTTTGGTGGGTGGTACTGAAGGGTTTAAGTAGGTTGTCAGGAGGCAACATAATGCACGTCAAAACACTCTCTGAAAAGCAGTCCACAGAGCCCTTGCAAGTTGAATTCAGTTTGCAAAAGAATATGGTAAGGTTCACATGAATGTTTAGAAAGAGCAAAAGATAAGAGTTTGAATTAAATTGCGCTAAAAAGCTTTCAACTTGCTGTATATGTAAAGGGGATTGTTTCCTTAATAAAGCTAAAATTTTGCTTTAAAGTGAACAATGATGAGTATATGCTGTTGGGGTGGAGTCAAGTTTACTTTACTTTGTCTTATTTGAGAAAAGTGTCTCTTTAGGCTGGGTTCACATCTATGCAAAGTGGATGCAAGTTTCCCCGCATCCAATTCGCATGACAGGAGATTGTGACCGCCTCACTATGGAGCCGGTTCACATATCTCCGTTGCGGCTGTGGAGTGGCTTGCACAGAAGTGCTGTGCGTCTTTGGCTCAGTTCCAGGGCCGAATTCACGCAAAAATTCGGCCCCGATTCCTCCCTGAAATGGAAAACAGGGACGCACTAAACCCCTGCTGAGAGCCGCATACGTCGGAAGTGTGAACCCAGCCTTAACGAGTATCTTATGTTAACTTTAGATCCATGCTGGTCTACTTACAGACACTCTAAAGCAGTGGTCTCCAAACTACGGCCCTCCAGCTGTTGCGGAACTACATGTCCCATGACGCATTGTAAAACTCCTGGCGTTCCCCCTTAAATCAGTGTCCTCAGAGTTATGCTTTACATCAGAGTCTGCAGGATTCCCCCTTACAGTGCAAGGGGGAGCTCTGAGAACCCTGATGTAAAGGGGAACATTGCAGACCGTAATGTAAAGGGGAACGCTGATGTATAAGGGAACCCAGAGGACTGTGATGTAAGGGGCAACTCTGCAGACTCTGATGTAAGGGAGGGTGCTTTGATGACCAGAGACCACCTTACATACGTTTCCCAGTACACCAGAGTCTGCAGCATTCCCCCTTACATCAGAGTCCTCAGAGTTCTCCTTTACATCACAGTGTTCCCTTTTATATCAGGGTCTGCAGAGTTCCCCCTTGCACTGTAAAGGGGGACCCTGCTGCAAAGGGAAATGCTGAGGACTGTGATGTAAGGGGGAACTCTGCAGACCCTGATGTAAGGGGGGGCTCTGGTGATCAGGGACAACCTTATATCAGCGTTCCCCAGCATGCCCTCTTACATTAGAGTCCTCAGAGTTCTTCTTTTCATCAGACTACACAGAGTTCTCCTTTACATCAGAGTCCACAGTGTTCCCTTTTATATCAGAGTTCACAGAGTTCCTCCTTTCACTGTAAAGGGGAAACCTCATGTAAAAGGGATTGCTGAGGACTGTGACATAAGGAGGAACTCTGCAGACTCTGATGTAAGAGGGGGAGGCTCTGGTGACCAGAGACCACCTTACATCAGAGTTCCCCTTTACATTAGAGTCCTCATAGTTCTCCTTTACATCAGACTACATAGAGTTATCCTTTACATAATAGTCCACAGTGAAATATTTCATTTATGCACTATAAAGGGGAACACTGCAGACTCCGATCTAAGGGGGAACTCTGGGGACTTTTGTGCAAAAAGGAAGTCTGTGGATTCTGATGTAAGGGGAACTCTGATGTAAGGGGGGCACTCTACATGTTGTTTTGTTTTCTGTTTGGAAGACAATGGCCAGAAGTTTATAGGTACTTTTAAACTAGGTTATAGGAGGGGGGATGGATCAGTGAAAGGTATACAGTGTAGTGAGCAAGGGTCTGAGTGTACAGATGGGGCAAAGTTAGGAGGGAAGGGGGCCTCAAACCAGATGATAAAGCAACTTAAGTATCAAGGATCAATTCTTGTAGGCTGGATGAATCATGCTGTAACCCAAGAGCAAGGAAGGATAAAATAATAAACACGTGTACATGTATGTCAAGAGTGATTTGATGATGCATATGAAGGATGACATAGCTAACAGGGCTAGTGAGGAGGTGGTGTCTTTGCAGCTGGAGCTTCAAATTGATGAAACAATTGGTAAATTAATTGTGGATGTAAGCTATAGGCCCCCTAGTGTTAAGGAGAAGAAAGAGAACAATCTGCTTTCACAGAGCAGTTAGAGATGGCGGAGAGGCAGGGTAATGTTATAATCATTTAACTATCCTGATACTGAGTGGGCAGATGGAACTACGGAGGCTTGTTGTTTCTTTAACACTATACAGGACAATTTCATCAGTTAAATGTTAGAAGCCCCAATTAAAAATAAAGCTCTGCTGGTCCTAATAATTACAAACAACGTAGAGCTGATTGTAGATGTGGAAGTAATTGATAACTTAGGAAACAGTGATCACAGAGTACTGTAATTACGCTTGTCATTAATTATAGGGAAAGGAGACACAAGGGTAGGACGACAAGAACACTACATTTCAAAAGAGCCAACTTTTTTACTAAACTGTGCTCCATACTACATGGCACTAAAGGAGATCACAAGTGAAAAAAAGGTAAAAAAAAAAAGGTGCTATGGCTTAAAGTGGAAGCTTAATCAAAATCTATATAATGCTAAACCTACTCTCAAACGCATTCTAAGCCTAATCTATCTAACCTTGTAAAGAACAGATTGCTTACTTACCTATTCTGAAGCTGCTCCGGTCTGGTCCCACGCTGAGATGTCAGCAGTAGCTGATGTGTAGAGGAGGGACAGCAGACAATGGAAGCCCCATAGTAAGTCTATGAGTGACGTCACTTCCCAGCCTTTGTCGGCTTTCTCTCCCTACAGATGCCGCCAGTGGAGATCAGAGCGAAGTGACTTCAGAATAGGTAAGTCTTTTTTTTTTACAGGGTTAAATATATAAGGCTTAGAATGTGGCCGAGAGTAGGTTTAGCTTTAAAACCTATGCATAAACCATGTATAATACCAAATAAAACCCATGATTTATTTATGTTATTATTTCATTCTTTGAATATACTGAAAAAATAATGGAAATAAAGATATAAATAACCTTCAATCTCACTGTGTCTTCAATTTCTCTGCTAAACCATACAACTATATTGCTCTATACCAGGGATATGTTATTAGTGGACCTCCAGCTGTTGCAGAACTACAAGTCCCATGAGGCATAGCAAGACTCTGACAGCCACAAGCATGACACCCAGAGACATGATGGGACTTGTAGTTTTGCAACAGCTGGAGGTCCGCTAATTGCATATCGCTGCTCTATACTATCTACAGGGCATTACACGTCATGAGGAGGTAATGAGGGTATTTAAGCTTTTTTTTCATTATTTTTTAAGAATAAAATAATAACATAAAGAAAACACGGGTTTTCTTAAAAGTTTTCTTCAGTTTTTATACATGGTTTATACATAGGTTTTAAGGACTAGCACTGCGGCTTGTTTTCACTTGTATTGCATTTGAATAGTGCTTCAAATAAATATGTATAAAACAAAAATTAAAGAAAAAAATTTTTTTTTATAGGTGTAGAAGAAAAATATGAATCTATATATATTACGGCGTTAATACAGCACATCACAAATAATAAAGTGTTGTGTGCTTAATAATGCGTGACTCAGTTGCTGAGAAATTATGTATCTGCGTGTGAGCTGGAATACACATATTTAAAAAAATCAATAATTCCACATTTCCAGCTTCTAAATGCAATCAAAAAATAAATAAACAGTAAAGTGACAGATGCTAATATCAAAGTGATAAGCCCCAACAAATGTATATAATCTATATGTGTATACCACTATACACTATTGAAAAACAGTCTGTGAGCGGTGATCCGTGCACAAATTCAAAACAAAGGTGACTCTCCAGTGCTCCCTGCTTTCCTCTGCATCACCCACTTGTGCCTGCACTCACCAGAGCGCCTCACCCCTGCAGGGGTAACAGGCGTAATAGCTGTATTCCAATGGCGGTGTCCCCTTTTGACAGGTTACCCCTTAGCTTGGTACAGCTGCATTCCACCTCTCAAAGGTATTTCTAGGAATCGCCTCAGATGACGTCCGTGTGATGAAACGCGTAAGGCGGGACATAGGTGGTACGCAATACGTCATTTCCGTGTTTGTGAACTTCCAGTTTTTGTTAGCCGGCCGTGGAACGCACGCTGATACCACGCCGGGACTACGGAAGTATCCATTGCTTGTTGAGCAGAGCATTGGAGCTCCCTTTTTTAACATATATATGACAATTTTTTTAATCAAACAATTTAGTTTTAAATAAAACAATTTGGTTGGGCGTGGCTTGGCGCGCAATGGAGATGGCAGCACAGTGAAGGAGCTCTGCAGAACACGCGGGCGTTAACAAACACCCGACCCACAGCGCTCAGATGCCGGGCAGGAAGCTACACCCGACACCGCAGTCTCGCCCGCGCCGCAACTCAGTATCTCTGGCGAATTCAAACATCGCGGATATCTTTAAATCTAAGTCGTAAGGCCGTTGCAGCAGGACGGGGCCCAAAATGGCGCCGACTTACCAGGAGGACGATGGCAGTGAGGACTCTCAATCAGCCCCAGAGAGCACGGACAGGGGTAAGTCCAGAACGGATCACCCCCTAACATTTTCTGATATGTCAGTGTTTGCGGCTGACATCAAAGCCACTTTCTCAGATGCTATCACTGACCTTAAAACAAGCATGCTTGTCCTCAATGAGAAAATGGCGGTGACAGAAGCTGAAGGAAAACGCAGAGACCGGGCTATTCACAAACTGGAGCGGTCCACAGTTACACAATCACAGCACTTCATAGAAATGAATAGACATATTGAGGCCCTAGACAATAGAGGAAGGAGGTGCAATATCAGAGTAAGGGGGATCCCTGAATCAGTGGAGGCAGACCAAATTGTTCCAGAACTAAGGAGAGTGTTTAACAGCCTCCTTGAAAGGCAGGAAGACATATAAATTGATTTTGTAAGGGCACACAGAGCGCTTAGACCTAAAGGGCCTGACACAGCGCCCCAGAGGGATGTAATCTGTTGCTTACAAAGCTTTGTACTGAAAGAGGAAATAATGCGCAAAGCGAGGAGGAATGATCAAATCATTTTTAACGGAGCAACGTTAATGCTCTTCCAGGTTTTATCGCAGATCACACTGAGAAACAGACGTGCCTTGCATCCACTACTAGAGAAATTGCGGGAAAAAGACCTGAGATATACATGGCGCTTCCCATTCGCCCTCACGGTCACCCACAATGGACATCAGCACATACTACGCACACCAGCAGGTCTTCCAGATTTTTGCGAACCATTAGAATTGGACCAGATCAACCTACCAGAGTGGTATGCCGACTTTCTACAGCCTCCTCTGGAAAGGACCCCACCGACTTCACCCTTTGCCTCACCAGACAAGAGACAGTCTAAAAAACCCAAACACAATCGTGGAGGTAGCTTCAAATCTGGAACCCCAAAGAGGCTAAACAAGGCTGCCAGGGAGCAAGATGAGGACTGATATAACACCATGACACCCTTTTTGCCTCGCACAACCTACTTCCTTAATATTAATTTTAACCTGGCATCGTTTCACAATACAATGCCTTGCAGCTAAGCGATGGGATACCTCCCCACTTGAATACCAAATACTTGTCTCCTCAGACTTTACAACAAAACTGATTTCCGTTTGAACTGTCCCTATTGATCATAGACTGCTGTGTCCTATTTTTTTATAGATCCCTGACAATAACAAATGGGCTTTTGTTTACCACAAGAACAGCAGAACCCAGGATACCCTTCAATCCATATAGATTTGATGTACAAGATTTCTATTTGTTTCTGCAGCCAAACTAAACCTTGAACTGGAAGCTATTCCTAGTCCCGCTTCCTTAATGGCTGAACTGATGAACATATGTTCTTCTTTAAGATCATCCAGAATGACTGGCAGGACATACCCAGCATTGGCTGGGAGGGTAAAAATCCACCCATCATATTTGGGACTAGGTCACACTATGTTATAACCTGTTATGTTTCAGGTGCTGTATAAACAATCGAGGACACTCTATATACTCACCTTGTTTATTCTTAAGTTAGAATGTTAATATATAAAAAGGTATTCCTAGATCACCTACAGTGGTCGCAGACCAGTGTTGAGTGAAAATATTACCCAGCCAACACTAGCGTAACATACACACCATGGTCAGGTGTGTGAATTTGTGAATTTTTGAATTTTAGTTTTAATTATAACAGTTTCGGCTGCGTGTGCATAAATTAGGACAATTTTTTAAGTCCATAACTCTGTTGACACGTTTTAGTGAATCAATAAGTGTGCTGACATCTGATTGTTAGCGCCTCCCCCTAACCCCACAGAGTGTCTCGCGACCCCTCAATAGGGCGCAGAATAAATCATACAGAGTTGGTTGGCTCCGCTCAGAACAGAGCATTTTGCTCTTCCGGGAGACGGACTTCCAACACTTCATTTCTGTACTATCTATATCTTCCTACATCTTTCCCTTTTCTTTCTACATCTACATCTCTTACTACACAACCCTCTACTCGGTGCATAATAGCAGTATTATAAGATTATTGTTTCAAGTGTCTGAATCAAATACTAATCTCTGTATCAAAGTTGTGTTTCCTCTGCAGTCTGGTAATCCGAGCACCTCTTCCTAACCTCAAGCCATGGCATACCCCTCTCTAGGAAAATGCCCATCAGTGATATCGCACAACATTAGAGGCCTTAACATACCGTAACGTCGCTCCACCATCTTGAGGGAGCTTAAGAAGGGTAAGCCACATTTTGTTTACCTACAAGGGACCTATTTTAAAACACGACATACACCAAAACTTACAAACTCATACTTTACAAGGGCATTCCACACCACTAATCCAGACTCTAAGTCAAAAGGAGTCTCCATTTTGATCAGCAAAGAGGCCCCTTTTGAACTAGCCGAACAACTTTGTGACCCTGAGGGTAGGTTTGTTTTTTAAAAGGAACCTATGGAGGTACTCCGGTAACCTTAGCAAATGTCTATTTTTCAAATAGAGGACATGTAACGTTCTGCCAGTGCATTGTCAGAAAGCTTGCGGTGTTTGCAGCAGGATGCTTAATTTTGGGAGGGGACTTCAACATTCCATTGAACCCACTCACCGATACCTCAAATGGAAAGACATGTATTTCCTACAAAATTCTTAAAAAGATCAAATCCCTCTTGCAATCCCTGCAGCTGATAGACACATGGCATTTCTTGAACCCAGACGGTAGGGACTTTACACACTTTTCCGTTCCACACGACTAGACTACCTATTTATCTCGCAAAGGTATCTTACCCGAGTGACAGGAACAAGCGTGGGCATTCAGACAATTTCGGACCATGCACCTATTACCCTTACTATGAATCTACTGGGCCCCACACAACAACAGCCGACATGGAGACTGAACGCGTTGTTGCTAACCGACCCTTCACTCCTTAAGGAACTGACCATCAGTCTGACAGAGTTTATTTTAAAATAATGCCACTCCAGGCGTAGACCCTCTGATGGTGTGGGAGGCGCACAAATGCACCATCAGAGGTGTACTGATTGCAATGGGCTCCAGACGTAAAAAGGAGAGAGAAGCCAACATAAAAAAACTGATAACACAGATTAACATGTTAGAAAGACTACATAAACAATCTCTCTCCACGGACTCAGCTATAAAACTTTTGGATGCTAGAAAAGAATGACAACAGATATTAGACTCAAGAGCCAAATGTATGTTATTTAAAAAAATATATATATACTACGAATCAGGGAACAAGGCCGGCAAACTGCTGGCAAGAGCGTTGCGTGCACATACCTCTAACAACCACATTGCTGGTATCAAAAACAAGAACGGAAAACTTGATGTGACATCGGAGGCGATTGTGGAACATTTCCATGACTTTTACACAAGCCTATACAACTTACCTCAACAACACCAACAACCACACATGACAGGGAATAGGACACAAATTATTCAGGACTACCTGACCCAAAGTGGACTACCCACCCTAACGAATCTGACTCCAATTTATTAGAAGAACCTCTATCATCCCTGGAACTGAGACAGGCTATCGCTAAACTTAAGACAGGTAAGAGCCCAGGGCCAGACGGCTTCTCCTCAATATACTACAAAAACTTTACCGATATTATAACAGATCCTCTCAGAGATGCTTTGAACTCCTTGTCCTCACAAAGGGAGATGACTCCTGATTTCCTATCGGCACACATTGCAATAATACCGAAGGCAGGCAAAGATCCCGGGGAATGTGCTAGTTACAGGCCCATTTCCTTACTGAACCTGGATGCCAAACTATTCGCAAAAGTTCTAGCACTGAGGATGGGTCCACTCCTTCCAGGCCTGATAGGTTTGGAACAGACTAATTATGTGGGGGTCTTGTGAGCCAAAGATGGACTGATGCCTCTGTGAGAGTTGAAACAAATATAGATAAGCTGCAAACACTAACCACGTTTCATTGCGTGCATAAACCAAAAAATATAAATAAACGTGCCTGCGCTGAAAAAAACAGATATATCCCAATAGTTGCGAGGTGCATATATAATGTAAAACTACACTACAAAATTTCAATATAAAAAAAAAAGCTAGTAATATATAAATTATAGAATGAGTACAATCCTTATATAAAAGTATCCCATAAAGTGCAACATGCAAAAAAACAATATATATATGTGGTTATAAATATAAGATCAAAGTGCAAAATCAAGTGTCCACATTTAAAAAGTTAAATTCATTGATATCAACACATAAAGTGCAAGTAAGTGGTGTCCACAAAAAACAGTGTTCCTCATGCTCCTCCTTAATGGTGTTCACAATCCAGCATGCTTCAGTGCTCTCCTGTGACCCCCCACTTGTGCTTGCGCTCACCTCTGAGCGTGTGACACGGTAATTAAACGGTGTCTAAACACGCATTGGAGTCACCCCTTGGGCTCATACAGGGTATGCTGGTATAAACTCCACCACTCTCAGATGTCATCAGAAAAAGCTCCATAGTGTGATACAGTAGGGATTTATTTAAATATATTAAAACTTCCCTCCAGAGGGGTACTCACAATATGTAGGTGCGTGAGTTCACCAATCTTTCCAGAGAGTGTTTGTATAAAACAAGCGTTTGTATGGCGTGCGGTGTGTCGTTCCTCATCTACCTCTGTTGCTGACAGCTCCGTCCTAGGTAGGTAGGTTCCACTCTCTGGAAAGATTGGTGCACTCACGCACCTACATATTGTGAGTACCCTTCTGGAGGGAAGTTTTAATATATTTTAAATAAATCCCTACTGTATCACACTATGGAGCTTTTTCTTTCTTGTATGTGAGACTATCTGATGACATCTGAGAGTGGTGGAGTTTATACCAGCATACACTGTATGAGCCCAAGGGGTGGCTCCAATGCGTGTTTAGACACCGTTTAATTACCGTGTCACACGCTCAGAGGTGAGCGCAAGCACAAGTGGGGGGTCACAGGAGAGCACTGAAGCATGCTGGATTGTGAACACCATTAAGGAGGAGCATGAGGAACACTGTTTTTTGTGGACACCACTTACTTGCACTTTATGTGTTGATATCAATGAGTTGAACTTTTTAAATGTGGACACTTGATTTTGCACTTTGATCTTATATTTATAACCACATATATATATATTGTTTTTTTGCATGTTGCACTTTATGGGATACTTTTATAGAAGGATTGTATTCATTCTATAATTTATATATTACTAGCTTTTTTTTTTTTTTTTTATATTGAAATTTTGTAGTATAGGTTTGGAACAGGTCGGCCTTGTCCCAGGCAGAGAAGCTAAAGACAATGTCACCAAAGCTTTACTTCTGATCCACGCAGTGAAATTGCGAAATATCGAGGGCCTTCTCCTTTCCACGGACGCGGAGAAGGCCTTCGATAGAGTAGCATGGGATTATATGCTTGCTGTGAGTAAACACGTAGGTATGGGCACACATATGATGTCATGGATATCAGCGTTATATCAAAACCGTTGGCACACTTAAAAATAAACGCACATTATCAAAGAAAGTACATATTACGAACGGGACTAGACAGGGGTGTCTGTTGTCGCCTCTGTTGTTCATCCTTTTGTTGGAGCCTTTTATTAGAAGGATCCAATCAAATATGGCAGTTCATGGATTTAAGGTGAAGGACAGGGAGTTCAAAGTTGCAGCATATTCTGACGATCTCCTATTTTTTCTGACAGACCCATTAATATCTCTCCCCAACTTACTAAAGGAGTTTTCCCATTACGGATACTTATCAAACCTAAAGATTAATTACACGAAATCCGAGGCCCCAAATATCTCTCTTCCAGATAAGATTCTTGAACAGACTAAAACCAACTCGACATTTAGGTGGGAACCTTTAGCACTTAAGTATATGGGGACATGGTTAACGCCCCAATTACAATCTGTTTTCGAGAAAAATTACACACCGCTACTCAGGAGCTGCAAGAGGAACCTTGGAGACTGGAATTTAGGCTACTTCTCGTGGTTTGGCAGGGCAGCGATCATCAAGGTGGTGATATTGCCCAGATTCATTTACCTTATGCGTACCTTACCCGTAAAAATACCACAGAAATATTTTAAAGCTCTGAATTCCATTGTTCTGAAGTTCCTCTGGCAGCACAGGAAACCTAGGATAAAATTGGCCAAATTGATGCATCCCAAGGAACTAGGTGGGATTGGACTACCGAACTTCAAACATTACTACTACGCATCACATATAGCTAGAGTAATCGATTGGCACTGCCACGAACATGCGAAAGACTGGGTTTTGTTGGAAGCAGACTTAAGCCCAATTCCACTCACATTCTCACCTTGGATCCCGCGGAATAAATACCCACACGTTTTAAAAAGACACCCCCTTACAGGAACCACTCTAGGGATATTAAATATTCTAGCTAAACAAAAGGACATTACCACACTTCCCAGTCCATTACCACCACTGAAGGACAATCCTGACTTTACACCAGGTGAGCAAAACACAACCCTACAACCCCCAACAGACAAGACCCCCCCTACTTGCAGGAGACTGCTTCCAAGGGGACAAATGCAAAGATTGGCTATCTATTAAATCAGAAAGAAATCTACCTCTCTTGTGTCAATGGACATATTTCCTAATTCGAAGCTATCTAGGTAAATTTAGAAACTCTCGAGACTTGAATAGACCACTAACTGGACTTGAGTTGATCTGCCACGGCAAATCCCCACTTGATAGGGCCACCACAGTTGCTTATACTTGGCTACAGTACCCAAAGAGTCTGGAGGAGGATGCACACAGGAGGAGGTGGTCGGAGAACTTGGAGGAAGAGATATCAGAGAAACAATGGAGGTATGCATGCATATTGGCACATAAATGCTCTATGAACACAAAACAACAAGAAACAAGTTACAAATTGTTGATGCATTGGTACAACACACCTGACAGGCTTCATAAATGGGATAACCAAAAATCAGAGATGTGCTGGAGGTGTCAGTAGGAAATAGGCACTTTGACACACATATGGTGGCATTGCAAATTGATTAAAGGCTACTGGACTGAGGTCCGGAACTTAATTAAATTGATCACAGAAACTAAGCTAAATTTAAATGCGGCATGTTGCTTATTACATGTGTCTAATTTTTCACTTATAAGGTATAAGCATTCTCTGACCAAACATCTGCTTAATGCAGGCAAATCACTGATTCCTTTGCATTGGAATTCACCCAAGGTCCCCTCTATCTCGGAATGGTTTCTCAGAGTACGTGACATATGCGAGATGGAGGACACCCTAGCCCAGGACAGGGGCAATGTGGATAGATTCCATAAAACATGGCAACCATGGTTTAGCTTTAAATATTCTCAGACTTATGGGGAAGTAGTGAAGCGTCACACCCCATGTTGATTATTATAATATTTGATGCCGGAGTGCTTTAATCTTTGTGAAGACAATAAGAAACACATCTAAGATTCACGCTGCACCCCACTCTTCTCTCTCTACTTCTCTTTTCCTTCCCTCTTCTTTCTCTTTACTTAAACACCCTAATATAAGTACTTCAGCAGATGTTAAGAATGTATAACATAAAACATTGATACAAATACTCCATCGTCTAGGATGATGAATAATGTCAAATTAATGAAAACTGGTCAAACAGGTCTGTACTATGTTTAAACTTGAGTTTTATTGACCAAGTACACCTAATGTAACAACAATGTATACCACAAAGTCGCTATTGTTTAGAATAGACTCTTAGGCTACTTCATGCCTACTTAAGCTGTACTGGAAAAACATGCACAGTTGCATCTGCTAATTACGAAATGTGCATTTTATTACTTTCATTTTCTCTCAATAAAACTTTTGAATGAGAAAATGGTTCTACGGATTTATGCTATGAGGCTCATATTTCCTAGACATGTGCAAGATGAAAAAATTTGTTTAGTTTCGTTTTGATTGAAATTCCTTTAGTTAAATTAGTTGCATTCGTTACATTCGTTTACGGGATTCGTTTAGTTTCGCATTCAAATTAGAAAAAAAACTATCAAATTCGAAAAATTTCTACCGCATTCGAAAAAAACTATTAAATTCGAAAAAATTCTACTGCATTTGAAAAAATTTGACCAAATTAGAAAAAGTAAACCATATATAACCATTTTGCAAAATTCGAATTTCATATAGAAGGTAATCGAATTCCAATAGAAAAGATTAGAATAGAATAGAAAATAAGAATAGCATAGAAAAACAATAGAACAGAATAGAAAAAAATATAATATATTCTATTCTAATCTTTTCTATTCAAATTCGAATTCATTCTGTACCAAATTCCAATTCCGGAAGATGTTTTATATATATATATATATAAAACATCTTCCAGAATTGGAATTTGGTACAGAATGAATGAATGAATATATATATTTATTTTATTTTTTTTCCTATTCTGTTCTATTATTTTTTCTATTCTAGTCTTTTCTATTAGAATTCGATGTCATTCTATGTCTATATAACCATTTTCCGAAATTCGAATTTCGTATAGAATGAATTTGCAATCAAATAAAAAAGATTAGAATAAAATAGAAAAGAATAGAAAAGAATAGCATAGAAAAACCATAGACCAGCATTGAAAAAAAAAAAATATATATACATAAAACCATCTTCCGAAATTCAAATTTCGTCTAGAATGAATTCAAATTCGAATAGAAAAGTTTAGAAAATAATAGAGACGAATAGCATAGAAAACAGTAGAACAGAATAGTAAAAAATATATAATATATATAATATATATAGATAGATTGAATTTTAGAGGAGAACCACACACAGCTTTCAATCTAGTGTCAGCAAACAGGTCCTCCCACCGACCTTGTATATATAAAAAGTTCAGATGTGTTCTGACTGATCTAAGGAAGGGTGCAAACAAATCAGCCTGAAACGTAATCTTTGTCTGAACAGATGATTGTAACGATTTTGTTTGGAATGACTCTACTTGCTTTGTAATCTTTTTCTAAAGATTTGATGGAATAAAGCAACACATTTTTAAGTGCAGCAACCTTTGGAACTTTATTCAAATTCAAATTTTGTATAGAATGATTTTGAATTTGAATAGAAAAGATTAGAATAGAATAGAAAATAATAGAAAAGAATAGAATAGAAAAACAATAGAACAGAATAGAATAAAATACAATATATGTTTTTCTAGTTTATTTTTTTCTATTATTTTCTTTTCTATTCTAATCTTTTCTATTCAAATTCAAATTCATTCTATATGAAATTCGATCTTCAGAAGCCATGTTCCGAAATTTGAATTTCGTATAGAATAAATTTGAATTTGAATAGAAAAGACTATTATATAATAGAAAATAATAGAAAAGAAAAAAAAAGCATAGAAAAACAATAAAACAGAATAAAAGAAACTATTATATATATGTATTCTATTGCTTTATGATTGTATATTCTATTTTATTGTATTTTTTAGAAAATCGATTTCTATTGTTTTCAAATTCGATTCAAATTTTTTTTCGAATTCGATTATGTTTTCAAATTCGATTCGAACATGTTTTCGAATTCGATTCGAACATGTTTTCGAATTCGATTCGAATTTGTTCGCTTTTTTTGGATTCGTTTAAATTCATTACTTTTGTAATTCGGATGTATACGAACTTCCGAATAATGAAAAATTTGTCCGAATTTCGATTCGGAACAAAACGAAATGCACATGTCTAATCTTTCCTATATCTATGTGGACGCCCGTCGTTGGGGATTCCTAGAAATACCTTTGAGGTTGAATGCAGCTATACCAAACTGAGTGATAACCTGTCAAAAGGGGACACCGCCATTGGAATACAGCTATTACGCCTGTTACCCCTGCAAGGGTGAGGCGCTCTGGTGAGTGTAGGCACAAGTGGGTGATGCAAAGGAAAGCGGGGAGCACTGGGGAGTCATCTTTGTTTTGAATTTGTGCACGGATCACCGCTCACAGACTGTTTTTCAATAGTGTATAGTCGTATACACATATAGATTATATACATTTGTTGGGACTTATCACTTTGATATTAGCATCTGTCACTTTACTGTTTATTTATTTTTTGATTGCGTTTAGAAGCAGGAAATGTGTTTTGGAATTATTGATTTTTTAAATATGTGTATTCCAGCTCACACGCAGATACATAATTTCTCAGCAACCGAGTCACACATTATTAAGCACGCAGCACTTTATTATTTGTGATTTGCTGTATTATCACCGTCATAAATATAGATTCATATTTTTCATGTATCTATTTTTCCTCTACACCTTTAAAAAAAAAATTTTCTTTAATTTTTGTTTTATACATATTTATTTGAAGCACTATTCACTTTATATGGAGAGATGCTAATATTCAAGTAGTACAGTGGATTTACATATAATTAATTATTTGAACAGCGCCACTTTCCCTGAAGTAGATTTTTTTATACCACAAAATTGTGTTCAGTTGCGGTGCTCACCATATAATTGGTTTTTCCTGTAAGCGCAGAGACAAAAAAGAACAATACTAAATGGGATTAAATTCTTGAAACAAAGAACACTAGAGAAAAGTGAGAGCGCTCTAAAGACATATTAAACAATGGCATTGCATTCCAATGGGCAACAGATATAAAAGTGCAAAAGTTAAACCTGGGTAATGTAAAAAAGGCAAAATAACAAGAAAAAACATATTCTTTAAAAAAATATAGAGCAGAAGAGTCATCATCGGCATTCTAAAACAAAAATGCAAAAGCACAATAAAGGCAGCTAAAATAGATTACGAGAGACATATTGCTGAGGAGAGTTAAAAAAATCCCCAACAGTTTTTCAAATATATTAATAATAAAAAATCTGATCATATTAACCCCATAAAGGATCAGCAGGGGAAGTTGGTCACAAGTGAGAAGGCAACTGTATTAAATATATTCTTCTTCTCAGTTTACTTGAAGGAAAAAAAGGGGTATAATAAACAAGATAGAAATGTTAATAACATATTGAATGTACCCCTTGTGGCTGATAGAGACCAGTATTAAAAAAAGACTTGTAAAACCTAATGTAAACAAATCACCAAGACCGGATGACTTACATATGGCTGACACCTGAGAGTTCTCAGAGAACATGTTATAGCCAGAATATTATTCACAATTTTTAGGGACAGCATGCTTACTGAAATGTTATCAGCTTATTGGCAAAAAGCAAACATGGTACCAATATTCAAAAAAGGGGCGAGATATATACGTAGAAACTACAGACCAGTCAGCCTAACAGTGGGATGTAAACTATTGGAAGGATTGATAAGGGACCATGTTCAACAATTTGCTGATGAGAATAGTATCATTATTAGTAACCAACATAGATTTATGACAGACTATTCTTGCCAGACCAACCTTTTAACATGAGGTAATGAGCTGTAATTTGGAGGAAAGACTGTAGACCTAGTGTATATAGATTTCACTACAGCATTTGATACAGTACCCCATGAACTATTAATTTACAAATTAAGGTCTTTTGGAATTAATGAAATTGTATGTACCTGGGTAGAAAACTGGTTGCAGAAGCACGTTCAGAAGGTGGTGATTTATGGCATATATTCTGAATGGTATAGAGCAGTGGTCTCCAAACTGTGGCCTGGGGGCTGAATGCAGCCCTTTGCTTGCCTTTGTCCAGCCCTTGGGGCACTATTCCTCTCACTGACACCAACAATGGGGCATTATTCTTTCCACTGACAACAATGATAGGGCACTATTCCTTTCTCTGACATCAAATGATGGGGCAAAATTCCTCCCACTGACAGCCAGGACAGGGTACTATTCCTCTCACTGGCACCAATGATGGGGCACTATTCCTCCCACTGACACCAATGATGGAGCACTATTCCTTCCACTGACACCAAGGATGGGGCACTATTCCTCCAACTAACACCAACAATGGGGCACTAATAATTCCCCTAATACCAAAGATGGGAAATTGTACACTCCCACTACACTGCCAGTGCATTTTCTACTCCCATTGGCCACAGTCCGACCCCCCCCTAAAGCCTAAAGCTCTGTATACGGCCCTCTGTTTAGAAGGTTTGAAGAGCAGGGCTCTTTCCTGGAACCAATTCTGTTTAATTTGATCATAAATGATATAGAGGTTGAAATAAATAGTTCCATCTCAGTGTTTGCTGATGATACAATAACAGGGCAACAACTTCATAACAGGAGCAACTTTACAAGAAGACCTAGGTAAAATAAATTGGTGGGTAGCTATATGGCAGATGAGGTTTAATGCTGAAAAATGTAAAGTAATGCACTTGAGAGCAAAAAATAAGAATGAAAGTTACTCGCTGGGAGCAGAATCTCTGAGGGAAACGAGGATGGAAGAGGATCTGGGGGTCCTAGTAAAACACAGACTCAGCAAAAGCATGCAATGCCAAGCTGCAGCAGACTACCATTTTACCACCGCTTAGGACAGTGGTTCTCAACTCCAGTCCTCAGGACCCAGCAACAGGCCAGGTTTGCAAGATAGCTGAAATACATCACAGGTGATATCACTTGCTGCTCAGTGATTGCAGTATTCTAGTCTGCAACTCCCCAAGGTAATACTTAAAATCTGGCCTGTTGGTGGGTCCCGAGGACTGGAGTTGAGAACCACTGGCTTAGGAGGAGATATGATCCCAACATACAAATTTCAAATAGGGACCCTAGCATTGGGATGAAACTATTAAACCTAAGGTCTCTAAAGAAGACATGTGGCCATACAATGAAGTTGGCCAAGAAGCGATTCAATCTTAAACTGCATAAGTGGTTCTTTACTGTTAAAGTGGTAAGGATGTGGATTGTGGGGCCTAACATCAATAGTATGCAAGCTCTTGGAGGGGATGATAAGGGACTATATATAAGATTTTAGCAATGAGAACGGTATCATTAGCAGTAATAAGCATGGATTCATGAAGAATCATTCTTGCCAAACCAATCTATTAACCTTCTATGAGGAGGTGAGTTTCTATCTAGATAAAGGAAGGCCCGTAGATGTGGTGTATCTGGATTTTGCAAAAGCATTTGACACAGTTCCCCATAAACGTTTACTGTACAAAATAAAGTCTGTTGGCATGAACCGTAGGGTGAGTAAATGGATTGAAAACAAGCTACAAGGGCGAATTCAGAGGGTGGTGATAAATGGGGAGTACTCAGAAGGGGTGGTAGTGCTAGGAAACATCGGGTCGCCGCCTCACCTTCCGGGGCTTAGAAATCCCCAGCAGCTTAATCTCCAAAACGTACCTCATCAGGAGTTACATTTAGGAGCATTCTAATTGGTCAACCTTGACCAATAAGAACCTGCGTAGTTGTCCTATCACCGCAGGCGAAGAGGAGAGAAATCTGCAGGGATTTCAAATACCCGGACCGGTACAGTGGCGATGCGATCTGTCAGAACAGGAGATCGCCAGACTCCAGGTTAGCAGAACCGGGTGCAATGGGAAGGGGAAGGAGGTACAGATTTTCTGTAAAGGTGAAGTTAACTTACACTTTAAGTGTGTTTCTCAGAAAACACAACGTACAGGGATATTGAAAATGGTAGTGTAATAAACACACAAAGACACACTCAGTTTGAACGGGATGGACTTGTGTCTTTATTCAACCTTACTAACTATGTAAAACAATAATAATGCATTTAGTGACAAATAAGGATGTGAGGCTGGTTGCCAGAGTGTTTGCAAACACTTCCACTACTAAAAGCAATGTTATTATTTCTACTCTATGGGAACCATAGGAGAAAAAAATATTTCCTAATAGAGGCCACCAAGTATACCCGGCCAGCCCTTACCACATCCAAACAGTGTAATAAAATGTTCTTGTCATGTTTTGGAGCAGAGCAGAGGGAGGAGAGGAAAATGTTATCATTAAGGTGGAAAAAGAAACCCCCCTTAGGTAAAAAGGAGGGGTTTTGTTCTCAAAACCAGCATGTCCTTGTCAAAACAAGAAAAGACTCTTTACAAGAAAGAGCTGCCAACTTAAAGCGGAGTTCCACACAAAAATGGAACTTCCGCTTTTCGGAACCCTCCCCCCCTCCGGTGTCACATTTGGCACCTTTCAGGGGGGAGGGGGGTGCAGATACCTGTCTAAGACAGGTATTTGCACCCACTTCCAGCATAGACTCCCATGGGAGTCTACGCCACTTCCTGTCCCTCCGCGCTGTCTCCTGGGAATCACACAGCTCCCAGGAGAGAGC
Source organism: Lithobates clamitans (assembly GCA_037952925.1). NCBI lineage: Eukaryota > Metazoa > Chordata > Amphibia > Anura > Ranidae > Lithobates > Lithobates clamitans. The sequence goes on along the minus strand of JBBGZY010000350.1, from coordinate 1,010,500 downwards.
GGGGACCACTAGGGATGCGCAGCGCGACTCGCGCATGCGCAGTAGGGAACCGGGAAGTGAAGCCGCAACGATTCACTTCCTGATTCCCTCACCTAGGATGGCGGCGGCAGCTGCTGAGAACCGAGCGGGTTCTCGGCGTCCCCTGCCGACATCGCTGGACCCTGGGACAGGTAAGTGGCCATGTATTAAAAGTCAGCAGCTGCAGTATTTGTAGCTGCTGGCTTTTAATATTTATTTTTTTTGGCGGTGTGGGTGGACCCCCGCTTTAAAAACATGCCTAATAGATGTGATGGTGACCAGGAAAGCAATATTACAAAGGTGGTCTTCCGAAAGAAAGTCTAAAATCGGTTTGAAGGGACCGGCTGATATTCAAACAATCTAGAGGTAACCAGCAATCTATAGTACAACCAGCATGTTTGATTTTTCATGAGATTATTTCCAGCGGCTATAGCTTTTAGCAATAATCACTGTGTGTTCTCCTGGTAGGGATGGCTCCCTGTGCCCTCCCACTGGGAGAACACAATAGTTTTGCGGGAGGAGTGTTAATGGGAGAATCAAGCTAATTTCTTTCCTGGAACCCATGGTTGCAGAAAAGAAAATCGTACCATCTATAGCCAGCTTAATCCTTTAGAAAAAGGATTGAAACAGAAAAAATTGAAAGGTCCTAGGTTATAAAAGGTATATAAGTTCATCTGGACACAAATGATGCCAAAATTATTCATTCACCAGAAGTACTGACTTTGTGAAAATGAATATTTGTGTCATTCTCAAAACTTTAGACCACGTCTGTATACAAAAATATTTTGCCTTTTATTTCTATTTTTAACTGAATGGGTTGTTTTACAAGGTAATCATTTACAAACACGTTAAGCCTTGATTAGAGATTGTAAAGCAAGAGGCTTCTGAAAGAGAATCGATAAGGCTGAAAACCTGTCTTCAGACCAGACTGCCGAAAGGCCAAAATATATGATAGAATATTCCCTAGGGTTCAGCCACTTATGCTTGCATCAATCAAAGAAAGTCGTAAACCTTGCTGGAGTTAGATTTCCTTGCTATGAGTAAGATTGGAATAATAGAGTCAGGAATACCTCTAGCAGTTCTATTTTGTACCCCTTTGAAAAGATAGACTGGACTCTGAGGTCAGGGACGTCTCGGATCCAGATTGGTGCGAAAGCTAACAGACATTCCCCCATTCCAAAGAGTATGAGCGCTCCTTCATTGTGAGGAGGGCTTTTTGGTAGGCTTGGTGGAACTAAAAGGAAGTGTTAAGCTTTGGTTTTAAGGGTTGATGTAGTAACCCGTAGGAGTAGATTTAGGCCTTTTCCTGTGGAGTTTGAGTAGCTTTCCCCAGTCTTCCTTGATGAATTTATCAAGGGATTCCCAAAACAGGTATTCACCATCAAAGGCATGTGTAGAATATGCTTTTTACAAGCAGGTTCGGCAGACCAAGCTATTAGCCATAAACATTTACCCATAAGTGCAATGGACATTTTTGAGACTTGGCAAATTACATTCTCAAGAGCTTCAACACAAAACAATAAAGTGTAGTAATTGTTCTAAGAGAGCAGAGTCATAAATAGTGATGAGCCGAACATATCTAGGTTCAGTTTGAGCAGGGTTTGGTGAACATTACTAAAGTTTTTTATGCCAAATCCAAACCCTATTTAAGTCAATGAGAGCCAAATATCAGAAAAAGACTGCGACTGTCAAACAAATGACATAGGAGGGTTGAGCATTGTTTAAAGGTATTCTAAACATATAATTTTTTTTAATTAAAATAATAAACGTCATACTTACTTGCTCTGTGAAATAGTGTTGCACAGAGTGGCCCCAATCCTCTTCTTCTGGGGTCCCCTGTTGGCAGTCATGGCTCCCCCCCCCCACTGAGTGCCCACCATAAGAAGCCGATTCCTGTGGGAGCACTCATTCACACTCAATCCTGAGCCAGGCTGTTTGTGTCCATTCAGACAAATAGCACGGCTTGGCTTCGCCCCCTGCTCACAAGTTTTGACTGACGTCAGCAGGAGCCAATGCCTCCTGCTGCTCTCAGCCAAGCCTGTAGGAGCGGGGAGAGGGAAGAAGAGCTGCTGCAGACATGTATGGCGCTGGATCGAGATCAGGATCAGGTAAGTATTTAGGGCAGTGGTACAAGGGAGCAGCCATTAAAAGGTTTTTTACCCTAATACAGAGAATGCAATAAGATAAAAAAAAAAAATGTTTTACTTTTACAACCACTTTAATTCCATTTGGTGGGGAGCAGCATTTTCAGTAATGTTTAAAATAAAACATTGAAATTACAATACCCCATTAAATAATATGCCTGGGGGTGACCCTGCTTGTAAAGTGGAGCATGTGTGTGATGTATCCAAGGCCTTGGTATAAATTAGGGGGAACCCTATGCTGTTTTTATTAAACTATTCCTGTCCCTTTTCTTTTTTTTTTTTTAAACTATTCCTGGAAATGTAAGTAAATGGGGCCGGCGATGTTACTGGTTGTTAAGGACTTGGCGATGCCTACACCTACCAGTGTCCTTAACCACTGATAGCGGGAAGCTCTCATATAATAGCATAAGTAATATTGCTATTTTACATTAGATTTGGCTCTAGCCAAATGAGTAAATGTTTGGGTGTTTCTTTAAATGCTTGAAGAATCAAAGTTTAGCACATCGTTTATAACATATAAAGATCAATATCCAGTTATATTTTGTGTATTTTGGAATGCATCCAGCTCCTTTTTAAAACAATCTAGTGAACTGGCCAGAACTAGTTCTTGAGGGGGTCTTTTCCACATTTTCACAGCTCATACTGTAAAGAAGACTTTCTGTATGTAAAATTTAAATCTCTTTTCCTCCAGACATAGATGAGTGCCTAGCATAGGATCCAGCGCCCTAAGCAAACATTGCAGGGCAGAAAAACACAGTGGGGTCCAGGTACAGTCTTCAAGGTACACACCAAGGGTAACTGATCCGGAAACTGACCAGGGCAGTAAAGATAGCTCATGGAAATAAGCAGTCAGATATTGATAGTAGCTTCACAGAAGAAAATTCAATTACTTACAGTGCCTTGAAAAAGTTCTCATACCCCTTAAAATTTTCCACATTTTGTCGTTACAACCAAAACTGTACATGTATTTTATTGGGATTTTATGTGATAGACCAACACAAAGTGGCACATAATTGTGAAGTGGAAAGAAAGTGATAAATGGTTTTCAAAATTTTTTACAAATAAATATCTGAAAAGTGTGGCGTGCATTTGTATTCAGTCCCCTTTACTCTGATACCCCTAACAAAAATCTAGTGAAACCAATTGCCTTCAGAAGTCACCTAATTAGTAAATAGAGTCCACCTGTGTGTAATTTAATCTTAATATAAATACAGCTATTCTGTGAAGCCCTCAGAGGTTTGTTAAAGAACCTTAGTGAACAAACAGCATCATGAAGGCCAAGGAACACACCAGACAGGTCAGGGATAAAGTTGTGGAAAAGTTTAAAGCAGGGTTAGGTTATAAAAAAGTATTCCAAGCTTTGAATATCCCATGGAGCACTGTTTAATCCACCATCCAAAAAGGAAAGAGTATGGCACAACTGCAAACCTACCAAGACATGGCCGTCCACCTAAACTGACAGGCCGGTCAAGGAGAGCATTAATCAGAGAAGCAGCCAATGGGCTCATGGTAACTCTGGAGGAGCTGCAGAGATCCACAGCTCAGGTGGGAGAATCTGTCCACAGGACAAGTATTAGCCATGCACTCCACATGCCCCTGATGACATCATGTATCATGAAACTAGTAGGGCGGAGTTTATGCCCAGCGATACCACGTTACTCTGATCTGCAGATTTTTATGTGAGAACCTTTGTATCCACTTGTTACATTGTATTAGATCTGTGGTCACTTTTAATGCCATTTTTTCAATAAAACCACCCTGGTTTTACGCTAAGTAGCGACTTTTTGCCTTTTTTACATAAACCTCCATGAGAAAGAGTGATTAACCAGCACCAACGGCTGTGACTCTACCCTTCTCTACCTTCAGTGGATGGATCCCTTATGATGTGTGATTCCATGCCTGCTTAGACTCCTATAATGTTCGTTCTAGCTATCTGGTAAGGGCACATCTTGTATCTATATGGTGGAAGGCGCACTTGGGTGTATGGTCGCTCACTATCATTTGGACACGTGTTGCAACAATATATCACTTTATTTCTGTATGGACCTATATGGAAATCTTATGGACTGACTACTGTCGCTTTATTTCATTTCACATGTTATATTATCATTTTTGTATTTAGCGCGGCAATTGTTGGTTTATATGTATTTTGACACAATTTGTTCTGTTGTGTAATTGCCAGCAGCTTGCTTCTTCATGCTTTTTGTTTTTCATTTTTTCACTTTCACCTGCCCAATCACAACCCCTCCCTGTTTCTTACTCCACAAATCTGGCCTTTATGGAAGAGTGGCAAGAAGAAAGCCATTGTTGAAAGAAAGCTATAAGAAGTCCCATTTGCAGTTTGCGAGAAGCCATGTGGGGGACACAGAAAACGTGGAAGAAGGTGCTCTGTTCAGATGAGACCAAAATTTACATTTTTAGCTTAAAAGCAAAACACTATGTGTGGTGGAAAACTAGCACTGCACATCACCCTGAACGCACCATCCCCACTGTGAAACATGGTGGTGGCAGCATCATGTTATGGGGATGCTTTTCTTCAGCAGGGACAGGGAAGCTGGTCAGTTGATGGGAAGATGGATAGAGCCAAATACAGGGCAATCTTAGAAGAAAACCTGATAGAGTCCGCAAAAGACTTGAGACTGGGGCGGAGGTTCACCTCCCAGCAGGACAACGACCCTAAACATACAACCAGAGCTACAATGTAATGGTTTAATGGTTTAGACCAAAGACATGCTGGTAGGTTAATTGGCTTCTGTCCAAAATTGGCCCTAGTATATGAATGGGGACCTTGGATTGAGGGTAGGGATTGATGTGAGTGTGCGATGTTCAGGGTTAGGGACAAGGGTCAGGGTTGTAGACCCACACTCACTCAGGTTGATTTGGATGGACTGGTGTCCTTATTCAACCTTACTAACTATGTGACTATGTAACTATGTGTTAGAATGGCCTAGTCAAAGTCCAGGCCTAAATCCAATTGAGAATCTGTTGCAAGACTTGAAAATGGATGTTCACAGACGCTCTCCATCCCATCTGACAGAGCTTGAGCTATTCTGCAAAGAAGAATGGGCAAAAATGTCACTCTCTAGATGTGCAAAGTTGGTAGATACATACCCAAATAGACTTGCAGCTGTAATTGCAGCGAAAGGTGGTTCTACAAAATATTGACTCAGGGGGGCTGAATACAAATGCACGCCACACTTTTCAAATATTTATTTGTAATACATTTTGGAAACCATTTATCATTTTCCTTCCACTTTGTGTTGGTCTATCACATAAAATCCCAATAAAATACATTTACGTTTTTTGGCTGTAACAACAAAATGTGGAAAATCTCTAGGGGTATGGATACTTTTTCAAGGTACTGTAAATAAAAAAATACTTCTCCAGAGGAGAACAGGTCCATCATCAAAAGACATTAGCAAAAAACACGAGCCACAAGGAGTGAGCGAGGTTATATGAATACTCTGTAGGGACAGCCCTAGCAAGTTTTTGCCAGTGTCCTGAATGTAGCCTGCACTGTACAATTACAGTATAGGCTTTTTGTACTCACCATAAAATCTTCTTTTTTCTGAGTCCTCTGAGGGGCATAGATTGTATTTCACCCCCACCACCAGCATGCCTCACTTTAGTTTCAAGCAGTACAGAGAATGTGATCAAAAAAACAGAGGTGTGGGATTGTTTCCCCTCATTGGACTCAATGTAAAAGATTTTATGGTTAGTCCAAATATCCTATTGTCTTTCTTATTTTTTTAGGGACAAAAAAAGTCTTTCTTTTGGGATGTCCAAAAGCAGTCAAACTAGGGGGTGGGCTAATAGGCCCAAAGTGAACACAGAAAAATCGGGGCCTGCTTGCGGCTCAAAGAGACACCCAAAGATCCTTACACCCAAAGGTGGCATCTAATTGGGCTGCCACCTCCTGTTGGTAGAAAAAATGTGAGCACAGATGACAGCTTTGCATTGAGAAACTGATGGCAGAAAGATCAAGAAACACCCACATAACCAGTAAAGCATATCTTTATAGGGAAAAGAAAGAAAACAATCAATCCCATAGCTCCCACCTGTCCCTGATTTCGAGCAATGTCCCTCTTTCCTCCTCATTTGTCCCTTTTTTTGCTTTGATCTATATAGATTATATAAAATGCTCTTTTTATGTATCAAAAAGTGTTTCCAGCACTAATGCTTTCATCTGATTTATAAATTGCTGCATTTGTAAATTCCAAAAGCTAATATAAAGGAAAAGTAGTGGTAAAAAAAACACACTTGTGAGTTTAACCAATCTTGTTATTTTGTACAATTCTCTTTTTAAGTGGGCGTGGTAAGGGGTGTGTCCTATGTCTGCATACTTTTGCTGAGAGGTGTCCCTCATTTCCATCTCAAAAAGTTGGGAGGTATGTCAATCCTCAAGACCAATCTTGTAAGATAGTTTACCTGAACCACTCAGAAGGTAGAACAAGAAGCAAAATCCGTCTACATCCTTCTATCTGGAATGACCAAAAAAGAGACAATAGCTGAAAGATAGAGACTTACAGTAAGAAATTACAGCACAGTCAATCAAGTAAGAGGACGTCCTCTTACGAGAACTAGAGCAGGAAAAGGACTGAAGGATGATAAGATGAGAAACAGCCCCAGGTCATAAGAATGGCCTAGGCTCACCTGATCCCATTAGAGGCCCAACAGAAACAGAGTTCTATGCATGGAAAGGCTGTCGGGTCAGAAACTCACCTTGCAGAGATGAGGACTACCAGGAAAGGACCCTTTGTGAGTGAATTAGAGTAGAATTGCCTCCAAGGAGTCTAAATGGACGCACAGGGGGAAGGTAAATGGGAACTCCCCATACAAGGACTTTATATATGGTTAACATACTTAACAAAAGAATAATAAACCAATCAAATGACTTATTAAGTAATTAAATCAATAAAAAAAAACTCCATGTGTGAAAGTGTCCATAAATACGTCAAATAAACAAATAGTGCATAGTGATAAGTCCTTAAATCAGGTAAAATTTCTTCTTGGATATCTAAGAATATCTTCCACCACACCACTTGTTATTGTGCTCCACTCCCTGTTGAAAACACACTCACCAGAAAAATATGCCTTGCATTCTCATGCGCGGCAAGCAAGCTGTTAGAGAACCACCAGGGCTTTAATCAGAGCTCAGCTCACAGCAGCCTTCAGTAAGGGAGGAACTTCCCATCAGTAAGCATGAAACGATAAAAAAATTTCCAATAGTGTGATATTGCAAACCATTTATTTTAAAACCAAAGAAAAATCTTCAAATATTGCACTCACATGTGTCACATAACCAAAGAGCATTGACAAGAGTATGGGTAGATAGTCACCAAGCCTAGAGCCGTATGCTGCAGTCAGGCAGACCCGGAACGCTCTGCGCTGTACACCTCCTCACTGTCTCTCTCACCTCTCCCGTTCATAACACCACTACAGGCTTAGAGTCTCATCATTGGTTGCCGTACAGCCAGGCCTCCGACATGTTTCGTCATTGCGACTTACTCATGGGGTTGAACCCATGAGTGGTGTGGTGGAAGATATTCTTAGATATCCAAGAAGAAATTTTACCTGATTTAAGGACTTAATCACTATGCACTATTTGTTTATTTGATGTATTTATGGACACTTTCAAACATGGAGATTTTTTTTATTTAATTAATTTACTTAATAAGTCATTTGATTGGTTTATTATTTATCACGGATTCAGTTATTTAGCGCCACTGTTTTGTCTTTAAAACACTTTATTGATTCTTTTTGTATAAGTTGGCAGCTTTTACAGGTTTATAATTAGTATTATATTTTCTGTTCACATTTTCATGAGCGCAGTGGTGGCACATTGAGTTCAGGAGCGCGGAACTTGTGTATCAGTCATATATTTAACAAAAGAATAGTAAAGACGATTCCTTGATTGATAGTGTTTAGAATTACACTGTAGCCCAACTTATCTGCAATAAGGGAAAAAAAAACCCTTGTATAAAATATTTTAATAGACCTTGCTAGAATATCCTTCCTATACTTGAGCATTGTACAAATCACAGATTTAGACATGCTCCTGACTCTTCAAATACAACAATGTTAGAGTCAACAAAGCAATAGTCAGAAGCCTTATCAGGTATGCAAAGTACCACTCAGAGTTACTCAAAGATTCATGACTTGCAAAAACTGAGAGACAGGCAACTCCCTGATATAATACCAAGGACAAGATTTTATCATGGCTGAAACATTCTGGTCTAAGTTTCCTGCAGACAATGAAAGAGTTCCAGTGCCAATTTCCGAAATTTCAGAATCCAAATGATTGGTTGAGACATCTGGACAATCAGGGACACATTGTCCAATTGATCCTGCACCGGCTGTTTTCTCCACAGAATGTCACTGAAGAACTAGGGCTAACGCTGTGGAAAGCACCTGGAGAGCCCTGGAAGTGCAGAGGTGAGACTTAAAATTTAGAGAACAGGAACCCATAAGAATGCATCCTAGCTGACCACAGAAGCCAGAAAGTTCCAGTGGGAAAAAAAAAGAATGGTAGATCTGGTGGATACCCTGCAAATTGTCTGGACTTGCAGGCCCCGAAAAGAGGCAGATGTTCTCTATGAGGAAGAGAACAGTGACCGTGTTGGAATTCAACTCCTGAGATCGATCTGATCCATTAGTTTGGACAATGATGCACAGCGAAGTGATAGGTCTGTTAATTGGTGTAGTGACAGAGGAAGGCTGAAGATGAGGAGGTAAAGAGGCATCTGGAGGCAGAGGTTTACTTATAACTGGAATATTACTCTCTGCAACTAAAGCATCTGAACAGCAAGCTATTCAGGAGTCTGCAAAGATTAACAATCCCCCCCCCTCTTTTAAATGTGGGAGTGTGCCTCTATGCTGATGAAGGCTTTTCTGAAGATTTATCAGATTTCTTATCCTAGACTTTGCAGGTGGCTAGAGTGCCAAGTGTGGGAGGCCTAGATGTGCATACTCCAGGAGAAAAATTAAACAGAGGAGACTTAATAGACCTTTCCCTAGGCTTCTTTTGCTGAGACAGGTGGGTACTCTTGCCTCCATTGACATCCTTGATAACAAGATAACAGGTTAGTCTGAAGGGACATTGTCATTTGAACACCATGCAAATCAGGTGTTCCTCGAAGACAAGCCAAGATCCTTCCAGCAGATCATCACTGAAGTGTAGAGCTCCAGCCAGGTTTACACGCTCAGTGAAGGATCTACTGCCGCAGTGGAGAAATTTCTTTAAAGGCTAAGTTTACTCTTAGCAGCATGTTACACTTGTATTTAAGGTATAACATATAACATGTTCCTAAGCACCCCCCTCCCCACTGTGACAACAGACAGAGGTACCTCTCCCCAGCAGCTGCTGTCACATTTAAAGTGGCGGCTGCTGGCACAGCCATGTCATACATTCACAGAGATTTGTGAGCGAGTAAATTGCAAGTACCTTCTGCCACCACTGATCAGCACACTTGTAGTCCACTCATTCTTCCTCCAGGTTTGAAACTATAACCCATACTAAGGTAAGGGCAGAAAGCTGAAGGAAGAGTGTACAGCAGTGGTTCTCAACCTTGCTAGTGCCATGACCCCTTGATAAAATTTCCCAAGTTGTGGGGACCCCTAACATTAAAATTATTTTCGTAGCATGGGTTGTCAGCATGCAAGGCAAGACAAGTAATTTGCCCATAACCCATGGACACTTAGAGCTTCTTTCCACTCGTACAGTATTAAAACCCCTTATGTTACATTTTAGGATCTTAGGTGCTCTTGATCGAGGTCATCTGCTTATCTGAGAACTGTAGTGGGAACTTTTAATGGCAACTATAATCACAGATAGTGTTGCTCACTGTGTCTCCGGTTTCACTGTGTCTCTGACTTTGTGGTGTTTCGTAGCAGTGACACCTATGCTGAAATCAGGAGATAGGGTCTCCTCCAGCCCCTCTCACTTCACATTGCTCACCAGTCAGCTGACCTCTAGTCTCTGCCCCCCCCAGCCATGCCGTGAACTGAATGGGTGGCTGTGAAAAGGGTGAGTGGGTGGCCGCGGGCTTCAGGTACAGCTCACTGGGCGGCTGAAGGCTCCAGGGACAGCCCTGCTGGGAGGCCGCAAAAAAGGCTGGGAGAGCGGTTCGGACTTCAGGTCAGCCCAAGATTTGGTGACCCCTGACAAATCATCATTCGACCCTCAGGTTGAGAACCACTGGTGTACAGGAACCGGCCTGACTTTGCACACATGATCAACTTATCGCAGGTACAATGCTTTGCAAGCTCTTCTATAAATAAAAGAAAAGGGATGAGGCACGCCAGTGAGAACTAAGTTTTACCACTTCATGTCTATAGACATGGAGGTCAAATATACTCACTGGTGGGACGCCCCCCTCCCACAGTTGCCGGGCTCTCCTGTTTCTCTGGAGATCCCAGGACTGTGGTAAATGTGTTCAGGATGGAGAGCGGTAGAAGCATGGGGAACATCCATTTCCAAATCTCCTCTGTGACTAATGAACCCAAAAGTTACAAGCATTTTGTCACTCCTGGGTTCAGAGCTGTGATTCCCCAGGATAATGTGGCTAGGTAAGCAGCTAATTAAGCATGGTCTGTGCTTGTTTAACTGTACAGGAGGGCAGAGGAGACAGACAGGGCCTAACAGACTAATATCTTCAAAAAGGGAACCTATCACCTGCTTGTACTAGGGGGTTTGTTAACCCCTTTGAAATAGCAATAAGGTTAGATGTAAAAAAAACAATTATAATAAAACAAAAATATTGAAAAGAACAACTCCCTTGCCTTGTGTATACACACCAAACCACACGTGCACATAGGGTGTGCACTTATATGTAAACAGCAATTGTGCCACATGTGTGAGGTATTGCCACAAATGTCAGTGACTGTAATAATTCTAGGGTCATAATTCACTGTTAACTCTAAATTAATAACCTGTAAAGGCTAACTGTGCCGGGAGCGTGCTCTCAGCACAGCTGTTTTTGTAATATTGTACGGAAATATGTGGCCGCTTGGCCCCAAGGCCCACCTGCCAAAAGGCCGTATATTCACATGTTGTTGGTGCCAACAGGTTAAAGAGCGTTTCCAACTGTTGATCTGTAGGATCATTGAATGTAAAAATGCCCTCCAATACTCTAGTGGTCTCCTTGTTAAAAAGGGCCGCTGACAGATCCACTGCGGTAGACCACTGTTTGACAAAATCCTTTCCAAACAGAAATAAGTCTAATGCCGTACACACGATCAGACTTCCCGTCGGAAAAAGATATGGCGGCTTTTCCGACGGGATTCCGCTCAAGTCTGCCTTGCATACACACGGTCACGCAAAAGTTCGCTGAACTTACGACCGTCAAGAACGCGGTGACATACAACACTACGACGAGCTGAGAAAATGAAGTTCAATGCTTACGAGCATGCATCAAATTGTTTCCAAGCATGCTTAGGAGTTTTGCGCGTCGGAATTGCCACAGACGATCGCATTTTCGGATAAGAACTTTTTCCGACCGAAAAAGTAAGAACATGCTCTCAATATTTTGCTGGCTGGAATTCGGCTAGCAAAAGTCCGATGGAACATACACACGGTTGCATTTTCCCCTGAATAACTCTCATTGGTCTTTTGTGGGCTGAAATTTTGATCGTGTGTACGCAGCATTAGTAGCTGTTTGAAAGATGTCAAGGGTATGATGAGATGTTTCCAAAGCCCACAAAGACCTCAAATATCAGGTGCAATTGAAAGATCTTTACACCTGCAGAGTCTGCAAGACCCAAGACTGGCGACAGCAGACTGTTGCTCCAGTTTTAGTGCAGAATGCATCACATCAATAGGAGCCCAAACAGTCTCTTAATTCTGGAGTAATAGCATAAGACTGTGACTCCTCAAGGATGATCTGATCGGGTAAAGGTTGGAGTGACTCAGAATCAGATGTGGCCACTGCAACCTATGGCTCAAAAGTCACTAGGACCATGGGCAGATCAGCCATAGAATATGCGAGGGAAGACAGGGGAGCATGCTTAAAGCATCTGAGGCCAGAGCCAGCCAGGAACTAAGTAAATTGGACCACAAAGTCTTGTGTGACAGGAGCAGACACCCTGGCCAACAGCACAAGGGGCCCTGGTCCCAGAAGCTAGGGAAAACTCTGATGACGAGTTAGACTTTATGAACCGAGGATAACAGGATTCCAGGTTGCAGATGTTGGCACCATCAAAGGGCATGGAACAAACGTAGTTTGTGTTAGTGGCATGAGAGCTGGGTTACCCTTTGCAGTGGGGACTGTGTGTCTAAAAAGACATGTCGCGACCAGTAGTGGTAAGACAACTTTTTCTCAAGGTTTGAGGCAAGGCCTTAGGTACTCATGAAATCCATACAGCTGGTAGCACATAAGGGACAGATGACTGCAGGTGACTGGGTCACTGTGGGCAGGCAGTAGAAATAAATTGAGGATCTCGCAAGCAGGAGCAGCAGCAGAGAGATACTTCCTGTATGCTCTAAGGTGGGACACTCCACCCCGCATATGACATCAGCTCAGTTCCACCTGGTTCACGCCTTCAATGACAAAAACCTGCAGGAAATAGGGAATTTAAAAGGCACCCATCTAAGCAAATGAGGTAGCTGCAGGTGCTCAGGCTGACTTGCCTAATTACCAAGCAAGTCTTCAGATAAAGTGAAAGCATTGAGGCAATGCCAGGGGCTGTGAACCTGTAAAATGCTTTGTGGCGAACTTGTTATCAGAACATAGTCTGTAAAGTGCCTTATTTGACACACAAGTGCTCAAAGGTCACCTCCAGGCTAGCCCCATAATGTGCAGTCCAGTAGGGTCCAGACATGGCAATTCAAAAGGTTGAGGGCACCCGTACCAGAAAGCAAGAATTGTAGAGATCAGCTCTTGCAGTGATGTAGGGAAGGGTCTTAAAAGAGAAGTATGGGTTTTTGTTTTGTTTTTTATATTCATACTTACCTCGGTGAATGCAGCATCAGACCGATGCTGCAGCTGTCCCCCGGCGTCTTTGCACTGAGAACCGAGCCACTGAACATCGCCGTTAGCTCAGTTCTCACTACTTCCTGAGCGGAGAGCTGGTGACTGTCAGTCAACATCTCTCCTGCTCTGCTCTTCCACGCTCATTGGAGCGCAGAGCTGTGGAGGGGCAGGGAGCGGCTGTCTCAGCGTCTCGCTGAGGCGCTGACACTGCCATCAGTCAAGGCAGCTGGTGGATCCAGACTTTGGAAGTTGGGATGACGAGCTGTCTCGACCGATTACAGTGACGTCAGCGGAGAGCGGACTTCAGACCGCTCCCTGCTGAAAACTGGTCACAGGGATGCAAAACAATTGCACTCCTGTGACCCAGAGGAGAAGCCCAACCTAAAAAGCTCAGACTGGACTTCTCCTTTAATTCAAGACAAATAAAAGCAAAATGCTGACAAAAATTAGTGTCTTTTAACAGCAGAGCTGTAAAAAAGTAATTCATAGAGCACTAGCAAAAAAAGCTGTTGCATACTGGTGAGATGCAGTTATCTTGGCTGGCCTATAAGTTTTTTGGTTTGCTAGTGTTCAGTGCTCATGTAGGCAGCAGTATAACCCAAATGTCAAAGACTTCCTGTGTCCCTCACTCGATGACAAAGAAAAAATGTTTTTGAAAAACTGCAGACAAATTGCTAAACATACAGAAAAGTAGATTTTGGGTTTGCTTACACTTTAAGGTAAAAATGTTAGAAATTTGTGATGTAGCAAAATGTTGCAGGGTCTTACCTTTTTTATATTTTGTATATGGCAGTCAGAGCTAGAGTAGAAAAGCCTGTCCTCCACTGGCAGGCTGCAGCGAAGGACTGCTGCTCTATGTGTGGAAGCAGCTGTCTAATATGCTGAGTCATAGCTATACTGTAGCTCCGCAATCCACGGGGATTGTGAGCTGTGCTAATTAGAAAGCTCTAGGTGTTGCTTCCACACAGAGAGTAGCAGTACTCCGTAGCCTGCTGGCCAGGGACAGGCTTCAAACTTTGGCTGTGTATGCTTCAGCAAATCAATACAAGGTAAGACACTGCAGCCTTACCTACTTGCCTCATCCTGAATTTATTCTCACAGTGTTGGGCTTTAAGCAAATTCAGAAATTTTATTTTATTATCTCACCTTTTGCAAATGAATGCTTGGAACTCTAACATTTGCTCTTTTCTATTGACACACTAATGAAAAAGACAAAGAATTACTGTCTAAAACAGCACAGTACTATTATTATGTTATGCTCCATCCATCGTGCCATCATTTTATAAAAAAAAAAAAATTAATAAATAAATAAAAATTCACTTTTTTTCACCTCTTCTTGCATCTTATTGCTGATGATCTCCTGCTGCCACTTCTTGGCTGCTTACACTCCAGAGATGGCTGCATGGCCTTTCCCATCACGCAAATTTAAAATATTGAAAATCACTTTTGAAAATGATCTCACATGCAAAAGCTTGAATGAACTGTCAGTGACTGTATTTACATATATTTTAAGGCCTTAATCTGACTATTTTATTGTACTATTTTTAATAATGGGTATTTACTCTCTTCTTGTCAAATTTGTTTATTGAATTTTAACAATTAGCATAGATAAGTACATATGGTGGCAGGAAAAGAAAAGATCACATATATGGTAATATACTCCAATCTCTTCAACAATATCCGGACATGTAAAACAGGGAAGAACATATAGTGGGGTTTATTTATTAAAGGCAAATCCATTTGGCACTTGGAAGTGCAGTCGCTTTAAATCTGAGGGGTAGATCTAAAATGAAGGGAAGCTCTGCTGATTTTATCATCCAATTATGTGCAAGCTAAAATGCTGTTTTTTATTTTCCTTGCATGTCCCCCTTGGATTTACAGTGACTGCACCTCCAAGTTGCACTTTCAGTGCACTTTCAAGTGCACTTGTAGTGCAAAGTGGATTTGCCTTTAGTAAATAACCCCCACTGTTTCGGTTTCTTTTTTTTTTTTTTCCATAAAAGTTTTTATTGTGAACAAAGTGTTGTTACACAGTTTTTACAAACAATAGGTAGTTAGACAAAATGAGTATTAATGATATGACTTTACTCACTGAAGTATAGCGAGTCAAATATGTTTATCAGAACATTAAACAAACAAATAAAGGAACAAAACAACCTCGAACTCGAGGTCTACCCCATTATCTGAGATCTGGAACTGTAAAATGCAGGAGGGCCACTTTAATTATAGCTTCAAGGGTACGGGGCTAGTTACAGAAGTGGCAGTGGGCAATTAGATATAAGTCCGTTCGTTTATTCCTGAGTACATATGGAAGTGTTGGCTTTTTAAAGTGGGGTGTATTCGTATGAGGGGGCAGTCTTATCAGTTTTTAATTGTGAGAAGTAAATGGAAAGTCATACACATGAGCTGGAGTAGTCATGAGGATAAGTAAGTGGTTATCGTCGTCTGGGCGGGTGGGGTAAGGGAGTGGGAAGGGGGCTTAGGGGAAGAGCAGAAAACAAACCTGGGGGAGGGAGGGGGTGCCCTGAGGTATCCCCTCCCCGGTCTCCACCGAGCTTTAAGGGTATGAAGGGTTTCGTGTGAAGATCCCTGTCAGAAGGGGTCTCCCCCCGGGATCTGCATTAGGGCTAGAGTGGAAAAGTCAGCGGGTCCTATTGGTTAAGTACGTTTCTAAGAAGGGTTACTTTCGGTTTCGGTTCTATTTTTCCTAATTGGTATATATTTATTAGCATGGAGATCTAGAAAATGTAATTCCTGAATATACACAGCGTGCACCACTACATGATCAACTGGGGGAAGACTCAAGTCTGGTATCCCAACTTCCTCAGACACTGCCCCTCTGATAAGGTTTGAGGTGGTAAAGGTGGTTTGAGGTGGTAAATACTTCTTACCAGATGTAGAGGCAAGAGTCCATCCATTGTAGAAGTGTATAGAGAGCACCACCACAGGCTCAAATGGGGAAGACTGACATCTAACCAGTTTCGTTGGTATCCTGAGGCAGTTGGAATACCAACGAAACTGGGCAGATGCAAGTCTTCCCCTATTTGTTCTTGTGATGGTGCTCTCTATACCCTTATATAGTGGATGAACTCTTGGACTCTACATCCGGAATGAAGTCTACTTCAAACCTTATCAGAGTAAGTAGACATTCATTTGTCTTTCTTTGTATGGTCAACTCCTGCAGCTCCCTTGGTCAGTTTGGGAAGGATACACTCATATGTCAGAGAAAAGCATAGATCGGGGTGCTGGAGTTAGTAGAATCACAAAAAAAAACACTTTATAAAAATAAAGCACACTTACATGTAAAAAAAACACTGTCTCTATGTTCGGATTGATAATGGATCATCATGAAGAAGCATAGGTGCATAAGAACATGGAAATCTGGCCAGAGCAGCAGTAAATGGAAATTAAAATGGTGCACCGCAAAAGTAATGTAGTGGCGAGCCAAATGGCAGGCAGACTGGTGACATCTATAGCCACAATCAGGCTGTCAAAGATGCACAATGATGTCAGGACTTGGCAGAGTGGGTGGGACACTATGCGTTTCAGGGGTCCCACCCCCTTTGTCAGGCTGCTTGATCGGACAGATTTCCATGTCCTTACACATCTAGGCTTCTTCATGGTGATCCATCATCCATCTGAAGCTGGACACAGTTATTTTATATTTAACTATGCTTTATTTTAATAGTGTTTATATGTGATTCTACTAACTCCAGCACCCCAATCTGTGTTTTTTTCCTATATGCAGTGAGGGAAAAAGGTATTTGATCCCCTGCTGATTTTGTACGTTTGGCCTACTCACAAAGAAATGCTCAGTCTAATATTTTAATGGTAGCTTGATTTAAACAGTGAGAGACAGAATAACAACAAAAAATTCAGAAGAACGCATTTCAAAAAAGTTATAAATTGATTTGCATTTTAATGAGTGTAATAAGTATTTGATCCCTAATCAAATCAGCAAGATTTCTGGCTCCCAGGTGTCTTCTATACAGGTAATGAGCTGAGATTAGGAGCACTCTCTTAAAGGGAGTGTTCCTAATCTCAGCTTGTTTTTTGTATAAAAGACACCTGTCCACAGAAGCAATCAGATTCCAATCTCTCCACCATGGCTAAGACCAAAGAGCTGTCCAAGGATGTCAGGGACAAGATTGTAGACCTACACAAGGCTGGAATGGGCTACAAGACCATCACCAAACAGCTTGGTGAGAGGGTGACAACTGTTGGTGCGATTATTCGCAAATGGAAGAAACACAAAATTACTGTTAATCTCCCTCAATCTGGGGCTCCATGCAAGATCTCACCTCATGGAGTTTCAATGATCATGAGAAAGGTGAGGAATCAGCCCAGAACTACATGGGAGAATCTTGTCAATGATCTGAAGGCAGCTGGGACCATAGTCACCAAGAAAACAATTAGTAACACACTACTCCATGAAGGACTGAATTGCTGCAGCACCTGCAAGGTATCCCTGCTCAAGAAAGCACATGTACAGGCCCTCTAAAGTTTGCTAATGAACATCTGAATGATTCAGAGGAGAACTGGATGAAACTGTTGTGGTCAGATGAGACCAAAATTGAGCTCTTTGGCATTAACTCAAATTACCTGCTTGGAGAAGAAGGAATGCTGCCTATGACCCCAAGAACACCATCCCCACTGTCAAACATGGAGGTGGAAACATTATGCTTTGGGGTTTTTTTTTTCTTCTAAGGGGACAGGACAACTTGTACCATCAATTCTTGGGTAAAAACCTCCTTCCCTCAGCCAGGGCATTGAAAATGGGTCGTGGATGGGTATTCCAGCAAGACAATGACCCAAAACACACGGCCAAGGCAACCACACGTTAAACCCAGCTGGAGACCTGAGGATCCTTTGAAATCATATATACGCTTTCTCAGTGGTCCTTGGATAAATTGTTGTATGACTATTTCTGTATTATTCATCACAGGATAAATCCACCTGGAGACCTACAGACACGGTGGCTGCTGTAGAAGTCTATGCATGTTTCCTTTTTTTTCACAGATTACAGGCTTAATCCACCTTGAGATTTCCTTTATATTTGGAATGTTTACAGTTTTGTATAACATCTATACAATATAGTGCCTACATATCTGCTATGTCACCCCAACGTGCTGATTTCAGCACTTATTCAATTATTATGCTTGGAAAATTCTACCAAGAGCCCTCTCTTTGTCTACTTGAAGTTGGTCTGGAGGAGCTACAACCTCATTGTCCAGATCCTAATGGATAATGTTGATGACCTAGGGGAGTACTGGGTGGGGGAACCTGTTCATGCAACTCTGGCACAATCCCCTATAAAAGGACAGTGGGAAGAGAAGTGTTTCCCATGAATCTCCTCTAAAAGGGGGGTCCATGGGAGATGGGGATTTTAATGTGCCCAGATAATAGTAGTTACTCAGAAATAGTCCATATAAAATAAATACATTTTATTTGTACAAAAACTTAAAAACAATGTAGGTACAAATCCTCTGGAAAGCATATTATGTTTTATACTTTGACATACAGTACACAAATTCAGCAGAGGGATAAATCCCAGGAGGTGTATGGCTCTGTATCAATGCGTTTTGCCCAAGATGAGGGCTTCTTTAAGATTCTTTTTTCAAATATTTTAAAAGCTAATAGCTTATAAAAGAGAGAATGTAATACGTATACAAATGCACACACCCTATATAATCTAAAGTGTGCTGCGATCCACAACAGATAAATTGTGGGGGTCAGAAGAAACAGAGGGGTGACCATCGAATGGAAGCCATCAAATGAATACGTGATCAAAGTGAAATGTAAGCCAAAGACAAAAATGGGAGGAGTTATATAAAGTTTGAATGCCCTTTCTAGGGAAAATACCCAATATAGGCCAATATAATAAAGATCAGCCAATCCAGAAAACAAACTATATCTAAGTTGGACAGGAGAAAGGCCCAGTTAGAACCACCCGGCATGGGCTCCTAGACGTAATGGTAGTACTATTACGTCTGGGAGCCCATTCTGAGTGTGCATTTTATACCCATCACATTGATTTTTCTTTTTTTATAAGCTATTAGCTTTTAATATTTTTGAAAATTGAATCCTGAAGAAGTCCTCATCTTGGGCCAAATGTGTTAATTCAGATCCATACACCTCCTGGGATTTATCCCTATGTGGGATTTCTGTACTCTATGTCAAAGTGTAAAATATAATATGCTTTCCAGAGGATTTGTACCTCTATTGATTTGAAGGTTTTGTACAAATAAATTGCATTGGATTTTATATGGACTATTTCTGGGCAATTACTATTATCTGGGCAATTAAAATCCCCATCTACCATGAACGCCCTTTTATAGGAAATTCACGGGAAACACTTATTTCCCCGATGTTGATGACCTAGTTTACTTTTGATTGAGTGTTCTACAGTTGTTTTATTCACTCGAGGACTTATCTTATTTTTGTAAGCATTTCTGGAGCTTTGGTAGAGAGTACCACCACTATTTCTATATGATTACTACATCTTTAATATGTTCTCTCTGAGTAAGTTTATATACATATTTACATTATCCCTTTATTTAACCACATGACCCCTGGAAGGTTTTTTTCCCTTTGTGACCAGGGCATTTTTTGTTATTCACCACTTTAACTGGCAATTGCGCAGTCATGCAACGCTGTAGCTTTATTTTGGTGGTATTTGATCACCACTGGGTTTTTATTACATAAACAAAAAAATACAGAACATTTTGGAATACAAATATTTTCTACTTTCTGTTATAAAACATCCAATAAAATCGAATTTCTTCATAAATTGAAATAAATATGTCTTTGCTAAAAACTAAACTGTGTTTTAGGGGACACTAGTATAATTCTGATCTTGATCAAGATACTGATCTGTACAGACACTATACTAGTAATGGCGGTGATCAGCAACTTATAGTGTGACTGTGATAGTGTGGCAGGCAATCTGGCGATAAACGCTGGCTGAGAGGGACACTAAAACTGACACGGACGTCGCTGGTTACACTAATACAGTGATCAGTGATAATGCTGTATTATGACACTGGCTGGGAAGGTGTTACTATCAAGGGGCAATAAAGGGGTTAACTATGTGCCTAACAAGTGTCATGTGTGCTACTTTTACTAACAGATCTGGCTGCTTTTTCTCCCTGAACTCAGAGTTTATATCAGGGAGAAGAAACAGACAGATCGCTGTCCATGTACAGAGTTCTGTGTGTTTGTCAACACAGAACTCTGTGCTGTGATTGGTCACAGCCGATCAGCGCATTTCAGCCAAAATCATTGGCTGAAATCTGCTGACAAGCAATATTAAACACCGCTTTATCACTAGTACCTACAAATAGGCTTATATTAATGCTTAGCTGTAGGTACAAGGAATATTCACTACTTCTGTAACCGTGATATTACTGGTGCATGCGCAGTGTGTCCTGAAGGGACAACTCAGTATGCTATCCCTTCAGAGAGCTGTGCCACACTTGTGACTTCCAGTGACATCATGGCGGTTTAGCCTTTTAAACGGGCAGAGCCCATGAACCCAGAAAGAAGACCAGCTGAAGATGGAAGCCCTGGCAGCAGTGACAGCATTTAAAATTCAAGATTTTACTACCACTTTAAGAAATTGGTTGCATAAGAGTTATAGGTTTTTTTCTTTGTTTCCTTTTTTCATATATTTGGACCTCCGTGGTACCCCTCCAAGGTAGATATTCTATGAGAGTAGGTTTTCCACATTCTTGTAATTAGCTCCCAATATCTTACTGTCAAAATAAATAAATCCCTAACAAGCTTTAATGGCTGCTAATGCTAGTTGCTAATGCTGCACATCTGAAGTAGTACTTCACATGCATGAGTCAGGTTTTCCTAGCCGACTACCTACACCCTGCAGTAGATGTTCTGCCTGCTGAGTAAAGTGCTTGATACTATGGCATAATGCTGATACCACCAAGACTAAGCATGGTGCCACACTAACTTGCATGCTTATGAGATGAGAAGTTACACTTCAGGATGATTTGTGTTACATAGTAGGTGAGGTTGAAAAAAGACACAAGTCCATCAAGTCCAACCTGTGTGTGAATATATGTCAGTATTACATTGTATATCCCTGTATGTTGCGGTCGTTCAGGTGCTTATCTAATAGTTTTTTTAAACTATCCATGCACCCCCACTGAAACCCCCACCTGTGAAAAGGGAATTCCACATGCTTGCTGCTCTTACAGTACCCTCTACGCAGTTTAAGGTTAAACCTCTTTTCTTCTAATTTTAAGTGTGACCACGTATCTTATTAAACTCCCTTGCGCGAAAAAGATTTATCCCTATAGTGGGGTCACCATTATGGTATTTGTGAATTGAAATCATATCCCCTCTCCAGAAAATAAGTTCAGTGCTCGCAACCTTTCTTCATAAAAAATATCCTCCAGCCCCTTTATTAGCTTTGTTCCCCTTCTCTGTACTCGCTCCATTTCCAGCACATCCTTACTGAGGGCTGGTGCCCAGAACTGGACAGCATAATCCAAGTGAGGCCGGACCAAAATCTTGTAGAGTGGGAGAATTATCGCTTTATCCCTGGACTTAATCCCCTTTTTAATGCATGCCAATATTCTGTTTGCTTTGTTAGCAGCAACTTGGGGCCCAATATGGTCTGTCCTCCCTTTTTTACTGTTTACATATTTTTCTTTCTGGGGATTCTTGGGATTTTTTTTGCTCTCCTCCGCTATGTGTCTTCATGTTCTATCTTAGCCATCCTTATTGCACCCTTACATTTCTTGTTGCATTCTTTATAAAGTCTGAATGTTGCTGATGATCCCTCAGCCTTGTATTTTTTGAAGGCCTTCTTCTTTGCTTTTATATGCATTTTTACATTGGAGTTAAGCCATCCAGGACTTTTGTTCGCTCTTTTTTTTTAATATGCTCTTAAAGCAAACCCAACTCTCCTCCATGTTCTTTGTTCCTAAGATTTTATCCCAATTTTTGCCTTCTAGCAAGGTTTGTAGTTTAGGGAAGTTGGCTCTTTTGAAATTCAGTGTCCTTGTATTCCTTATGTTTCCTATTTGTGTGATTTACATACTCCAGGTGAGGCCGGACCAAAGTCTTGTAGAGTGGGAGAATTATCGCTTTATCCCTGGACTTAATCCCCTTTTTAATGCATGCCAATATTCTGTTTGCTTTGTTAGCAGCAGCTTGGCATTGCATGCCATTGCTGAGCCTATCATCTACTAGGACCCCCAGGTCCTTTGCCATCCTAGATTCCCACAGAAGTTCACCCCCTAGTGAGTAGATTGCATTCATATTTTTGCCATCCAAATGCATTATTTTACATTTTTCTACATTGAACCTTATTTGCCATGTAGTTGCCCACCCTGTTAATTTGTTTAGATTTTTTTGCAAGGTTTCCACATCCTGCGGAGAAGTTATTGCCCTGCATAGCTTAGTAGCATCCGCACATACAGAGATTGAACTGTTTACCCCATCCTCCAGGTCGTTTATGAACAAATTAAACAGAATTGGTCCCAGCACAGAACCCTGGGGGACCCCATTTCCCACCCCTGACCATTCTGAGTATTCCCCATTTATCACCACCCTCTGAACTCCCCCTTTGTAGCCAGTTTTCAATCCATGTACTCACCCTATGGTCCATGACAACAAACTTTACTTTGTACAGTAAACCTTTACGGGAAACTCTGTCAAATGCTTTTGCAAAATACAGATACACCACGTCTACGGGCCTTCATTTATCTAGATGGCAGCTCACCTCCTCATAGAAGGTTAATAGATTGGCAAGATCTACTTTGGCAAGAACGATTCTTTATGAATCCATGCTGATTACTGCTAATGATACCGTTTTCATTACTAAAATCTTGTATATAGTCCCTTATCATCCCCTCCAAGAGCTTGCGTACTATTGCTGTTAGGCTAACTGGTCTGTAATTCCCGGGGATGTATTTTGGCCCTTTTTTTTTAAATATTGGTGCTACATTTTTCTTCAATCAGCTAGTACCATTCCAGTCAGTAAACTGTCAGTAAAAATTAGGAACAATAGTCTGGCAAATACTTGACTGAGTTCCCTAAATACCCTCGGGTGCAAGCCATCTGGTCCTGGTGATTTAATAATCTTAAGTTTCCCAAGTCTATTTCTAATTCTGTCCTCTGTTAGCCACGAGGGTGCTTCCTGTGATGTGTCATGAGGACAAACACTGCAGTATTGGTTACTGAAGCCCCCCCGATTCCCTCGTGAAGACTGAGGAGAAGAATAAATTCAATACCTTTACCATCTCCCCATCCTTTGTAACCAGGTGTCCTTCCTCATTCTTTATGGGGCCCAATATGGTCTGTCCTCCCTTTTTTACTGTTTACATACTTAAAGAATTTCTTGGGATTTTTTTTGCTCTCCTCCGCTATGTGTCTTTCATGTTCTATCTTAGCTGTCCTTATTGCACCTTTACATTTCTTATTGCATTCTTTATAAAGTCTGAATGCTGATGATGAGCCCTCAGCCTTGTATTTTTTTGAAGGCCTTCTCCTTTGCTTTTATATGCATTTTTACATTGGAGTTAAGCCATCCAGGACTTTTGTTCGCTCTTTTAAATTTATTTCCCAATGGGATGCACTGACTAATGCCCTTATTTAATATGCTCTTAAAGCAAACCCATCTCTCCTCCGTGTTCTTTGTTTCTAAGATTTTATCCCAATTTATATTTTCTAGCAAGGGTGTTATTTTCAACCTAATTACCAATGCAAATAAATTACATCATGGAAACCAAAACTGAAAAAAAAAACCCCTAAATTGCTAAATCACTCCACTGCTAGTAACCAGACCACCATTTTAGTTATCAATTAAACTTTTTGCCAATAGTTGGGGGTACCCAGTGTGGATTGCAAGTGACCTTAACAGTGGGTTATTGGCAACATTTTCCAGTGCCTTCATCCAGACTGGGTAGAGTGACCTATAGAATCTCTGGGGAGAGCGGAATGATGGGCAGTAGATTTGACTAGTCCTGCAGATGCAGCTGCAACAAAGCAGTTTGAACAATGGCCACATGAATAAATTGAGAATAAAGAAGTGTAAAGCAAAGATAAATGATCAAAATATAGAAGAGGTTCTACTCTAGGATACCCAGCTAGTGACACAGTTTTGTATCTCAATTGTTTATTTTTATAGGGCCAGAAGATTATGTAAGTACAAGGTGGTCTATATACTCTGTGACTTGGTGAACAAGGTTCACAAAGCACAGAACTTTGAGAATTACACATTTAAAAAGATATCAGGGGATTAAAGGTTTCTTAATACAAAAGAGGAACTGAGGATATGATTAATACAGACATTAATACCTTTCCTGTCACATTCAGAAATTTTATATATATATATATATATATATATATATATATATATATATATATATATATATATATATATATATATATATATATATAAAATCTGACCTGGGTGGAGGGGATTTTTATTTTCAACAAATCTGGAGTTTTGATAAGAAACAAAATCTTTCCTAAGAGAAATAATGACTGCCATTGAATTTCAGTCCTTCTTGGTTAGTGCCAAAGAGGGTTAGTCTGAGGCGTGCAATGACAACCGGGCACCTAGAATTTGCAAAATGCTAAGTCAGCAATGGTCTTTTTTGTTCTCTTAGAAAAGTTTTATTTAGAACACTTGCTCAACATTTGATTTTAGGCTAGGTTCACATATAGGCAACCACATTTTGCGCAGGCATGGCAGACCATTTGTTGGAATAGGCTGCCGTGCCTCCTGAAATGCAGGGAAAAGGTCCCGCAGAATTTTACAAATTGCACAACGCACGGGAACCGCAAATGCAGTGCAGTTCCCAGTGCAGGTGCAATTTCCAGTGTGTGTGGCGTGCCATTAGGATTAATGGCACCTGCACACATCCAGCATGTTTTTCTATGCAGGTGATTGCGGCTGCAGGAACAGGTGCCAACCCACAGCGAGAACAACCTGCACAGATGTGAACCTAGCCTAAAGGAATCCATTAACAACAAATAATTTTGACCCTTGCTTTCACTCAACTGGGCACCTTCCAACATGCAGATATGTATGAAATGTCAATTCTTTGTGCAACTACACTACAACAGCCTTTCTTTTCATACATCAGGAGACACAGAGCCATAGTAGTTACTATGTGGTTATAGGCCACCTTCAGGTGATGGACACTGGCACAGCCTAAGACAAAAAGTGCACTCCTTATATAACCCCTCCCACTACTGGGAGTAGCTTTTTTCACCAGTGTCTAGGTGTTGGTCACGGAGTAAAGATGTGCTGAGCTCCTCTGGAGCAATCCTTGCTGGGGCTAGCTATGCAGACAGCTCCATTCAAGGTGTCTTTCTGGCCTAATTGAATGGTACCCGGGCCTCGTGTCTGAAGAAACAAGGTTTTTGCCTGTGAACGCTTCTCTTTTGATAGCTGGACCCCGGAATCCAGTACTTTTTGGTATTAGGGCCTAAAGTTTTACTGCCGGCGCTATTGCAGGTCCAGGATTGTGGGCTTCCTCGAGGATCCCCAGCTCCTGAAGGTTTAACGGAACCCACCGTAAAGGGTCTGTTGGTTTACCACAGAAAACCCTGCGGCAGGAAAGGTAAGTGGAGTTTTTCTAAGAAATTTTTAAAAATTTTCTTATGAATAGTCTCCTTTAAATGTTTAAATGTTGTTATGACTAAGTGTCACCACTGAAGGCTGTATGGAGCACGTACCTTCTCATGCTTTGCTCAGAGATCACGCTGTGTCACAGAAACAGCAGACTCTTTTTCTCCAGCCAGCAGGCAGACCTCCGGTAAGTTTGGGGGAATTTTGCTTCCTCCAGAGACCCCCACCTGGGCTGAACTCTTCCCCTCTTCATGAGGCTGAGTATAAGGGAGAACTGAAAACGATCGGCAATGCCGTTTTCTTTCACCGCCCCTACACGGGGCGGCTTCAAGGTCTCCTCCACGCCATCCCTCCCTCACACACAAACCAATATCAAAAGTTGGCAGTTTCATTCAAGACTGATGCAAAACAGTATCCTGTCAACCTGGAACAAAGAGGTCCAAAACTCTGGACTTCCCGATGCGTTTATCCGCCAAAGTGCGCCAGAGCCTCAATTGGTGTTTAATATCCAAAAATCTTCATAAAGAAAAATCCTTTCTACCGGTTACCTGGAAAGTAGTAACAGGTGTCAGCCTTTTGAGCTGGGGAGCAGTCCTGGAAGAAGTGTCTGTCCAGGGGAAGTGATCCAAATCAGTGTTGACCTTTCCCATCAAAATTCTAGAGATTCGGGCAGTACGCCTGGCCCTAAAGGCCTGGATGCTCAGACTATGGAATTATCCTGTCAGGATCCAATCCGACAATGCCATAGCTGTGGCTTATATCAATCACCAAGGGGGCACGAGAAGTTGTGCGGCCCAGAGAGAGGTGAATCATATTCTTCACCCTGACATCTTTCTGTCAATATGCCAAAAATGGGGAGTTCCAGACATGGATCTGTTTGCGTCCAGGTTCAACAACAAGATCGACAACTTTGTGTCAAGTACAAGGGATCCGATGGCATATGGAACAGATGCCTTGGTACTTCCATGGGATCAGTTTTCACTGATCTATGTGTTCCCTCCTGTTCTGCTGCTTCCGCGTCTCCTATGCAGGATCAAGCAAGAGGGAAAGGAGGTGATTCTGGTGGCCCCAGCGTGGCCCAGGTGATCTTGGTTTTGCCGAGATCATAAGGATGGCAGTAGGGGACCCTTGGACCCTGCCCCTGTGGCCAGACCTTCTCTCGCAAGGTCCGGTGTTCCATCCTACCTTACAAATGCTAAATTTAACGGTTTGGCTATTGAAACCCACATTCTAAAGGACCATGGGCTGTCAGCTTCAGCAATTTTTACCTTGGTTAATGCTAGTAAACCGGCCTCCAGAATCATATATTTAGTGTCTGGAAGGCATATGTCTCCTGGTGTGAATCCAGGGGTTGGCACCCCAGGAAATATATCATAGGTAGGATCCTTGAGTTCCTACAGATGGGATTAGAAATTAAGCTGGCCTTGAGCACTATCAAGAGCCAGGTGTCAGCCTTAACTGTGTTTTTTCAATGACCACTTTCTTCACACTCTCTGGTTCATAACCTTATTCAGGGGGTAACGTGGATTAATCCCCCAGTTAAGTTACCCCTGAACCCTTGGGACTTAAATTTAGTCCTGTCGGCTTTACAAAAACAGCCCTTTGATCCAATTCAAGATATTCCCTTGATCCTCTTGATGAGGAAAATAGTTTTCTTGGTTGCCATATCTTCTGCAAGAACAGTATCAGAGTTGGCTGCTCTTTCCTGTAAAGAGCCATATTTGATTATTCATAAGGATAAGGTTGTATTGCGGCCTCATCCTAATTTTCTACTGAAGGTAGTGTCAGGTTTTCATTTAAACCAGGATATTGTTCTGCCTTCATTTTTTCCAGAACCCGATTCTGTGGAAGAAAAGTCACTACATTCTCTTGATATGATGAGAGCGGTCAAGGTCTATTTAAAAGCGACTGCTCAGATTCGTAAAACAGATGTTTTGTTTGTGTTGCCAGACGGTCCTAAAAGAGGACAGGCGGCGTCGAAATCTATTTCTAAAAGATTTGTCAAGTGATTGTTCAAGCTTATGGTTTAAAGGGGAAAATTCCTGTTTTCCATATTAAAGCGCACTCCACCAGGGATGTTAGTGCTTCTTGGGCAGTGCATCACCAAGCCTCCATGGCTCAGATATGCAAGGCCGCAACTCGGTTTTCAATTTAAACATTTACCAGATTCTATTAAGTAGATGTAAAAGGTCATGAGGATATCGTCTTTGGGCGCAGTGTACTGCAGGCTGCAGTATAAGTCCTCTAGTCTCTTGGTGCCCTACTTTTGTTGTGTCTTCCTTCAGTTGGCAATGCTATGGGACATCCCACATAGTAACTACTATGGCTCTGTGTCCCCAGATTTATGAAAAGAAAATAGGATTTTTAAAACAGCTTACCTGTAAAATCCTTTTCTTTGAAGTACATCAGGGGACACAGAGGTTCCTCCTGTATTGGTATACACGTGCATTGCTTTGCTACAAAACTGAGGTACTCCCAGTAGTGTGAGGGGTTATATAGGGAGTGCACTTTTTGTCTTAGGGTGTGCCAGTGTCCATCACCTGAAGGTGGCCTATAACCAAATAGTAACTACTATGGCTCTGTGTCCCCTGATGTACTTCAAAGAAAAGGATTTTACAAGTAAGCTGTTTTAAAAATCCTTTTTTTGTTGTAGCGGTGATATGCATCAGAAGATATTTCACACACAAAACTAAGCACCTCCCCTTTTGTGTGATCTTAGGTGGCAAAACACTGCATTGCCATTCTATAAACAGAAAGCAAGCATAACAACTGTTGTTGTTCCCTCATGTTACTTTAAATGAGAGCTTATACACCTCAATGTATTGGTTTTATCAATATGTACAGTGCATCCGGAAAGTATTCACATTGTTTCACTTTTTCCACATTTTCCACATTTTGTTATGTTACAGCCTTCCAAAATGGATTAAATTCAATATTTTCCTCAAAATTTTACAAACAATACCCCATAATGACAAGGTGAAAGAAGTTTGTTTGAAATCTTTGCAAATTTATTCAATATAAAAAAACGAAAAAAAAAAAACACATGTACATAAGTATTCACAGCCTTTGCCATGACACTTACATTTTAGTTCAGGCGACTTCTGTTTCCACTTATAATCCTTGAGATGTTTCTACAACTTGATTGGAGTCCACCTGTGGTAAATTCAGTTGATTGGACATGATTTGGAAAGGCACACACCTGTCTATATATAAGGTCTCACAGTTAACAGTGCATGTCTAAGCACAAACCAAGCCATGAAGTCCAAGGAATTGTCTGTAGACCTCTGAAACAGGATTGTATCAAGGCACAGATTGGGGGAAGGGTACAGAAAAATGTCTGCAGCATTGAAGGTCCCAGTGGCCTTCATCATCTGTAAATAGAAGAACCACACCAGGACTCTTCCTAGAGCGGACTGCCCAGCCAAACTGAGGGATTGGGGGAGAAGGACATTAGTCAGGGAGGTGGTCAAGAACCCCATGGTTACTCTGACAGAGCTTCAGCGTTTCTCTGCAACACTCCACCAACCATGCCTGCATGGTAGAGTGGCCAGATGGAAGCCACTCCTCAGTAAAAGGCACTTGACAGCCCACCTGGAGTTTTCCAAAAGGCACCTGAAGGACTCTCAGACCATGAGAAACACAATTGTCTAGTCTAATGAAACAAAAATTGAACTCTTTGATCTGAATGCCAAGCGTCATGTCTGGAGGAAACCAGGCGCTGCTCATCACCTGGCCAATACCATCCCTACAGTGAAGCATGGTGGTGGCAGCATCATGCTGTGGGAAAGTTTTTTTAGCGGCAGGAACTGGGAGACTAGTCAGGATCAAGAGAAAAATGAATGGAGCAATGTACAGAGACATCTTTGATGGACACCTGCTCCAGAGCGCTCTGGACCACAGACTGGGGTGATGGTTCATCTTCCAACAGCACAACGACCCTAAGCACACAGGCAAGATATCAAAGGAGTGGCTACAGGACAACTCTGTGAACGTCCTTGAGTGACTCAGCCAGAGCCCAAACTTGAACCCGATCAGACGTCTCTGGAGAAATCTGAAAATGGTTGTGCACCGATGCTCCCTACCCAACCTGATGGAGCTTGAGATGTCCTGCAAAGAAGAATGGGAGAAACTGCCCAAAAATAGGTGTGCCAAGCTTGTAGCATCATACTCAAAAAGACTTGAGGCTGTAATTGGTGCTTCAACAAAGTATTGAGCAAAGTCTGTAAATACCTATGTACATGTGATTTTTTTTTTTATAAATGTACAAAGATTTTAAACAAGCTTCTTTCACCTTGTCATTATGGGGAATTGTTTGTAGAATTGTGAGGAAAATAATTAATTTAATCCATTTTAGAATAAGGCTGTAACATAACAAAATGTGGAAAAACTGAAGCGCTGTGAATACTTTCTGGATGCACTGTACAGGCTTTTATTGACACACTCCTGACTCAGGTACAAAAAATGTAAATATATGTAAAACTTTAACAGTGATAATATATGTTTACATTTATTTTACACCGTGAGGTGGGGTAGAATCATTGGGTTAGATTGTGGTATATCATAAAATGCTTTTCGCTGGAATGTAGGGTGAAAGAATGGGTACATTGAAGGTCCTGATTTTGCAAAATACCATCCGAAGAAAAGCATTTTTTTCCCCTTCAGTCCTGAAGCCAGCTTCTTGCCCTGTACTCTAAAGATAAGATTTCACATGCAAAAAATGTTCTGCACACAGCAAAAGGCAGCAAGACAGTTTGAGGTGAAAATGCAGGGCAAAGACTTATTTTATCAGTGGGTCATTTCATTACTATCTCTGAAACATGAGGTAAAGTAGGCAGCATGTAAAATGTTTTAGATCAAATTTTATAAACGAGAGACAGTACAATAGTTTTGGATGTTATGTTTTATTGTTTTACAGCAGGGTTGGTGTGGTAATGATGACATCCTTTTGGAAGATATGTCCATATCCTGTAATAAAATCTAGAGAAGGTTAAAAATCCAAAAATATAAGATTATTATGTTCATAATACTTACCAATTCTACTGCAAAATCATGTGAGATAGAAATCAAGGAGAGGAGTGCAGACCAATGGAGACTACTGGAGTAACAGTATGAAAATCTTACATAGACATCTTATAGCAGTAGTCAATATTATACTACTACTACTACTACTACTACACACACACACAATGTATGTACACTATTATCTTCAATTCTAACCAAAATTATTAGCCTCAAATGGCTTAAGTAACTGCTATTTTTTCAATGAGTGCTAATCATTGTAAAGACTTGAAAGCCCCTGTATATAATGTATTCGGTTATGTACCATGTATGGTATGTCTTTTTGCTGATAACACAAAGGTGTGCAATAGTGTTGATAGTTCAGGAGGTGCATTTAACATGGAACACAATTTGGCATCACTGGAAGATTAGCCAAAGCAGTAGAAACTGAAGTTCAGTGATTCTAAATGTAAAATAATGCACGGATAGGAAAAATAATCCCTTGATAAAGTACAATATTGGGGATACAGTTTTGACCAGAACTACAGAGGAAAAAGACTTGTGGGTCCTTTTTTCAGATGACTGCAAAATGAGCAAACAGCGTGGTTTAGGCAGATGGAAAAGCGAATAGAATTCTAGGATGTAAAACTAGAGAGATCACCAGCAGGAGGAAAGAGATACTGTTAGAGCCTTAGTTAGACTTCATTTAGAATACTGTGTCTGGTTCTGGAGACTTCATTTACAAGATATTGATAAGACAGAAGAAGTTCAGACATGGGCAACAAAAATGGTTAAAGGTCTGGGCAATAAAACATCAGGAGAGACTTTGAGAACTTGCTATAGATAGCCTCTAAGTTAGAAGGGAAGGGGGGACATAACTGAAACCATACCTCCCAACTTTTTGAGATGGGAATGAGGGACACCTCTCAGCAAAAGTATGCAGGCATAGGACACACCCCTTGCCACGCCCACTTAAAAGGAGAATTGTACAAAATAACAAGATTGGTTAAACCCACAAGTGTTTTTTTTTACCACTACTTTTCCTTTATATTGGCTTTAGAAATTTACAAATGCAGCAATTTAGAATTCAGATGAAAGGTTTAGTGCTGGAAAACTATTTTTGAGTAGTTTATATACATCTATATAGATCAGAGCAAAATGAGGGACAAATGAGGAGGGAAGAGAACAGAGGGACATTGCTACAAATCAGGGACAGTCCCACGAAATCGGGGACAGTTGGGAGCTATGCTGAAACCTTTAAATAAATTAAGGGGGGGGGGGGGATATGGTTTAGGATGGCAGTATTTTTAATATAAAGCAAAGATCAAGAACATGGGGGAATAATCTTAAAAAAACAGGAGGAAAGTTCAAAACTAATATTAGAAAGTATTGTTTTTTATTTTTGCAGAGAGAGCAATTGATGCTTGGAATAGACTTCCAGCAGAGGTAACAAGTGAGTCAACAGTATATGGATTCAAACATGCTTGGGACAAACATAGATCTACATTAAAAAAAATGGGGTGAACTTACTCTGTTTTTCTGCTGTCACTCTATGTTATGTTTAAACCATGTGAATCCAAAATCTATTTTAAGTATGCTTAGCATTGTGTCTCACAGTTTTCTTAAAGCCTATAAATGAGTAAAGATCCTTCTGCAGTGGGGCTGCAGTCGCACTGCAAGGGTTAAAGCCTTGCTTATGTAGCACCCTCTAGGTAGGTAGGTGCTACAGTAGGATTTTTTTTGTAGGTTAGGTAAATTTAGGCAGGCCTGGTTGGCAGCCAGGCCTGTTTGTTTTGATTTAGTCTGGGCTGGGAGTAGGGTTGCCACATCACCCCTTTAATCCAGGACATATATGAATTACTCAGGTTCTGAGGCTGAATTAATGCAGATAAGGCACCAAGTGTGCCTAGCTGGGAGTGGCTCAGAGTAGCAGCTGTTGACTCACAGGCAGCATCACTGGGGCCTCCCTCTTCTTTCTAGAAGGTTCTAGAAAGAAAAGAGAGGTGGAGCTGCCTGGGGTGTTTTAGGGAGCCCTGACCAATCCCCAACCTGGATTGACAGGGGGCGGGCCTCCTTGAATACCCTGGGTCAGCCCAGCTGAGGGGTAGATGGAGTTGTTCA
Organism: Lithobates clamitans; assembly: GCA_037952925.1. Classification (NCBI taxonomy): domain Eukaryota; kingdom Metazoa; phylum Chordata; class Amphibia; order Anura; family Ranidae; genus Lithobates; species Lithobates clamitans. The sequence continues at coordinate 977,645 of JBBGZY010000350.1, read as the reverse complement.
GAGCTTGGAGATGGAATGCTAGGCTGTCGGGGCCTTTGAGGGAGCCCCCCAGTCTGGGGGGGGCTCCCTCAAAGGCCCCGACAGCCTAGCATTCCATCTCCAAGCTCTGAACAGGAGGCACAGGAGATGCAAGAAAGGACAGCAGGAGAGAGCATACCGGGGAAGTCTCCAGGGAGAGGAACAACTGGTTGCAGCCAGCAGAGGGCTGGTGAGTGACATGCACAGTCAGGAGGACTAGGGAGGCATGCCTGAGAGGACTGGGAAAATGCAGTCTGGGTGCAGAGCCAGTGGCGTGGACTGTGGTGTCATGGGCAGTGGAGAAGGGCAGCTGCACCCAGGAGGGCTGTCAGGGCCTGAAAATGGGTTACTGGGCTCAGTAGGACAGCTAGCACCAACTTTATATTTCTGCTACACTATAGGGGCCCGCGGCCCCTGCCTGCAAAAGGCAATTACTGAGGCCTGGCTGAGCCAGTATCAGGCCTTACCACCTTGTGCTAGCTGTGCCTGGAACATTGGAGAGGAAGCGATGTGTAGGAGGAGAGAGGAAGCGATGTGCAGGAGAAATGTAGTGTATATACCAGCGTGTATATAGTTTGTCCCTGCAAATTCTTTAAAATTCCATTGGGCATCCCATACTTCCTATACCCCATCCAAGTTCAAATCCCTCAATAAAACATAAAAACAAGCACATGGACTGTTTTCTGTCTTGGAGTGTCTGAGAAGTGAACGCCAGGCTGGGCAGGGTGACAGGTGGGCCACAACACTCAGCAGTCCCTACGGTGGTACCTCTACACTTATTTCTAGGAGACCAGTTTTACTTACCTGATCTTACCTAGAGAGCTTGTCAATAATAGAACTCTAAGCTTTAGGAGCAGCATTATCAGGCAGCGGCTAAGCATTGTCAGCCTGCATCAGGAAGCACTGTTAATGGTAAGATCTCTAAATAGGAAACTCTGCAACAGATTCACACAAAACACTTTACTAAAGAAAACTGTATACTGTGAGAAATGATGCCAAAGTGCTTAAAATAGATTTATAGATGATTTCATACACTTTAAAGTAAGCCTTATAATGTAAATTTTTTATATATTTTGAATGGTAGGCATTCAATGTACTTGCAGAACAAGTTGAATTTCTTGTAGTTCCATTAAAGCCCTGTAAACCAAGAAGCTCTGATGTGCAAAAAATAGTCAATGGATCCACCAGGTGCCTTCTCGCCTTTCAGAGCCCTAAAAATTAGGTGTTTTAGAAGTTGTAAATAACATTCAGCTTTTATAGGTGCAAAAGAAGTCAGACCTGAGCATTTTGTTCTATTAAACTCAAAGCTCCAGAACACTCAACAACCAAAATCCTGGGCGTTTAAATTGTGCCTGTAGCTCAAAAACACAAGCTACTTTTGAAGCAGAAAAACACAAGCTGTACACAAGCTACTTTTGAAGCAGAATGGAGCATTTTTGGCTCTATAGACTTCAATAAAAGCACTTGAACATGAGCAAATTGTAAGCCTTATCAACCATCTCCACCTAGTAACTAGCTTTTCATCATCAAAAACAAAAACACTAGAGCCTGAATACGCCTGAAAAAATGTGCAACAATGCACAGAAAAAAAACAAGGTGGTGTAAAGCTTTAATCTGATAGGCAGGCACCCAGAAGCATCGGCTATCCCACACAAGTGGCTTTTGAACAACTTATGTTTACAGGTTTATTTTAAAGAGTAACTCCCTTTTTGTTGAGAAAAAAACTTTACCCTCTATGTGATCTATGTACATTGCAAGGATTTTTAACAACCTTTGTTGCAGATTCCTACCTTTTGTTATTCTGAAGGAATATCTGTTTGTCTGTGTCCATGTGTCAGTGTTGCCAACCTACCAGATTTAAATTTACTGACACGAAACCTAAAATTTACTGGCACAGCCAAGTTTTTGCTGGCATTTCCAAAAGTTATAAAATGACAGTTTTAGGTGCAAATTTCAGTATTGAGGATACAAACAAGTACAATATGCAAGTAGCAATGAGATTTAGACCCCTTTCACGCTGACAACGGGCTGTGTCAGCGGTAAAGTGCCGCTAGTTGTAGTGGCGCTTTACCACCATTTTAGCATCACTTTTCGGCCGCAAGCAGGGCGCTTTTTACTAAGGCTAGCGGCCGAAGAAAGGGTTAATAGTGCGTGAAAAGCGCAGCTGCCGAACCGCTTTGCAGGAGTTTCAGCAGCGGTGCTCATTCATTTCAATGGGCAGGGGGGGTGGAAGAGCACTGTATACACCTGTCAGGCCCTTCCTTCTCTGAGCTGGCCGCTCAGCTGTCGGCTAATTGCCAGCTTCCATCTCTCTCCACAGTTACTCAGCTGTTGATGATCCTGCTCATCAGTCCTGCCTACTTAAGCCGTCCAGTCCAGAGGAGCTCTGCCTTTGCCTTGGTCACATCACAAGAAACTATCGCCTGCGTTTCCTGTTTTAAGACTGGCTTTGCTGACATCCCTTCTGGCTCCAGATTCTGCTTGCTGTTTCACTACATTGATCCCTGACTTTTGGCTTGGCTGACTATCCGTTCCAGTTACTGAAATTTGGCTATGTTTTGACTGCGTTTGTTCTTTTTACTTTTATTATTAAACAAGTATGATTTAACAGTACTTCTGTCTTGGTCTGATTTCATGGTTTATGTCAACACCTCTCCTCCACCGCCCCAAAGATGCTGCTTGCAGGACTTTTTCTAACGTTCTGCAAGTGCACCGCCCCAGTGTGAAAGCACTCAGGCTCTCACACTGGGGCTGCAGGGGAGGTGTTTTTCAGGCACTTTACAGGTGCTATTTTTAGCCCAAAAGCACCTGAAAAACGCCCCAGTGTATAAGGAGTCTTAAAGTGGGGTTCCACCCAAAAAACAAAAATACCTGGAAAAAATCTAAAAAAAAAACAAAAAAACATTTGGATATTTTTTTTTTTTCACTTACCTCTAAATGCCTGTTGCTAGGTGGTCCCTCGTAGTCTGCCTGTTCTTTGCCTGGGCTGGTGACATCACTTCCCCCCAGGCACAGGAAGGGCTCCGCTCTGCTCCCTCCCTCCTGTCAATCATCTGGGACCCATTACAGGTCCCAGGTGATTGAGCGGCCAATCACGGTACGCGGCGCCGCTCGCGCATGCGCAGTGGGTGCCAGGCTGTGAAGCCACAGCCCAGCGCCCACAGTTCAAATGCCGGCGCCGACGAGCGGAGGGGGGGGACGAGCGGGGCCTCGATCCCCCGCATCGCTGGACCCAGGGACAGGTGAGTGTCCAAATAAAAGTCAGCAGCTGCAGTATTTGTAGCTGCTGACTTTTAATTTCTTTTTTTTTTTTGACGGCCCCCTGGGTGGAACTCCTCTTTAAGGTAGATATTAAGGCAAAAAACATATTTCTTATTTTATTTTCGATATAGTAAGTAGGTGGCTAAGGGACAGGCCTCAGGAGGGCAATAAATTAGAATGGGCAGGCACACACACGACATTGACTCTCACAGTGACACTGACAGCAGTGTGCAGCAGCACAGATAATGATGACACGTCACCGACATGACACATCTTCTCCTGATTTACACTGACAGTCTCTCTCCAAGCCAGGTGGTCCCTTCAGTCCACTCCAGTCCAAACACCACTGACAGTCCTGCTCCCAGCTTGCCCTGCTCTAGTCCCGCACGCTCTGCTCCGTCTGCTCCGCTCTGCTCCCTTGCACCATGACATTACAAGACACGCTCAGGCACTGCCTCCGCGAGACCCACTGGCACCGCCAGAATACGCTACAGCAGACACCCAGATGGTCTTGGCTGGCTCCGGACCAGAACTGCGCTTGTGCAGTTCTGAGCCAAGCATCACAGCCATGTTTTTTACTGGCAACCTTTTCCTGTCACTGGCTGCCAGTAAAAATACTAACGGTTGGCAACATAGCCATGTGCACGGGAGTGGACCTGCAGGGCTTCACTGAGGAAACTTGCAGCTGCATTCCTTTAAACGTAATTTCCCTCTAAGTGTATCTGACCAAAAAATACATTTTTGTTGCAGGTAATGCTCAAAATGTGATTTGCATCTTAGTGCAGTCTTCTGGGAAAATCTGTAGCCCAATAACAAAAGCAACAATTACAGATCGGGGGGGGGGGGGGTTCTGTACACATTCTGTGTACAGAACTCCTTCAGGTAGCCATATTGCATTGCATTTTACAGAAAATTACAGCATTGCAGATTGAAAAGGAAAGGTAATTTTTAATAACATTCAATTACAATATGTCTTGTGTCGCAATTGTGTATGCTATATTAATTTTTTTTTATTTGCCAATTTTTCCCGGGGGGGGGGGGGGGGGGGGCGGGTGGGTAAGCCTTTTAACCGCTTAAAGTCCGCCCTATAGCAGTTTTACTGCTACAGGACGGCAACCTCTGCGCCGGATCACGTATACAGTATATACATCATCCGGGAAGGAAGCCTGCATGCGCGCCGCCTGCGGCTCACTCTAGTTATGATCACACGTAGCGGGAGTCCAGCAGCGGCACCTGAGGATCACTGAGCAGTGAGGCAGAATGACGGTCTGCCTACGTAAACATGACCACGCAATTGTCAGTTAAAGTAACACAGTGCCGTATCGCAAAAATGGCCCGGTCATGAGGGGGGGGGGAATTTTCCAGAAGTCAAGTGGTTAAAGCAGAACTGCAGCCAAAAATACAATAAAAATGAACAGCCTATTAAAAGTTAAAAAATCAAAACCAGCTTTTGCTTCAATGATTACCTATAATTCTACAGTACATTTATGCCACTAGATGTCCTTAATCTGTTGGCAAGCATCAGTAAACCCACTTCCCTAAAGTCCAGATCATCCTGGACCCACTCCAAACAGTCATTCTACTTTCATTCAGCTCGGGTCATTCTGGAACCACCCCAGGCTATGGCTGGACAGTGAAATGAGAAGCTGCACAGCGATGAGCTCATCTCCCTGTAATTCTGCATTATCTTCCTATCAGCATGCTTCTTGATTGGAAATGTGTGCTACTGCATCTTTCCCTCCCACTTTTACAACTTTATCTTAAAGGAAAGACCACCCCCTCCACCACTTGTTTTTGGATAACTAATTAATTTTTGTTTATTTTGTTTCTATTTTTTTGTTTATTTTGTTTCAGAGTGTACTTCTGTCCTACCTCGACCGCAGCCCAGGGCGTAATTTCCCCCTGCTCCCCCACTGCCTTCTGGGACCTGTGTGTGTGTCTCAGAAGACAACGGGGCCATTCAGAAAGCGCAGGGCGACTCGCGCATGCACAGTAGGAAACCGGCCATGAAGCCTGAAGGCTCCATTGCCGGTTTCCCTTAGTTACAATGGCGGCACCTGCACCCGAGCCAATGGACGGATCTTGAGGGGCCGACAATGTGGGCTCCCTGGACAGGTACGTGTCCTTATTAAAAGGTCAGCAGATACAGTATTTGTAGCTGCTGACTTTAAAAAAAAATGTTGCGGCTGTAACACCACTTTAGGTGAAGACCATAATTTATCAGTCATTTATGGGCGTTTATAGCTTTGCCTATGGTGGTAGTGAAGGAAAAAAGGACATTCCCTGTACTGCTTTTTTGAAGTAAAACATGTTGCTGTTGTCCCTCTGAATGAATGGTTATGCGTGATAATGTATGTTAACCCCTTCATGCCTGATGGTCAAACAAATCAAAATGCCTAAGCACAATTTTGACATGTGTTCGTAAAACCGTACATAATTACAACTACTTTGTGCATCCAGGTGAATTATACCCTGTTTTTTTTTCAGGACAACTGGGCTTTCATTTGGTGGTAAATAGTTATGGATATCTCCTGACTTTTTTTATTAATCAAAGGAAAACTGGCCCAAAATAGTAAAAAAAATAAATATTTTTTTAAAATTTAGCTGCATTTCTCTTGTTACTACCCTAACCTACCACGTTCCGGTCAGGTTGACAATCAGCTGTATTGCTACCACATAAGTTTACTCCGCCCTGCAGGCGAATGATTGGCCCATCAGTGTCACACCCTACACCAGGCAGTATACTTAGTATCAGCCTCACACACACTCTTCTCTGCTACACAGCCGTGAGGAGTGTTCCTTCCCTGCAGGATTTACCTACACTGTAACACCATAGACCAGGTACGTCCACTCCAACTGCGATTGCCACTAAGATGTCTCATTGCTCTACACACCGTGCTGAGATATTACATTATATGTTAAGGCTTTACCAGCCTAATATCTCCAATATGGGATACATATCTCCTAAAACACCTCCCTTTTTCCCTGTCTCTGATTCTGCAGGTGCTTGTGCAGTCCGCCCAGCATTGGTGGCTCTTGTGAGCCCTGGCTCGCCGTCCATGTGGGGATCTGTGTCAGGGCCAGTGTATGTAAATCCCTCCATACCTTCCCTTTTGGGTTTCATCCCCTGAAAATTATATCCAGTATCTGGATCTTTAACCAAGCGATATAACCTTTCGAGCTGTAGGAAGTGGGAGTCCTTCTCGTGATATATCTGTGTACAGTATATATGCTGAAGAGTCACATGCCCTGTGAGTATCTCTGTACAAAAATGCTTGTTCAGTCTGAGATTTTGCTCTGTCCTCATGTCTTGTCTGTAATCCAGTCTCTCATACTTTTAGACATAATGGTTTCATACCCTTTGTTGGTGCTTATTACAGTGATCCACTTATACCTATATATACAAATATATCCTTTTTTCTCTTTTATAGAAAAATATCATAACTGCTTTCCCGAAACTCCTGAAGAAGGAAATACACCATATAGAGAGGATAGAACCTCTTTACTTTCCGAAACATGTAGAGTATTATATGCTATCGTATTTCTAGCCCAGCGGGTCATATTTGTATTCACTGGGATACTATACCTAGCATGTTAGCAGTTTGAATACCATTGTTTTTTGCCTCTTCCGCTCATGCGATTTTATATCCTAGATTTGTGTGTATCTTGTTACTTAATAAACTTTTGTTATACAACTTTTAAACCTCAACTGTGTATTTCACGCATGCACCATTCATTCATTGCCCGTTGACACACTGCCCATAGTATCCCCCTTGGGGCACATCTCTTTTCCTGGTCTCCTTTCCGTATTTGGGATGTGGCAGTGATCTCCGGGCTAGCCCAAGCATTGGTTCCTTTCCGAATTGTTATTTTCATAACCTACCACAAAAGAACAAGCTAAAATAAATTCTCCTGCTCCTGACGATCGCAACAATACCACATATGTGGATGTTATTTTTTGTTAGCACCCGTAGTACAGCCCAGAAGAAATAGTGTGCATTTTGTTTTGTTTTTTATCCAACCTAAATCACACCGACACTGATGCTAATTAAAAAAAAAATACTGACCCTGACCTTTGACCCTTACTTGACCCAAACACTAATCCTGGCACTGACCTAGATCAAACCTTATTTTTTTATTATTTATTTATTTTTAATGTTTTCATAAACATTTTTTTTTTTGCAAGGAATGATAAAGATACATTGCATCTTTGTTCTCCATTCACAGAAAGAAAACTAAAATACAGGGGTGGGCTTCACAGTGACTGATCACTGTGGTAGCCAATCAGGGGCTACCACAGCGATCAGGTGACCCTGAATCGGGAGATCTGGGTCCCGATCGTTAGTAGGGGCCCAGGGGGTCTCGGTGAGGCCCCATTTTCTGTGCTGATAGCACACCATGCAGCGTGCTGCCAGCACAAAAGGAGAAACACAAATGCGGCCCCAGCGAAAACAAAAGTCAGTTTCCGTGAGGCTATATGACGGCGGGGCAGTGGTTCAGTTATCCTAACTGGGCATCATATGACATCCTGCAGGATAACAGCCGCCGCGCGCCCGTGGGGGCGCGCATCGCGGCGATCGGTGGTGCGGTGTGTTAATGTGACACACCGCTACACCAATCTCGGTAAAGAGCCTCCGGCGGAGGCTCTTTACCATGTGATCAGCCATGTCCAATCACGGCTGATCACGATGTAAACAGGAAGAGCTGTTGATCGGCTTTTCCTCACTCCCGTCTGACAGACGCGAGTAGAAGAAGGCCGATCGGCAGCTCTCCTGATAGGGAGGGTCTGCGCTGATTGTTTATCAGCACAGCCCCCCATCGGATGCCCACACTGGACCACCAGGGAAGCTCCTAACATGTGAATGGCCAGGTACATCCCCCCCATGGCCATCCACATGTGAAAATCAATGCGCAACATATGCCAATCAGTGCCCAGTACCTCTATGGCACAATAAAAATTAGTGATGCCCAGCAATGCCACCCATCAGTGTCATCAGTGCCCACCTATCAGTGTCCATCAGTGCCCATCAGTGCTACCTATCAGTACCCATCAGTGCCACCCATAAGTACCCATCAGTGCCGCCTACGAGTGCCCATCAGTGCCGCCTACGAGTGCCCATCAGTGCCGCCTATGAGTGCCCATCAGTGCCGCCTATGAGTGCCCATCAGTGCCGCATAAGAGTGCCACCTATCAGTGCCCATCAGTGCCGCCTATCAGTGCCCACCATCAGTGCCACCTCATTGGTGCCCATCAGTGCCGCCTTATCAGTGCCCATCAGTGCAGCCATATCAGTGCCCGTCATTGAAGAAGAAAACATACTTATTTACAAAAAATTAACAGAAACAAAGAAAAACTTTTTTTTCAAAATTTTCGGCCTTTTTTATTTGTTGCGCAAAAAAGAAAAATCGCAGAGGTGATCAAATACCACCAAAGAAAGCTCCAATTGTGGGAACAAGATGATAAAAAAATTTGTTTGGGTACAGTGTAGCATGACTGCGCAATTGTCATTCAATTTGCGTCAGCGCTGAAAATTGGCTTGGGCAGGAAGGTGTATAAGTGCCTGGTATTGAAGTGGTTAAAGCCCACCTTCTGCACAGAGATTTTGCCAAGTTGACGTGTAAATAAAAGTTACCTTGATCACTTTACAGTACTTAAACGTCAACATACCAGATAGTTCATCTCCCACTGTACTCCTGGCCTGATCCAAGCATAGGCCAAAGCGCTGGTGTTGTCTCTGCACCCCCTCGCTTCTTCATCATTCACAAAAGACTTGGCCCCAGACTGCAATATTCAAATAACCAAAGCGGGAGAGGTGGAAAAACTACACCAGACCCACAGTGCTCATATCCAGAGTGAGCCAGAAGTATAGCAGGAGCTATACTGTTCGACAGAAAGACAAGTGCTGAATTTAAAGTGCTCTGACAATGTATTATAACTAAGGAGAGGTAACCTGTGTTTACACATGAAAATATCGAGTTGGACTTTAAGCCCACCACACGAGTCGTGGCAATGTGAAAGGTTCCATTGCCGGCAATAGGGTGCAACTTGTCATGTGATTTGTAACGGTTAAATCGCATGACAAATTGCCCTGGTGTGAACCAGGGCTAATACAGACTGTCAAGCGAGAGAGAGAGAGAGGGGGAGAGGGGAGAGAGAGAGGGGGAGAGGGGAGAGAGAGAGGGGGAGAGGGGGGAGAGAGGGGGAGAGAGAGAGAGAGAATGGTGATAGAATTACTTTTTTTTCTTCTGTTTTATACATGGGTGATTTGTGACATGTCAGCTAACAATAATAACTTGTTAAGAAAATTGTCCATCGTATTTGCATATTGCATGTACTTGCTTTAGTAAACAATGACCTGTGCTTAACACAAGCATAATTATTCTCAATTGTTTTTAATGGTTAACAAAATACTTGCTGCATGCTGGCTGCAAGCATCTATTTAAATTATAATACTACTTTCTAATATTATCTGTGATGTTAAAAATGGTTATTTTCTTAAAGGCCAAGTAAACATTCATACAATAGATGCCCACAGACTTCTGTGGGACCGTCTCCCGAGTGTTTTGGAAGGGGCAGGGCATGGGAGTTCATCTTGTTTGAAAGCTTACCATTTAATAGTCTTGCATGAAATTATACCTTTGTTTTTAGAGTTACAGCCTTAATCTACTTGTGAAAATGTTTTTTTTTTTTTGTGTTACAGATCAGTTATTTTCTTTAGTACATATTAGTTTACAACTGTGCTATGCATACGAAGCAACAAACTCCCATGTCTAATCCGTATCTACTTAGCTATCTAACATGTGAGATGGAAATAGGTCAGGACCAAATTACAGAAGCACAACAAACTGTTAGATTTGACTATACAAATATGATTGGCCTATCCCTACTGAACTATGAAAGGTCACTTTCCCTTGACAATGGGGTGTGTTTCTAAAAAAAAAAAATCTGTTTTTTTTGTCCTGTGAAACTGCATGAACATTTAGCCCGGACAAATTAATTAACTAAAGGTATTATTTTTTTACATTTTAGATAGCGTAAGGGAGGGTTATAACCCCTGTCAGATTTTTTTTTTTTTGCGATCTGTGTCCCATTTGGGAGATTTCACTTTCTGTTCCATAGCCAAAAGAAGAAGCGAGGGGAAATCCCTCCAAAGTGAGGGAATTCCGGTGTGTCACCAAAACTAGTCTCCCTATTGGAAGCTTTCCCCTTTATTAGTGTTCTTATATCATTCCAAAATGTGGGATTTTCTTTTACTTTCAATGATAACAGTAAACAGGACAAATAGAGTGTGAAATACCTGTAATAATAAACTCACTAACAGGGTCGCAGACAGCAATAAAAACTGTCAGGTGTTCTAATTCCTTTCCACTCAATCCAAAACTAAAAAAAAAAATAGTTTTGCTTTTAGTTATACTTTAACCAATTACAGGTTAAAATTTTCTATGTAGCACGAATCTACTATTTACTTTTAAGTTATTTGACTATCAAAGTTTCTTCTTCTTCCAATCAAAGGCTGTCTAAAAGCTTGTCAAACAATATATTGTAACAGAAACAAAAACAAAAAAATGATAAAAAGGTACGCACTTCTAGTTGGTGTTCCTTCTCATCGAGGACCTCCTTCTGACATTGCAGGAAATCTGACAGCATTTTGGTCAACTGTTTACGGTCATCTATTTCTGCTGCTAGTCTGCCACTATAATCTGCAAGAAGCATGCAAGCATCATCCACCATCTTTGAAAGCTGATCTCCAGAAGCTTTATCTAAAAAGTAAAAAAAAAAAAGAAACATTTTGCATAAATACAGGAAGAGTCTTTAAAGAATACTTAGTGCTGAAATAATCAAATGCTCACCAGTAATCTTGTTCAGAAGTGACACATCTTGTACTTCTATTGGCAATGAGCCTATCCTCTGATGCACAGCTGCATCTCCTGAAGCTGCATTTTCCAGTTCCTGCAGCGCCCGTATAAGATCTGTAGTCTGGAAGAAAAAGCTGCATGTTCAGCTTTTAAAATACACCATATACAGTAGGTTTTAGATTCTAAAGCAGTATTAAAACCAATATAATTTTATATACTAAATAAAGGTGTATGTAAGATAAAATCAAGCAGCACATTGACAAAAACTGTATGATTTACAGTGTAGTTACCTGCACACATCTAGGGTTTATTAACACATACAGCCTAACTGCAATAACTTTGCTGAAGTAAGAAAGTCAGAAAGGGATAAACATTTGGAAATACTGGCACATACAAAACTGAACCAAATCAGCAATAGCTGTTAAAAGGTTGCATGAACAGGAACGCGAACGCAATTTAACACTGTATAGTTACTAACCACACCTAGAATGCAGTGTATAATCTTTGGTTCCTATTTAAACAAGAACATAAGGAAACTTAAAACGCAGTTCCACCCAGAAATGTAACTTCCGCTTATCTGGTTCCTCCCCCCTCCGGTGTCACATTTGGCACCTTTCAGGGGGGATAGGGGAGCAGATACCTGTCTAATACAGGTATTTCCTCCCACTTCCGGTGAAAGATTGTCACAGTATCTGTGGCGATCTTTGCCATGTCTGGCCCCTCCTCCATCCCCCTCTGCTGTCTTCTGGGAGACACACAGGTCCTAGAAGACAGCAGGGACCAGTAAGAATGCGCAAATTAACGACAGTGGAAAACATCTGCATCACGAGGAAAAAAAAAAAAGAACAAAGTTGTGAGAGAGCCCTTGTATGACTAAATCTTCCATACCAGCAGACACCTAGCAGCTTTTGTAGTAGGCTATAGTGGCATCCAATACATGAGAAGAATTAACAAAGAAGGTTTAAAACAATCTTTCTTTCAAATAGAATGCCTTTCTTTGACTTTTTAATTAAAATAACCTGATTCCAGTTGAAAGTAATACCATGAAGAAAATACCCCCTAAATGGGACTTTGATAGACCACCAAACACTGGATAAATGTAAACAAAGTTTATTGCACAAATATGGAACAATAAGACAGGTGAGTATATATACATATAAAAAGACGTATAATGTCTAGTAGTGCACCATTTAGGGGGTATTTTCTTCATGGTATATCTAACTAGGGATGGGACCACCACACCCTCTCTGACATGGTGGAAGTCTCTCTTTTTTCCCAGTTGAAAGTAACTACTAATAATTACTCAAGTTCAAAAACAATCTCAGAATTTTTTTATATCATGCAGCACCTGAGGTGGATCTTCAGGAGAACTTTTTGAAGAAGCATTATCATCATCGTCATCATCATCGTCATCATCTTTGTTTATTTTTATTTCTTCATATGGTCGCTTTTTGTTTTTTTTCTCACCATCTTCAAAATAAAAATTCATATTTAAAATATAATATATTTATATATATATATATATATATATATATATATATATATATATATATATATATATATATATATATATATACACACATACATACACAAACATATACATACACACACACATATATATACAGACACACAAAGTTGACTTGGCCTAATATTACTTACACTAAACTTGCAGGTGATTTTTTTCCCTAAAGTGCTCCATTAAAATCACTGATACACCACTATTACTGGTCAGTTTACTATATATCACTACAAAGTAAACTAGCAAAAGATAAGTTGTATATGGTAAAGCACAACAAAATTAAAAGAGAAAATGAACTATAGTGAAATGCAAGAAATTAGGCCATACATCATGTAGTGTCCGATTCAGTTCTAATAACCAAACTAGTTTCTGAATGTTAAATGGATTTATAAAAGAACAATGCGAAACATGTTAAACCAATCATTACAGTATCCAAAGCAAATAAGGCCCAGGCTGTAAAACGAGATATTGTATACTTACCTTTTCAGCGTCTTCAAACTCTGCCGCTTTGCTGATTCCCAGTGACTTCGGTAACATAGGAGTCAGAAGGATTTACAGCGTCCTGCAGGAAGGGGGTTGGGGGCATGGTGGTAGGTGAGCAGGTATTTGATTCACTTAGAAGTGTTGAATAGCAGCCAGGTATCAGAGAAGCGGCTGATTTTGAAGACACAAGCTGTAAGAAAAGGTAGGTACACAGCATCTTCATTTACAGAATGCGCTTTTATTACCTTGGATCCTGATGTGGCAAGGTCCATTTAAACTAAACCTGTTATCAATAAAACTTAACCACTTAGGGATTTTGAACATTAGGCATGTGTTCTAAAAACCTGTGCCAAAAACTCAAAGTTTTCAGTATGCATCTCTTACATCCCAAACCTCACCCCTGATGCTGCTCCTTTTACCCCTGAGGTCATAAGCTTGAATGAAAAGCAGTCTGTCACCTACGGGGGCCTCCAGAAACAACAAAGAGTCCACCTTGGGAAGAAAAGAGGCCTTGGACCTCAAAACAACCTTCTGCTTGTGTAGCAAAAGAAAGTGTTCTATACAGGTTAAAGCGGAGTTCCACTAATTTTTAAGAGTTAACCACATTGTAATGTGCGTCGCTTGTGAATTAAAGTTTGAAAACTGATATGTTGTAATTTCTGCAGAAAGTACCTTTTGTTTTAATGGTCTTCCCCTATGACTTCCCATTGCGGCCACCTAGGAGATTACATCTCTAGCCCCAGCGCATTGACTCCTGGGATATCTATTTAATTGATCGCAGGAGTCTTTGGGCATGGCATGTATAAGGGGAACACACACCCCCAAATCAGTTATCAAGAGGTCAACCCTTCACTCAGAGGCTAAGCAAGTCATATATAAACATGGAATAAAGGTTTTGACAGATCAATGAAATATTTGGCAAAGTAGGTTCATTTTTCTGCTAAAAAAGTGGTTTTATGAGTGCTGATACATAATGGTATCATAAAGTATAAAGGTGGGAAAGAGGTATAGAGCAGTGTTTCTCAACTCCAGTCCTCCAGGCGTCCCAACAGGTCATGTTTTCTGGCCTACTATTATTTTGCACAGGCGATTTGATCAGTTTCACTGCCTTAGTAATTACCACAGCCGTTTCATCTGAGGGAAATTCTGAAAACATGACCTGTTGGGGTGTCTTGAAGACTGGAGTTGAGAAACACTGGTATAGACTATGACATCTAGAATTCAGCGACTGCTAAATGCTTTTGGGGGGGGGGGGGTAAGTAAAGTAAGGGAAAGGAGAAAAGTCTTCTCCACAATATCCAGACAGCAGACACAGATTATCTCCCTTCATGATTGTGATTGCAGCTGTGCGACTGCCTTTCCGCAGCTGTGCTACTGCCTTTCCGCACCCGGCAGCTCTGGAAGATCCTTTTATTTTTTTTGGGTTGTAGTACCTTATTTTCACTTTATTTTAAAGTAGAAAAGTACAGGAAAGAGGAGAAAGAGAGAAGGGGGAATTCCAGGAATCGTGTAGGCCATGGTTTGTTGCCCAGATGACGTCGACAACTGATATCAGGAAATGTCAGGGTTTTAGTAATGAAGAGTCAGTTTGATGGAGGACAAGGGTCCACCCAAGGTTGCCAGACTTTTTTGTGTACTTGTGTACTCTGTCTTGCAAGGTTGCTTCAATCCTGATGTGGACCATGGTTTGTGTGACTCTATTCTTTGTGGCAAAGAGACAAAGTTAAGGTGTCTTCCATGCTCCTGCTATTGTTTGTTTGGAAAATGAAGTAACTGATATTGCACCTTGGTCAGCTCTGGAGGGATTACTTTGACGCAGTTGGCCAGCTTAAAAACGTATTGCAATTTATGTGAACTTAGAACCCCTGTTTTTTTTTTTTATTGCAACGTTTGCTAGAAAAGGAATATAGCAGTGTGCAGAGGGTTTATCCAGATTTTCTAGTGTTAACATGTGGTCACACCACTGTAGTACCTGATGGATTATATACACATACAAGCTATTGGGATTTGAGCACAAGTATATCTTATTTTTGTTGCATTGCAGGTCAGCAACCAGACCTAAACCCCAATTTGTGTCTGTTTGGCCAATTTTGGCATTGCGTTCACTGTAGTATTTGCATCTTGCAGAGAAGGTTATCGACTGGCCATGAAGGGATTACTTTGACACAGTTGGCCAACTTAAACATGTATTGCAATATGTGTGAACTAAAAAAACCCTGTTTTCTTATTGCAAAGTTTGTAAGAAAAGGTATATAGGAGTGTGCAGAGGGTTCATCCAGAATTTTTTGGTCAGCTCTGGTGGGCACTTGTTTAACAGAGCAACCCAAGGGATCTGGTTGGATCTCAAAATCGAACAACTGTGAGAGGAGGCTAAAGATATCAGACCAAAATTAGTTAACCATCGGATAGATCCAGAAGGCATGATAATTCATGTTCCCAGACCCTTGCAGTTATGAAAGCAGGTTGCAGGATAGTTGAGGACATACTTAACTATCCTTGCTGTTACTAAGTGCCACCGTACTAGGACTTTGTGGGTGGTTTCAAGAGGTGATATGTTCTGTGAGGCCATATGTGTGGCTTGCCAGATTTCCATGAAGTCTTCTGCTTCTAACTTTGAACTCAGATCAGCAGACCAATGCTCAACATACGCTGGTGGGGAGGAAGAGGATTTGGAGTGACAACCTGGAGATCACTCCCCCAGCATGAAAGTCCAATGAGCAGAAGTGCTCAATATAGATATCTGTTTCAGATCACTGGATAAATGGTCTGTGCACTATAAAATAAATGCTTGACCTGTTGAGGCTTGGAAAGGACTTCAAGCAGTTTGTCCACCAGGTCCTTAAACACTGGAATGTCCTTGACAAGGATGGTCAGGTGTTCTTTTAAGAAAAGAAAGGGCTGGGTCCAGCACAGGGTAGGCCCACTTCTAAAGTAAGGTTTCCTCCATAGGATATTGTTTGGCAAAAAAAATAGCTTACCTGGAGATGCCCAGTTAGCATACAAACCAATTGCGGTAGCACATGTACTGGCAAGGTTTTGGTTGGGGGCAAATAAGGCCAGACCAGTAACCTTGGGAACTTGAGATTCAGGTTGCTCCACTCTAGGCATGTAGTACTGCGTCCATGAATACTAAAAAGGGTTAAGTCTACCAAGGAATGATTTCAGAGGCCTGAACCTCCTCAGCCACAAAATAACCCATGAAGGATAGGCGACATTCTTCTTTGTCCTTTACTGTGTGCAGAAGCAGCTTCAGGAGCAAAGATAACTCTGGATGCACCTGGAGGCCATATGCACGGGCCCCAGCACGATGGCCGCTTAGCTGAGTAGCTCCGCGCTGCGGCTGCCGATCACAGCATGCTCCAGCCTCCTCAGCAGGCTGTCCTCGCCTCCCACTGGGCTGATCAGCCTCTCAGACCTCCCTGCTCCATAAATGGCCGGTGGAGTGGGTCACTGAACTCGGGTCCAGGCTGCCGCCAGCAAGCCGCCCTGCACAGCAGGAATCCAAGATGGCTGCCCCAGCTCAGGCCCAGCCAAGAGGAGGACAGCCATCAAATCTCACAGGAAGGGATGAGCATACTACAGATCCCTGCAATGCACACTCTCCTCCTTCCAGCACCCCTGTGCCTCCCAGGGAATCGCCAGCCTCCACAAAGTTCCTAATTGCCCATATCCTGGAGGATCTTTTGGACTCTCAGCCCAGCTTACAGGCACCCAGCCCAGTCATAGCAGACATGACTTTCCATCACTTACCAGAGGTGGATCCGGGGCAACAAGTTTTATTAGCCATATTTTCTGAATTGTTGGAATGGGGTTTGGCACACATGGCGGCTCAAATAACTGCAGATATTAAAGCAGATATCCAGGGGCTAGGCACCAGGGTGGAAGTAGTGGAAACAAAGATGAAAACCACTATTGCATGTACCAATCAACATATGCAAGGCATTCAGGATCTGCAAGATCAGTTTGATACTGCGCTCTCTAAAATTGATGATCTGGAGAACCAATCCAGGTGCTATAATTTTCGTATTAGAGTCAGGAAAAGATACCGAATCTGTTGTCCGCTCCTTTGTCCTGCTGCCTGACCTTCTTGACCATTGACCTCGCGCTGATGGTTTACCAAGTGACATCATTGTGAAACCGCACTATAATGCTACCAAAGAGAAGGTCATGAAAGGATCCTGATCCATGAAGACCATGCTCATCTGGGGTCATAAGATTCAAGTCTTCATTGACATCTCGCTTATACCATACAGAAGCGACGTGTCTTAAAACCTCTCTTACAAGCACTTGCTCACAAAGATGTCAAATACTGGTGGACTTTCCCACTACGCCTACATTTCTCCTAGCAGAATAAGTCTTATGCTTTTTCTACAATTTAAGAAGAGGAGAAAATGCTGCTCCATCTTGGGATCATAAATCTGGAACCCTCTGCTGGATCCTCGCAAGGTCCCTCATCTCTGCCTGGTAGTGACACACCACCTCCATGCCCAATTTCTCCACCCTGGAAATCACAAAGCCAACACTCCTCCAGGAATGCCCGCCCCCTTTGAAGTCCTGTGGTTCCCTGCTGGTGCTGTTTAATCCAAGAGGATCTTGATTGGTCACTACGTTTGAATGTCTGATATTTCTTATCGCACTGTTTATGTGTTCAATTCTATACTATAGACGTTAATGACATTGATGTATTTCAATATTGCACAGCGATATGTTTCTGTTTTCTGGACATTTGGCTTATGGTACTACCCATTAACTGAGGAGCAGTTTATTTTCTTGCTACTGATTAACCTCTTGTTTTTTTAAGATCAGGCCGGTTAAAGCGAGCCCCAGTTCAGGTGCGCCTCCATTGACTCATGGTATAGGCTCATTTTGTACCCTGACCTTATGGCAGATTTTGGTGTCCCTTGTGGACCTTTTTTCTTTCTTTCTTTTTTTAGTTTTTTGGCAAATGCAACTGTACTGTTTTATTAAACTTCTTATTTGGTCCTTGGTCTTTTCTAAAAACGTTGTCCTTTTTCTTCCCTTTTCCTGTCCCTTTGGAGACCGGGAGAGATGACCTTTCTGATGTTTATGATCTGGAGACCTGGGTGGCACACTGGTGATGAACAGTCTAATGGCCCTAAGCAGGAAGTAAGCAGTTGCCTGGCAGCCTTTTTGCCATTTTTCCCCTGTACACCATGGCTCCAAATAGACCTCCATTATTGAGATTACGCTCTCACAACGCCCAGAGCCTAAATTCACCAGTAAGGCGGCGTAAAGCATTCCAGTACTATCATTCTCGAAAAAGCGGATATTGTTTTTCTGCAGAAAACCCACTTTCCTGCCTCCTACAAACCATCCTTCCTCCATAAACATTTTTCACAATGCAGATAATAAAACTAAGGGAGTAGCCATTCTCTTCTCTAAACAGGCTCCCTATTCTTTGATCCAAGAAGTGAAAGACCCTGATGGACGCTCTCTTTTACTCAAAGGTTATATTGACACTACACTATATACTTTTCTCTCCTACTATGCCCCCAACACTGGCCAGGTCATGTTCCGCACTCTATCCCAACATTTTGAAGGCAATTTGGTTTGTGGAGGCGATTAAAACCTTGCCTTGGATCTCAGTCTAGATAAATCCAGGCCTTTAGGTGCCCAATTGCATCGACCGACCATGGCAAGCTTTCAAGTTGCCAAACTGCTCCACTCTTTGAGTTTTATGGATGTCTGGCGGGAAAACCACCCAACTACTAGGGATTTTACACATTTGTCTCACGCCCATAAACATTATGCCAGGATAGATCATGTGTTTGCTCGTCCCGGCCCTTATCCTATCTCTCAAGCTAGCAGTAAAGAGGACTGCATGGCCCGATCACGCAATTGTCTCAATTTTTATTCTGCGTGTAGCGTCTGGCAACAGACCCTTCACCTGGTGTCTTAATAAAGCCCTCCTGAGTGATCTGGTCCAGTGTGCTGAAATAAAGAAAAATATAGTGGAATATTTTCTTTTAAATCAATCAGACTCGTCTCACCGGTCACCTTGTGGGCCGGCCACAAGGCAACACTTTGGGGTAAACTTATCCAGATTGCGTCTGGAGAATCTATTAGACTTGCCCTTAACCACTTAAGCCCCGGACCATTTGGCTGGCCAAAGACCAGAGCACTTTTTGCTATTCAGCACTGCGTCGCTTTAACTGACAACTGCGCCGTCGTGCGCCGTGGCTCCCAAACAATACTGACGTCTTTTTTTTTCCACAAATAGAGCTTTCTTTTGGTGGTATTTGATCACCTCTGCGTAAATTTTGAAAAAAAACACATTATTTTTTACTTTTTGCTATAATAAATATCCCCCAAAAATATATAAAAAAACATTTTTTTTCCTCAGTTTAGGCCGATACGTATTCTTCTACATATTTTTGGTAAAAAAAAAATCTCAGTAAGCGTTTGATTGGTTTGCGCAAAAGTTATAGCGTCTACAAAATAGGGGATGGTTTTATGGCATTTTTAATTATTTTTTTTTTTTTTTACTAGTAATGGCGGTGATCAGCGATTTTTATCGTGACTGCTATATTATGGCGGACAGATCAGACACTTTTGGCACTATTTTGGGACCATTCACATTTATAGAGCGATCAGTGCAATTAAAAGGAGGGGCTACGTGTGACACCACACTAATCACCGCTACCGATTACAGGGAGCTGTGATCAGTGTCATTAGGCAGAAATGGGAAATGCTTGTTTACAGCATTCAGCATTTCCCCGTTCTTCCTCTCCGTGAGACGATCGCAGGTATCCCCGTGGACATCCAGTCCGCGGGACCCGTGATCACACTCACGGAGCTTGCGGCCGGCGCAAGCTGCTTCTTAAAGGGCAACGTACAGGTACGTTAGCATGCCTGTACGTGCCCTTCTGCCGCAGTATATGTGTGTGAAGCGGTCGGCAAGTGGTTAATTTGTTACTCACCTTGAGAGTAGAAAAAAAGCCTGCGTTGGTCGGCGGCAAAATCTTACATGCAAAAAGATCTATGTTGGCTGCAAAACTTAGCCCTAAAGGGTGCTTTTCGGCTCCCCTTAAAATGTGTTGCTTGTCAGTAGGGATGAGCTTCGAGTTCGAGTCGAACTCATGTTCTACTCGAACATTGGCTGTTCGCAAGTTCGCCGAACAGCGAACAATTTGGGGTGTTCGCGGCAAATTCGAATGCCGCGGAACACCCTTTAAAAGTCTATGGGAGAAATCAAAAGTGCTAATTTTAAAGGCTAATATGCAAGTTATTGTCATAAAAAGTGTTTGGGGACCTGGGTCCTGCCCCAGGGGACATGGATCAATGCAAAAAAAAGTTTTAAAAACGGACGTTTTTTCAGGAACAGTGATTTTATTAATGCTTAAAGTCAAACAATAAAAGTGTAATATCCCTTTAAATTTCGTACCTGGGGGGTGTCTATAGTATGCCTGTAAAGGGGCGCATGTTTCCTGTGTTTAGAACAGTCTGACAGCAAAATGACATTTGGAAGGAAAAAATTCATTTAAAACTACCCGCGGCTATTGCATTGCCGACAATACACATAGAAGTTCATTGATAAAAACGGCATGGGAATTCCCCACAGGGCAACCCCGAACCAAAAAAAAAAAAATGATGTGGGGGTCCCCCTAAATTCCATACAAGGCCCTTCAGGTCTGGTATGGATATTAAGGGGAACCCCAGCCAAAATTTAAAAAAAAAATTGATGTGGGGTTCCCCCTAAATTCCATACCAGACCCTTCAGGTCTGGTATGGATTTTAAGGGGAACCCCGCGCCAAAAAAAAAAAAAAAAACGGCGTGGGGTCCCCCTAAAAATCCATACCAGACCCTTATCCGAGCACGCAACCTGGCAGGCCGCAGGAAAAGAGGGGGGGACGAGAGTGCGGCCCCCCCCCCTCCTGAACCGTACCAGGCCACATGCCCTCAACATTGGGAGGGTGCTTTGGGGTAGCCCCCCAAAACACCTTGTCCCCATGTTGATGAAGACAAGGGCCTCATCCCCACAACCCTGGCCGATGGTTGTGGGGGTCTGCGGGCGGGGGGCTTATCGGAATCTGGAAGCCCCCTTTAACAAGGGGACCCCCAGATCCCGGCCCCCCCCCTGTGTGAAATGGTAAGGGGGTACTTACCCCTACCATTTCACTAAAAAAAGTGTCAAAATAGTTAAAAATGACAAGAGACAGTTTTTGACAATTCCTTTATTTAAATGCTTCTTCTATCTTCCTTCATCTTCTTCTTCTTCTGGTTCTTCTGGTTCTTCCTCCGGCGTTCTCGTCCAGCATCTCCTCAGCGGCGTCTTCTATCTTCTTCTCCTCGGGCCGCTCCGCACCCATGGCATGGGGGGGGAGGCTCCCGCTCTTCTCTTCATCTTCTTCTCTTCTTCATCTTCTTCTTCATCTTCTTCTCTTCTTCCTTCTTCTCTTCTTCCTTCTTCTCTTCTTCCTTCTTCTCTTCTTCCTTCTTCTCTTCTTCATTTCTTCTGCGGGCCGCTCCGCACCCATGCTGTGGCATGGAGGGAGGCTCCCGCTGTGTGACGGCGTCTCTTCGTCTGACGGTTCTTAAATAACGGGGGGCGGGGCCATCCTCTGACGCACGGTGACTTGACGGGACTTCCCTGTGACGTCACGGGGAATGCCACAGGGAAGTCCCGTCATGTCCCGTGCGTCAGAGGGGGGCGGGGTCACCGGGTGGCCCCGCCCCCCGTTATTTAAGAACCGTCAGACGAAGAGACGCCGTCACACAGCGGGAGCCTCCCACCATGCCAGCATGGCTGCGGAGCGGCCCGGAGAAGAAATGAAGAAGGAAGAAGAGAAGAAGAAGAAGAAGATGAAGAAGAAGAAGAAGATGAAGAGAAGAGCGGGAGCCTCCCCCCCATGCCATGGGTGCGGAGCGGCCCGAGGAGAAGAAGATAGAAGACGCCGCGGAGGAGATGCTGGACGAGAACGCCGGAGGAAGAACCAGAAGAGCCAGAAGAACCAGAAGAAGAAGAAGATGAAGGAAGAAAGAAGAAGCATTTAAATAAAGGAATTGTCAAAAACTGTCTCTTGTCATTTTTAACATTTTTGACAGTTTTTTAGTGAAATGGTAGGGGTAAGTACCCCCTTACCATTTCACACAGGGGGGGGGGCCGGGATCTGGGGGTCCCCTTGTTAAAGGGGGCTTCCAGATTCCGATAAGCCCCCCGCCCGCAGACCCCCACAACCACCGGCCAGGGTTGTGGGGATGAGGCCCTTGTCTTCATCAACATGGGGACAAGGTGTTTTGGGGGGCTACCCCAAAGCACCCTCCCAATGTTGAGGGCATGTGGCCTGGTACGGTTCAGGAGGGGGGGGGGCCGCACTCTCGTCCCCCCCTCTTTTCCTGCGGCCTGCCAGGTTGCGTGCTCGGATAAGGGTCTGGTATGGATTTTTAGGGGGACCCCACGCCGTTTTTTTTTTTTTTTGGCGCGGGGTTCCCCTTAAAATTCATACCAGACCTGAAGGGTCTGGTATGGAATTTAGGGGGAACCCCACGTCAATTTTTTTTTTAAATTTTGGCTGGGGTTCCCCTTAATATCCATACCAGACCTGAAGGGCCTTGTATGGAATTTAGGGGGACTCCCACATCATTTTTTTTTTTTAATTTTGGTTCGGGGTTGCCCTGTGGGGAATTCCCATGCCGTTTTTATCAATGAACTTCTATGTGTATTGTCGGCAATGCAATAGCCGCGGTAGTTTTAAATGTGTTTTTTCCTTCAAAACGTCATTTTGCTGTCAGACTGTTCTAAACACGGGAAACATGCGCCCCTTTACAGGCATACTATAGACACCCCCCAGGTACGAAATTTAAAGGGATATTACACTTTTATTGTTTGACTTTAAGCATTATTAAAATCACTTCTCCTGAAAAAACGGCCGTTTTTAAACCTTTTTTTTGCATTGATTCATGTCCCCTGGGACAGGACCCAGGTCCCCAAACACTTTTATTGACAATAACTTGCATATTAGCCTTTAAAATTAGCACTTTTGATTATTCATGTTCGTATCCCATAGACTTTAACGGTGTTCGCGTGTTCGAACGAATTTTTTTCCTGTTCGCATGTTCTGGTGCGAACCGAACAGGGGGGTGTTCGGCTCATCCGTACTTGTCAGGAGTCTACACCCAGGATCCGCAGAAAGCACTAACTGAATTCCATAGATTTTATTTGAAACTTTACCAGTCTGTTTCCCTGGCTGATTCTAAACTTTCTGATACCCACAGGGAAATGATGGCGTCATCTGTTACAGTTACGGAAGTCCTCCAGGCCATCAAGCTGATGAAACGGGCCTCGGTGCCTGGCCCAGATGGGTTTTTTGGCAGTCTATTGCCAAAAATTTGCCAACACATTGGCCCCTTATCTAGAGAGGTTCTTTAAATCCCTGCGAGCAGGACACAAACTGGACGCAGATATTTATTTCCATAATCCCTAACCCTGGGAAGGACTCGTAAATTACAGACCAATCTCTTTATTAATCAACAATAATCTCAAGCTACTTACGAAAATCTAGGCCAATAGATTGGCTTCCTTCATAAATACCTATATTCATAAAGATCAAGTAGGGTTTATCCCGGGTAGACAGGGACCTGACCAAGTATGTTGTGCTGTTGACCTTATCTCTATATTGCAGTCAGGGTGGACAGAGGGTCAATCTCAATCTGGTATGCTATTGTTCATTGATCTCCAAAAAGTTTTCAACTTGGTCTCTTGGCCAGATCTATTCGGGTTGCTGCATGGGGTTTCGGAAATAACTTCCTCGCTATCTTGCGAGCACTTGAGAACACGATAGCGAAAGTGAGACTCCAGGGCTTTCACTCCGAGCCTGTTTCGATCACCAGAGGTACTAGGCAGGGGTGTCCCCTCTCCTCCCTAATTTTTGCCATCACAATTGCAATCAGGTCGGATTCTAATATCCATGTATTGCGATGGGCAAATACACAAGTGTGCATTGTTTGGCAATGATTTGCTTCTTTTCGTCACCTCGCCATTAATTCCCCTCCCCAATTTAACTGATCTCTTACACTCTTTCGGATGGGCCTTCCAAGTGAATGAACACAAATCTCTCATCTCCCAACGATCTCCCATTGCCGTTGGTCACTAGACTACAGGATGCATTTCTGTTTGCCTGGAGGTCCGATATTATCCTGTATTTAGGAATTTGTCTGACATTTTCCCTATCATCTCTGTATGAAGCAAATTACCCACCCTTTTTTAAGAAATTAGAGGGGGACATCCAGGTTTGGGTGGGACATGATTTATCCTGGCTGGGAAAATCCATTCGATCAAAATGATACTTCTCCCCCATATTTTATATTATTTTTGGTCCCTACCCATAGCAGTTGTGCATTCTGATTTATCTAAATTTTAGTCCAAATTTGTGCGCTGTGTGTGGGGTGGTAAGGGTCACAGACTTTCAAAACAAGTGTTATACTAATAAAACAGTTGGGAATTTGGTCTCCCTCATCTGGCCCGTTATTATCAGGTCGCCCAGCTATCCATGGTATATGTCCGGTCAGAAAAGCCAGAATGGATAACGATTGAGAGGAATGAGTTAACGGCATCCCATTAGATTATGTTAAATGGCAACTAATAAGGCATAGGGTGCCTATTTTGGCTCCAACTTTGTCTACTTATTAAGCTGTATAAGAAAAAGTACGTAACAATCCAAGCTTAGTTTCACCCTTTTTTCTGCTAAATCAACTCTTCAACAATTCTAACTCCCCACCCGGCCAGGATCCTGAGGCTTTTCATTGGTGGCTCCAACAGGGCTGTGTTTTGGCCCAAGCCGACAAGGCCTAGGCCTAGGGCGGCACTTTGCGGGGGGCGGCCAAGAGGGCAGCCCCCCCACCCGTCTTGCCATTCCCGGCTCCCGTGACCGCCTCCCGCACACATGCAGCCCATAGCGGCCTGCTTTCTGTAGCAGCACCACTGTGTATGGGCGTGCTTGGCAGAAGGTGTGGGCGTGTATCTCATGCCCCCCCCACTCTCTGACAAGCACACCCATACACCGCGGCACCACTACAGCAAGGCAGCCGCCGGAGCCAGGAATTGGGAAGACGGGTGGGGGGCTTTCTCTCATGCGGGGGGGCGGCATGTGACTCGCGCCCCTCATAAGTAGCAGGTGACAGGTGGAGCCTTAAGCTCCACCTACCCTCCCCTGCACTGCTTTCCTGCAGTGAATCTTCTCCTTGGCCCCCGGGCAGGATCTGACTGTGACGTCAGGAGGAGGAGAGAGAGGAGCACGAGGGAAACCCCCAGGACAGCAGGTAAAATGATTGAATAAATTATATCAGTGTTATGGGCACTGGCAGTGGCAGCATTTGATGGGCACAGTGTCCTTATTTGATAGGTACAGTGGGGGAATTTGATGGCACAATGGCTATATTTGATGGGGCACAGTGGCTGCGTTTGATGGTGGGCACAGTGGCTGCGTTTGATGGTGGGCACAGTGGCTGCGTTTGATGGTGGGCACAGTGGCTGCGTTTGATGGTGGGCACAGTGGCTGCGTTTGATGGTGGGCACAGTGGCTGCGTTTGATGGTGGGCACAGTGGCTGCATTTGATGGTGGGCACAGTGGCTGCGTTTGATGGTGGGCACAGTGGCTGCGTTTGATGGGGCACAGTGGCTGCGTTTGATGGGGCACAGTGGCTGCGTTTGATGGGGCACAGTGGCTGCGTTTGATGGGGCACAGTGGCTGCGTTTGATGGGGCACAGTGGCTGCGTTTGATGGGCACAGTGACTGCATTTGATGGGCACAGTGGCTGCGTTTGATGGCACAGTGGCTGCGTTTGATGGCACAGTGGCTGCATTTCATAGCACAGTGGCTGCATTTCATAGCACAGTGGCTGCATTTCATAGCACAGTGGCTGCATTTCATAGCACAGTGGCAACGTTTGATGGGCACAGTGGCAGCGTTTGAGGGCACAGTGGCTGCAATTGATGGGCACAGTGACTGCGTTTGAGGGCACAGTGACTGCCTTTGATGGCACAATGGCTACGTTTGATGGGGCACAGTGGCCGCATTTGATGGCACAGTGGCTGCATTTGATGGCACAGTGGCTGCATTTGATGGCACAGTGGCTGCATTTGATGGCACAGTGGCTGCATTTGATGGCACAGTGGCTGCATTTGATGGCACAGTGGCTGCATTTGATGGCACAGTGACTGCATTTGATGGCACAGTGACTGCATTTGATGGCACAGTGGCTGCATTTGATGGGCACAGTGGCTGCATTTGATGGGCACAGTGGCTGCAATTGATGGGCACAGTGGCTGCAATTGATGGGCACAGTGGCTGCAATTGATGGGCACAGTGGCTGCAATTGATGGGCACAGTGACTGCGTTTGAGGGCACAGTGACTGCGTTTGAGGGCACAGTGACTGCGTTTGAGGGCACAGTGACTGCGTTTGAGGGCACAGTGACTGCGTTTGATGGCACAATGGCTACGTTTGATGGCACAGTGGCTGCGTTTGATGGGCACAGTGGCTGCGTTTGATGTGGCACAGTGGCTGCATTTGATGGCACAGTGGCTGCGTTTGATGGGGCACAGTGAGGCTGCAATTGATGGGCACAGTGAGGCTGCAATTGATGGGCACAGTGAGGCCCCCCCCCCGTGATAGCATTAAAACTCAGCAGCTACAAATACTGTAGCTGCTGACTTTTAATATTAGAACACTTACCTGTCCAGGGATCCAGCGATGTCGACACCTCAGACGATTTTTGGATTGGCTCTCGGGTTTTGCCATTATCATTCATGGTAAGGGAAACCGACCGGTTCCTTACTGCACATGTGCGAAGCGCGTTGCACTTTCTGAATGGCCCAGTGGAGGAAGGAGGAGGGGGGGGCAAACTTCAGAGGGGACAGCGCCGTCTCCCGGAAGTGGGGAAGGGTACCTGTCAAAAACAGGTACCCCTTCCCCCCTGAAAGGTGCCAATGAGGTGCAAATGAGCCTAAAGAGGAAGGGGTGTGGTTTACAGATGATAGGGTGGGTCTTAAACAGGAAGGGGTGTGGCATCGGCAGGATGGGGTGGGTCGTATTTAAATTAGGGGGGTGCATGAGTTTAGTCAGGCCTAGGGCAGCACAAAACCTAAATACACCACTGGGCTCCAAGCTTAAAATGCCGCCCTCCGAAATAATTGTTTGCATTCTTTAGGCCTGTCAGTGACTAAAGATCTTAAGGTTACTCCTTATGAGACATCTGTGCACAGGAGGCTGGGCACAGGGACGGCATATCTATTATCTACAGGCTGCTGCCTGACTCCCCACAAAAATTCCTTTACACGCGGGCATGGGATTCGGATCTGGGATGTTGACCACTGGCACTCGTTCATCACACCCTTGTAGGCTGAGTGGAAGGACATTTCTCTAGAGGAGGTTAATGCCAAGGTTCTGTCACTATGGTACATGGTCCCTCTTTGCTTGTCGAGGCTTTATCCATCTTCTTCGGCTCTGTGCTTCCGAGGATGGCAAGTAGTAGGTAGTATCTATCATATATGGTGGGAGTGTCCAAAGTTGCGGAGCTTCTGGAACAAAGATTTTGCCTTGATAAAGAAAGTTTCAGGGGTTCCCGTCCCCCTGCGACCACGTTTGGCTTTGTTAAATGAACCTATTGCACATCTGCCTCGCTCCAAACAACGATTAATTTTCTTTATGCTTTTAGCAGGTAAGCTTTCTATAGTCAGGTCATGGAAGAAGGCCTCTGTGAGCATATTGTTGTACAGAAGAAAGTTTTCTTGGATAATGCTAAATGAGCAAATCGCTAGTGTATTTAACGATACTGTAAAAAGGTTTGAGACCATCTGAAGCCCTTGGGCTGACTATGTACAAGTGAGGCTCTAGGGGACTTTCTCCATGTTTAGCTTGTCCCCAAGTAGCATCACTTTCTTGTCCTTTCTCTGGGTTTCCCCTCTTTTCTCTCCTTGCTTCTTTCTTTGATACGTTCAAGATGTATGGTATATGCGATTTCTCCCCGTGAGATAATTTTAGACAGACTCTTAGTTCTTTGATGTTCCAATGAATACGGAGAGATGACTGCAATGTCTTCTGATACTCGGTCACTAGGTTTTTTGACAATGCCTTATACATGTCTATGTTTACAATGCACTGTTTTTTGTAAGCGTGTGCCAGGGTTCTGGCAGCTATAATGTGTGTATCGCTTTATTGAAATATTATTGAAAGTTAAAAATACTTGCAGCCCTTGCATACTGAGTGAGCAAACAACAGATTTTTTTGCCTAAGCTTTGACAGAGTTGGGAAAACTTCCTCCCCAGTGGACAAAGGAGGGTGTTATACCAAATGGAGCTAAGGAATACTCCAAGGAGCAGATAGACTCAAGCAGGGACTCCAGGCTGTTGGTGCTGGGTCCAAAAAAGGGATGCTGCATGGTATCCTGAAGCTGGTAATGAATCTTGAGCAGGCAAGACTAATGCCTCGTACACAGGATTGGACTTTCCGCCAACAAAACCGTGGATTTTTGTCCGAAGGGCGTTGGCTCAAACTTGTCTTGCATACACACGGTTACACAAATGTTGGCCAACTACGTGGTTTTTCAGCTCTTTAGCGCCACCCTTTGGGCTCCTTCTGCTAATTTTGTGTTAGTAGAAGTTTGGTGAGTGTTGACTCGCCCTTTTCTTTTTGCATTTTTTATTTAGCGCTTTTCAGTTCGTGCTTTTCAGTTAGTTTCTGAACAGCCGTTCGTCAACCAGACATGTTGCAGAATCGAGGAAATAACGCGTTATTTATTATTGGCCTTCGTGTTATTGCTTTGACATTATTTTTTTGGTTGAATAATGATTTGATTTGTTATATTTTTGGATGCATAGAATGCACTTTTTGGTTAAGTTCTATTGGCAGATAGCTTGTCTAATTTTGTTTTCTTTTTTTAATGCACAATAAAAAAAATTGTGGAGAATAATACTTGGCTATGTATTTTACTTCAAATTACATTTTAGGAGTAGGCAATTACATTTTTAAAAATACAATGTAAAATTGACAAGGGACACCAACATAGCCCAAATAAAAAAACAAAACAAAAACATAATATTATTCTTGATATCACTATAAAAAAAAGCCTTTGAAAATATGTTTGCAATAACTCCATCAGTATCACCAGCAAAGCAGCTTCATTGTTATCCCATTAAAGAAGAAGAGAATTGTGCGCTGCATTTGGAGATTTCATAACTTGCCATGTCGCAAATGTTAATTCTCTATTACGAACGCTAGTTTACAAGACCGACCACTTCTGCCTCATCCTTGCTTCCGAGCATGTGTGTTTGTACTTTGGACTTTTGTCCGACGAACTTGTGTACACACAATTGGAAAATCCGACAACACACATTTGTTGGCAGAAAAGTTGAAGACATGCTAGCCAACATTTGTTGGCGGAAGGTCCGACAATTGTCCGATGGAGCATACACACGGTCGGATTTTCCGCCAACAGCCTGACAGCAAACATTTCCCGTCGGAAAATCCGATCGTGTGTACGGGGCTTTAGGCTCCCTGTACACTGAAGCTCATAAAGGGACGTTTTTGGGAGTTTGGCCATTTTTTTTAACAGCCCATGAACTCCACTCTGTTATCCTATGCGTTCTTGCACACATGGACGTTTAAGGACATTTATTAGCAGGGGAGTTTATGAGCTGCTGTCCCTAAAACGCCCTAAAATCATGTTCAAGAGCAGTCCTGAAAACGCCAGACGCCGGTAAAAGCTGTTAAACGTGGATTAACGCTGTATAGCGTTAAGCCTGGTCAGGCATTTCTCTGCCTCTATTCAAAATCAATGCCCCTCCCCTTTTCTTTTGTTAAAAACAAAAAATCAATGGCCCCCCACCCCAAAGCACCTTATCCCCATGTTGATGAGGACAAGGGCCTCTTCCCATCAGCCCTGGCCGGTGGTTGTCGGGGTCTGCGGACGTGGGGGCCTTTTCGGAATCTGGAAGCCCCCTTTAAGAAGAGGACCCCCAGATCCCGCCCCCCACCCTATGTGAATGAGTATGGGGTACATTGTACCCCCACACATTCACCTAAAAAAAAATTGTCAAAAGCAAACAAACACAGTACACAGGTTTTTTTTTTTTTTTCCAAAAGATTTTATTGAAATTTTCCAGCATTACAATAATCAAAAGCAGAAAGTACAATGAGAAGTCGTCAACCTGCAGTAATGATATATATACATTGCTAATAACCTTAGAAGCACAGTTAGTTGATATTTTATCGGCATTCTGGAATAAGTAAACAAATGGACTTGTCCTTAGTACACAGGTTTATAAAGTATTTTATTAAGGCAGCTCCGGCGTCTCTTCCAATTCCTTCTCCCCTCTCTGGTTCTTCTCCTCTGCGCTTTCTTCTCGCTCTTTTGTCGTCTCTTCTCTGCTGTTTTCTCCCTCTGCTTTTCTCCCGACCTTGACTCAACGCGATCGCCCGGTGTAATGCTGGGTCCGCCGTGTGCAATGATTTTTATTGGCATGGGCGTCATCTGGAGGCCCCGCCCCTTGTGATGTCATCATCCCATCATGCCTCAGGTGGTGATGTCATAAGGAGGCGGGGCCTCCGGATGACATCAGTGGGTGGCCCCTCGTGGCCAATATGAGTCATTGCACACGGCAGACCCAGAATTACACAGAGAGATCACGTTGAGTTAACATCTGAAGAACAACAGAGGGAGAAGACAGCGGAGAAGATCCAGCAAAAGAACGAGAAGACAGTGGAGGGAGAAGACCCAGCAGAAGAGAGAGAAGACAGCAGAGGGGAGAAGTACCGGAGAGGGGAGAAGGACCGGAGGAGGGTGAAGGACCGGAGGAGGGTGAAGGACCGGAGGAGGGTGAAGGACCGGAGGAGGGAGAAGAGCTGGAGAGGGGAGAAGAAATCGGAAAAGACGCCAGAGCTGCCTTAAAAAAATACTTTGAAAAAAACCTATGTACTGTGTTTATTTTTGACATTTTTTTTTAGGTGAATGGGTAGGGGTATAATGTGCCCCATACTCATTCACATAGGGTGGGGGCCTAGATCTGGAGGGCTTCTTCTTAAAAGGGGCTCCAAGATTCCCATAAGCCCCCGCCCGCAGACCCCGACAACCACCGGCCAGGGTTGTCCGGAAGAGGCCCTTGTTCTCATCAACATGGGGACATGTGGCCTGGTATGGTCCAGGAAGGGGGGGGGGCGCTTCCATAGGGAACCATTGATTTTGAATAGAGGCAGAGTAACGCAACTAAAAGCCAGCAAGGCTAAACGCGCATTGACGTCAATGCAAAACGCTGATAAAATTGCGTTTTTAAAGCAGCGATTTCCTGCCAGCAACCTAACATCCAGAGCGACTTTTTTGAGTGTCCTGTGTGCATGAAACCTTACAGGACCGGTGCTTTCACAAATAGGCGTACTCAAAGACACCCAACTGCAAAAAGTAGACAGGATTGGGAAACCTTCAGTGGCCAAGTTACAATAGGTGAACGTGAGGATTACTGAAAGTGAATTCTCATGTGGAGTCAGCATTGTGTCCTGTGCAGGCTGATTGCAGAAGAGGCAGAGAAAAAGCAGGCATGCACACAAGGCACTTGTATTGCAGCACAAGTGAACTAGGAAAGCCATGCACGACACAATTTTTTAAGTGTCAAAAACATGCACTTACTGTGCAATGCAATAAAAAAATGTGTCACAGCCATGTACTCTGGCCTGCAACAAATGTAAAAAGAGTTGCGGACATGTCACATCAATGTACCTAAGCTCCGGCAGTCAAGCACGCAACCCCAGAGTGGAAATAACCAGAGATCACCATAAGACCAGCTCAGTGCTAGCCCACCAACTACTGTGACCAAGTCAAAGTACCAGTGCAGCGGCAGTCTGGGGGCGTTCTGTGATTAACAGTCACAGCAACTAGGTACTGGAAAGCTCCTGTGCAAAACCTTTAGTGAGGTATACCCAATTAAGACAGTCTTTGCCTTCCGGTGGGCATACTGCCTAAGGAGTCTTCAGGGACTTGGTTCCACCAAGCATACAGTATCTCACAGAAGTGAATCCACCCCTCACTTTGCTACAATGTAGAGAAGTAGTGAGTGTACAGCTTGTATAACAATGTAAATTTGCTGTCCCCTCAAAATAATTCAACACAGCCATTCATGTCTAAACCGCCGGCAACAAAAGTGAGTACACCCCTAAGTGAAAATGTCCAAATTGGGCCCAAAGTGTCAACATTTTGTGTGGCCACCATTATTTTCCAGCACTGCTTTAACCCTCTTGGGCATGGAGTTCACCAGAGCTTCACAGGTTGCCACTGGAGTCCTCTTCCACTCCTCCATGACGACATCACGGAGCTGGTGGATGTTAGAGACCTTGCGCTCCTCCAGCTTCCATTCTAGGATGCCCCACAGATGCTCAATAGAGTTTTGGTCTGGAGACATGCTTGGCTAGTCCATAACCTTTACCCTCAGCTTCTTTAGCAAGGCAGTGGTCATCTTGTAGGTGTGTTAGGGTCGTTATCATGTTGGAATAGTGCCCCTGTGGCCCAGTCTCTGAAGGGAGGGGATCATGCTCCGCTTCAGTATGTCACAGTACATGTTAGCGTTCATGGTTCCCTCAATGAACTGTAGCTCCCCAGTGCCAACAGCTTGACTGTAAGCAAGACACACTTCACTCGTCACACATGCTTGACACCATCTGAAACAAATATGTTTATCTTGGTCTCATCAGACCACAGGACATGGTTCCAGTAATCCATGTCCTTAGTCTGCTCGTCTTCAGCAAACTGTTTGTGGGCTTTCTTGTGCATCATCTTCAGAAGAGGCTTCCTTCTGGGATGACAGCCATGCAGACCAGTTTGATGCAGTGTGCGGCATATGGTCTGATCACTGACAGCCTGACCCCTTCAACCTCTGCAGTAATGCTGGCAGCACTCATACGTCAATTTCCCAAAGACAACCTCTGGATATGATGCTGAGCACATGTACTCAACTTCTTTGGTCGACCATGGCGAGGCCTGTTCTGAGTGGAGCCTGTCCTAGTAAACCGCTGTATTGTCTTGACCACCGTGCTGCAGCTCAGTTTCAGGGTCTTGGCAATCTTCTTATAGCCTAGGCCAGTGATGGCGAACCTATGGCACACATGCCACAGCTGGCACATAGAGCCATCTCTGCGGGCACGCAAGAGGGTCCAGGTTCACGGCGGGGAGAACACGGCAGCAAGCAGCGGCGAGGTGCAGGAAATTATCTGCATGAGTGAGTGGGCGGCTCCGCAGCCTCCATGTGGAATGCTACAGGCCTAACAGCTGGGGGGGGGGGAGAAGCAAACAGCAGCAAGGTGCAGGAAACTGTCTGCACAAGTGAGTGGGTGGCCCCGCATCCTCCACATGGTAGGCTACAGGCCTGACAGCGCGGGAGGGAGAGAAGAGAAGAGCTTCACCGCTTAATTTTATGGCCGAAGAGGGGCATTCGTGGTGCCTTCCAGAGCCTGGACTCCTCAAACCTCCAACAGCGAGGCCCGGAGAACAGACTGACTGTGGGCCTGGAAGACGAGGACAGGCGGAGAGGCGCAGGCTGTGAGGGAGCCGATGGATGGGACAGAGCAGAGGGCTCTCCCGGATCAAGGATGGAGACAGGTACTGGGCACAATTTTACACTGAATACCTGCATACAAAGACTGGGGCATGGAGGCAGACCAGGGATTACAGATAGGGACAGAGCTATAGGTCTCCCTTTCTCTCAGCTTCCCTCTTTTTCAGTCCCCCCTCCGTGTCCCCCTCTTTCTGCTCCCCCTCGCTGCCCCCCCTCTCTCTCTCTGTGTCCCTCCTCTCTGTGTGTGTGTGTGTCCCCTCTGTGTGTGTCCCCCCTCTGTGTGTGTGTGTGTGTCCCCTCTGTGTGTGTGTGTGTGTGTCCCCCCTCTGTGTGTGTGTGTGTGTCCCCCCTCTGTGTGTGTGTGTCCCCCCTCTGTGTGTGTGTGTGTGTCCCCCCTCTGTGTGTGTGTGTGTCCCCCCTCTGTGTGTGTGTGTGTCCCCCCTCTGTGTGTGTGTGTGTCCCCCCTCTGTGTGTGTGTGTGTCCCCCCTCTGTGTGTGTGTGTGTCCCCCCTCTGTGTGTGTGTCCCCCCTCTCTCTGTGTGTGTGTGTCCCCCCTCTCTCTGTGTGTGTGTCCCCCCTCTCTCTGTGTGTGTCCCTCCTCTCTCTGTGTGTGTCCCTCCTCTCTCTGTGTGTGTCCCCCCTCTCTCTGTGTGTGTCCCCCCTCTCTGTGTGTGTGTCCCCCCTCTCTCTGTGTGTCCCCCCTCTCTCTCTGTGTGTCCCCCTCCCCCCTCTCTGTGTGTGTGTCCCCCCTCTCTCTCTGTGTCCCCTCTCTCTCTGTGTCCCCCCTCTCTCTGTGTGCCCCCCCCCTCTCTCTGTGTGTCCCCCTTCTCTTTGTGTGTCCCCCTTCTCTCTGTGTGTGTCCCCCTCTCTCTGTGTGTCCCCCCCGTGTGTCCGCCCCCCCCCCTGTGTGTGTCCCCTCTCTGTGTGTCCCCTCCCTCTTTCTGCCCCCCCTCCCTCTCAGCATCTCTCACATCCCTCTCACTCTCTGCCCCCTCTCTCTCTGTGTCCCCCCTCTTTCTCTCTGTGTCCCCCCTCTCTCTCTGTGTCCCCTCCCTCTCTCTGTGTCCCCTCCCTCTCTCACACACACAACCTCTCTCTCTCACACAACCGCCTCTCTCTCTCTCTTTTACACACACCCCCATCTCTCTCACACACCCCCTCTCTTTCGCTTAGCACCCCTCTCTCGCAAATTGCCGTGTTGGCACTTTGCAACACAAAACCAACGTATTTATTTAAGTTTGGGCACTCAGGCTCAAAAAGGTTCGCCATCACTGGCCTAGGCCATCTTTATGTAGAGCAACAATTATTTTTTTCAGATCCTCAGAGAGTTCTTTGCCATGAGGTGCCATGTTGTGACCAGTATGCGAGAGTGAGAGCGATAACACCAAATTTAACACACCTGTTCCCCATTCACACCTGAGACCTTGTAACACTAACGAGTCACATGACACCGGGGGAGGGGGAATGGCTAACTGGGCTCAATTTCGACTTTTTCACTTAGGGGTGTACTCACCTTTGCTGCCAGTAGTTTAGACATTAATGGCTGTGTGTAAAGAAGCTGAGGGTAAAGGTGATGGACTGGCCAAGCATGTCTCCAGACCTAAACCCTATTAAGCATCTGTGGGGCATCCTCAAATGGAAGGTGGAGGAGCGCAAGGTCTTTAACATCCACAGCTCTGCAATGTCATCATGGAGAAGTGGAAGAAGACTCCAGTGGCAACCTGTGAAGCTCTGGTAAACTCCATGCCCAAGAGGGTTAAGGCAGTGCTGGAAAATAATGGTGGTCACACAAAATATTGACACTTTGGGCCCAATTTGGACATTTCCACTTAAGGGTGTACTCACTTTGTTGCCAATGGTTTAAACATTAATGGCTGCGTGTTAAGTTATTTTGAGGGGACAGCAAATTTACACGGTTATACAAGCTGTACATTTACTACTTTACATTGTAGCGTAATTTCTTCAGTGTTGTCACATGAAAACATATAATAAAATATTTACAAAAATGTGAGGGGTGTACTCACTTTTGTGAGATACTGTATGTACCTCGGCCCTAGACCTGTAGAGCATCCATTTGCGTAGTCGAATGCCAAATGCAGGATCCAGTGCCAAAGGGCAAAATTACTGGTTGGCCCCACATCATCCTTATTGCAAGGTCCACAAACAGCTCCCCTAGGGCAAAGTAAAGGAGTAGCAGATACAGTTGCAAAATTGAGCCCCAGTTGTGCAGTAGCTGTGGAATTTTGTTAGAAAAAAAACCTAATGATAGCACAAAAAAAAAAATGGAATAGGGTTTGCCAATCTAGGAGAATAGATACCCTTTCCCTGCTCTGAAAGGAACTAGCATGCATGGGAGTGGTTTTGGGGCTGTCCTTACAGCTTTGCCAGAGTCCAATTCGACTGAAGGTAGCAGGTTAACCCAGTATTTCAGAATACTAACCTGTGTAACATAATGTAAGACTAAAAATAAATGCCGTACGGAAATACTGTAAATCATTTCTGCCTTTTGAAATCATGAAGAGGGCTTTCTTACAAGTATAAATAATGTAATAGATAAAAAATATTTCAAGGCAAATTTTTAAAAAAAATTCAACTTTAGGGAAGACTTTCCAAAACATCATAAAACTATTGTCTGTAAAATGCATACACTCTTAAAAAATATGACTTATTGAGCAGATAACTTACATAAAGCGGTCTTCAGATGATCCAGTATATCGTTTTCATACACAGCCCTCTCTTCCCATATAGATAGGACCCTAGCCAAATGCTTCTTACAGCTCTCATCTGTTTCACTACGGCAAAATAATTAAGATATTAATAGAAAGGCAAAACTAGAAAGTAAAAAAATAAGTTAAAGTGGTTGTAGAGTCTCAAGGTTTTTCACCTTAATGTATTCCAGTATTCCATGCATTAAGGTAAAAACCTTCTGTGCTGCAGCTCCCCCCCCCCCTTTTCTTACCTGAGTCTGATCCGATCCAGCGATGTGCACGAGCGCAGCGGCTCCAGCAGCTGTCGCTCTCCCCATTGAACAAATTGATAGCAGCAGCAGCCATTGGCTCCCGCTGCTGTCAATCAAACGCTGTGACAGGGGAGCAGGGGGCGGGGCTGAGTTCCGCAATCTGTATCAAAGGACGCAGCCGCGGGATTCAGAAGCGAGCCCACATGGGTGCCCCCATGGAAAGCGGCTTTCCGTGGAGGCAAACAAAGCCAGGGGCACCGGGGGGAACCCAGAAGGGGAGGATTGGGGCTGCTCTGTGCAAAACCATTGCAAAGAGCAGGTAGGTATAGGCATGTTTGTAATATTTTTTTGAAAAAAAAAAATTGAAGCTTTACAACCACTTTAAGGGGCTAGCTACATATGTATACCTAAACTAATATAGAATTTCAGTTACAAAATGAATACTGTTAGGCTGACTCAATGACGTAATTCTTAAAGTTGTAAGAGACTATTAGCAAGATCAGCTAGCTGAAGTTGTTCGTCCCCATTCCAAACTGCCAACATGTAGTTTCACTCAGGAAGCTGCATAGTAGATGGATAGGGGCTAGTGTTTGGGCCTTGTTTTAGAGGCTAGGTTAGTACAAAGCCCACTCTAAGGGTTAGGTTAAATGTTAGGACCAAATGGAGGGTTTACCAGTTACATTTT
This sequence comes from Lithobates clamitans, assembly GCA_037952925.1. NCBI lineage: Eukaryota > Metazoa > Chordata > Amphibia > Anura > Ranidae > Lithobates > Lithobates clamitans. The sequence goes on along the minus strand of JBBGZY010000350.1, from coordinate 940,306 downwards.
AGGGGGAGATAAAAGTGACTCTGTTGCTTAAAGCGGAGCTCCACCCAAAAAGAGAAGTTCCGCTTTAAGCACTTTTCCCCCCCTCCCCTGCCACATTTGGCATGTCATTTTTTTTTTTTTGAGGGGGGTGGGTACCTAGTTTTGACAGAAAAGTTTGAGTGGAAGTTCTCCTCTCCCCCCCTCTCCTTACAGTCTTCTTGGACACAGAGGTCTCAGAAGACTGCCGGACCATTCAGCATGCGCAGTGCACACCGGGCTGTGAAGCCCCAAGCTGCCACAGTTGAAATGCCAGCTCCAGGAAACGGAGAGGGAGAAAAGTGACCATTCAGGTGACCACATCTTTGGATCCTGGGACAGGTGAGTGCGTTTATTAAAAGTCAGCAGCTAAACTTCTAATAAACACAAAAACGAGTGGAGCTCCTCTCTAGAATAAATAATGAAATCTGCTAGTAGGCATGCAATGCAGGTGCATGCACATACCTACAGCAGTTTTCATTATTCCGTTTACACCTGTATGCCCATTGTGATCTAGCAAAGCTCTGCCACTTCTTGACCTGAGCTTGCATGCCCCCCTTTCCACCCAACACTTACATTCTTAATTGCCAGGAAGGCAGCCCACCATAGTAGCTGGCCAACAGGAATGTATGAGAGGAGTGTCGAGTTTTGCTCATCCAGAACTGTCTGGCATTGTACAGGAGGCAATAAAAGCTGCTGCATTCAGTTTATACCTGCCAACTTTCAGTCATTAAAGCTGGCCATATAGTATACAATTTCCCTTTTCAATTTCCTTTAGCTTTACAGTACCTTCAGCTATGCAGTGCAAGGACTTGCCTGATTGCATAAAAATTGAAAGTGTTTTGGTTTGACCTCATATTATATGGTTTTGGTAAATCTAAATGAAAATTGTACAAGAAAAATGTATAATGTATGGCCAGCCTAACAGTCATTGCAATTGTTAAGGGCCCCCTTTAGGAGATGATTAATGTTTAAATAGGTAAAGGATGTGTTGGGGGACGGGGGGAGGGCTTTAGTGTAGGAGGTGTGGTGTTTTTTTTTTTTTTTTTTTACACGCTGCCCATCTACATTATTGCTATTAAGCCTTGCACTAAGATCTACCTGTTTTGTGCCCATCTTGTAATGGAAGGTGAGCAAGCCTGGGAATGCCAGTGCAATGACCTTCCTGCTAGAAATCTCAAGACAAAGTTTGGTGAAGTATCTGCATTGCCAATATTAACCACTTACTTACCAGGCCAGTTCTGACACTTCTCACATACACATAAAAATCTACTTTTTTTTGCTAGAAAATTACTTAGAACTCCCAAACATGCATATATATATATATATATATATATATATATATATATATATATATATATATATATATATATATATATATATATATATATATATATATATATATATATATATACACACACACACATATATATATATATATATATATATATATATATATATATATATATATATTTAGCAGCGAGCCTATGGAATAATATGATGGGTGTTACAATTTGTTATGTCACACAGTATTTGAGCAGCGATTTTTCAAAATAATACACTTTAATCAATTTTATTGCACACAGACAATATAATACCCCTAATTTTGTATATTATGAAAGATGATGTTATGGTGATGATGTCACGCTGAGTTGATACCTAACATGTCACGCTTTAAAACTGCGTCTGCCTGTGGAATGGTGCCAAACTACAAAACTACAGTACTTAACACCTTCCCATCCGGTTTATGGCACATTGACAGCCAGGTGGGCCTTTGGAGTGGATGTCATATGATGTCCTCCCAGAAAGTGCCGCACAGCAGCGCGATCTGTCACCCAGCCGACTATTGATCAGTGTACCTGCTCGCTGCCAGTAGCATGTAACCACTGTGACCAATCACAGCAGATCACATGACAGTTGTAAACAATGGATGGCTTTCATCCATTGTTTGAACAAACTTGATAAATCGATTTCATTCAGTAAAATGCTTGCTTATAACAATGAAAGTCTTTGCTTCAAGCAATCATAATGTGTAAAAAATAAACCCTGAACACTTCCCCATAGTATTACAATGTTACTATAGTAACATTTTATTGCTTTGGTCAGTGTGTTAAAAAAAACAAAAATTGAAAAAAAATGTAATAAAAAAAAACAAAAAATTGAAAAAAAAAATTATTTGTTATTTTTTTTTCATACTGTCACCAGTGTCCCTGATCACCACCACACCAGTTATATGATGATGTTGTACTGCACTGGTGATGGTAAAAAAAAAAGATAAACATTTTTTTTTTTTAATTTCTTCCTTTTCCAAAAAAACGAACTTGTCATGCCTCTTAAGAAATACCTTGGACTCTATCTACATTCCAAAAAGGTCATTTGGGGGATATTTGTACTGTCCTGACATTTTCAGGCCTCAAGAAATTAGATAGGCCATCAGTACATAAGGACTGATCAATTTTCAGATACGGTATGTATACCATAGTTTGTGGACTCTATAACCTTCCTACAGACAAAATAATAAACACTGATTTGGGTTATTTTCACCAAAGAAATGTAGCAGAATACAGTGGTAGAATATTTATTTGATCCCCTGCAGATTTTGTAAGTTTGCCCATTTACAAAGAAATTAAGAGTCTGTAATTTTTATCATAGATGCGATAGTGATAGAGACTTAATATCAACCAAAAAATCCAGAAAAAAACATGATACAAATGTTATAAATTGAGTTGCAGTTCAGTGAGTAAAATAAATATTTGATCCCCAAGCAAAACGTGACTTAGTACTTTGTGAAGAAACCCTTTTTGACAAGCACAGAGGTAAGACCTTTCTTGTAGTTGGTTACCAGGTTTGCACACATCTGAGGAGAGATTTTGGTCCACTCTTCTTTACAGATCTTCTCTAAATCCCTAATGTTTCTTGGCTGTCACTTGACAACTCAAAGTTTTAGCTCCCTCCATGAATTTTCTATAGGATTAAGGTCTGGAGACTGGCTAGGCCACTCCATGACCTTCTTTTTGAGCCATTCCTTTGTTGTCTTGGCGGTATGTTTTGGGTCACTGTCATGTTGGAAGACCCATCTTCAGTGTTCTGGCTGAGGGAAGAAGGTTCATAACCTAAACTTTACATTACACGGCCTCGTCCATTGGCCCCTTAATGCAACAAAGTCGGCCTGTACCTTTAGCAGGGAAACAGCCTCAAAGCATAATGTTTCCACCTCCGTGCTTGACTGTAAGGATGGTGTTCTTATGGTCATTGTCAGCATTTTTCTTCCTCCAAACACAGTGAGTAGAGGTAATGCCAAAGAGCTCAATTTTGGTCTCATCTGACAACAGTACTTTCTCTCAATCCTTCTTTGTATCATTTAGGTATTCATTGGTACACTTTATACAGGCCTGTACATGCACCTTCTAGAGCAGGGGGGGGGGGCCTTGCGGGCACTGCAGGATTTCAATCCATGGCAGTGTATTGCTTTCCAATGGTTTGTTTGGTGACTGTGGGCCCAACTGCCTTGAGATCATTCACAAGTTCCTCCCGTGTAGTTCTGGGATGATCCCTCACTTTTCTCATGATCATCCTTACCCCATGAGGCGAAATCCTGCATGGAACTCCAGACCAAGGGCAATTGATGCTTATTTTGTATTTCTTCCATTTGAGAATAATTGCTCCAACAGTTGTCTCCCTCTCACCAGGCTTCTTGCTGATGGTCTTGTAGCCCATTCCAGCCTTGTACAGGTCTACAATCTTGTCCCTGAAATCCTTTGATAGCTCTTTGATCTTTCCCATGATGGTGAGGTTTGAATGGAAGAAAGTGATTCTGTGGACAGGTGTCTTTTATACACACAAGTTGTCATTAGGAGCACCTTTTTAAAATGACAGGACTAATCTGTGTACCATATGAGCACATACTGTAGCCAGTGTGTGGGAGCCACAATTATTGTTGGTTGGTAGGGGAAAAAATACTTATTTTACTCACTGAACTGCAACTCAATTTATAACATTTGTATCATATGTTTTTTCTGGATTTTTGGTTCATATTCTGTATCTTTCATTTAAAATACACCTATGATAACAATTATACACCCTTCGTTTCTTTGTAAGAGGGCAAACTTACAAAATCTGCAGGGGATCAAATAGTTCATTTCCCCACTGTACATTTTGGCCTAAATTTATGAAGAACAATTATTTATTAGCAAAATTTCATAATGGAAACAAAGAAAAACGCATTTATGTAACAAAAAAATTAAAAAAAAAACCAGTGGTGATTAAATACCACTAGGGCTGAAACAACTAATCGATTAATCAACAACTAATCGATTATGAAAATAGTTGTCAACTGTTTTCATAATCGATTAATCGGCCAGCCGATTAGTTGGCCTGCATAAATAATGCATTATTTGTTTACATATCAGGAAATACAGTGCAACACACATACAGCTCAGTACACCATCCATACATGTCAGTCAGTGCCTGAGAACTTGTGAATATGAATGTGTGAGGAGCAATGTCTCAAGGGACATGTAGTCCTGGGCAGGAAGTGTGTGGTTCTAAAAGCAGAAGTTTTTTTTGTACCTTGCTATCGGGGCACTCTATACTATACTTTGAAGCTTGCTATTGGGGCACTCTGAAGGCAGGAGGAGCCAGGAGCATCGGTGGGGGACCACAGAAGAGGAGAATCAGGACTACTCTGTGCAAAACCATTACACAGAGCAGGTAAGTTTAACATGTTTGTTGTTTAACCACTTAAGCCCCGAAAGATTTTCCCCCTTAATGACCAGGCCATTTTTTGAAATACGGCACTGCGTCGCTTTAACTGACAATTGCGAAGTCGTACAATGTTGTACCCAAACAAAATGTATGTCCTTTTTTCCCCACAAATAGAGCTTTCTTTTGGTGGTATTTGCTCACCTCTGCGGTTTTTATTTTTTGCGCTATAAACAAAAAAAGGAGCGACAATTTTGAAAAAAAAACACAATTTTTTTTACTTTTTGCTATAATAAGTACCGTATCAAAAAAAAAAAAAATGTCTTCATCAGTTTAGGCCGATATATGTTCTTCTACATATTTTTGGTAAAAAAAAAAAAAAGAAATCGCAATAAGCATATACTGTTCGGTTTGCACAAAAGTTATAGCATCTACAAAATAAGGATAGATTTATGGAATTTTTATTATTATTTTTTTTTTACTAGTAATGGCGGTGATCTGCGATTTTTATCGGGACTGAGACATTGCGGCCGACAAATCGTACACTTTTTTGGGACCACTGACATGTATACAGCGATCAGTGCTATAAATAGCCACTGATTACTGTATATATGTCACTGGCAGAGAAGGGGTTAACAATAGGGGGCGATCAAGGGGTTAAATGTGTTCCCTATGTGTGTTCTAACAGTGGGGGGAATGTGACTGACTAGAAGAGGAGACCGATCGTTCCTACTTAGTAGGAACACACGATCGGTCTCCTCTCCCCTGACAGAACGGGGATCTGTGTGTTCACACACACAGATCCCGGTTCTCGTTCTGTCACGAGCGATCGATGATGCCCGACGGTCATCGTGCCCACTGGGCACATGTATCGGCGCCGAGGTGTCGCTGCGGGCGCGTCTGCTACAGCATCTTAAAGAGCTGACGTACAGCTATGGCGGCTCGCACAGGGGAGCCAACCTGCCACAGTATAACTGAGGTGACTAGTCGGGAAGGGGTTAAAAAAAAAATCACTTTAAAGACTCTATGCAGGGAAGATCAGCATCTGAACCCAAAGAAGGTGGAGGCTGAAAGACTGGAGGTAATAGAAGGCATTACAATTACATTTAAAGTTTAGCAGTATTGTGCATTATATTTATAATTATTATATCCATGAAAACAAAAAAAAAAGTTTTCAGCTTTCTCCCCTCCACCCTTCATATCTCCTTGTTATAATGCTTACTTCTGAGTGTATTTATTCTAGAATATATATATATACCGTATTTATCGGCGTATAACACGCACTTTTTTCCCCTTAAAACCAGAGGAAAATCGCAGGTGCGTGTTATACGCCGATCCCCTGCGATCCCGACCAGTCACATTTTCAAAATCGCCGACCGCGATTTGAAAATGGCGCCGCCGGCGCCGAAATACACAGAGCCGGTCCTCGGCCCTTCCCGGCGGCTCTTGTTCACTTTCGGCTCCACTCGTAGTCCCGAGCGGAGCTATCCGAACCTACTCGGCTAGGTTCGGATAGCTCCGCTCGGGACTACGAGTGGAGCCGAAAGTGAACAAGAGCCGCCGGAAAGAGCCGAGGACCGGCTCTGTGTATTTCGGGGCCGGCGGCGCCATTTTCAAATCGCGATCGGCGATTTTGAACCCCAGAATGGCTGGGATCACTGGGGCAAGGCTGCACTGGGGAAGGCTGCACTGACAAGGCTGCACTGGGGAAGTCTGCACTGACAAGGCTGCACTGACAAGGCTGCACTGGGGAAGGCTGCACTGACATGGCTGCACTGACATGGCTGCACTGACATGGCTGCACTGACAAGGCTGCACTGAGAAGGCTGCAATGATGGGCATTTAAATGTAAGTTTTTTTTCCCTTCAACTTCCCTCCTAAAAGTTTTTTTTTTTCCTTAAAATTCCCTCCTAAATTGGGGTGCGTGTTATACGCCGGTGCGTGTTATACGCCAATAAATACGGTATATATATATATATATATATATATATATATATATATATATATATATATATATATATATATATACACACACACACATATACACACACACACACACACAGTAGGGACGGAAAGTATTCAGACCCCCTTAAATTTTTCACTCTTTGTTATTTTGCAGCCATTTGCTAAAATCATTTAAGTTCATTTTTTTCCCCTCATTATTGTACACACAACACCCCATATTGACAGAAAAACACAGAATTGCTGACATTTTTGCAGATTTATTAAAAAAGAAAAACTGAAATATCACATGGTCCTAAGTATTCAGACCCTTTGCTCATTATTTAGTAGAAGCACCCTTTTGATCTAATACAGCCATGAGACTTTTTGGGAAAGATGCAACAAGTTTTTCACACCTGGATTTGGGGATCCTCTGCCATTCCTCCTTGCAGATCCTCTCCAGTTCTGTCAGGTTGGATGGTAAACGTTGGTGGACAGCCATTTTTAGGTCTCTCCAGAGATGCTCAATTGGGTTTAAGTCAGGGCTCTGGCTGGACCATTCAAGAACAGTCACGGAGTTGTCGTGAAGCCACTCCTTCGTTATTTTAGCTGTGTGCTTAGGGTCATTGCCTTGTTGGAAGGTAAACCTTCAGCCCAGTCTGAGGTCCTGAGCACTCTGGAGAAGGTTTTTGTCCAGGATATCCCTGTACTTGGCCACATTCATCTTTTCCACAATTGCAACCAGTCGTCCTGTCCCTGCAGCTGAAAAACACCCCCACAGCACGATGCTGCCACCACCATGCTTCACTGTTGGGACTGTATTGGACAGGTGATGAGCAGTGCCTGGTTTTCTCCACACATACCGCTTAGAATTAAGGCCAAAAAGTTCTATCTTGGTCTCATCAGACCAAAGAATTTTATTTCTCATCATTTTGGAGTCCTTCAGGTGTTTTTTTAGCAAACTCCATGTGGGCTTTCATGTGTCTTGCACTGAGGAGAGGCTTCTGTCGGGCCACTCTGCCATAAAGCCCCGACTGGTGGAGGGCTGCAGTGATGGTTGACTTTCTACAACTTTCTCCCATCTCCCGACTGCATCTCTGGAGCTCAGCCACAGTGATCTTTGGGTTCTTCTTTACCTCTCTCACCAAGGCACTTCTCCCCTCAGTTTGGCCGGAAAGCCAGCTCTAGGAAGGGTTCTGGTCGACCCAAACGTCTTCCATTTAAGAATTATGGAGGCCACTGTACTCTTAGGAACATTAGGTGCAGCAGAAATTTTTTTGTAACCTTGGCCAGATCTGTGCCTTGCCACAATTCTGTCTCTGAGCTCTTCAGGCAGTTCCTTTGACCTCATGATTCTCATTTGCTCTGACATGCACTGTGAGCTGTAAGGTCTTATATAGACAGGTGTGTGGCTTTCCTAATCAAGTCCAATCAGTATAATCAAACACAGCTGGACTCAAATGAAGGTGTAGAACCATCTCAAGGATGATCAGAAGAAATGGACAGCACTTGAGTTAAATATATGAGTGTCACAGCAAAGGGTCTGAATACTTAGGACCATGTGATATTTCAGTTTTTCTTTTTTAATAAATCTGCAAAAATGTCAACAATTCTGTGTTTTTCTGTCAAAGTGGGGCGCTGTGTGTACATTAATGAGGAAAAAAAATGAACTTAAATGATTTTAGCAAATGGCTGCAATATAACAAAGAGTGAAAAATTTAAGGGGATCTGAATACTTTCCGTCACCACTGTGTGTGTGTATATATATATATATATATATATATATATATATATATATATATATATATATATATATATATATATATATATATATATATATATATATATATATATATTTATTACTTTCACTGTTTCACAGTATAAATGAGAACCCCTTATAGTAGTGGTTATGTGCTCTTTTTGTTGTACTATAAAAGGGCTAATTTTAGTTTTTTCAACCCCATGATGACAGGTGATACAAAAAAGGCATGCTGCTACTAAACGTCTTAGGCCTGGTTCACACCTATGCGTTTCTTTTGGTGCTTTTTCCAGAACGCACTACAGTTCATTTAATATGTTTTCCTATGGGACATGTTCACATCTATGTTTTTTTCAGCTGCTGCATATTTGGAAAGGGTTTAAGGACTTTTTTTAATGCAAAAAGGTGCTTTCTTTGGTTCAATAGACTTCAATAGAGAAGGTGTAAAAAAACATGTAGTTTGTTGTTGCTGCGATTTGTGTTTTTTTTATCTGCCCAACAACAAATTGGGCAAAAATAATGCAAAACACGCAAATCGCAGGAAAATCGCTGGTGCAAAAATGCAAACTGCACAGTAAAAAGCACTACGGAAACAGATCAAAAGCAAACTACATAGGTGTGAACCAAGCCTTATGCTGGCCATACACTTAGCGATTTACAGATGACAATATTCATTACGAAAAATATTTGTACATTCGCTGACTAAAAGAATGTTGTTTGAAAATTTCACTTGCTTTTAACATTTAGTTTTAAATTAGAGATTTTGCTCCCTAACCATATAGCTGGTTATTTATATTTACCACTGCGTATAGATATTTAAGAATAAATTGCCTTTTATTTTAAACTTTACAATTTAAAGGGGTTTTAAACTCTTGTGGTTTTTCACCTTAATGTATTGATGCATTAAGGTGAAAAACCTTCTGTAGTGCAGCAGCTCCCCAGAGCCCCCCTTTTACTTACCTGATCCCGAACTTTCCAGTGACGAGAACAAGCCCTGCAGCTCCAGACACTGCCTCGGTCCTGATTGGATAGATTGATGGCAGCAGCCATTGGCTCCCGCTGCTGTCAATCAAATCCAGTAACACGGGAGCTGCGGGGGCGGGGCTGAGTGCTGCTTTCTGTGTCAATGGATGTAGCAGCAGGACTCGGGAGGGCTCCCGCACAAGTGTCCCCTTGGAATGCGGGTCTCCGAGGGGGCACTCGATGTGGAGAGGAGCCAGGAGCACCACTGGGGGACCCAAGAAGAGGAGGATTGGGGCCACTCTGTGCAAAACCCTTGCAGAGGAGGTAAGTGTGACATGTTTGTTATTTTTTTGAAAAAAAAACCCTTTACAACCCAGTTAACTAACTTATACAGCACACTTTTTTTGAGGTTATTATCCGATTAATCGAAACAATAATCGGCCAACTAATCGATTATGAAAACAATCGTTAGTTGCAGCCCTAAATACCACCAAAAGAAGGCTATAGTTGTGTGAACAAAATGATAAAAATTTAGTTTAGGTACAGTATTGAATGACTGCGCAATTGTCAGTGAAACAGCACTAAAAACTGAAAATTTGCATGGGCAGGAATGCAGGGCAGTAGATATTTTTTTTTCCTGGGGGGTCTGGTCTTTCAAACTTAAAGGCATCATTTACACTTTAATGTTGGGGGAGGTACGGCAAAAACATGTGACAGCAGAGTGATGCCATGAGACTTTGCAGCGCAGCAAAAATTATCCCCATTCAACTGAATAGAACACAATGCACGCAGTTGTGGTGCGGTAGTGTACTCATTAGTACAGCATGCTCCTCCTAAGCTCCCTAGTTTTTTTTTCCATTCAGCCCGCTGGGTTTAACTAAAAAAAACTTAGCGTATGAACCAGGCTTTATATCTCATTCATATGTTCTAAATGGAAATGGAATGGCAAATATACCATGAATACCTACAGCCAGGATCCCAGATGTTCCAATTTTTGTCAGCTGCTCAGTCTGTTCACCTGAGTGATGGGCTGAAAAGAGCCACTGCTGTTAACATGTATCTGCATATCCAGTGGTCCCCGTGTTTAAGCTCCTGGGGACAAAGTAAAACATGTTGGGGTGTGGCCTGGCGGAAATTCGGGCTGAGGTAGTCTTTCCCATCACTACTACATTACCATAGGACCGTGGATATGCGGCACCAGGTTTTTTTTTTTCTCTCTTCCCTTTAGTGACTACAGGAGCTGGGATGAGCTCCATCCCTTGCGGGCACTCCTGCAGCACATTCGGTATCATCTACATTACTCCCCACATCAATTGAGCATGAGCGACACACTAACAAACCATGGATCACAGTGGTTACATGTTAGGGACAAATTTCTGACCCTGGATGCACAGAGATTTTATCCAAGGGCAAAAATGTATCCCTACCTGTATCCTCCTGGATGTGCAGATACATGTGGATACATGTTTACAGCAGCAGACAGCCTTGGCTCTTTTCAGCCCATCACTCAGGTGTACAGGCTGAGCAGATATTGGAACATCTGAGATCCCGGGTGCAGGTATTTGCAGTATACTTGCTGCACCATGGTCATGTAGGATTTATGAATGAGACCCAAGACTGGATTTTAGCTAACCTTACTGTGCAAGTTGAGCAGGTGCAAGGGGCAACATATTTTGGTAGGCAGTAAATTCAGTGATTTATTTAAACCTTAAAAAACTGTGTCCTAAGAAATTTTATGAAATGTTTTAAGAAATGAAAAAAATATATATATTGTGCGCTGCCTACCGCAGGATGGTGCCCTTTGCACTTGGTCAATATGGTTGGCTTTTATTCAGTCTTAAACTGCAGTAAACCCAGCTTTTGAACTTGTACCTACAAGTAAGCCTCTAATAATGCTTACCTGTAAGTACAGTGAATAGCTCCTAAGCTTGTGGTATTTAGGAGATATTCACATGGAAAGCAGCTGTGATGTCAACGGTGCATGCACTCTGAAGGGACGGCATACCGCTTGGTGGTGGTACTTCTGGAGGGGAGTGCAATTCGTTCTGCACTTTGGTGACCCATTTTTAGCCGACAGCCAGCTATAGCCCGCTGTGAGCTGACATTGCTCAGCAGGTCTAGGCTGTGGAAAGATCCTAACTTTAAAGTCAAGATTCACCCAGATGCCCTGCCCCCTCCACAGCCTGGCATTCCAGTGAGCTTGGGGGGGGGGGGCAGAGCCAGGGACTGACAGTCACCACTCTTTGCTCACTGAAGGCTAAGAACTGAGTGATCAGCGGTCTTTGTTTGTCTTAGAAACAGCTGGGGACAGATGCAACATTGGATCAATGCTCCATCCACCTGGGTAAGTATAATTTTAAAAAAAACATCTCTTTTAAAAGGAAAAAATCCCCCTCTCCCTCCTAAGAACCCTCCCTCCCCAAGCAAAGATTCCCATTGTAAAATATCTCCCTTCCTCAAATATCCCCCCAAAAATTAAACCCCCCTGTCTCTAAACCGACCCCCCCCCCAAAGCAAAAATATCTCCCACAGTCAACACCCTCTCCCCCAGCAAAGATTCCTAATTATGAAGAAAATCTCCCTTCATCCAATCAAACTCCCTCCCAGAAGCAAAATCCCTGCCATTAACCACCCCCTGTAAACTTCTTTACAAGAAACTCCCCCCTTCTCCAAAAGCAAACCCACCTCCCTTTCCTTAACCCTCCACCACCAAAAGAAACTCCCCCAGGCTGGAATTCTTACTTCCTCCTTCCCAGAACAGAAAATTGACGCCTCCCCACTTACCAGACCTCAGATTCAGCACGGCACAGAAGTAGGAAAACTTCTGCATCCCCAGTCTCCCTTCAGCTGTGTCATATGATACTTTGAGGAGTAGTCTAGGAGTTCCCTCAACCATGCACTGTCAATTGCCAGTGTGCTATCGAGAAGTGCCCGGTATTGTACTACGCATGTGTCATCCGGAACAGCACAACAGCCGATTTGGTGATCACCTGGGCTGACGTAACCAGGGAGCATGTGCACATCGTAGGAGTTATCTCTCGATGGGAGATACCATTTCACAGGCACAATTTAAACCTATACGAACAGCGGGGGAGACCGTAGTTCTCAGGTTGTGCATCGCCGCTGCTGGAGGACGGCTAGTGGCTGTGTTGAAGGCCTGGCTTTGTCTGTGTTGCAACCCGCCCTGTCGCACAGGCAAAACACAGCAAACCCACCCTGCAACACAGACAAAACTGGACCATCAGCACACCGTAAAGCCGCCCCGCAACAACGAGGTACAATGTGAGAACTACGGTCTCCCCCGCTGTTTGTATAGGTTTCAATGGTGGCCCTGAAATGCTATCTCCCATTGAGAGATGCCACCTACGATGTGTGCTTGCGCCCTGGTCATGTGTCTCCAGCTGATCGGCAAAAGTGCGGCTCCGTCCTGCGCATGCACTACTCGATGGGGGGGAACCTCGACAGAACACCAGCATCTGAGACCTTGCAGTAATTTCATGTTTTTCAGACGGACCCCTTATTAATCTGAGGGGGTGGGACACAATAGAAGGGGGGATGGCTTCTGCACTCCGAAACGGATTGCTTCTACTGTGCTGATGCTGGGGCTAAAAAGCAGGGACACTGTGCATTTTGCCAAGATGCTCTGCGGGGGGGGGGGGTTGAACACCCTTGACTCCCCCTTATCTACACCCCTGCAGGAACGGGGTAAAAGTGCACTATATTTAAGTGGTTAAAATTCTCCATAGGCAACGCTTTAAGCGCCTTTACAGATTACCAGTTTAGAGATACAAAGGAGGCCTGGTGCTAAAATTGCTGCTCTCTGACGTGCTCGACAATACCTCATGTGTGGTGCGATTACCGTTTATACATGTGTGCGGGACTTGAGTATGCGTTCACATTTGCACATAAGCATGGGGGCACTTTAAATTTTTTTAATAATATTATTTATTTTATCCAAAACTTTTTTTTACATTGTCTCTTTTTTTGATATATATACATATATATATATATATATATACATATATATATATATATATATATATATATATATATATATAAACTTTATTGCTATTACAAGGGATAAACAACATCCCTTGCGACAGCATGGGCCATGACAGGTCCTCTTTATGGCGAGATCTGGGGTCTATTAGATCCCAAATCTCTCTTCTGGCCTCCAGTGCAGCCGGTCAGACACAGATTCCCTGGCCATTAACAGAGGTAAGTAGCTGAAACTGAAAGTGACAAAATCCTCGTCGCTTATGATTTTCGGGGTCACAGAGAGGAAGGAACAATGTCAGTTCCTCACTCTCTGTATAGTGCCGCCGCCAGTCGCATCGCTCCCGGGCTTCATGATTGGATGGCAGAGCCTGGGTGAAAGTCTTGTCAATATTCCTATCGCACACGTACCTGGCAAATATGGCTCTTAAAATGGTGGGTGCTGCAGCGATTACCAGCTGGGTCCTGGAAACATCAAACAAGTGTACATATTCGCCAGCACACCATGGATCAATAATCACCGTCCAAAGGTTTCTTTTATTGAGAGAGATCACATCACAGAGATAAGTGCAAAGTTTCGCAGCCGCGCAGGGCCCCTTCGTCAGGCAGGTGATCGCCTGTGGAAAGGCGCTGACGGGAAGGGGGGGGGGACTCTTTCTGTCACCCGCAGAAGTGACCGAGTGGCTGATCACTTCTGCCTTAAAAGGGAAAGTTCAGCTGTACATTTTGATACCGGAATGAGGCCTGCAGATGCAAGACTTGTCCCGGTATAACCACTGCAACCTAAGGATGTCCATGGATGTCCTATGGTTGGCAAGTGTTTAAAGCAGACCTTCCATTTTGAAAGTGGATGTCACTGAAGTCTGGCATCCCCTTCCACATTTTTTGTGCAAGCCCACTAATGACATTGGCGCTTGATCTTGCGCACATGCTGTACTTACAAGATCTTTTGAGATCTCACAATTTACATATAAGATCTCCCTGGAAGGCACTGGTGGCATAGCTTACCTGGAAGTTATGTTCACTAAAAGATCTTTTACTTTATATTTGCACGTAATGTGTTTGTATACTGTTTTTGAGCAAGCAGTGCTGCATGTATCTGAGATTTAGGTTGGGGGGGGGGGGGAGTTGTGGAAAACCCCATTTTACCTAAAACTGAAATACCAGTTTTAGGGGAACAAACACTTTAGGCTATTTTGCACAGGTGTTAAAAAGGTGCACCAAGAATACGATCCCAAGGTCTTTGGACTATTAAAAGGATGTATTGAACTGAACCCAACAGTACACTGCAAGAGCACAGCAGAGCTTTTGCCTCAAGCTCTATTATTCTGGCCTCAGTAAGTCCACAGAGAAAAAAACATTTAAACGCATGCAGGTTCAGGATACAAATCTGCATTATCACTCTAACCAGTTCATCATCTAGGATGGAAAAGGACCTGGGGGTCCTAGCAGATGACAGGCTCAGCAATGGCATGCAATGCCAAGCTGCTGCTAACAAAGCAAACAGAATATTGGCATGCATTAAAAAGGGGATTAATTGCAAAGCTATAACGATAATTCTCACGCTCTACAAGACTCTGGTCCGGCCCCACCTAGAGTATGCTGTCCAGTTCTGGGCACCAGTCCTCAGGAAGGATGTACTGAAAATGGAGCGAGTACAAAGAAGGGCAACAAATCTAATAAAGGGTCTGGATGATATTAGTTATGAGAAAAGGTTGCGAGCACTGAACTTATTCTCTCTGGAGAAGAGACACTTGAGAGGGGATATGATTTCAATTTACAAATACCGTACTGGTGACCCCACAATAGGGATAAAACTTTTTTGCGGAAGGGAGTTTAACAAGACTCGTGGCCACTCATTTAAATTAGAAGAAAAGAGGTTTAACCTTCAACTACGTTGAAGGTTCTTTACTGTAAGAGCGGCAGGGATGTGGAAGTCCCTTCCACAGGCGGTGGTCTCAGCGGGGGGCATCGATAGTTTCAAGAAACTATTAGATAAGCACCTGAACGACCACAACATACAGGGATATACAATGTAATACGGACATATAATCACACACATAGGTTGGACTTGATGGACTTTTTTCGACCTCGCCTACTATGTAACTATTATAAGTGCAGCACAGCAATGTTAAAAACAAACCACAAAGTTAAAAAAAAATAATTATATTGTTGCCTGAGTCAGAAGAGACTACCTCCTCCCTCACTCCTCAAAACCATTGGATTGAAAACTGAGAGGGGTCCTGTCACCACAATAGTTTTAAATACCACAGATAACTTTAACGCTAAAAAATAACCTCTGTTGATGACTGTCCCAGCTTTGGCTGCTGGTCCGTTTGATGACTGAAAGAGTGAGACTGATGTCCACCCTCCCCTCCTCCAATCCCAGAAAGCTTTGCAATGAGTGAAAAGAAAACAAGGCTTTTCTGAATTGGTGTAAAATGAGCAAATACTGTACCGTATGCGCAATGTATTTTTACACAGCAAATGGGCTAAATTTGTTCTTACCCAAAGAGTTCAGTTTTATTGCAGTGTTTTCATGGGGAGATACCCTTTTTCTAACCAGTTGCCTACCTTGGGCGTCTTACAAATGTCCATAAACCCCCCCCCCCCCTCTCTGTACACAGGACGAGTCTTGTACGCCCTGCACTTTCTTATTTTTTCTTATCTCCTTCTGCTCAGCTACTGTGCACAGCCCGTGAGATTCTATAACTGGGAGCTAGTCTGAAGTCTTCCTCACTGGATGATCACTCTGACAGACAATCACAGTGATTAGTGTAACATTTTAAGCCAAAACAACACAGTAACACAGTAGCCATTTTATCTCCTGCAGTTCCTGTTAGACAGATTTGTGAGTGAGAGAGTTGCAGCTGACAAAGAAAAGTTTTTATTGCGTGCACAGGGAATTTAATTAACCAGGACATGCTCTTTTTTTTTTTTTTTTTTTACTACCTAACCCTTTTATTTTCTATTTTTCTCTTTAGTTTCTATTTTAAATTATTTGCTGGAAACTTTTTTTTATAAAAGCACATATATACATTGTTATCTTTAAGGATTTACTGTTAAAATACATGGTTTAGGGTGTATCTGTTTTATTTTAAATCAGTAAGAACTATAAATTACTGATGCATTGTGAGAAAAATTAAAATTAAATGTATGCAAAAAAAACCAAAAAAAAAACCACTTTATTTATTTTGTAAATAACTTTAACATGCTTTGTACCAAAAATGTAATGTTAATGTTGCAGTAAATAGAACAAGCAGCAGAATAGAATGTATGTTTTCCTCACATTAATGGTACTTGTGTTCAAAATATTACTGATCAAACTTGAAAAAATACCTTTTTTTAAGATAATTACTATTTTCCCCCTTAAAATGCAAATAAATCAAAACAACTCCAAGAGGACTTTAGGGTCATGAGAAAGCCCTGTTTGTCCCCCAAAAAACAATATATGTATCAGTTCTTTATCATAAGTAACTACAAAGGTATAGCCTCATGAACAGACACATAGCAGAAATGTGAAATATGGTCTGGTCCATAGGGGGTAAACAGGTGAGAGAGCCAAAGTGGCTATAGACTTAGAGTCAGTGATGTCACTGTGAAAAACTCCTTATTTCTTTGTTCTAGTTCAGGAGTTAACTGTTTACATGGCATGTATCAATAGGCTGTTACAGTAAGCATCTTTTTTAGGAACAGATATTGTTAAATTTCAGTGGATGTATTTTTCACCAGGTAAATGTATAGGAAACCAGGGGATTTTAGGTGGTTTTTGGGTGCATCCTTTTAAATATGGGGGGGTCTAGCGGTACCACAGCCGAGATTGTATTTAAACGCCTCTCAATTGCAGCACTTTGCTGGATAGGGGACGATAGATTGGAGAGACCCCATACAAGCTGTGCTTCTGAGTCACTGCTCGTATTATAATCTTATAGCCCAGTTAGAAATCGGGATCATTTGCGAGTATTCAAACTAGACCAGTGGTTCTCAACTCCTGTCCTCAGGACCCACTAACAGGCCAGGTTTGCAAGATAACTGAAATGCATCACAGGTGATATCATTTGCTGCTCGGTGATTGCAGTATTCTAGTCTGCATCTCCCCAAGGTAATACTTAAAATCTGGCCTGTTGGTGGGTCCTGAGGACTGGAGTTGAGAACCACTGATCTAGACCAACATTGGTCCTTATGAATAAAATATGGCAAGAAATGAGACGTATAATAGAATATGTAGGGGTGTCAGAATTTTCACCAATTTGGGGGAACAGGCATTATAAAGAGTTATGTAAACTGGAAGGGTTTGAGCACTGGCGTTCTAAAGGAATATAATATATCTTGCAGCTTTATGTTCAAAATGTTATGCGTTCATTTCAGGAGCTACAGGAGTCGTACCAACTACATCATAATAACCTCTATAAATATTTACAACTGCATCATGCAGCTAACTCGCAGTTTAAGGATGTCGGGATGAATACAAGATCTATGCCATTTATGTCTTTATTGGCAGGGGCTAAGGAGAAAAAGAAAGGTCTAATTGCATTAGCTTATAACCAACTTATGATGAAATATGATGAAATATCAAGATTTTAAGAATACTCCAGGTAGAAAGGGGTGGGAGACAGACCTGGGGGGTATAACAGAGGACGAATGGCAAAATATTTTTAAGAGGGCCCCATTGGTATCCATATCACATACACAATGCCTATCTCAATTATTTATTATATATAGGACATAAAGGTCGCCGGAAAAACTATATAAGTGGAGGAGGAGGGAAACCCCGGATTGTCTGAGGTGAAAGCAGGCCCCAGCTGATCTGATCCATATGTTGTGGAACTGCCCCAAGCTGGTTAGATATTGGAGAGAGGTGGTGTCCACAATTAATGAGGCTTATAATACCAATATAGAAATGGAACCAAAGACTTGTCTACTGGGCTATGTTAATGAAGAGCTATATCCATGGGACAAGTTAATACCAATTGGCAGATTACTATTCAAGACAAGATTGATGCAATTTGTGAGGATACCTCCACTGTGTGTACATCTTCCCCACCCAACATACCTTGCCTAACAGCACATTCAACACTCTCCTCTTTTGAATTGGCTACTACTGAAGAGGTTACAAAACTTTTCTCAGATGCCCACTTAACCAATTGTCCCCTAGATCCTGTTCCCTCACAACTACTACGGTCACCCTCTTCTTCTATGCTATGTGCTCCCTCACTCACATCTTCAATCCCTCCCTCTCTAGTGGCACCTTCTCCTCCCCTCTAAAACATGCGCAGATCACTCCCATACTTAAAAAGCCCTCACTGGACCCTACCAACCTGAACAACTTAAGACCCATTTCATTGCTCCCATTCACCTCTATACTTCTAAAACGCTTAGTCTACAACCGTCTTAGCTCCTACCTCAGTGGAAATAACCTTCTTGACCATTTACAGTCTGGCTTTCGCTCACAGCACTCCACAGAAACTGCCTTACTAAAACTCACTAACGATTTACTAACTGCTAAAACCAACAGCCAGTACTCCATTACTCCTACTACTTGACCGCTCTTTGGCCTTTGATACTGTTGACCACCCGCTCCTTCTCAATAAACTACATTCCCTTGGCCTCCGAGATTCTGCTCTATCCTGGTTCTCTGCCTATTTATCACAGCGCTCCTTCAGTGTCACCTACAACTCTGTCTCTTCCTTTCCGTTGCCCCTTTTTTGTTGGGGTCCCCCAAGGCTCTGTTTTTGGACCCCTTCTCTTCTCCATCTACACCTCCTCCCTTGGTCACTTGATAACCGCCCACGGCTTCCAATACCACTTATATGCTGATGACACCCAAATCTATCTGTCTACTCCTCACCTCACTACTTTACTAACTTACTAACTGACATATCAGCATGGATGTCGCACCACTTCCTTAAACTAAATCTCTCTAAAACTGAGCTATTAATATTCCCCCCAACCGTGCCCCCCTCCACGACTTTTCCATCAAAATCAACAATGCAACCATCAGTCCCTCCCTTCATGCCAGGGTACTAGGTGTAATCCTAGACTCTGACTTTTCATTTCAGCCTCAAATCCAATCGTTGTCAAAAGTTTGTAGAATTTACCTCCGTAACATCTCTAAAATTCGCCCCTTTTTAACAAATGAAACCACCAAGCTCCTCATTCACTCCCTTGTTATCTCTCGCCTTGACTATTGCAACTCCCTTCTCATTGGCCTGCCTCTCCATAGGCTATCCCCTCTTTAGTCTATCATGAATGCTGCTGCCAGACTTATCCACATTACCAACCGCTCAGTGTCTGCCAACCCTCTCCTCCAATCCCTACACTGGCTCCCAATCACCCAGCGAATTGTATTCAAAATACTAACCACAACATACAAAGCCATTCACTACTCTGCCCCGAGCTACATCACCAATCTTGTCTCCAAATATCACCCAAATCATCCTCTCCGCTCTTCTCAAGACCTCCTACTCTCAAGCTCTCATCTCCTCCTCTCATGCTCGTCTCCAGGATTTCTCCAGAGCCTCTCCCATCCTCTGGAACTCGCTACCTCCACCTGTCTGGCTATCCCCTACTCTTGCTACCTTCAGGCAGTCCCTGAAAACTCATCTCTTCAGGAAAGCCTATAACATCTCTAACTAATCTTTTACCACTTCCATCAGCTCATTCCCCACAGATACAACCTTTTGTACCACCTGCCCCACCCTATTAGATTGTAAGCTCTTCTGAGCAGGGCCCTCTTAATCCTCCTGTATCGTATTGTATCATAACTGTATTGTTTCCCTTTTATATTGTAAAGCACTGCGTAAACTGTTGGTGATATATAAATCCTGAATAATAATATAATAATATTCATAGCTCGTAAGATAATTGCTAGAAAATGAATGTCTTCTAATAGACCAGTATTCGAGGAATGGCGTTCTAAGGTAAATGCAACAATATTAATGGATCAACAAGTGTATAAGAACAGGGGTAGAATAGATATACTAGCCAAGTTATGGGGACCCTGGGTAACAGCTCCAGGATTGGCCTTTTTCTCTTTGCCCCCCCCCCCCCCCAGCATATCATAGTAATGATCTAAGTTATAATTCATGAGCAGAAACGGGATGGACAGGATGCCTTATAGTTTAAGGGAGGGCCAATAGTGATGGTGGGGAGGGGCAGAGGAGAGGGGAGTGAGTGGGGGTTCCCTTTTTTTTTAATTATTATTTATTTTTTTGTTTCCCATTTTGTGTGTTGTCTGTTTGTTGTTTGTTTTGTTAGGAATGTTAAATTGGTATCCTGGAGATTATCTGAAATTAGTGAGAGGTATTGTGTAGTAATGTGTATAATCTGCAGATAATGCAATTTGTCTTGTTGATCAGCTGTAATGTTTGAAAGCTTTATTAAATAATGAAGATTAAAAAATATATATATATATATACACGTCTTCATGAAATGATGGGTTTTTTTTCTCAACTTTTCACAATCTGTAGTTTATTTCCATCAACCTACCATTTTGTCCACGCGATGTCAACAACACAACTTTCAAATATAGATGATGTACAGTAGCTAACCGAAAAGTCATCTTTTTGTTGATTGTAATAAACAGGCCCAAGACTACAAACAAATAAAAAGAAGAATCTAATTAGGAACCTACCTTGCAACATGTTTAAATGCATCCACAATAACAGGTGCAAAATCTTTTGTAAATTCTGGTCCTTTTCTCTTGCTATTTTGAATCACATCATTCGCCAGGTACAAAAAGGTTAACTTTCTACTAGGCTTTGCTGTAAGACCAAGGAAAAAAAAAGGAAAACAAAAAAAAACAGTGAATAATGTATCAAACAATATTTGAGCACAAATACATTTTCATCAATATACTTTTTTCTTCCATTGTTCTGTTTTACCCATGTCACCTGTCAAAAAAACAAGTTAGGCTTTTCAGTAAGATCAATTCCAAGATGCTTGCAGATCAGAACTTCGGGAGGAGATAATCTCTCTGATTATAATCTGCATGAACATATTAATACAAAATGGTTTATAAACATATCAGCAGCCAGCTGTGCAAAAAAAAAGCAGACCAAGCATTCTAAACATGTTCATTAAAAAGATAGATACAGTATTGCTCTTCATGAAGCTCAACAGAAAAGTCAGTACCAGTTAATTCATTTTTAACCAGACGTCCTTAGTATAGAACTCCTGAGAACATAAGCATGAGGAATCAAATGGAGGGACAAGCCAACGACTCATTCACTCAACTCTTGTTCAGTTGTAGCTTCTACCCACCTAGCTAATGAAGGGGTCAAAAATCTTATTAAAATTAGCCTTTACTTTGTCACAGGGTGGCGTGTCCCCCAGACTATTGAGCTGCAGGATAGTAAGCCAGATGCACCTAGCAATGAATAAAGGCTTTACGCCGTGCCCATTTTAAAAAAAAATGCTCCCAAACATTTATGAAGACAGCAAGTAACATCAAGCCAATTCAGTTTCTTTTTCGTACATCACGGGACACAGAGCCACAGTATTTACTGAATGGGTTATATAGACACCTCTAGGTGATGGACGCTGGCACACCCTAGACAGGAAGTTTAGCTCCCTATATAACCCCTCCCCTTACTGGGAGTACATCCGTTTTTCGCCAGTGTCTAAGGTGTTGGTCCCTAGTAAAGACGTGCTGTGCTGAGTTCCGCTGGAAAAATTTTTGCTGGGGCAGGCCATGCAACCGGATTCATTCAAAGTGTCTTTTCCAGGCCGAATTGAATGGTGTCCGAAGAAACAAGGTTTTGCCTGTAATGCTTCCTTTTCTAGAGAGCTGGACCCTGGGATCCAGTGTTTGGGTTTTTTCAGCCATATTTTCCTGGCAGGGTGATTTACAGGCCCAGGAGTGTGGATACCCCGATAACAAGGGGCCCCGGTTCCTGAAGGTTTTTTAACAGAGCCCACTATGAGTGATGAAGATTGGGTCTGTTTGGTTTACCACAAAACCTTTACTCAGGTTTTTTCCTCAGCTATAAGTGGATTAGAGGAAAGATTAGTGGCCTTAATCGCATCTTCACAAACTGGAAAAAAACACATTAGGTCCCCTTCTACCACCCAGGACCCTCAAACAGAAGAACTCTGGGAAAGGGCAGACGAATCCCCCTCAGAGGACCGGGTAGAGACTGATGACTCCTTCTGAGGAATCAAGTGGAGAAGGATCCTCTTCAGGTTCACAGGCTGAGAAATTGCTGGTGCATTCTCTTACTGAAATGGTCTGCTCCACATTTAAGTTACCCATAACTGAGTCGGTTGAAAAGTCCACTTCTTTGGGTTCACTGAAGCCTTCTCAAGCTGTGCATGCTTTTCCTGTTCATTCATTGCTGGAAAAGCTTATATATTCTGAGTGGGATCACCCAGATAAACATTTTTTCCCTCCTAAAAAGTTTTCAACACTTTATCCTATGGAGGAAAAATTTACAAAGATGTGGGGTATACCAGCAATTGACACTGCTATATCCTCTGTGGATAAAAGTTTGTCCTGTCCTCTTGACAACGCTCAAATGCTTAGGGGTCCAACTGATAAAATATTGGAATTCCTGTTAAAAAACATTTTTTCCTTGGCAGGTTCAGTAGCTCAACCTGCAGTGGCGGCAATTGGGGTAAGTCACTCCTTGAGAGAACACTTGAAACAGGTTTTCCCTGAACAGCAGGCCCAGGAGTTAGCCGAGCTGCCAGCGGCTTTGTGTTTTGCAGTTGACGCAATCAGAGATTCTATCCTTCAGACCTCTTGTCTTACACTTGGGTTGGTGCATATGCGTAAAATCTTATGGTTGAAAAATTGGTCAGCCGAAGCGTCATGCAAAAAGCTCCTGGCTGGTTTTCTCTTCCGTGGTGAAAGGCTGTTTGGGGATGATTTGGACAATTATATCCAAAAAATCTCAAGTGGGAAAAGTATCCTTTTGCCAGTTAAGAAAAGGAGTAAACGTTCCTCATTTAAACTGGCTCTTTCTCCAGTGCCAGGCAATCAGCCTCCAGGCAGTCGCGACGGCCTCCACCGTCAGGCTCAAGTGGTAAAACTCAGAGTCGAGCCCAGGGACAAAAGAAGTTCTGGGGGAGGAAATCTACAAGACAGATCGCTAAGGCCTCTTTATAAAGGAGCGCCCCCGCTCGTTCGAGTGGGGGGAAGACTGCTATAGTTTTCAGGGGTCTGGCAGGAGGATTTTCAGGACAGATGGGTGGTCTCCACAATAACTCTAGGTTACAAACTAGAGTTCCGAGATTTCCCGTCTCCTCGTTTCCTCAGATCAAATGCTCCCAAAGACCCAGAGGAAAAAGAAGTCTCTCTTTCAAGCGTTGGAGCGACTTTTGTTGCAAAAAGTAATCATGGAATCAAATGGGGGATAAGTACAGCGCTGCTCCAATAGTGTTATAAAGAGAGTTATACAATAAGCGGCTAACACACCTCTAAGACATAGATAGAAGTAAATAAATCAGAAAATGTGTAGTGTAGCGCTATGCGTATAAATAATAAAAAGATATGAAAACAGAAAATTAGGCTTGAACCATCTCTCAATGGTCAGCAAATAAACAAGGAATACTTCAAAAAATAAAAAGTGACTCAATACAGAAAGTGCACTATACGTTACAAAATGACATGTAAAATATAATAATTACAATACACCAGTGAAGAGTGAAAAGACAAGACCAAATTATAAATGGATAAAAAATCGACTGAAAAAGTCCATAGATGTTTAGAAAATGTGTTCCTGATAAAAATCAAAAACCACCACCAAAAGTCTCTGAGGGTTAACTGGTGAAAACATATATAAACAATATAACAGGACCATCACCAGAGCGTCTGAGGAGGCTTACCGGAAGCAGGGGACTTGAAAAGACATACATCTTACAAGTCTCAAAAAGCTTATTTAGCCGCCAGGGCTGGCAAGATGGATCATCAGGTATCCACAACTTCAAATAGGGGGGAAGGGAAGATCTGTCACAGCTTCAACCGTCCAAACGTTTCAGCAGGCCAGCCGGATGTTGTTAAAAACCATGAGAGAAATAAAGCTCACATGGCATGATATCGTTTAAAAAGCATGCATTTATTAGAATAATAAAAAAGGAACACTCCCATGATATAAGATCGTAAACAGCTCAAATTGTATCAAACGCGGTGATCATAGGGGGTCCACCCTATTTGAAGTTGTGGATACCCGATGATCCATCTTGCCAGCCCTGGCGGCTAAATAAGCTTTTTGAGACTTGTAAGACGTATGTCTTTTCAAGTCCCCTGCTTCCGGTAAGCCTCCTCAGATGCTCTGGTGATGGTCCTGTTATGTACTCAGACGTCTCATTCCATTTGGTGTTCTACCTCTTCACCTACCAGAAGCTTTCTATTGTTGTTTTCACCAGTTAACCCTCAGAGACTTTTGGTGGTGGTTTTTGATTTTTATCAGGAACACATTTTCTAAACATCTATGGACTTTTTCGGTTGATTTTTTATCCATTTATAATGTGGTCTTGTCTTTTCACTCTTCACTGGTGTATTGTAATTATTATATTTTACATGTCATTTTGTAACGTATAGTGCACTTTCTGTATTGAGTCACTTTTTATTTTTTGAAGTATTCCTTGTTTATTTGCTGACCATTGAGAGATGGTCCCAAAAATGTGCCAAAATTGTCCAATGTGTCCGACATAATGTCACAGTCACGATAAAAATGGCTGATTGCCGCCATTACTAGTAAAAAAACAAATTATTAATAAAAATTCCATAAAACTATCCCCTATTTTGTAGACGCTATAACTTTTGCGCAAAAAAAAAATCAATAAACGCTTATTGCGTATCTTTTTACCAAAAATATGTAGAAGAATACGTATCAGCCTAAACTGAGTAAAAAAAAGTATATATATATATATATATATATATATATATATATATATATACGTATATATATATACGCATATATTTATATATTTTTTTTTGGGGGGGGGGGGTATATTTATTATAGCAAAAAGTAAAAAATAATGCGTTTTTTTCAAAACTGTCGCTATTTTTTTGTTTATAGCGCAAAAAATAAAAAACGCAGAGGTGATCAAATATCACCAAAAGAAAGCTCTATTTGTGGGAAAAAAAGGACGTCAGTTTTGTTTGGGAGCCACGTCGCACAACCGCGCCATTGTCAGTTAAAGTGACGCAGTGCAGAATCGCAAAAAGTGCACTGGTCTTTGGCCAGCCAAATGGTCCGGGGCTGAAGTGGTTATAACGATTATAGCGTACCTAGACGACCTGCTCTTAATAGACCGGTCGGTAGCCCGCTTAGACCAAAGCTTGATCACCACAGTCAACTACCTGGAATACCTAGGTTGGGTCCTCAACCTAGAGAAGTCTTCTTTAAAACCAGTAAGAAGACTAGAGTACTTGGGTTTGGTTATAGTTACAACCCAGAAGAGGGTGTTTTTGCCCCAGGGAAAAATCAGCGCCATAAAGGAACTGGTTCAGGTAGTCAGGGCGAAGAAGGGTCCCTCTATTCACCTTTGTATGAGGTTGTTGGGAAAGATGGTGGCTTCATTTGAAGCAGTTCCCTATGCTCAGTTTCATTCGAGACTGCTGCAAAACAGTATCTTGTCGCCCTGGAACAAGAAAGTCCAGGCGTTAGATTTTCTGATGAGTTGGTGGTTGGTACCCGAGAACCTGCGGAAAGGGAAATCCTTTTTACCAGTTACCTGGAAGGTGGTAACAGATGCCAGCCTTTCGGAGCAGTTCTGGAAGAGACAACTGTCCAAGGGAAATGGTCCAAAACCGAGAGGACCTTACCCATCAACATTCTAGAGATTTGAGCAGAGTACCTAGCCCTAAAGGCCTGGACATTCAGGTTTCAGGGTTGTCCTGTCAGGATTCAATCCCAAAATGCCACAGCAGTGGCTTATATCAATCACCAAGGGGACACTAGGAGTCTTGCAGCCCAGGGAGAAGTAAACCAGATCCTAACCTGGGAAGAAAAGCATGTGTCGTGCATATTGTCAATCTTCATTCCAGGGGTAGAGAACTGGCAAGCGGACTACTGAAGTCGACAGCAATTGTTCTCGGGGGAATGGTCTCTTCACCTCAACATCTTCCTGGCTATATGCCAAAGATGGGGGATCCTGGACGTAGATCTGTTTGCGTCCAGGTTCAACAACAAGATCGACAACTTTGTGTCAAGAACAAGGGATCCACTCGCATGCGGAACAGATGTGTTGGTGACCCTGTGGGATCAGTTCTCACTGATTTATGCATTCCCTCCTATTCTGCTGCTACCACGACTTCTTCGCAGGATCAAGCAGGAAAAGAAGTTGGTACTTCTGGTGGTCCCAGCATGGCCCAGAAGATCTTGGTATGCAGAAATAGTAAAGATGGTGGTAGGGCCCCCATGGACCCTACCACCACGTCCAGACCTGCTATTGCAGGGACCAGTGTTCCATACTACCTTACAAACGCTAAATTTAACAGTTTGCCTATTGAAACCCACATTCTGAAGAATCACGGGCTTTCAGGCTCAGTAATATCTACCTTGATTAATGCAAGGGAGCCAGCTTCCATTTATTATTATTTAGTCTAGAAGGCACGTTTCCTGGTGTGAATCCAGGGGTTGGCATCCCAGAAAGTATGTCATGGGGAAACCCTTGCTTTTCTGCAAATGGGGTTAGAGATGAAGCTGGCCTTGAGTACTATCAAGAGCCAGATCTCGGCCTTATCGGTATTGTTTCAACGTCCGCTTGCTTCACATTCTTTGGTCTGAAGCTTTATACAGGGGGCAACGTGGCTTAATCCACCGGTTAGAGCACCTCTGAACCCTTGGGACTTGAATTTATTTCTGTCGGCATTACAGAAACAGCCTTTTGAGCCAATACAACATATTGCCTTGGTCCTTTTGACAAGAAAGCTAATTTTTCTGGTAGCCATTTTTTCTGCAAGAAGGGTATCAGAATTGGGGGCTCTTTCTTGTAAAGAGCCATATTTAATTATTCACAAAGATACAGTAGTATTGCGTCCTGATCCTAGCTTTCTACCAAAGGTGGTTTCAGGTTTTCATCTAAACCAGGATATTGTTCTGCCTTCATTTTTTCCAGAACCCTGTTCTATGGAAGAAAAGTCACTACATTCTATGGATGTAGTGAGAGCAGTCAAATCCTATTTGGAGGCGACTGCTCAGATTCGGAAAATGGATGTTTTGTTTGGGTTGCCTGAAGGTCCTAAAAAAGGACAGGCAGCATCGAAATTTACTATTGCTAAGTGGATTCGGCAAGTAATTATTCAAGCTTATGGTTTGAAGAGGAAAGTTCCACATTTTCAAATCAAAGCGCACTCCACCAGGGCTGTTAGTGCTTCATGGGCAGTGCATCACCAGGCCTCAATGGCTCAAATCTGCAAGGCCACAACTTGGTCTTCAGTCCATACATTCACCAGATTCTATTAGGTGGATGTGAGAAGGTATGAGGCTATCGCCTTTGGGCGCAGTGTGCTGCAGGCAGTAGTATAAGGTCCTCAGCTCTGATTGCACCCTACTTTTTGTTTGTGTCTCCCTCCCCTCAGATAGCATTGCTCTGGGACATCCCATTCAGTAAATACTGTGGCTCTGTGGTCCGTGATGTACGAAAAATAAATAGGATTTTTATAACAGCTTACCTGCAAAATCCTTTTCTTCGAGTACATCACGGGCACAGAGGTCCCTCCCCTCTTCTAATACACGTATATTGCTTTGCTACCAAACTGAGGTACTCCCAGTAAGGGGATGGGTTATATAGGGAGCTAAACTTCCTGTCTAGGGTGTGCCAGTCCATCACCTAGAGGTGCCTATATAACCCATTCAGTAAATACTGTGGCTCTGTGTCCCGGGATGTACTTGAAGAAAAGGATTTTACAGGTAAGCTATTATAAAAATCCTATTTTCTTCTGTTTTTAAGATTGCTGCAAGAAATCAATAAATAGTATCAGAAGATTGGTGCAAGCATAAGATCCCTTTCACACTGGGGAGGTTTTCAGGTGCTTTAGCGCCGGAAATAGCCTCTGCTAAGCGCCTGAAAACAAGTGTGACTTTTCACACTGGGGCGGTGCGCCTGCGGGACGTTTCCCGAAAAGTCCTGCAAGCAGCATCTTTGGGGCGGTTTGGGAACACTGTATTTAGCTCTCCCAAAACGCCCTGCCCATTGGGATGAATGGGCAGTGCTTCAGAAGCGCCTGAAAAGCAATTCGGAAGCGCCGCAACACAGGGGTTTTTTAAGCCACTTCTTTGGGGTTAAAAGCGCTCCGCTAGTGACCGAAAGGGGGTCGGGATCTTGGCACATTTGGCTGTTGTAATAGTGATAAATAAGGCTGTGTGTGGCATGTATGGGCATGTGCCCCTATCACAAATGTTCCTATTGGAAGATTGCCCCTCTAGCCATGTTCTGGTGACAACTCAAAATATTGTCTTTTTCAATGGTCACCGGGACTAAAATGTGAATCTTGCAAAAGGGTACACAGACAGCAATAAAAACCCAACAGAGGCTCCAACCCCTAACCTAGCTTTTCAAAAGTATTTTTATCCTGAAGACTTTGTATAGGTTCCACTTACTCTATTTCCCTCTTACTATCTATTATACCCAAAGACAGATCTAGTACAGACCCTTTTGCTGCCAGGTCTGGGAGGACCAGGAGACTCCTCCTGCCTGTCAGATGAAAGCAGTCTGGCGGCTACACTACTGTCCGATTACTTCTACATTCCCCCCCCCCCCCCCCCGGCGCCCACACCAAATATCCCGCTTGCCCCCCTTGCCACACATCCACTCTCCTCCCCTTCTCATTGGTGACCCGGAAGCAATGTGTTTGATGTCACTCTCGGGTTGCCCTGCCAGTTTCCGCAGCCAGCATGGCAGGAAAGAATGTGATGCAATCTACATTGTATCATACTCAATGAAGCACAGGGGAGACATGCAGGGTCTTTTATACCTTGGATATCTCATTAAAGAGAACATGTCACCAAAAAAAAAAAAGTTAACTAAAAAAAAGTTTTTGAGGCCCCCCCCACCCCCACATATATGAATGTATGAATGTAAACACATGCATCGGTGGTGTCTACCCATGAAAAACCCATGTTACATAGTGCCACGCACGCCAGAGTGAGAGCAATATTTCTAACATCAGACCTCCTCTGTAATGCTAAACTGATGACCTATATGGGACTTTTAAACATAGAAAAGATAGGGTACTGAAGTTTGTCGCCATTGCACAGGCACATGCTAATTTAAGGTTTGACATGTTGTGTATCTATAGGTAAAAAAGAACTACCGCGCTACGTGTACATACAAAATGTGGAATTTGAATAAACAAACCCCTTAACAAACAAGCACAAATCCAGTGAAGAAATTAAATAAATAAATAATAAAAACAATATATGACACTAAAGCAGCCGCAAAAAGTGGGATACACACACTAAAATATTCAAGATCAAAAAAACAGCGCTGTGAAAAATAAAGCTTAGGAGTTAACCTATAAGTGAACAATAATTATATACCCTTGAAAAGTGAAAATAAAGGAATAACATCTAATTACAAACTAAATCAATAAAGGTTGGTCCCAAAACACCAAACAGAAGAAATAGTCCAAATATAAGTCCCAGCAGATGAATAGGATGATGAGGAGAAATGGAAGTACCAATCACGGTTGGCAAATGGAGGTGTATTGGATAAATGAAACCTTCACCACACCAATGTGCCGGATTATTAAAATTGTGCGCTTACCAAAAGGCAAGCTAATATGAGCTTGCGACCTTAACCCGGTCGGGGCCTTTTGTGGATAAAACCAGCAACGCACCACATCGAATTATGGATAGGTACACTGTCCGCCCGATCACCGGGAACATTCGATTGGGAAGATATTTCCTCCAGCTGAGAGTGGTTTCATTTATCCAATACACCTCCATTTGCCAACCGTGATTGGTACTTCCATTTCTCCTCATCATCCTATTCATCTGCTGGGACTTATATTTGGACTATTTCTTCTGTTTGGTGTTTTGGGACCAACCTTTATTGATTTAGTTTGTAATTAGATGTTATTCCTTTATTTTCACTTTTCAAGGGTATATAATTATTGTTCACTTATAGGTTAACTCCTAAGCTTTATTTTTCACAGCGCTGTTTTTTTTATCTTGAATGTTGTGTATCTATTTACTCAGTGCAACCTCATCTTTTATATTCTACAAAAAATTGGGTAATTTATTGCGTTTGTGTGCCCTAAAATTAAATTTAGTGTATTTTCGAAAGACATTTTGCTTTTCCTAGACCTTTGTGATAATAATATGTAACATAAAAAATTTAAACTACCATTATTTTAGTTTCTAGGGCACATGTGTCAAATAAATCCCCGCAGGCCGAATCTGGCTCTTCAGGCCATCTCATGTGGCCCTCACATGGAAATGAGATGTGAACAGCCTGTGAAAGACAGCTGATTCTTGCATACTCTGTATGTAGCACACTCCTCAAAACAAGACTCTGTACACAGCACAGCCCTGAGCTCTGCACTTTGTATACAGCACACCTCTGAAATCTGTACGTAGTGCATCCCTGAGCTCCACACGTAAAGCACTCCTGATATTTATTGCCCCTTTAAGATCCTCCCACTGTGCAATTTGGCCACTTCCATCATTCAGTGTGGTTTGGTGGGGGACTTTATATAGTCTTACAGATACAACCGGCCATTTAAGGAGAACCATAATGCTGATGCAGCCCCCAATTAAATTGAGTTGGACACCCCTGCTCTAAGGTGACTGCTTTTAGAGAATATGTAATGTTTTGAGGGTTTTATGCAACAGTCAGGCCTAAAATGATTGAGGTGCAGCTGTGCATAGTAACCAATCTGCTTGTAACTTCAGCTCCTTCAATTAGCCCTGATTCACATCTATGCATTTTTAGTGCATTTTGTATTTTGCAGATTTGCACTACAGAACGATTTCCATAGGAAACCTTGTTAAATGGACTGTAGTGCAAATCTGCAAAATGCAAAAAGCACAGGAGTGACTCAGGCCTTAAGCTTTGACAATAAAACCTAGAAGCTGATTGGTTACTAAGCACAGCTGCAGAAGATCTAGCACACTCCAGTTTTAATAAATCAACCCCTCCATGTCTCGTGTGGCGAGTGGAAGTCAGTCCTGTGTGAGTTCATGGAGGAGGCCCTGGTGAACCTCCGGGAGCAGAGCGGGGTGAGAGACCGCAAGGCTCCGGTGGATGAAGGTCTCCGGACTTGTTCACTGTGAAGGGTGGACCAGCAGCGGGCCGGAAAGGAGAGCGGTGTACGGGAGGAGAGTGAGAAGTGCACCGGGTGTCTTCTGGACCGGTTTGAACCTAATGCCCTCCCTCCCCCTCCCCAGCTTACCCCCTCTATGCCATAAGCCCTGAGCAGATAAAGAAGGTCAGCGGGGAATACCTGAGATGTGTGGCGAATGAAAGAGTGAACAGACCAGGATGCTCTGGGAGCCATCCGTTCACTCCAGGAAACATCCGGAGTAGGAGCTGGAGCGGGATCCCCTCCTGTGAATTGGAGACAACGACCGGATGGCGAAGCTGCAGAAGATCATCTCTCCGCAGGTAATAGATCTCTGAACTGTCAGCAATTAGCTAGTGCCTCTCCAGTGCAAAATAAATTGCATGTATTTTCTTTTTACACAAATAAGGATCTTGATGAAGTGTATAACCCTGACCGGTTGCTGAATGTTGCTAAAAGAGAGGATAAAGCACTAGAACTGTCCGTTTTCTCCTTTTTATATGTCAGCAGGATCCCTGTTGGGAGTAAATAAAAAACCGGCAAATGTCTTGAAGGGATGGTTAAGAGTTTGAAAGACTGTGTTTAATGCATTCCTGGTGACCAATTTACCTCTGCTACTGTCCCTCCTCGGACTTTATACGAATAGTGGACTCTGAGAATCCACGGAGGTATCTGGGATAGTACGGTCGATGCGAATACTTTTGAAGGTAGGAAAATTGGGAGGAAGGGAAATAAGGTATACACTTAAAGAGATTACCCTGCCAATAAACATTGGGTAAAGCCATACATACCCCGGGGTCTATATAAGAAGAGATCTACCTGGGGAGAAAGAAAACTTTAAAAATAAATATGAGAGAGCAGACTCAGAGAGTGACAGATTCTAAGACCCCCAAAGAGAGTTTAAACTCTAGCACAATTCAGAAATACCTAACAGCAAAAGAGGGGAGTCCCAAAAGCCCAGGAGTGGAGAAAAAACAGCAGGGTGTAAAAGAAAAAAAGAAAGAGGCGGTGAAACAAAAAGGGGCCCAGGGAGACAAATATAGGGAAGATATTGGAACTGAAATAGAACTGATTTCAAGTAAAATGGAAGAACAGGGGAACTTAGCCCAAATTCCAACCAAAATGGAAATGATGGAAATGTTTGCTAAATTGGAAAAGTCCATTAAAAGTGAGATTACTAATGTAAGGGCGGATATGGGCCACCTGCTGGAGAGAGTCAAAGAAGCTGAGGAAAAAACAGGAAAACAAGCTCAAGAGATATCTGAATTAAAAGCACAAGTAAGAAAACTGCAAACGGATAACAGTTTTTTTTTATATAAGCTGGAAGACCAAGAGAACCACAATAGACCTCAAAATTTAAGGATCCGAGCACTACCAGAACAGAATGGGGAAAATCTAGAGGAGAAGGGATGAGTTGAAGATTGACCACGTACATAGAGTAAGGAAACCCCCAGGTCTGAATGAGGAGTTACCCCGAGATGTCATTGTTAAATTCCACCAGTATGAGGATAAAGCCAAAATATGAAAATATGGAGCAAACTGAGAGGATTGCCCCCATTGCAATATGAGAGAGTGGATCTTCAGGTGTTCACAGACTTATCGGCAGGAACTTTGGCACGAAGACGACAACTAAAACCTCTTTTAGAACAACTAAGAGCAGCCAACATCAAATATAGCTGGGGTTTCCAGCTTCACTTGTAGTGCAGAAAGAAGGAAGGACAGTGAGACTAAAATTTTTGGAAGACCTTCAGGAATTCTGTAAAAGACTCGATATTCCAGTCCCAAATTTCCCTGGTAGGCAAGGAAAAGAATGACGGGAGAAGAGGGACATTGGCAGAGAGTCTAAAAGACTGTTAAAAAAAAAAAAAAAAAAGAGGAAGTAACGAGACTGAGGGGGTGGGGAGAGAGGGGGGGGGGGACTTCAACAATGATTGGAGGAGGTGGGGAGGCCTGAGGTTCTTGGGGGACCTCGAGTCTTCTCCATGGGCTCGCTCCGGCCTCTTCACCCCCTCGGAGTGATTGAGGGGTGGGAGGGGTTTGGACACAGGAGGCCGTGGTGGGAGTCACACCCTAGATCAGTGGTTCTCAACTCCGGTCCTCGGGACCCACTAACAGGCCAGAATTTAAGTATTACCTTGGGGAGATGCAGACTAGAATACTGCAATCACTGAGCAGCAAATTATATCACCTGTGATGTATTTCAGTTATCTTGCAAACCTGGTCTGTTAGTGGGTCCCGAGGACAGGAGTTGAGAACCACTGCCCTAGATGGTGGAGTGTGCAGGATGAAATTCAATTGGGTCCCTGATTGCGGTACTAAGGCCGAATTGTGACTGGGGGGAGGGGGAGGGGGAGTAAAAGGTCAGAGGGAGGGAGGATACAACCTAGACCTCGCAAAATACAGCTTCAAACATGGATACAGATTCCTTCCACAGGAAAATAGGGGGTGCTCTTTTCTCTTTCGATTTTTTAACTTACAATGTTAGAGGGTTAAATACGCCAACAAAGAGACACAAAATCCTCAAAGAGATTGAGCATTATGGGGCAGGTGTGGTCTTCCTTCAGGAGACACACCTGTCACATGAAACAAGAGTGAAACTACTCTCCAAGGTACCAAGAGTGGTACTATGGTGACTCGATGACTAACAAGGCAAAGGGGGTTGCTATTGGTTTCGACAGAGGGGTTCATTTCTCTCTGGAGGATAGATTACTTGACCCTGAGGGAAGGTTTCTCTTTCTAAAGGGGAAGCTATGGTGAATGGAGTGTACTTTGGCGAATATCTACTGTCCAAATAGAGGTCCAACTAATTACTTAGGTAAAATTCTGGGAAAGCTATGAGAGTTTAAGAAAGGATGGGTTATGATTGGAGGGGACCTAAACTTTTGTATGGATCCTGAACAAGATAGTACGTCCCATGCACAGGGCATAAGGAATGCCCAGTTAAAAGCAACAAAGCATCAAATGCACCAGTTCCAGTTGGTGGATGCATGGAGAATACAGCATCCTAAGTCACAAGATTTTACATTCTATTCCCCTGTGCATGTGACATACACGAGGATCGACTATTGGTTGATTGAACATAGGATGCTCGACTTGGTAATATCTATAAATATAGAAATAACATCACTGTCCGACCACGCCCCAATGACGATGAAAATTAAGATCCCAGACGTGCAGAAACAACCGTTCTCATGGAAGCTCAATAAGGACCTCCTAGATAAACAGGGGGAAGAAATAGTAAAAAAGGAGTTGGAGTAATTCTTTCTTTCTTTTTAATGAAATAGAAGAGATTGCGGAGAATACTCTGTGGGAGGCCCACAAAGCCTACATCAGGGGGATCTTGATCTCAATAGGAGCAAGTAAGAAGGAAAGGACAAAGGAAAGGTAGGAATTAATAGAGGAAATCTTTATATTAGAACAAGGACTAAAAAAGAATAACACTAATAGAAGGCAGGATTTGGGCTCGTGGCATGAGTTGGTAATTAAAAGGGACGAATTAAAAGAACTTCTAGAGATGGAAATGAGGAAAACCTTTAACAGAATTGCGAAAGAAATATATCAATGGAGGAACAAAAACAGTAAGTGCCTAGCAAGGATGTTAAGGAAAAAAAAGATCAATCAACTATATAGAGAAGATACAAAACAAAAAAAGGGAAATGGTACACAACACAAAAGACATAGCGAGGGTGTTTAGAGATTTCTATGAGCAGCTATATTCAGTTAAACAGAAGCAGGTAGGACAACCGGAGGTCTGTAAAAATGAAAAAAATCAAAGAATATGTACAAAAAGCAAACATCCCCCGGTTATCAGAGGAATTAGTACAGGCACTCGAGAGACCAATAACAGTAGAGGAGCTAAATCAGGTATTAAAGGAGTCATCGCAGGAGAAAAGTCCAGGACCGGACAGTTTCACGTTGGAGTACCTAAAAAAATTTTAGAGAAATACTAACCCCTAAACTATGTAAATACTTCAATGGGCTGGGAGTGAGGTATGGGAAGCGTATGGAGGCTTTAACAGCCACAATAACAACTATCCTGAAAGAAGGTAAAGAGAGCACAAATTATAGACCGATATCATTGCTGAATACAGACACTAAGGTGTTCGCAAAGGTGCTGGCCACAAGGATTAAAGAATTGATGTCTGTATTGGTTCATCCTGACCAGGTGAGTTTCGTTCCAGAAAGGTAAAGGGATGGACAATGGGGTAAGAACGCTCCTGCTGCTTCAGAAAATAAGAGAGGGAGAAACCCCCAGTCTACTCCTGTCGATTGATGCTGAAAAAGCTTTCGACAGGGTAGACTGGGGATTCATGATGGGAGCCCTGGAGAGAATGGGGATAGGCCCAAGGATGATGGAATGGATACAGGTGCTCTATAAAAGACCCACGGCATCTGTAAGGGTCAACAGAACACTGTCTACCCCCCTTTAGGATGCATAACAGGACGAGACAGGGTTGTCCGTTATCACCGTTAGTATTTGTGTTGGCATTGGAAACACTATTGGTGACAGTGAGGGGAAATGTGGACATAGGGGGCATAGAGGTGGGAGGGGAGACACACAAATTGGCTGCATTTGCAGACGATATTTTATTCTATGTCTCTAACCCTCGCATCTCTATGCCCAACCTTTTGAAAGTACTCAAGGAATATGGGGACCTGTCCAACTTCAAGATTAACCCAGGCAAATCGGAAATATTAACTATAAATATAAACTCAAAAGAAGAACAGAACTTACAGCAGGAATTTCAGTTTCTGTGGAGGAAGAAGGAAATTAAGTACTTGGGCACCAGTCCTAGGGAAAATATATCAGGCAAACTATACACCACTATTGGAGGAATTAAAAATAGAATTTAGGAAAATAGCAGCCCGACCCTTGTCCTGGATGGGTAGGATTAAGGCCCCTAAAGATGACTATTTTGCCCAAAGTTTTATATAAGTTTCAGATGCTTCCTGTTTACATACCCCCAGTTTATTTTAGAGTCATTAAATCCTTAAATGGGGAAATTAATTTGGTAAAACAAGAAACCGAGAATAGCACTTGCAATTCTTCAAAAAGGGAAAGTCCAGGAAGGATTAGGAGTACCAGAGTTCAAAAAGTATTATGAAGCGGTTCTTTTATCACGTTTGGTTGAATGGGCTAAGATGGAGAGTGAAAAAAGATGGGTAAAAATAGAGCACACAATGGCAGACACAAATTTAGGGAGGAATATTTGGACACCACCACAATATAGGTAAATAGGAGTTAAGACACACATAATGACAAAGAATCTAATCAGGGTTTGGGACTGGATTCACAAACAAAATAAATGGGAATAGAATTCCCCACTAATGGCATTAAAAGATAATAATTATTTTGTACCAGGTAAAAGTTCGATAGGGGGAAATTGGATAAAAAAAGATAGTGCACAACTAAGACACATAACACACAGGGGGGAAATTTGTTCACTGCAGGATTTAAAAATGAAAAAATATTTATTTTCTATGAATGAATGGCGGTACTTCCAGCTTAAGCACTTTGTAGCGGCGTTACCACGCCGGGTGAGAGGAGGGGATGACCTGACACCTATGGAGCGTCTATGTGACAAGGAAACAGTACGGGGGGGTACTTCGCGGATTTATAAAACTCTTATTGAGGGAAAAGAGCTGGAAGCCCCGTCATTCAATAAAAGATGGGAGAGGGAAATAGAACAACGGGGAAAGAACCAAGAGGTGGGGAAAATTCTGAGACTGGTACACGGATCATCAGTAAATATCAGAGTTGTGGTAATGAACTATAAGTGCATAACTAGGTGGTATAGAACCCTGGACATAGTAGCGAAATATTAAACAGAGCTAGCAAAGGAATGCTGGAGGGGTTGTAAACAAACAGGGGCTATGGCCCATGTCTGGTGGGGTTGCCCTAAAATCAAAGTTTACTGGAAGGAAATAATAAAGTACATTATGGAGATTACTAGTATAGAAGTGCCCAAGGATACCTGGGTATGTCTTTTCCACGGGGTAGACATTCCAATAAAAGAACATAAAAAGTCAATGTTGATACATCTGATTAATACTGCTAAGAGCCTGATCCCGAAAAGATGGAAGGAGACGGATGGTCCAACAATTAGAGAATGGCTCAAAAAAACGATGTTCTTGATCTGCACTTTAAGCCAAATAGTTACCACAGGGAAGAATCACAGGAGGATCTTTTAAAGCTGTTAACATTTACTACAGGCTTTTATACAAAGCCCTTAAGGTGAGGGTACATCTGGTGGAGGGGTACACGAGGATTGTGTGTGCACTGCATGAAGGCACCAGCATCACTTTTATCTATGGTTTTATGATGGACTGTTATAGAATTTGATTCAGAATATATATATTAAGGATATTGTGCAGCACACGGAGCACTTGGACTTTATTGTGGACAAATAATTTAATATTATTTGCATGCTTTTGAATTTGTTTTATAGGATATATTTATTATTAATTTAATATATTTTTTAGTAGATGTGTGCAATCAATATATATATTTTTTTTACAGTTATTTCATCTAGTACGTCCAGTGTTAGATCGTCTTTACATTTTTGCTGTAAAGGTGAACAAACACCTTAAAATACCCGTTACACCACGGTAATTTTATTCCTCAGTGACTTCAATCAGGTTTACCACCCCACTGCTTGAGCTGGTCTCTACATAGCCACTATCTAGAGCAGCATGTTCTCAGCAGTAGGCTAGTAGGTTTGGAGGCTGTACCCACTGGGCTTTGCATTGTGGCACTTTCTACTGTGGAGCGCCTTCCAGGTCCAGGGCCATGGCACAGCCTGGGGTGCCTCTATCCCCAGACACCAGTTGCAGCGACAGGAAATTTGAAAGACTTTTCTGCTGAGGAAGAACAACCTGGTGAGCCTCCAGTTGAAGAGCTGGTATCAGGGTCAAACTTCACTGAGCTCTGCCCAGCACCAACAGCAGCATCTGTAGAGTTACAAGAGACTTCTCCAGCTGAAGTGCTGGCCACCAGATGAGGGTCCAAGACCTCTGCCCCACACCTGTGGCAGTTCCAGAGGCTCAGGGTGAGAAGGTGGCGGTCACTTCCCAGCAGCAGATCAGGATACAGGGGGAGAAGGGAGAGGAGGTGTTCCTCGTCCTTCCCCAACAGTCGGCCAGGGTGGAGGAAGCGATCTTTCCTCCCCAGCAATGATCCGTGCACCTGGGGGACAGTACCACAGACATGTCATCCCAGCAGCCAGATGAGGGAACGTAAAAGGAAGCAGCCGGCTCACCTGTCCCAATGGTTAGCTGGAGCGGAGGATGTGGAGTCCCCAGCAGAAGTGCTACCAACCTCTGCCCAGCACCAACTGTGGAGTTCCAGGGATCTAGGGCAGTCGGCCCCTCTCTCCAGCGACAAGCTGATGTAGTAAAGCTTCTACTCCCAGCTGAATCAATCACTGACAACAGGGCAGAGCGCCGCTGGCCTCTGCCTAGAACCTACAGTGTCTCTACAGCTTCAGGAAGCTGGGGCGTTCTGCCCCTCTGCCCAGCAGCAGACTGAGCCCCGGAATGTTAAAAACCACCCAGCTGAAGCGCTGGCAGCCGGCCAGAGAGTCAATGACCACTGCCCCACACCTACTGAGGTCAACTATTCCTTGCAGCCAAGAATGGAGATCATGCGGACAGACTATGTGAGTTCACTCTGCCCAACTAACGCATGTCCAGACCAGGTGGAGGTCTGGGACCTTGTTAGTTGACTTTTGATGGGGGAGAAATGTGACAGACTCACCCAGGGCAGAGGCTTTTGGAAGGGACTGAATGCTAGCCTCTTGCCCACCGACTATGGGCCCTGGCATTTGAGGGAGCTACAAGCATTTAGGAAGATGTTCTGTTATGTAATGCAAAAGGACATTATTAAGAAGGCCATGATGGTCTCTGCCAGCTTGGGACTCAGTGGACAGATGTATGTGAAAGGAATGCTGATTAATGAGATCTGGAAAGCCCGGGTCTTTCACCCAATAGTTTATTGTGCTCATTAACACACATTTGTCTCCTAGCAAACTATTGGGGGATGTGTTTATACTTATCTGTATTGTAAGTTGTGAGTGAGGAGACGGCAAGTCTGCCCTGAAAGGTCATATCTCTGAGTCACCTTATCACACCGATCTTGGGGAGAGATCTCATATCTTATCACACCAATCAGAGGAGAGATCTAAAGTCTAATAGACTCCAATTTTATTTTTATTTTTTTTAAATGAGTACCTGTGACTACCTATTGCTATCATAGGGGATATTTACATTCCCTGTGATAACAATTAAAATGATTAAAAAATAAATAAAAAGGAAAGGAACCAGGTACAAATAAAAAAAAAAGCAAAATAAATTAAAAAGCACCCCTCCCCCCCCCCTCCCTGTGCTTGCACGCAATGGTGAACGCAGGTATCGGTCTTGTGTCATATGTAAACAGCAATTGCACCATGCATGTGAGGTATCACCGTGAACGTCAGATTGAGGGCAGTCATTTTAGCAGTAGACCTCTGTAAATCTAAAGTGGTAACCTGTGAAGGCTTTTAAAAATTTATGTAGTTTGTCGCTGCTGCACGGTTGTGCGCAATTTTAAAGCATGTCGTGTTTGGTATCTATGTACTCGGCATAAGATAATCTTTTATATTTTACCAAACATTTGGGCAATATAGTGTGTTTTAAAGCATTAAAATTCAAAAAAGTATTTTTTTTTCCAAAAAAATTGCGTTTGAAATAACGCTTTGCAAATAATGTGTGAAAAAAAAATTGCAACAGCCACCATTTTAGTGTGTAGTGCCTTTGCTTTGTAAAAAATATATGTTTGGGGGTTCAAAGTCATTTTCTAGCAAAAGAAAAATATTTTTTCATGTAAACAAAAAGTCTCAGAAAGAGCTTTGTCTTCAAGTGGTTAGAAGAGTGGGTGATGTGTGGCATAAGCTTTCTAATGTTGTGCATAAAATACCAGGACAGCTCAAAACCTCCCAAATGACCCCTTTTTGGAATGTAGACACCCCAAGCTATTTGCTGATAGGCATTTTGAGTACATGGGATACCACATGTGGGACTTTGTGGCAGTCTAGCCACGTACAGGACCCCAAAAACCAAGCACCACCTTCAGGCTAAGGGCATATATTTTTGATTTCACT
This sequence comes from Lithobates clamitans, assembly GCA_037952925.1. Classification (NCBI taxonomy): domain Eukaryota; kingdom Metazoa; phylum Chordata; class Amphibia; order Anura; family Ranidae; genus Lithobates; species Lithobates clamitans. The sequence continues at coordinate 899,559 of JBBGZY010000350.1, read as the reverse complement.
CCCCACTACCTTACACAGTTTCGGAGGCCATGAAATGCCCAGATAGCACAACCCCCCCCCCTAAATGACCCCATTTTGGAAAGTAGACACCCCAAGCTATTTGCTGAGAGGCATGTTGAGTCCATGGAATATATTTTGCCACAAGTTTCAGGAAAACTACAATACATTTATTTTTGCAAAGTTGTCACTAAATGATATACTTCTCAAACATGCCATGGTCATATGTAGAATAACACCCCAAAATATATTCTGCTGCTTTTCCCCGAGTACGGGGATACCACATGTGTGGGACTTTTTGGGAGCATAGCAGCGTACAGGACCCAGAAAACCAAGCACTGCCTTCTGGCTTTCTAAGGGCATAAAATGGTGATTTCACTCCTCACTACCTATCACCGTTTTGGAGGCCCTGAAATGTCAAGATAGCACAAAACCCCAAGGTATTTACTAAGAGGCATGTTGAATATTTTGCAGCTCTCTTTTGTTTTTAAAAATGAAGAAAGAAAAGGAAAATGTATATATTTTTTTTCTTTTTTCAATTTTCAAAACTCAACATGCCTCTCAGCAAATAGCTTGGGGTGTCTACTTTCCAAAATGGGTTCATTTGTGGGGGGGGTTGTGCTATCTGGGCATTTCATGGCCTCTGAAACTGAAATAGGTAGTGAGGAGTGAAATCAAAAATTAACTTCCCCAGACAGCCTGAAAGCAGTGCTTAGCTTTCGGGGTCCTGTACGTGATTAGACTGCCAAAAAGTCACACATGTGGTATCCCCGTAGTGAGAAGCAGCAGAATATATTTTGGGGTGTAATTTCACATATGCCCATGGCATGTTTGAGCAATACAGGTATATAATTTCAGTGAGAACTTTGTGTAAATTATTATTTTTTTTTTTTTTCATTTTCCAATCACTTATGACAAAAAAAAAATATTCAATATGCTCAACAAGCCAAGCCTTTCAGCAAATTCCTTGGGGTGTCTACTTTCCAAAATTGGGGGGGGGGGGTGTACTTCCCTGCCATTTTAGCACCTCAAGAAATTAGATAGGCAAAAGCTGCGTAAATTCCAGAAAATGTACCCTAGTGTGTAGACGCTATAAAACTTTTGTGTAAACCAAAAAATATATGCTTATTGAATTTGTTTTTTACCCAAGACATGTGGCTGAATGCTTTTTGGCCTAAATGTATGACTAAAATTTAGTTTATTGTATTTTTTTTTTTTAACAAAAAGTAGAAAATATCATTTTTTTTTCAAAATTTTCGGTCTTTTTTTGTTTATATCGCAAAAAATAAAAACCGCAGGAGGTGATCAAATACCACCAAAAGAAAGCTCTATTTGTGACAAAAAAAAGGACGCAAATTTCGTTCAAGTACAGCATTGCAGGACCGCGCAATTACCAGTTAAAGCAGCACAGTGCCAAATTGTAAAAATTGCTCTGGTCAGGAAGGGGGTAAAACCTTCCGGGGCTGAAGTGGTTGAAAATTGTGTTTCTAATCCCTGTTAAAAATACCCAAGAGAACACAGTGACTACTGGAGTTCATGACTCCCTTTATTTTGTAAACGGCTGCACAAACTGCTGCTGCTTAAGAGGTTCTGTATAGTAATAGTCTTGGCAATACTAGAAGATGGTCATTACCTTTTTGTTTTGTTTAAATAACAAACATGTTATACGTACCTCCTCTGTGCAAGGGTTGTGCACAGAGTGGCCCCGATTCTCCTCTTCTGGGGTCCCCCAGCGGCACTCCTGGCTCTATCCAATGAGGACCCGAGACAGCGGCTGGAGCTGTTGTCCCCGTCGATGGAACGATCTGGTTCAGGTAAGTAAAATGGGGGCTGCTGCACTATGGAAGGTTTTTCACCTTAATGCATTAAAGTGGATGTAAAACCGAAAAAAAAAAAAAAATTATATCATACTGTAGAGTATAAGATTTCCTATCATTTGAACCCAGTCGTGCCACACAGAGTTAATCCATCTCTGAGCAATCCCCTTTTATTGTTCAGTGAGACAATTCTTGACAAACTGAGCAAAACTTTGTCAAATCCTCCCCCTTGCTGTGAGTGACAGGTGATTTACATATCTCGTGCACTAGCCTAAGACATGCATTATTTTTTAATTCCCACCCCCACTCCTTTCTTCTGCTGCTCTGCAAGGATTGGCTGTTCCACACCTCAGCATGATTTGGCATGCTTAAGTCATGTGGTTACTTTCCTGTCTTTTCACTGGATGTTAGAGATCATAGCAGAAGTTCAGTTAGAAATCCACAGGAGAAAATGCATATTGACAGGGGGAGTGTAGAGGTGGGCGGGGAGTCTACTGACATCACGACTCCACCCACCGAGCTCCAGACAACAGACCCACCCACAGAATATGCAGTTTTTTGGGGAGATAATTGACAGGTAAAGATACATGCAGGAGGCATGTATATCCTTATAGATAACCCCTATGGCAGTAGTTTAGAAAGGATGACATTGGGTTTACATCCACTTTAGGGGAAGTATCCACAAGGGTTTACAACCCCTTTAAGGTGTTTGTACAAGATAACAATGAACTACAATAGTTACATAACCCTTTCAAGCTGCTATTTTCCTTAATGGCTAGGTAATACCCTGAAAGGTCAATTTGTGATATTACAAAGAAATTGTTCTATGGAAGACACATTCCTCATGAGTTATGGATCTAATATTGGATGGATCTAATATTGGTGGACAAAAAGAAAATAGGAGAGCAGAGTTCTAGATTATAATGTACAACACAAAAAGTAGAGCATATCATCAATAAACAGGAATATACTCAAAAAGACAAACACCTGAGAAATGTTCTTCCTGAAAAAATGAAGATTTACAAAAGAACCCTGTTGTTAAGAGACAATATAGGTAAAAATATAGCTGACCCTCCAGAGGAGAAAAAAGTTAAAATTTTTGAGGGAAAAGTTTTTTTATTCAGTAGATGCTATGTATGCAGACATGCGAGACACAACAAGAAGAGAAATTAATTTAAGGTAGTGAACAGAGTTAAAGTCCCACTAAATTCTGATTTAAGGGCCTTTTCCCTCCAATTGCAGTGAAGGAAGTCTGTTTCTGTGTGTGTTTCCCACACCGCACAGGAACACACTGTTCTCTTTAGACTCATGCAGGTGCCATCGTTATATGGATCTAGAGAACAGGTGCATTTTGCAGCCACCAAAATGCATAGCACTGCAGTACCATGCAGTTGGGTGTGGCATGTTTTTAAAAGTCCCGCCTGCCGTATATTTTGTGCATTCATGCAACCCATTAAAATTAATGGGCTGTCAGGGAAGCGGTTGAATAGGTTCTAAAAACTCTTTACCCTATTCAAATATGTATTCTTAACTCAAAATGTACCTTCTACTGCTCTCAGCCTCCTTCAAATTCTATTTTTTTTGGCTGCAGTGATACAACTTCCTGTTAGAAGGCGGAAAACGGTCTTTCTTCACGGTACCACTATATGTAGGAACTTATCTACCCTCTCTTCTTGCTCTCAAGATGGACTAGGGACTAACATGCACGCTCATTCCAAACAAAACAGAGGTGACGGGTTAGAAAATGAAAGGTTCGGGAGAAAGAATTTTTAGGGCTAATTTACATCAATGCATTGTGCAACATGCTCACTACTGCAATGCATGGAAACGCACATTAGACTAGAGCTCCATCACACTAAGGCAATACACATGCGCTATAGCGCGTTACAGCAAACATTTTGTGACATTCAAAAAGGGGGAAATTGTTTGTGCCTCAGAAGCCAATTACCGTATTTATCGGCGTATAACACGCACAGGCGTATAACACGCACATTCATTTTAAGAGGGAAAATTCAGGAAAAAAACTTAAATTTTAAATAAGGAACTTTGAAGCAAAATAAGGGTCAGTGCCCATCTGCAGCCTCACCATTGTCATCAATGCAGCCTGATCAATGCCCATCTGCAGCCTCACCATTGCCATCAATGCAGCCTGATCAATGCCCATCTGCAGCCTCACCATTGCCATCAATGCAGCCTGATCAATGCCCATCTGCAGCCTCACAAGTGCCATCAATGCAGCAGCCTCACCATTGCCATCAATGTAGCAGCTTCTTATTACAGAGGCCACCAAGTAAACAGAAGATTCTCACTGTATGTAACCTGACAGCGCTCGTCCCACCCCCTCCCTGTCCCCTCCAAGGCAGCTAAAATTGAAGTATTGGCGTATAACATGCGCGCGCTATTTTCACCCAATTTTCATGGTGAAAAAGTGAGTGTTATACGCCAATAAATACAGTAATTTTAATCAACTGCATTAATGCAATGCACAAATGTAAACAGGCCCCAAAAGTTCACTTAATTTGAGAAGTCAACTTTTTTTTTGTAGTCCCTCAATCCTTCTCCCTAGTACAGAGATCCCAAAGCTTTGCATGAAGTACGGCTATTTTCCTGTCCCATCATAGAAGCAAAGGTAGGGAAAAGTGTTCAATTATGTCATAGGTTCTTGCAAGACATCTGCCAAAGTTCACATTCGCAGATACTTTGTGTCCACAGAAAGGTTGGACATACCATTTAAACACACTGCGCAGCTGAATAAAAGCTCTCCGAGTCTTATAGGCCCATTTTAACAAAGGAGATGCAGGCATTGACCTCGACATTCAATTCCTTATAGGGTAGATGAAAAGCAGGATGCTGTCATGATGCTGTAATTTTGCTTCTAGTTTGCTCCAGCATATTTTTCCTCATTGCGAATCCTGGGTATTTGCAAAGGCTTCCCTTTATCTGCATTAGGGATGAGCCGAACACCCCCCGGTTCGGTTCGCGCCAGAACCTGCGAACGGACCGAAAGTTCGCACGAACGTTAGAACCCCATTGACGTCTATGGGACTTGAACGTTCGAAATCAAAAGTGCTCATTTTAAAGGCTAATTTGCATGGAATTGTCCTAAAAAGGGTTTGGGGACCCAGGTCCTATCCCAGGGGACATGTATCAATGCAAAAAAAACTTTTAAAAATGGCCGTTTTTTCGGAGCAGTGATTTTAATGATGCTTAAAGTAAAAAAAAAAAAAGTGAAATATTCCTTTAAATATCGTACCTGGGGGGTGTCTATAGTATGCCTGTAAAGTGACGCGTGTTTCCCGTGTTTAGAACAGTCCCTGCACCAAATGTCATTTTTAAAGGAAAAAATCTCATTTAAAACTGCTTGCGGGTTTAATGTAATGTAATGTCGGGTCATGGCAATATGGATGAAAATCAGTGAGACAAACGGCATGGGTACCCCCCAGTCCATTACCAGGCCCTTTGGGTCTTGTATGGATATTAAGGGGAACCCCGCACCCAAATTAAAATAAGGAAAGGTGTGGGGCCACCAGGCCCTATATACTCTGAACAGCAGTATACAGGCAGTGCAAACAAGACAGGGACTGTAGGTTTGTTGTTAAGTAGAATCTGTTTGTAATTTTGAACGGGTACATTTTTAACGTGTTTAGCTCCAGCCAAAAAATCTTTTTTAAGCTTTTTGGAAAACATAGGGAAGGGTTATCACCCCTGTGACATTTGTTTTGCTGTCTTTCCTCCTCTTCAGAAGATTTCACCTCACTTTTTGTCCCAATGAAAAATGTTTTTTGAAAATTTGGGTTTTTTTGTGGAACAAGGATTGGAAAGCATCAGTGGAAAGGAGAATTTATTTTCCCATATTAACTCTTACAGGAGAGAATTTCCCTTCCTAGGGGTAGATTTCATCTCACTTCCTGTTGTCTCCTTCCGTTTGCAAGTAGGAGTCGTTTGTAAGTTAGATGTTTGAAAGTAGGGTCCTGCCCTATATACTCAGCAGAAATTTGGGCCTTAGGTGTTGCTGTGGCCACAACACTGTAAGCCCTCACAGGGCCCTGCTGTGAAATATTAGATCAAGAATTGTAATTACATGCCCCTGTTGAACAGGAGCTGAAAAATGAGGCCTTAGGCACTGGTGCTGGTGCCACAACACTGCAACCCCTCACAGACACTCTAGTTGGAACGCAGGAACGAGCCCTGCTGCAAAGTATTGCATCAAAAATTGTAATTACACGCCCCTGTTAAACAAGGGCTGAAAAATTGGGCCTTAGGCACTGGTGCTGGTGCCACAACACTGCAACCCCTCACAGACACTCTAGTTGGAATGCAGGAACGAGCCCTGCTGCAAAGTATTGCATCAAAAATTGTAATTACACGCCCCTGTTAGACAGGAGCAGAAAAATTGGACCTTGGGCACTGGTGCTGGTGCCACAACACTGCAACCCTCACAGACACTCTAGTTGGAATGCAGGAACGAGCCCTGCTGCAAAGTATTACATCAAAAATTGTAATTACACGCCCCTGTTAAACAGGGGCTGAAAAATTGTGCCTTAGGCACTGGTGGTGGCGCCCAGAACCAAAAATGTTCTTACAAGCTATCAGCGTGATGATTGAGGAGGAAGAGGATAATTACTCAAGGATAGTCACTCAGCATCAGCATAGGCAGTCTTTGAAGGGATCTGAGATTTCAAAAAAAATTATTCGGTTACATCAGCATCAGGTGCTTGGTAGCTGGTGGTGATCCAAGACTGATTCATTTTTATGAAGGTCAGTCGATCGACCGAGTCGGTGGACAGACGCACCCTGTGATCGGTTACCACGCCTCCAGCAGCACTGAATGTGCGTTCCGAAAGAACGCTGGATGCAGGACAGGCCAGTAGCTCAATTGCATACTGTGCAAGCTCTGGCCAGTGATCCATCCTCAAGACCCAGTAACCCAGAGGATTTTCGGTGGGAAAGGTGTCCAAGTCTGATCTTGCCCCTAGGTATTCCTGCACCATGTAAAACAGACGCTGGCGATGGTTGCTGGAACCGATCATACCTTGGGGCTGCGGACCAAAAAATTGTCTGAACGCATTGGTCAGACGGCCACCTTCTCCACCGCTCCTTCTTTGACTGACCGAAGCCTCAGCAACACGTTGTCCAGAAACAGGAGTTTGTAACCTCCCAGTCTCTGGGAATGCGTTGCACAGACCTTTCTGCAAGGCCTCCCGAAGATGTTTCATCCTCTGCTCCCCCTGCGATGGCAAGATAAGGTCCGCAACCTTACCCTTGTAACGTGGATCAAGGAGGGTTGCCAGCCAGTATTGGTCCTTCTCCTTGATACCACGAATACGAGGATCTTTACGCAGGCTTTGCAGGATCAGGGAGGCCATGCAGCGTAGGTTTGCTGAGGCATTCGGTCCGGAGTCCTCTGGGTCACTAAGGACGACATGGTCCGCAGCCACCTCCTCCCAGCCACGTACAAGTCCATGTGTTTCTTGGGACTGATCCCTTAAAGACTGCTGCTGATGCTGAGTGCCAGGCTCCACCTCCATACTGACACAATCTTCCTCTTCCTCCTCCTCCTCCTCCTCGTCCTCTTCCTGCGTGATCGGCGGGCACGCAGGAACACTGTCTGGATAAAGGGGGCCTTGAGAGCTTCCTGCCTCTGTTCTGCCTCAAGTGCCCTGTCCATTATTCCACGCAGTGTGTGCTCCAACAGGTGGACAAGGGGGACAGTGTCACTGATGCATGCACTGTCACTGCTCACCATCCTCGTGGCCTCCTCAAATGGTGACAGGATAGTGCATGCATCCCTGATCATGGCCCACTGGCGTGGGGAAAAAAAACCAAGCTCCCCTGACCCTGTCCTGGTGCCACAGTCGCACAGGTACTCATTGATGGCCCTCTGCTGCGTGTGCAGCCGCTGCAGCATGGCCAACGTTGAGTTCCACCTGGTGGGCATGTCACAGATTAGGCGGTTCTTGGGCAGGTTAAACTCCTTTTGGAGGTCCGTCAGCCGAGCACTGGCATTAAATGACTGGCGGAAATGCAAACAGACTTTCCTGGTCTGCCTCAGGACATCCTGTAAGCCCGGGTACCTGCCCAAGAACCGCTGCACCACCAAGTTAAGGACGTGAGCCAAACAGGGCACATGGGTCATTTGTCCCTGTCGGAGGGCAGAGAGGAGGTTGGTGCCATTGTCGCAAACCACCATTCCTGCCTTAAGTTGGCGTGGCGTCAACCACCTCTGAACCTGCCCCTGCAGAGCTGACAGAACCTCTGCCCCAGTGTGGCTCCTGTCCCCCAAGCACACCAGCTCAAGCACCGCATGGCATCTTTTGGCCTGCGTACTTGCGTAGCCCCTTGAACGACTACGGAGCACCGCTGGTTCCGAGGAAGAGGCCATGGAGGAAGAAGAAGAGGAGGGGGTGGAGGAGAGAGGTGTGTCACAATCATTAGCATTTTGGAGGCGTGGTGGCGGAACAACCTCCAACACTACTGCACCTTGTCCTGCATCCTTCCCAGCTGCCAGCAGAGTCACCCAATGCGTCGTGAAACTTAGGTAACGTCCCTGTCCATGCCTGCTGGACCATGAGTCAGCGGTAATATGCACCTTACCGCTGACCGCCCTGTCCAGCGAGACATGGACATTGCCTTCCACATGCCGGTAGAGAGCCGGAATCGCCTTCCGTGAGAAAAAGTGGTGTTTGGGTACCTGCCACTGAGGAACCGCACATTCCACAAACTCACGGAATGGGGCAGAGTCTACCAACTGAAAAGGCAGCAGTTGAAGTGCTAGCAATTTTGCCAAGCTAGCATTCAACCGCTGGGCATGTGGATGGCTGGGAGCAAACTTCTTTCGGCGGTGCAGCAGCTGGGGCAGGGAAATTTGCCTGGTACAATCTGACGTCGGTGTACCAAAAGCAGATTGCCCACAAGTACTTGGCTGTGACACACCTAATTCTACACCTTCATTCCTCTCAGTGCAGGTCTCAGAGAGGACTGAAGGTCTAGTGGGGTTGGAAATCTCTGCTGATGAGGAGCAAGGAGAGGTCCTCTTTGTTCTTTGGTGTGGGTCTTTTAGATGCGCTTGCCAACGAACTGCATGGCAGGTCAACATATGTCTGGTCAAGCATGTGGTACCCAAGCGGGAGATGTTTTGGCCACGTGAGATACGCTTGAGACATATGTTGCAAATAGCAGAGGTGCTGATGCACTCGTCTCAAAAAAGGCCCACACCAAAGAACTTTTTGAATAACGCGCAGAGACTGCAGCGCCCTGCACATGTGATGAAGTCAATGTGCTGCCCTTAGGCTGGCCCCTGGAGGGCATCCTGCCTCGTTGGTGATGTGCCGCCTCCTCCTCCTCCTCCTCCTCTCTCCTATCAGGCACCCACGTTGAGTCAGTGACCTCATCATCCCCACCCTCCTCATCACTGGAGCAAACCTGGCAGTATGCTGCAGCAGGGGGAGCATGACTGCCAGATTGCTGTCCTTCTTGGGCACCCCCTCTGTCCGTGCTCATGTTACTGCCTTCATCGAGCTCAGTATCATCATCAGAGCCTTCCAAACACTGGGCATCCTCCTGGAGCATGTACCCAAACAGTTCGAGTGACTCCTCAGGAGGACATGGTGGAGCTAGGGAAGGAGTCACTGATGACATTGAGCCGAGGGAAGAGGCCAGACAAAGCACCCTGGGCATGGGTGAGAGAGGATGAGGAGGATGAGGATGGCTTGGTCATCCACTCGACCAAGTCTTCCGCATGTTGCGGCTCAACACGGCCAGCTGCCGAAAAAAAAGGCCAAGCGTGTCCCATGGCCATGTGCTGATGAGGATGCACCGTCTCCACGACCAGCACTAGACACAGAGCCTGCTTGCCCTCTTTTATTGGCTTGTGACTGTCTGCCTCTCCTTCTTGGCCTTCCAGACATACTAATGGCCTGTAGCTGCACAAAGCTGGGATATATATATATATATATATATATATATATATATATATATATATATATATATATATATATATATATACTGCAGCTAGCAAAATCAACTGCCTGCCTGTAGTATGAGAACACCACCAACCTTCTACAGGTAGCTTTAGCTGAACACTGTGAGCAGGATGCACTGCACTAACTGTAAATAGTCTAGCTGCCTGACCGTGGTACTAATAGGATCAAAAGAACACCAGTAATTTTCTTCAGGTAGCTTTATATACTGTAACAAGACAAGCCTGCCTGTCAGTAGGAAGATAACAGGAACGGATCTAGCTGAACACTGAGCAGGACGCACTGCACTAAATGTAAATAGTCTAGCTGCCTGACCGTGGTACTAATAGGATCAAAAGAACACCAGTAATTTTCTTCAGGTAGCTTTATATACTGTAACAAGACAAGCCTCCCTGTCAGTAGGAAGATAACAGGAACGGATCTAGCTGAACACTGTGAGCAGGACGTACTGTACTAAATGTAAATAGTCTAGCTGCCTGACCGTGGTACTAATAGGATCAAAAGAACACCAGTAATTTTCTTCAGGTAGCTTTATATACTGTAACAAGACAAGCCTGCCTGTCAGTAGGAAGATAACAGGAACGGATCTAGCTGAACACTGTGAGCAGGACGCACTGCACTAAATGTAAATAGTCTAGCTGCCTGACCGTGGTACTAATAGGATCAAAAGAACACCAGTTATTTTCTTCAGGTAGCTTTATATACTGTAACAAGACAAGCCTGCCTGTCAGTAGGAAAATAACAGGAACGGATCTAGCTGAACACTGTGAGCAGGAAGCACTGTACTAAATGTAAATAGTCTAGCTGCCTGACCGTGGTACTAATAGGATCAAAAGAACACCAGTAATTTTCTTCAGGTAGCTTTATATACTGTAACAAGACAAGCCTGCCTGTCAGTAGGAAGATACCAGGAACGGATCTAGCTGAACACTGTGAGCAGGACGCACTGTACTAAATGTAAATAGTCTAGCTGCCTGACCGTGGTACTAATAGGATCAAAAGAACACCAGTAATTTTCTTTAGATAGCTGTAAATACTGTAACAAGACAAGCCTGCCTGTCAGTAGGAAGATAACAGGAACGGATCTAGCTGAACACTGTGAGCAGGACGCACTGCACTAAATGTAAATAGTCTAGAAGATAACAGGAACAGGTCTAGCTAAACTGAATACAGTGTATATATATATATATATATATGCAACACCTGGGATGCATATATATACACAATACACTTTAAGTGCAGCTAACTGACGGACTGTCCTGTCTAATCTAGCTAACTCAAATGAAATGACACTGTCTCTCTCTCTCTCTAAGCACACCGGAACACACTGCACAGGGCCGCCATGCAGGCGGCCTTATATAGTGTGGGGCGTGTACTAAATCCCCTGAGCCATAATTGGCCAAAGCCTCCTTGGCTTTGGCCAATTACGGCTCTCTGTTCAGGCGGCGCTGTGATTGGCCAAGCATGCGGGTCATAGTGCATGCTTGGCCAATCATCAGCAAGCAATGCACTGCGATGCCGCAGTGAATTATGGGCCGTGACGTGCGAATTTGGCGCGAACGGCTTATATCGTTCGCAATTCGGCGAACGACCGAACAGCCGATGTTCGAGTCGAACATGGGTTCGACTCGAACACGAAGCTCATCCCTAATCTGCATCTATTTATCCATACTGTAAATCTAGCTACCTCTCTACCTATTTATACACAGTGAATTAGTGCTTGGCCCAAAAATTGTTCTTGCACACGGGCTCTCTGTGGCTTTGTTTAGCCCCCTCTTTCATAGTCCTCTTCTCTCCCCCCCCCCTTAAACTCTCTACATAACTTCCTATGTAGCTGCCAGGGGGGAAAGGAAGGGGAATACTACAGTGTCACATTAATGACAGCTCTGAGTCTGCTGACACCTCATCCAAGCACCCAGTAGCAGTCTCGGGGCTCAAGGGAAAAAAAGAAACCAGCAGTCTGCATAGATAACTAGAGGTTTCTATTCAAACATTAATTTTCTGCCTACACCCACTGCTTGCCATAATGGGAAATCAGAAAAATGTAAACGAAAATGTACCATACTATAAAACTGTAGCATGCACAATCTGATGCAGCTCTGCATAGAAACGAATCAGCTTCCAGGTTTTATTGTCAATGCTTAATTGAACAAGCTAAAGTTAGAAGCTGATTACCATGCACAGCTGCACCTGTGCTGCAGGTTTAGGATCAATGCACAGTAGTAACAGAAAAAAAATAAAATAAGCCAGAACCTCTGGCAGAAAAGCAACATTAAAATGCTCATAGTAGCGTGCATTGCACAAAAGTTTAGGAGACCTTATGGGCATTTACTTTTACAAGTTTTTTTTACATAAAATTTCCTTTTTCTGCCTGAAAACTCCTCTAAAAATATCACACTGAAGGGTTTTTTATGCCTCTAAAGTCTCCTTTTGAAATAAAACTCCCTAATGTGCATGGACACATAGGATAACATTGAGCTGCAAAACTCCTGTAAAAGCAGCGTTTTTTTAAGCCTCATGTGCATGGACCCTTAGTAAATATCCCCTATGTCTCCTTCGCAATAAACTTGCTGTCAGGAACCATGAAACAGACAGAAAAGGCAGTAAAAATCACACCTTTTAATAAAATGGTAAAAATGGTACAACTGGTAAACATAGTAAAAACATAGCCAGGATTCAGTAGCCAAATCGGGTAGACAGAACAAGCCAGGAAATCAGGAAGCCAGAGATCAATGTGGTCAGAGGCAGCAGACATGATCAGGAACCAGAAGGGATGTTAGCCAGGCAAGTCTTCAACAGGAACACAGCAGAGTCTCTAGATATGTTGAACAAGGCGAAGGCATTAAAAAAATATACCAGGCAGTTGAAATAGCCAGAAGGGATGTGGGCTTGACTGACGAGCAGATGATCAACAGATGAGCCACTGTGGAACGATGAGTACTGGCATTTAACCGACACCTGAGCAAAGAGAAGCAAGGGCTGAGAGCCCAGCCCTGACAGTACCCGCTCCTCAATGACCCCTCCCCTTCGGAGGACCACCAGGTTTGAGGGGAAAACGTCTATGGAAAGCATGGAGGAGGACAGGAGCATGTATATCCGAGGATGAGACCCAAAAGTGTTCCTCCGGTCCGTACCCTTTCCAATGAACCAGATACTGTATGCACCCACGGAACGTACGGGAGTCAATGATCGAGTGCATGTCATGCTCCTCATGGTTCTGTACCTGCACCGGGCAAGGCCGTGGTACTGAGGTGGTGAAGCAGTTGCACACCTAAGGTTTTAATAAGGAGACAAGAAAAACGTTCAAAATACGCATGTTAGAAGGAAGGTCTAATGCGTAAGCCACTGGGTTGATTCTACGGAGAATACAGATAGGCCCAATAAATTGTGGTGCCAGTTTCAGCGAGGGAACATGGCGTCGGAGGTTACGAGATGACAGCTAGACCCTCTCCCCAACCTAGGAGGATGGCACAGGTAGGCGTCAGCGGTCAGTATGGAGTCTGTACCTCTCACTGGCACGTTGCAAGGACTCTTGGACCTGCATTCAAGTGGAACAAAGATCGCAGAGATGATCCTCTAATGCAGGAATTCTTTGAGAAACAAATGAGTCAGGCAACATGGATGGTTGTAAACCATAATTCGCCATAAAAGGAGACAATCGAGAAGCAGTATTGAAGGCACTATTGTGAGCAACTCCGCCCAAGGTAGGAGGTCTGACCAGTTATGGTGGTCAGAAATTTAGCAGCATAGAAACTGCTCCAAGATTTGGTTGGCTCGTTCTGCTGCCCCATTGGACTGCGGGCGATACGCAGAGGAAAAGGAAAGCTGAATTCTTAACTGTGCACAAAAGGCTCACCAAAACCTGGAGACAAACTGCATACCCCTGTCAGAGATAACCTTGGGTAGCCCAAGTAACTGAAAGATCTCCTGAGCAAAAATGGATGCCAGTTCTTTGAATGTGGGCAACTTCTTTAGTTCAACCACCATAAGAATAACTGTGTTGCCCTGGGAGCTGGGTAACTCCACAATAAAACCCATAGACAGGTGGGTCCAAGGCGTCTCTCCATTGGTATGGGTTGTAGGAGGCCCACTGGAAGGTGTCGTGGTGTCTTACTCTGTCCACACACGGAACAAGAGGCTACAAAAGGCGATTACATCAGTGGGAGACTAGGCCACCAGAATTGTTGAGAAATAGCCCAAATTAGTTGATTCTTCCCTGGGTGGCCAGCCTCCTTGGGAGAATGGTAAGTCTGGAGCAAAGCAGTGCAGAGATTCTCAGGGACACAGCAGCGGTCACCAGGTTTCTGGGGAGGAGACTGGATCTGAGCGGCACAAATTCTGTCACCCAATGGTGGGGTGAGACTGGTGCAAAAGCCAGAATGTAATCGTAAGGTATTACAGGAACAGGCACCGACTCAATCTTGGAAGTGGAGGAAAACTGTTGCGACAATGCATCAGTCCTTACATTCTTAGTACTGGGTAAGAATGAGACTATGTAATTGAAGCTTGACAGAAAAAGAGCCCACTGTGCTCTTTTGGGAGATAAGCGTTTAGCCTCAGACAAGAGTGTGAGATTCTTATGGTCGGTCAAAATGAAGACCGACACAGTGGTACCTTCGAGGTGATGCCTCTATTCTTTAAGAGCTAAAATGATAGCTAACATTTCTCTGTCCTCAATCTCGTAATTGCATTCTGCAGGAGACAATTTCTTAGAAAAGTAGCTACAAGGATGCATAGTGTTCTTATGCTGTGTACATACGACAGGACTTTCGACAGACTGAATCACGTCAGTCTTTTCAACGGACTTTGACGGACTTCCGTCGAATCGAACTGGTCTACACACAACCGCACCAAAGTCTGATGGATTTGACCGTGATGACGTAAGACCAGACTAGAATAAGGAAGTTCATAGCCAGTAGCCAATAGCTGCCCTAGCGTCGGTTTTCGTCCGTCGGACTAGCATACAGACAAATGGATTTTTCGACCAGACTCGAGTCCGTCGGAAAGATTTGAATAAGGTGATGAACCACAAAGAGAAAAAATTAAATTCTCAAAGTTGTTGCCAACATCCCGAACTGTATTTATAGAAGGAACCCTCAAAAGAGTAAGAGGGAACACTTGTACCCCCCGGTACTTGGGACTTTAAAGGTGAACAGTCAAAGATTATAAAACCATATTGTTTATTTAGAAAAAAAATTTAAAAAAGGGAATGATCAGTAAAAACATGGTGACAATCTGTACATAACAGTTGTATATTTATCACAGTTTGCATATAATCAATATTCTATGAATTCCAAACTGAATCCAGATTTCTCCATAAGCCTAACATGTTTCAGGACGATAACCCTTCTTCAGAGGCGTTTTTATAGGAGAGAAAAATGGGTATATTCAGTATTGATGTAAAGAAATGTGTATATGAATATATGCAAAAAATATATTTTCCTTGAGGATAGATTTAAAACATGTTCTAAATCTAAAGTCCGTCACATTTTCGACAGAAAAGGTCCGCTGCAGGTCCGATGAAGCCCACACGCGGTCAAATTGTCCGACGGATTCGTTCGGTCGGACAAGTTTGGTCGAAAAGTCCGGCCATGTGTACACGGCATTAGAGATATGACGTTGAGTCAGAAGGGCGCCCACTCCAGTTTTAGATGAATCAACCTCAAGAATGAAGGGTAGCTAACATTTCTCTATCCTTAATCTCATAATTGCATTCTGCAGGAGACAATTTCTTAGAAAAGTAGCTACAAGGATGCATAGCGTTCTAATGCCCCGTACACACGGTCGGATTTTCCGACGGAAAATGTGTGATAGGTCCTTGTTGTCGGAAATTCCGACCATGTGTGGGCTCCATCACACATTTTCCATCGGATTTTCCGACACACAAAGTTTGTGAGCAGGATATAAAATTTTCCGACAACAAAATCCGTTGTCGGAAATTCAGATCGTGTGTACACAAATCCGACGGACAAAGTGCCACGCATGCTCAGAATAAATAAAGAGATGAAAGCTATTGGCCACTGCCCCGTTTATAGTCCCGACGTACGTGTTTTATGTCACCACGTTCAGAACGATTGGATTTTCCGACAACTTTGTGTGACCGTGTGTATGCAAGACAAGTTTGAGCCAACATCCATCGGAAAAAAACCTAGGATTTTGTTGTCGGAATGTCCGAACAAAGTCCGACCGTGTGTACGGGGCATTAGAGATAGGACGTTGAGAAAGAAGGGCGCCCACTCCAGTCTCAGATGAATCAACCTCAAGAATGAAGGGTAGCGTAGGATCAGGATGTGCCAGAACTGGAGCTGAAACAAAGGCAGCCTTGAGAGACTCAAACGCTTTAATGGAATCCGGAGACCAATTCCGTGGGTTACCGTCCTTTCTGGTCATACAGTGCCTTGCAAAAGTATGCACCCCTTTGGCTTTTTACCTATTTTGTTACATTACAGCCTTTAGTTCAGTGTTTTTTTTAATCTGAATTATATGTGATGGATCAGAACACAATAGTCTAAGTTGGTTAAGTAAAATTAGAAAAATAAATACATAAAACTATTTTTCAGAAATAAAAAACTGATAATTGGCATGTGCGTATGTATTCACCCCCTTTGTTATGAAGCTCATAAAAAGCTCTGGTGCAACCAATTACCTTTAGAAGTCACATAATTAATGAAATGATGTCCACCTGTGTGCAACCTAAAGCCTCGTACACACGATCGGATTGTTGGCCACCAAAACGGTGGACTTTTGTCCGAAGGGCGTTGGCCCAAACTTGTCTTGCATACACACGGCCACACAATTGTTGGCCAACAAATACGAACATAGTGACGTACTACGTAGTTTTTCAGCTCTTTAGCACCACCCTTTGGGCTCCCTCTGCTAATTTCGTGTTAGTAGAAGTTTGGCGAGTGTTGATTCGTGCTTTTCATTTCACACTTTTAATTTTGTGCTTTTCAGTTAGTTTCTGAATGGCCGTTCGTCAACCAGCCATGTTGCAGAATCGGAGGAAATAATGTGTTATTTATTATTGGCCTTGGAGTTATTGCTTTGCCATTTTTTTTTGGTTGAATAATGATTTGATTTGGTATATTTTCTATATTTTTGGATGCATAGAATGCACTTTTTGGTTAAGTTCTATTAGCAGTCTGCAGATAGCATGTCTAATTGTATTTGTTTTCTTTTTTTAACAATAAAAAAAATGTGGAGAATAATACTTGGCTATGTGTTTTACTTCAAATGACAGTTTGAGAGTAGGCAGTTACTTTTAAAAAAATACAATGTAAAATTGACAAGGGGCACCAACATAGTTGTATCTTTGATCTTAAAAACTATGGGATAATGGTGTTGTGGTAACTTGCCCAAATAAAAGAAAAAAAAAGCAAAATAATATTCTTGATATCACTAGAAAAAAAAAGCCTTTGAAAATTAGTTTGCAATAACTCCATCAGTATCACCAGCAAAGAAGCTTCATTATTATCCCATTAAAGAAGAAGAGAATGTGCGCTGCATTTCAAGATTTCATAATTTACTTACATAGTTAGTCAGGTTGAAAAAAGACACAAGTCCATCCAGTTCAACCTTAAAAAACAAATAAATAAAATAAAAAATATTGTACAATCCAATATACCCAATTTTATACCCACAGTTGTTCCAGAGGAAGGCAAAAAAACCCAGCAGAGCATGCTCCAATTTGCTACAGCAGGGGAAAAAATTCCTTCCTGATTCCTCAAGAAACAATCGGATTTTCCCTGGATCAACTTTACCTATAAATGTTAGTACCCAGTTAAACTATGTACATTTTGGAAAGTATCCAGGCCTTTCTTAAAGCAATCTACTGAGCTGGCCAGAACCACCTCTGGCGGGAGTCTATTCCACATTTTCACAGCTCTTACTGTGAAGAAACCTTTCCGTATTTGGAGATGAAATCTCTTTTCCTCTAGACGTAAAGAGTACCCCCGTGTCCTCTGGGTTGACCAAAAAGAGAATAACTCAACACCAAGTTCACTATATGGACCCCTTATATATTTGAACATGTTGATCATATCCCCCCTTATTCTCCTCTTCTCAAGAGTGAATAAATTCAGTTACTCTAATCTTTCCTCATAGCTGAGCTCCTCCATGCCTCTTATCAGTTTGGCTGCCCTTCTCTGTACTTTCTCCAGTTTCCCGATATCCTTTTTGAAAACTGGTGCCCAAAACTGAACTGCATATTCCAGATGATGTCTTACTAATGATTTGAACAGGGGCAAAATTATATCTCTCTCTCTGGAGTCCATACCTCTCTTAATACAAGAAAGGACTTTGCTCGATTTGGAAACCACAGCTTGGCATTGCATGCTATTATTGAGCTTATTATCTACCAAAACCCCCAGATCCTTCTCAGACAATGTTGTTGAGAAGTACAGGTCAGGGTTAGGTTATAAAAAATATATCCAAATCTTTGATGATCCCTAGGAGCACCATAAAATCTATCATAACAAAATGGAAAGAACATGGCACAACAGCAAACCTGTCAAGAGACGGCTGCACTCCAAAACTCATGGAGTGGGCAAGGAGGGCATTAATGAGAGTCAGCACAGAGACCGAAGGTAACCCTGGAGGAGCTGCAGAGACTGGAGTATCTGTACATAGGATGACAATAAGCCGTATGCTCCATAGAGTTGGGCTTTATGGCAGAATGGCCAGAAGTAATTCATTACTTTCAGCAAAAAACAAAATGGCACGTTTTGAGTTTACGATAAGGCATGTGGGAGACTCCCAAAATGTATGGAGGAAGGTGCTCTGGTCTGATGAGACTAAAAGTTTACTTTTTGGCCATCAAAGAAAACGCTATGTCTGGCACAAACCAACACATCACATCACCCAAAGAACACCATCCCCACAGTTAAACATGGTGGTGGCAGCATCATGCTGTGGGGATGTTTTTCAGCAGTCGGGACTTGGAAACTGGTCAGAGTTGAGGGAAAGATGGATGGTGCTAAATACAGGGATATAGAAAATCTGTGGTCAGACATAAAAAATACTGATCACAAGCGCAAACCATCCAACTTGAAGGAGCTGGAGCAGTTTTGCAAGGAGGAATGGGCAAAAATCCCACTGGTAAGATGTGGCAAGCTCATAGAGACTTATCCATAGCGACTTGGAGCTGCTATAGCAGTAAAAGGTGGCTCTACAAAGTATTGACTTTAGGGGGGGTGAATAGTTATGCACATTGACTTTTTCTGTTATTTGTCCTATTTGTTGTTTGCTTCACAATAAAAAAAAACATCTTCAAAGCTGTGGGCATGTTCTGTAAATTAAATGATTCAAATCCAAAAACAATCCATGTTAATTCCAGGTTGTGAGGCAACAAAAACACGAAAAATGCCAAAGGGGTGAATACTTTTGCAAGGCACTGTATCAGTCAGGGGTTTGACCAGAGAAGAGAAGTTCCGAATAAATTTCCAATAATAATTGGCAAAGCCAAGAAAATGTTGCAATGGACATAGACCTACGGGTCGAGGCCACTGTAAAACTGCAGATAATTTCTCTGGGTCCATCGAAGAACCGGCAGTAGAAATTGGATCCCGTCTAAAAATTGTCCCTAGTATGTATGAATGTGAGTTAGGGACCTTAGATTGTAAGCTCCTTGAGGGTAGGGACTGATGTGAATGTACAATGTATATGTAAAGCGCTGCGTAAATTGACGGCGCTATATAAGTACCTGAAATAAATAAATAAACCCAGAAATTTAACCTGTTCATGATGGAACTTGCACTTCTCCAACTTACAATGCAGGTTATCTCTCAACCTCTGTAGCACATGGGAGACATCTGTGTGGTGGCTCTCTAGGGATTTAGAATATGAGAATATCGTCAAGATAAACCACCACACATTGCTGCAACATTTCTCGGAGGACATCGTTGATGAACTCCTAGAATGCTGCAGGAGCAATGCAAAGACCAAATGGCATTATGTGGTATTCGTAATATCCTGTCCTGGTGTTAAATGCAGTTTTCCATTTATCACCATCCTTGATCCTCTGAAGATTGTATGCCCCTCTCAGATCGAGCTTTGTGAAAGCCATTGCTCCCTTGAGACGGTCAAATAATTCCGTAATCAATGGAATTGGGTAGGCGTAGTTAATCGTGATGTGATTGAGACCCCTATAATCGATACAAGGTCTCAGTTCACCACTCTTCTTTCTCACAAAGAAGCCAGCACCAGCAGGAGATGGGGATTTGCGGATGAACCCTTGAGAAAGTGCTTAAGGATATTGGAGTTTTCGGGACTTTGAATGAGGCACATGGGAAATGTGCCTCCATCCCTAGTTCAGGGAGAAAAATGGGAATTTGGGACTTTAAAATGAGGTCCACGGACAACAGGGGGTGAATGAACAATGATGTTTATTGATCATGGAACCTGTATCCAACCATATCACAAACATAGACCACATGTAAAAGAAGAACATTGTAATAAATGTCATTCAATACACCTACGCACATATGTATGAGCGCATGCAATAAGGCAACAAGAGTACATCAATATGTCAACTAGAGGCCACATGATAGTCACAAGCGATCGATGGATACATACAATGATAAATACATATATATATACACACATAAAAGCAGCATTGGGCGATGGTAGTAAAAATGTGTGAAACCATAATTGATTGAAGAGAGATATTCTCAGTTGATAGTGAGCATGTATCTGCGTAACAAAATGCCCGACGCAATTCGTGTGAACCACTCATCAGGGGCACAGTGCTCAAACATATCTATGAAAATGTAATAAAATGAACAATGAATCTATATGCAACCGATTGTAGCCGGGGGGAAGCAATTATGCGACCCCTAAATACTTACATAAAATCAGTGCAGAGGAGCTGTGGTGATGATGGAGCCAAGGCCAAATAAGCAGTCCTTACCAGGAGCTGAGGTGACAGAAACATGCACTGGCGGGGTGCATGCACAGAGCCCCCCCACATGCACAGAGCCCGGAGCACTAGATCTTGAGATGAGACCGTGACCTGCCAGTAATGACTGCCAAACGGGGTCTAAGAAAAAGGAGGATGCATAATCAGTATGTCATATTGTACTGATGTGGTGAATAAGGAATATATGCATCAAATGAGGGGAAACTAAAAATAAAATAAAATTAAAAATGTCAAAGCAGAAAAACCCAGCTAGGGATAAAAGAAAAAAGGAAAAATGAAAAATAATGAAAAAAATGAAAAATTCTTTTATCCCTAGCTGGGTTTTTCTGCTTTGACCTTTTTAATTTACATTTTATTTTTACCCAGCTAGGGATAAAAGAAAAAAGGAAAAATGAAAAATAATGAAAAAAATGAAAAATTCTTTTATCCCTAGCTGGGTTTTTCTGCTTTGACCTTTTTAATTTTAATTTTATTTTTAGTTTCCCCTCATTTGATGCATATATTCCTTATTCACCTCATCAGTACAATATGACATACTGATTATGCATCCTCCTTTTTCTTAGACCCCGTTTGGCAGTCATTACTGGCAGGTCACTGTCTCATCTCATAATCTAGTGCTCCGGCTCTGTGCATGCGCCCCGCCAGTGCATGTTTCTGTCACCTCAGCTCCTGGTAAGGACTGCTTATTTGGCCTTGGCTCCATCATCACCACACCTCCTTTGCACTGATTTTATGTAAGTACTCAGGGGTCGCATAATTGCTTCCTCCGGCTACAATCCGTTGCATATAGATTAATTGTTCATTTTATTACATTTTCATAGATATGTTTGAGCACTGTGCCCCTGATGAGTGGTTCACACGAAACGCATCGGGCATTTTGTTACGCAGATACATGCTCACTATCAACTGAGAATATCTCTCTTCAATCAATTATGGTTTCACACATTTTTACTACCATCGCCCAATGCTGCTTTTATGTGTATATATATGTATTTATCATTGTATGTATCCAACGATCGCTTGTGACTATCATGTGGCCTCTAGTTGACATATTGATGTACTCTTGATGCCTTATTGCATGCGCTCATACATATGTGCGTAGGTGTATTTAATGACATTTATTACAATGTTCTTCTTTTACATGTTGTCTGTTTGTGATATGGTTTGATACAGGTTCCATGATCAATAAACATAATTTTTCATTCACCCCCTGTTGTCCGTGGACCTCATTTTAAAGTCCCAAACTCCCATTTTTCTCCTTGAGAAAGTGCTTCAGCATCATAGTCCTCCATAGCTTTATCCTCAGAGACAAAGGGTAAACCCGGCCACGGGGAGGCATAGCACCAGGTTGAAGGTCAATTGCACAATCATGCAATCGGTGTGGAGGCAAACTACCGGCTTGACCCTTGTCAAAGACATCACTAAATTTGCGGTACTTCTCTGGCAAGGAGGAGAGGGAAGAGGTGCACAAGACCTTAGCCACTTTCCGAAAACATGTCTTACTGTAGAACCACCGGGCCGCAGCCCGGTACCGACCTGTGGCCTCTGCAGCTGGGCCATGGGTGAAAGTGGGCGGATGGCATGAGAGAAGAGTTAGGTGGGCAGGTGAGAGCCGAGCGGGCGGGCAAGTAAGAGCAGAGTGGGTGGGCAAGTGAGAGTCGAGCGTGCGGGCAGATGAGAGCCGAGCATGCGGGCAGGAAAAAGAGCCGAGTGGGCGGGCAGATGAGCGAGCAGAGAGATGACATCATCTCTCACCGCCCGCCCTGCATCACCACTGTTCCGCCCTTGGCTGGCAGGAATAGACAAAGTGATCTGGATGCTACACACCAGACTGAATAATAGGTGCCTTTATTAAAAAGTTGGATCACAGGATGTACAAGATATTACAGCAGGAATGTACAGCAATCAGCTGACGCGTTTTGCACTCATAACGGGTGCTTACTCATAGCTGACAAACATGGGAATAGAAATCATATATAAAGCCTAAATTACAAACCATGTGACCACATGATTAAGTGAGTACTTGATAACAGCTGAAAGCTGACTGTGAGGTCTCAGCACCTGCTGTCAGGTGAACAGGCTTTAGAATGAAAACTCCCATGTTGATAATATATAAGCAACAGAATAAAAAGGAAAAAAGAAAAAAATATATAAAAAAAGTAAAAAAATAGGTATATAATGGATGATATTATATAATATGTGTGTGTGTTAAAATGTATTTGAAAATTAATCACTTATCAGGACAGTGAATGAATTTCCAGCATCAATGTAATCACATAACAAAGTAATTCTTTAAGGATATGTTAATATTTGGGATAAACTGGAAATGCCTGTCCCGACCTAAGAAAAAGGATTTATGTGGAGATCCAAAAAAAAGCAAATATGTTTTGTTAAAACAAAAAATGGAATACTCTCAGAAAGTTGTAAGTTATATGTAAAAAACTTTTTAGTTGTATGTAAAAAAACTTTATATATGATTTTATATTGGTTGAAATACGTCCAAAACACATAAAGTGACAAGGCTGTAAGGGGAACCCATATATGTAAAGAATGTGTATAGATATGGACGATGACAATCGATAAAACAACCTAGAAAATATATATTATGGCGGCATCTGACATGAAGTATGCTGGAAGAGCAAGAGACGGATGAGAAAAACATTAATGTATTCATGGGCATTACGATATATATGCCTCGGAGAGATATTGATATCTCTCTAGACCTTAATGTCTGTATGGATATAGAAAAGGTACATTAGTAATGAAAAATGGAATGAGGAACCGAAACTATTCATAATAGTAGGAGACATCCCATTCAAAGTTTAAACCTAGCGGGATTCTGGTGTTTAAAGAAAATATCCAGTATACCTTGCGTTTGCATAATAATTGGAATCTGTCACCCCCTCTGATGGGTGTCACGACTTTTTCTATGCCTTTGATGAAAAGGCTCGATACATCTTTGTGATGCACAAAGATCCAATGTTTGGCCACGTTGGTTAATCTGTCTTTTTCTATATCGTGTAGGTGATCATATAAACGATCTCTAAGACGGCGTGTCATACGTCCTACATACTGAATCTGGCAAATATCGCAAGTGATAACATATACTATGAACTGAGTATTGCAGTTTATGAATGAGGAAATGTTAAAGATTTTACCATTAGTGCAGGATTGTATCGGTTTGCCCTTTTTAATGTGGCTGCAATAATTGCAGCCTTTTTTACCACATTTGAAGTTGCCCACAAAGTTTACCCAGTTTGACTTAGATCGTTCTGTCAATACTAAACTGGGTGAAAGGGAACTCCCTAGAGTGGGCACTCTACAAGTGACCACCTTAATACCCTTGGAAAGAATATTGTCATATGCAGGATCATTAGATAAGATCGGGAGATATCTAGTGACTAATGTTTTTTATTTTGTTAAACTCTGCACTAAATGGTGTCAAAAAGACTGGGATATTTTTAGAAGAGTTTGGTTGGCATTTGTCCTTTAAAAGCAACTGTCTGGGGACAGCGCTAGCAGTGGTAAGTGCTCTATTAACCAGGGCTTCTCCATATCCTCGGTCTTTAAACGCTGGGAAATGTTGTTGGCTTCCATTTGGAAACTCTCGGATGTACTGCATAGGAGTTTTAACGTCAGGAATTGTCCATAAGGTACGCCTTGAATAGTGTGTTTTGGATGTGCGGAATCTGCTCTAAAGAAGGGTATTACCCGCAGTTGGTTTCCTATAGAGGGTGGTATGTATAGATTCCCCTGTTCCTGTAAGTTTGACATCCAAAAATTCTATGCTACGAGATTGTATGGTGCCCGTGAAATTCAAATTAAGGATGTTGTTATTAAAATATGAAAGCCAAACATTGAGGTCAGCATTTTTGTCAGATGTGATGAACAGAAGGTCGTCAATAAAACGACAGTAAAAAAACTGTATCCAAATCGGCGGGGGCTATCATGTCCAAAGATGTGAGACCTCTCCCACCAACCCATGAAAATGTTGGCAAGTGAGGGTGAAAATTTCGCCCCCATAGAGGCCCCACATCTCTGAAGATAATAGCCCCCCTCAAACATAAAAAAATGAAATCCTGCAACATTAATGAGAATCTACCCGATTTCTTGAGAGATCAGGCAACTGCCTGGAGACCCAGATGATGTGGAATACTGGAATATAGGCTGGTGACATCACAGCTGATCCACCTATAATTAATTTTTCCATTGGAAATTTTGAAGTTTATTGAGTGGCTGTTTTGTGTCTCTCAAGTAGCCTCAGCGGGCAGCAGAGAGATTACATCATCTCTTACTACCCACCCTCACTTTGGGACACAGCCAATGCACATCATGTGCTAAAAAGAGAAGCCTCTTTCTCTGTTGCCACTGTTGCCTGGTGGCAGGCGATGTGACAAGCTGCATTTGGTGGCAAGTGATTATTCGCATCTGGGTGGAAGGCAACATGGCAAGTGACAAGCTGCACCTGAAGGCGGGTGACATGTCAAGTGACATGCTGCATCTGGTGGCAGGTAGGTGACGTGACAAGCTGCCTCTGGTGGCAGGTAGGTGACGTGGCAAGTGACAAGCTGCATCTGAAGGCAGGTGACGTGGCAAGTGACGTGGTAAGTGACAAGCTGCATCTGGTAGCAAGTGACAAGCTGCATCTGGTGGCAAGTGATGTGGGCTCCCACTGATTTTGCATTATGGAGAGTTGAACTATTTAATTTTATATTACAATGTAATACAAGAAATAATGCACTTCAATCATCCTGACACCATATCAACCATGGCGCCGTGATGATTGAAGCGCTAACACCAGCCATTGCCTCAACAAATTGCCATTAAAAACCGCATCGCTGCCGCCCCAGGGCCTTGGCATAATTTTCTATCACGCAGCCGGTCCCTGGTGCCAAA
The DNA here is from genome assembly GCA_037952925.1 of Lithobates clamitans. Taxonomy (NCBI): domain Eukaryota; kingdom Metazoa; phylum Chordata; class Amphibia; order Anura; family Ranidae; genus Lithobates; species Lithobates clamitans. The sequence continues at coordinate 873,955 of JBBGZY010000350.1, read as the reverse complement.
AAGGTTGTGGACCGCTGTCTTACTGCGTACCTCAGCACAAAGCCAATCAAAAGAGGGGTTGTGCCTCTGTAACCAAGGATAACCAATAACCACCAGATAACGAGGAGAGGAAATAACTTTTGATTGTCTTATGGTGAAGAGCCCCTATGGCCATGGTCAACCGAGCAGTCTCATGAGTCACATGGGCAGGCTGTAGAGGTCCTCTGTAACCAAGGATAACCAATAACCACCAGATAACGAGGAGAGGAAATGACTTTGGATTGTCTTATGGTGAAGAGCCCCTATGGCCATGGTCAACCGAGCAGTCTCATGAGTCACATGGGCAGGCTGTAGAGGTCTCCCATCAATAGCCTCAATGGCAAGTGGAGTGGCAGAACGCTGCAGCAGAATAAAGTGCTTAGACACAAAGGCACTGTCTACAACAGGCCTTTAGCCCGAGTCGATTAGAGCCTGTGTATCGATAGACAACTCAGACCACGAAAGGGTAATCAAAACTAGAGGCTTATCCTTCAAGGTAACTGGGGACGTAACACCACCACCTAAAGTCTGTCCCCTACAGGACCTCAGGTGCAAGCGTTTCCCAGATGGGTAGGACTGGACTTCAAGAAGTGACCTGCCTGGCCACAATATCTCCCTCCTCCTAAAGGGTCTCTAATCCGCAGAGAGACGTGTGAAGCCAAACTGCATGGGTTCTTCTTCACTGGCAGACCCTGTACCAGGAGGCATGGGAGATGAGGGAGGCAAGGCTGGGACTGCAAAGCTCGGAGCCAAAACGTACAGGAGGATTCCGCAACTGCTCCTTAAAAGGAAGGTCACTCTTGGAGTCTGGAGTCAATGAGAATGGCAAACGTGATCAACGTCTTCAGATCTGTAGGTACGTCTCGGGCTGCTATCTCATCTTTGATGTTATCTAAAAGACCATGAGAAAATACAGCCAGGAGGGCCTCATTGTTCCAGGCGACCTCTGCCAAAGTACGGAATTCAATGGCGTAATCAGCAACCGTTCTTGTACTCTGATGAACAAGAGGCTCTTGGAAGTGGAAGTAGAGTCCAGAAGTGGAGCGTGCAGGAACATCAAATATCCTTTTAAAGGAAACCACAAACTCTGGGTAACTCAGGATAATGGGTTTTTGCGTCTCCCATAGAGGGTTTGCCAAGGCTCTATCAGAAAGCAAAGAAATAATGAAGCCTACTTTGCTTCTGTTCGTGAGGAACGCCTGGGGCAGAATCTCAAAGTATATCCCAACCTGGTTGAGAAACTGTCAGAAAAGAGCCTGTCAACATCGGAAGGTTCCTGTGCGTTTGCGCGGTGGAGCCGCGCTTCGGCGCATGCGCGTTTGCAAAGTAGCGGCACACACGGGTTCACTACACGGCGTAACGGCATAATGGCGTACGAACGTTCGCTCGTCAGCGTCACGCCCCCTTTCTGGCCTATATAAGGACTGACTTGTGCCCTGTTTAATTGCTGGTTTGTCTTTCAGCTTCCAGTGTTCCGTTCCTGATTCCTGCTTCTTGTGTTTACCTGTTTGACCCGGATTTGCCTGACCTACCTTGTCTCTCTCCAGCATTTTGACCTCGGCTTGTTTAAAGGACTTTCCCACGATCTGCTTCCAGTGTTTGACCCTCTGCCTGTCTCCGGATTCTCCTGCCTTCTCGTGTATGACCCCGGCTTGTTTAAACGGACTTCTCTGCTGACATCTCCAATCCCCTACCTCTGGCTTGCCTTCAGGATTCCTCTACTTACCATCTGCTGTGTTTGACCCTCGGCCTGCTTCAAGGACTTCCTCATCTACCAGTCTCCAGTATTAAGTTATCGGTCTGCATCATAGACTCTCCACTACTGGGTTCTCAGTGCCTGATCTCCTGCACTTATCCCAGCTCCCATTGTGTTTGCGGGTTAGAACCCCGGCCGGGACTTCTTCTCCAGCTTTGGGTCAGAGCCACCGTTGCTTTCATCTCTGCGTGACTGAAGTCCTCCTCTCAAGAAGCTTCCTGCCTGCAGGCGACCCGTGCCTCTCTGTGCCCTACACCCTCTGTACCACTACCAGGGGTGTAGTGCGCTTAGCCGCAAGGGAAGCCACTCCCAGCATCTCGGCCTCGGTGAGTACCCGTGATAGAAACCCTCTGCATTAAACTGGATCGTCCCCAAATCGCTGGGGAAGTGGAGCGGAACCAGACATGCCTCTTACAGAGGTAATATTCAAGGCGGGTGCCTGCACAGAGACTGGAGCAGCAGCAGAGACAGCCTGCAACAAAGGTTGTACCAGAACAGCCACAGTGGGAGGATCCTGCTCATTCAACCTAGAAAAAATATCACCAGTAGGTGGATTGCCTGCATCTTCAGAAATTATGGCTTACTGACTGGTATCATGAAACAGAAATGAAAAGGGATGTCCAGAATAAACTGTAGAAAAAGGGTGTGCCACATCCCAAGTAAATATGGAAATGGAGAATCCCCCTAGGGTCGGGACTTTGAAGGCACTACCAAAACGTTAAATATATATGTCAAAATATAAAGTTTATTGAGTACATAAAAGACAATCCCAAACCCCCAAGGGCTTTCGGATTGTGTACCTTGTCATTTTGCTAAAATGTTTGTACCACACGATGCATCCTGTTTTTATCATATTTTTATTATATGTCTTTCATGTACTCAATAAACTTTATATTTTGACATATATATTTAATGTTTTGGTAGTGCCTTCAAAGTCCCTCCCCTAGAGGGCTTCTCCATTTCGGTATCATGAAACAGTTGGAGACTGAAAACGCAGTAAAAAAAAAAAAAATCACACTTTTTAATAAAATGGTAAAAATTGTACAACTGGTAAACGTAGTCAAGCCAGGGTTCGGTAGCCAAATCAGGTAGTCAGGACAAGCCAGGAAATCAGGAAGCCAGAGATCAGCATAGTCAGAGGCAGCAGACAGGATCAGGAGGGATGTCAGCCAGGCAAGTCTTCAACAGGAAGACAGCAGAGCGTCTCTAGATATGTTGACCAAGGTGAAGGCAATGAAGAAATGAACCAGGCAGTTTAAATAGCCAGAAGGGGCTGGCTGCGGGCTTGACTGGTGAGCAGGAGATGATCAACAGGTGAGCCACAGTGGAACGATGAGTACTGGCAATTAACGGACAGCTGAGCAACCTGAGCACAGAGAAGGAAGAGCTGAGAGCCCAGCCCTGTCACTTGCATCACATGCAAAAAAAAAAACAAACAGTGGTATTAAAGTGGTTGTAGACCCTTACAAACCACTTTTCACTACAGGTAAGCCTATAATATAGGCTTACCTGTAGGTACCATGGTTATTTCCTAAACCTTCATGGTTTAGGAGATATCTACTGTATCACCATGTGCCAACGTCATCGGCACATGCGCATTGAAGAAACGATTAGTTTGTGTCGTTGCTTCCGCTGATGTGCCGTGACTGGAAACTCCTGCGTGAATGCGCGGGAGTGACATCATCGCGGCTCCAGCCAATCACAGCGACGGAGCCCGCAAACCTGGAAGTAGAGACATGTTGCCGGTCACAGCGATGTACAGGGACTGCTGCACCAGCTTCGATCTAAGGTAAGTATTTTATAATGAGCTAGTATGCGATGTATACTAGCTCATTATGCCTTTGTCTTGCAGGTTTTTTAAGTTGTTATAAAACCATCCAAAGAAAGCTCTGTCTCAAAAAATATGGGTACAGTGTTGCATGACCGCATAATTGTCATTCAAAGTGCGACACAACAGAAACCTGAATATTGGCCTGGGCAGGAAGGGGTTGAAAGTGCCCAGTATTGAGTGGAGTGAAGAATCTCCATACTCTTGGATGCCCACCCAGTGATCAGTCCAAGCAATCTGACAAAGCTGCAGAGTGAACAAAGTACTAGTGGACAGACCCAATTCCACCCCCCCTCCCCCCGGAAGAATTATTTTTTTCAAACTTTGGCAGAAATCTTTCTTATAACCATCCCAATCTTCAACTGAATATTGACAACCTCAGGTGAGAATCCATTGTTTAAAACCCTTTCATGACTAAGCCTATTTTTGAAATTTGGTGTTTACAAGTTAAAATCCATATTTTTTGCTAGAAAATTACTTAGAACCCCTAAACATTATATATATATTTTTTAGCAGAGAATCTAGAATAAAGCAAATAGAATATAATGGAGATTGTTGCAATATTCTATATCACACGGTATTTGTGCAGCGGTGTTTTAAACGCAAATTTTGGGGAAAAGGGACACTTTCATGAATTTTAAAAAATCCAAACAGTAAAGTTACCCCAATTATTTTGTATAATGTGAAAGATGATGTTACGCCGAGTAAATAGATACCAAACATGTCACGCTTTATAATTGCACGCACTCGTGAAATTGTGACAAACTACGGTACCTAAGAATTTCCATAGGCGACGCTTTTAATTTTTTTTACTGTTACCAGGTTAGGGTTACAGAGGAGGTCTAGTGCTAGAATTATTGCTATTGCTCCGACGATCGCGGCGATACCTCACATGTGTGATTTGAACACCGTTTCATATGCGGAGGCGACTTCCGTATGCGTTTTCATTGCTGCGTGAGCTCGCGGGGATGGGGGCGCTTTAAAAATTTTTTTTTCTTATTTATTTTATTTAATTATATATTTATAAATTGTGTTTAAAATTTTTTTTTTTTGATCACTTTTATTGCTGTCACAAGGAATGTAAACATCCCTTGTGACAGTAATAGGTGGTGACAGGTACTCTTTATGGAGGGATCGGGGGTCTAAAAGACCCCCGATCCCTCCTTTGCGCTTCAAAGTATTCAGATCGCCGAAAACGGCAATTCTAAATACTGTGTATTTTTTTAAAACCAGCACCATTGGCAGCCGAGTAAACGGGAAGTGACGTCATGACGTTGCTTCCGTGTTTACGATTAGGAGGCTGGAACGAAGCTGCCCACGGCTTCATTCCAGCCCGCCCCCAGCCGCTGGAGGCAGCCGATTGGTCACCGGGCCTCCTGATCGAACGGGAGGCCCAGTAAGAGCGACGGGAGGGGGGGATGTCCTCTCCCGCTCCTCTGGTATGACAGCCGAGCAGCTTTTAGCCGCATCAGTTGTTATACTCGGATAGCCGATCGCCCGCTCTAAACAACGGTACCAGGATGATGCCTGCAGCTACGGGCATCATGCCGGTATAGCCCTGGAAAGCCGAGTACGCACATCTGCGTACGCTCGGTGGGAAGGGGTTAAAGAGGAACTGCAGTCTGCTCACTTAATTTGTAATAAAAACATATTTGCCATTTTGAAGCTTCCCTCCAACCACTTTGCATATTTTATATATACTGTGATTCTGTACTTGTCAAATATGCTGCAGAAATCTCCCTCCGCTAGGTCTAGCTGAAGTTGCTGCCTGTTCACTTCCTGGATTTACAGACACACACAGAGTCCTGCAGCTCTCATTGGCCCTCTTAGGACTCATCCCCCCTCCCTTCCTGGCAAACTCTCACAAGAGTGAGAGAGAGCTGTGCATGATATCATAAGCCTAGGCTTTTTACCAGACAAAAAACAGGAAGTGGGCTGTATAAGGTATTTACTAGCAGAAAAAATGTTTTACTATCCAAAAGGTAAAACAACAAGGGCAGAAGATTTAATAGATGGAAAGATGAAAAAAGGTTCCGCTTTAACCACTTCAGTCCTGGAAGGCTTTACCCCCTTCATGAACAGGCCATTTTTTGCGATACGGCACTGCGTTATTTTAATGGACAATTGCATGGTTGTGTGAGCTGTACCCAAATAAAATTGATGTCTTTTTCTCTCACAAATAGAGCTTGTTTTGGTGGTATTTGATCACCTCTGTGGTTTTTATTTTTTGTGATATAAACAAAACAAGACAAACAATTTTGAAAAAAAAAAAAAAAAAAAAAAAAAAAATTATATATATGTTTTACCTTTCTCCTATAAAACATACCCAATAAATAATAGTAATTAGAAAAATCTAATTTCTTCATCAATTTAGGCCAATATGTATTCTGCTACAGTGAATATAAAAAGGCTACACACCTGTTAAAATGTCAGGTTTCTGTGATGTAAAAAAAAAAAATTACAAATAATTTTAGAACTTTTTCCACCTTTAATGTGACCTATAAACTGTACAACTGTTGAACAACAAACTGAAATTTTGGAGGGAAGTAAATATTAAAAATAATATGGTTGAATAAACCCTTAAACTAATCATTATGGCACATCTTAACTTGGCAATATTTGCCCACTCTTCTTTGCAGAAACACTTCAAATCTGTCAGATTACGAGAGCATCACTGTGCACAGCCCTCTTCAGATCACCCCACAGATTTTCAATCGGATTCAGGTCTGAGCTCTGGCTGGGCCATTCCAAAACTTTATTCTTCTTCTGGTGAAGCCATTACTTTGTTGATTTGGATGCATGCTTTGGGTCATTGTCAGGCTGAAAGATAAAGTTATTCATGTTCAGCTTTCTAGCAGAAGCCTGACGGTTTTGTGCCAATATTGACTGGAATTTGGAACTGTTCATAATTCTCTCTACCTTGACTAAGGCCCCTGTTCCAGCTGAAGAAAAACAGCCCCAAAGCATGAAGCTGCCATCACCATGCTTCACTATGGGTATGATGTTCTTTTGGTGATGTGCAGTGTTGTTTTTGTGCCAAACTTATCTTTTGGAATTATGGGCAAAAAGTTCAACCTTGGTTTCATCAGACCAAAACACATTTTCCCACATGCTTTTGGGAGATTTCAGATGTGTTTTTGCAAAATTTAGCCAGGCTTAGATGTTTTTCTTGGTAAGAAAAGGCATCCGTCTTGCCACTCTACCCCATAGCCCAGACATATGAAGAATATGGGAGATTTTTGTCACATGTACCACACAGCCAGTACTTGCCAGATATTCCTGCAGCTCCTTTAGTGTTGCTGTAGGCCTCTTGGTAGCCTCCCTGACCAGGTTTCTTCTCGTCTTTTCATCAATTTTAGAGGGACGTCCAGTTCTTGGTAATGTCACTGTTGTGCCATATTTTCTCCACTTGATGACTGTCTTAACTGTGTTCCATGGTATATCTAATGCCTTGGAAATTCTTTTGTACCTTTCTCCTGATACCTTTTAACAATGAGATCCCTCTGATGCTTTGAAAGCTCTCTGCGGACCAAGGCTTTTGCTGTAGGATGCGACTAAGAAAATGTCAGCAAAGACCTACTAGAACAGCTAAACTTTATTTGGGATTAATTAGACGCACTTTAAATGATGGCAGGTGTGTACCGACTGGTATTTAACATGATTTTAAATGTGATAACACAATTCTGCTACATCCCCAGTTATAAGCGGGTGTGTACCTTTATGCAACCACATTATTTTAGTTTTTTATTTTTACTCCCCCCCACCCCCCAAAAAAGATTTCAGTTTGTTTTTCAATTGAGTTGTTCAGTTTATAGGTCACATTAACTGCTTGCCTACCGCTGCACATAGATGTACGTCGGCAGAATGGCACAGGTAGTCAAATGGGCGTACAGGTACGTCCATTTAAATTTGCTCTCTTTCGGGCACGCACGCGCCACCGGCGCACAAGCGTGCCCCGGGAACTCGATGTTCTTTGGCGGCCCACGATTGCGGTGTGGAGAGGTCAAACGGGGAGCTGTGTCCCCTTTACATTGCGGCAATGTAGGCGCGCACCTGCCGTGACTGTGCGTCCTGTGGACTCGATGTCCGCTGGGGGCCCGCGATCGAGTCACAGACCGGAAAAACAGGGAGATGTAAATAAGACAAGGCATTTCCCCGTTCTGCCTTGTGTCATGAGAGATCTACTGCTCCGTCATTGGGAGCAGTGATCGCTGTCATGTCCTGGGTAGCCCCCCCCCACAGTTAGAATCGCTTCCTAGGACACACTTAACCCCTTCATCGCCCACTAGTGGTTAACCCCTTCCCTGCCAGTGTCTTTTACACAGTAATCAGTGCATTTTTTATAGTACTGATCGCTGTATAAATGACAATGGTCCCAAAATAGTGTCCTATGTGTCCGCCATAATGTCGCAGTCAGGATAAAAATCGCAGATCGCCACCATTACTAATAAAAAAATGTATAATAAAAATGCCATAAACTATCCCCTATTTTGTAGACGCTATAACTTTTGCGCAAACCAATCAATATACGCTTATTGCGATTTTTTTTACCAAAAAGATGAAGAATACATATTGGCCTAAATTGAGGAAAAAATTATTTTGTTTAAGTATTTTTGGGGGATATTTATTATAGCAAAAAGAAAAAAATATTGCGTTTTTTATTAAATTGTCGCTTTCTTAGTTTATAGCGCAAAAAATAAAATAAAAATAAAAACTGCAGCGGTGATCAAATACCACGAAAAGAAAGCTCTATTTGTGGGAAGAAAAAGGACGTCAATTGTGTTTGGGTACAACGTTGCACGACCGTGCAATTGCCAGTTAAAGCAATGCAGTGCCGAATCGCAAAAAGTGCTCTGGTCAGGAAGGGGGTAAAATCTTCAGAGGCTGAAGTGCTTAAAGGTGAAAAAGTTTTAAATGATTTATCTTTGTCTGCTTTTTTTACATCACAGAAACCTGACATTTTAACAGGGGTGTGTAGACTTCATATTTTTGGTTAAAAAAATCCCAATAAGCATTTTATGGAATGGTTTGCACAAAAGTTATAGTGTCTACAAACTATGGAATATTTTTATTGATTTTTTTTACTAGTAATGGGAGTGATCAGTGACTTATAGCGGGACTGCAACATTGCAGCGGAAAAATCGGACACCAAGTGCCACTTTTCATTGTACTAATAATACTGGCAGGGAAGAGGTTAACATCAGGGGCAATCAAAGGGTTAAATGTGTCCCTAGGGGGTGTTTTCAAACTGTCACAGAATGGCAATCTGCCTTGTTTACATAGGCAAACCGCTGTTCTGTCTGCCTCGGAATGATTGGCGGGTATGCCAAACCCGATGATTGGCTGGAGCTGCACCCCAGACCAGGAAGAAAGTAAGTTAGTCATTTCGGGCCGCCCTGCTGCAGTATATGTAGGTGGGGCGGTCCTTAAACGGTTGATAGCAACCATTCAGTATCTATTCTGACACTCCCAGGCTGAGTTCACAATGGAGATCGCAGTGGCTCAAAGCAGGAGTCTAGTGCGTCTCCATTCACCGTTTCAGGTTCAATTTCAGCCTGAATTTTGGGCTGAATTCAGACCTGAAAAATGGACCAAAAGACGCACAGAGCTCCTGTGCAATTCACACCAGAGCCACTGCGGAGATGTGTGAACCGGCTCCATAGAGAGCCAGTCACAATCTCCTGACATGCAAATTGGATGTGGGGAAAACCGCATCCAATTCGCAATAGTGTGAACCCAGCCTTAACGCGTTTAACCTTTGGATGTAAGTTCTCTGATTGCGCCAACAGATCTTTTCTGATTGGTAGCATCCAAGGTGGCTCTTCTGCTAACATTTTCAATAGTGTTAACCAGACTTAGCTGTAGAGGTATAAGTAGTTGGAGGTCGAAAGGCATAAGCCGTTTTGAAGCTCCATGGAAACCCTGAGGGAATCTGTCCCCAGTGCTTCCTTCTCTTGCAAGAGAGAAAAAAAAAACCCTTTTCATTTTCCTGTTTGTTGCTGTGGTGACCAGATCCACAACCGATGTCCCCCTCCTTTGTTTTAGCATAAGGGGCAGCGAGAGTGCAGCCTTTTAAACTTCTCTGTATTTGTGTTTCCTGTAGAAGGTGGAGTCTCTCTCTCATGTGACCATCCTGGAGGATGACTTGAATTATATTATTCTACCTAGAAATTATAATTGAAACATATGCAAAAAAAAAACCAAAAAAACTAAAATAAACTGCCTAACAATCCTCATAAGTCATAACTTTATCTAGAATATCATGTTTCCCTTATTGATGTGCACTAAATGTTAATTATACAGATTTACACTGAACATGTTAAGTAAATAAATCCAGGGAAATGTTTCTATATATATATATATATATATATATATATATATATATATATATATATATATATATTTGAAAGCAAACTAGGGAAGGAAACCATGGAATCAGTCACAATTCCTTAGAGGCTAGTCCTCAGGGGCTAATCATTATTTCTGTAACATTATACTCACTAATGTTTCTTACCTCAATATAAAAGAAATCATTTTAGATCCAGAGCCTTTCCTTCCCATACCATACAGTGCATACAGAGCCTTGCACAAGTATTCACCCTCTTGGCATTTTTTTGTGTTTTGTTGATATACGACCTGGAATTAACAGAACATGCACACAACTTTGAAGATTTTTTTTTTTTATTGTGAAGCAAACAACAAATAGGACAAATAACAGAAAAAGTCAACGTGCATAACTATTCACCCCCCCTAAAGTCAATACTTTGTAGAGCCACCTTTTGCAGCCATTACAGCTCCAAGTCACTTTGGATAAGTCTCTATGAGCTTGCCACATCTTACAAGTGGGATTTTTGCCCATTCCTCCTTGCAAAACTGCTCCAGCTCCTTCAAGTTGGACGATTTGCGCTTGTGAACAGCAATCTTTAAGTCTGACCACAGATTTTCTATTGGATTGAGGTCTGGGCTTTGAATAGGCCATTCCAACACATTTACATGTTTCCCCTTAAACCACTCAAGTGTTGCTTTAGCAGTGTGTTTGGGGTCATTGTCCTGCTGGAAGGTTCCATCCTAGCCTCAAATCACACACAGAGTGGTACAGGCTTTGCTCAAGAATATCCCTGTATATAGCACCATCCATCTTTCCCTCAACTCTGACCAGTTTCCCAGTCCCGGCTGCTGAAAAACATCCCCACAGCATGATGCTGCCACCATGTTTCACTGTGGGGATGGTGTTCTTTGGGTGATGTGATGTGTTGGGTTTGCGCCAGTGTTTTCTTTGATGGCCAAAAATTTTAGTCTCATCAGACCAGAGCACCTTCCTCCATACATTTTGGGAGTCTCCCACATGCCTTTTCACAAACTCAAAACGTACCATTTTGTTTTTGATCAAAGTAATGGCTTTCACTGCCATAAAGCCCAACTCTATGGAGCGTATGGCTTATTGTCGTCCTATGTACAGATACTCCAGTCTCTGCTGTGGAACTTTGCAGCTCCTCCACGGTTTCCTTAGGTCTCTGCTTAATGCCCTACTTGCCTGGTCCGTAAGTTTTGGTGTGCAGCCGTCTCCTGGCAGGTTTGCTGTTGTGCCATGTTCTTTCCATTTGGATATGATAGATTTGATGGTGCTCCTTGGGATCATCAAAGATTTGGATATTCTTTTTATAACCTAACCCTGACTTGTACTTCTCAACAACATTGTCCCTTACTTGTTTGGAGAGTTCCTTGGTCTTCATGGCAGTGTTTGGTTAGTGGTGCCTCTTGCTTAGGGGTTAGAGCCTCTGGGGCCTTTCAAAAAGGTGTGTATATGTAATGACAGATCGTGTGACACTTAGAGTGCACACAGGTGGAAACCATTTCACGAATTATGTGACTTCTGTAATTGGTTGTACCAGAGCTTTTTATGGGCTTCATAACAAAGGGGGTGAATACATATGCACATGCCAATTATCAGTTTATTTCTGAAAAATAGTTTTATGCATATATTTTTCGAATTTTACTTCACCAATTCAGGCAACTGTGTTGAGATCCATCACATATAATTCAGATTTAAAAAACATTGAACTAAAGGCTGTAATGTAACAAAATAGGTAAAAAGCCAAGGGGGTAAATATTTTTGCAAGGCACTGTGTGCATACACACACACGACATACATACTTTAGCTCTGAAGCTTTTGCTCACTAACCCACCCCCCCTCCTTCTTTCCTTTAGTCTCTGAGCCTTTCCCAACCCACCTTGAGTTCAAGTTTTTTTTGGAGATGTTACACACTTTATACATTTAAAGTGGTTGTAAAGTCAGGTTTTTTTTTATCCAAAAACCTTGTGTGTGTAGCAGCCCCCCTAATACTTACCTGAGCCCATACTTCCTCCAGTGATGTGCACGAGTGCCTCAGCCGTCCAGGACTCCCCTCCTGATTGGCTGAGACACAGCAGTGGCACCATTGTCAAACTGTAAATTAAAGTCAGTTGGCCAATCAGGAGAGAGGGGGCGGGGCCGAAACTCTGAAAGGACACACAAAGCTGCGGCTCGGTTATCTCCGTAGCAAGCTGTTTGCTGTGGGGGCACTCGACAGGAGGGAGGGGCCAGGAGCACCAGCGAGGTACCCGAGAAGAGGATCTGGGCTGCTCCGTGCACAACCACTGCACAGAGCAGGCAAGTATAACTTTTTTTTCTTTAAATATAATAAAAATAACGAGACTTTAGTAACACTTTAACCTTTTGTAAGGTATGTTTCACTTTCACTTTACTCAGGGCAAATTTTACATAGTTTATGCATCTATGATAGATACCCAAAAATAAAAAATACATATGGCAACCAACACATAGTTACATAGTAGGTGAGGTTGAAAAAAGACACAAGTCCAACCTATGTGTGTGATTATGTGTCAGTATTTCATTACATATCCCTGCATGTTGCAGTCATTCAGGTGATTATCTAATAGTTTCTTGAAGCTATCAATGCTCCCCGCTGAGACCACCGCCTGTGGAAGGGAATTCCACATCCTTGCCGCTCTTACAGTAAAGAACCCTCTACGTAGTTTAAGGTTAAACCTCTTTTCTTCTAATTGTAATGAGTGGCCACGAGTCTTATTAAACTCTCTTCTGCGAAAAAGTTTTATCCCTATTGTGGGGTCACCAGTACAGTATTTGTAAATTGAAATCATATCCCCTCTAAAGCGTCTCTTCTCCAGAGAGAATAAGTTCAGTGCTCGCAACCTTTCCTCATAACCAAGATCCTCCAGACCCTTTATGAGCTTTGTTGCCCTTCTTTGTACTCGCTCCATTTCCAGTACATCCCTCCTGAGGTCTGGTGCCCAGAATTGGACAGCATACTCCAGGTGCGGCCGGACCAGAGTCTTGTAGAGCGGGAGAATTATCGTTTTATCTCTGGAGTTGATCCCCCTTTTAATGCATGCCAATATTCTGTTTGCTTTATTAGCAGCAGCTTGGCATTGCATGCCATTGCTGAGCCTATCATCTACTAGGACCCCCAGGTCCTTTTCCATCCTAGATTCCCCCAGAGGTTCTCCACCCAGTGTATAGATTGCATTCATATTTTTGCCACCCAAATGCATTATTTTACATTTTTCTACATTGAACCTCATTTGCCATGTAGTCGCCCACCCCATTAATTTGTTCAGGTCTTTTTGCAAGATTTCCACATCCTGCGGAGAAGTTATTGCCCTGCTTAGCTTAGTATCGTCTGCAAATACAGAGATTGAACTGTTTATCCCATCCTCCAGGTCGTTTATGAACAAATTAAATAGGATTGGTCCCAGCACAGAACCCTGGGGAACCCCACTACCCACCCCTGACCATTCTGAGTACTCCCCATTTATCACCACCCTCTGAACACGCCCTTGTAGCCAGTTTTCAATCCATGTACTCACCCTATGGTCCATGCCAACGGACCTTATTTTGCACAGTAAACGTTTATGGGGAACTGTGTCAAATGCTTTTGCAAAATCCAGATACACCACGTATACAGGCCTTCCTTTATATAGATGGCAACTCACCTCCTCATAGAAGGTTAATAGATTGGTTTGGCAAGAACGATTCTTCATGAATCCATGCTGATTACTGCTAATATCATTCTTATTACTAAAATCTTGTATATAGTCCCTTATCATCCTCTCCAAGAGTTTACATACTATTGATGTTAGGCTAACTGGTCTGTAATTCCCAGGGATGTTTTTTGGGCCCTTTTTAAATATTGGTGCTACATTGGCTTTTCTCCAATCATCTGGTACCATTCCAGTCAATAGACTGTCTGTAAAAATTAGGAACAACGGTCTGGTAATCACCTGACTGAGTTCCCCAAGTACCCTCAGATGGAAGCCATCTGGTCCCGGTGATTTATTAATGTTAAGTTTCTCAAGTCTAATTTTAATTCCGTCCTCTGTTAACCATGTCGGTGCTTCCTGTGTTGTGTCATGAGGATAAACACTGCAGTTTTGGTTACTGAAGCCCCCCCGATTCACTCGTGAATACTGAAAATAATAAATTCAATACCTTTGCCATCTCCCCATCCTTTGTAACCAGATGTCCTTCCTCATTCTTTATGGGGCCAATATGGTCTGTCCTCCCTTTTTTACTGTTTACATACTTAAAGAATTTCTTGGGATTTTTTTTTGCTCTCCTCCGCTATGTGTCTTTTCATGTTCTATCTTAACCGTCCTAATTGCACCCTTACATTTCTTATTGCATTCTTTATAAAGTCTGAATGCTGAGGATGATCCCTCAACCTTGTATTTTTTGAAGGCCTTCTCCTTTGCTTTTATATGCATTTTTACATTGGAGTTAAGCCATCCAGGATTTTTGTTCGCTCTTTTAAATTTATTACCCAATGGGATACATTGGCTAATGCCCTTATTTAATATGCTCTTAAAGCAAACCCATCTCTCCTCCGTATTCTTTGTTCCTAATATTTTATCCCAATTTATGCCTTTTAGCAAGGTTTGTAGTTTAGGGAAGTTGGCCCTTTCTTGCAACACCAATGTGTGTGCAAGAAAGGGAAAGAACAATAATATAATAAAATAATAATAAATAAAATAATAAACAATAAAGCACAAGAAGGAAATAGATTTCCCAAAAAATAAAAACATTCAGTAACATTAACATTGTAATAATACATATCCTTTGTTATAAATTGCAAAAAAAAAAAAAAAAAAAACCACAATGAGCACATATTCTATACCCCAATAAAACAACCTAAAATGGACCCCCCATAATAGAAGCCAATACCAGTTTGCTGAAAAGCCATATAATCAGCAATTGAGACGGTTCAACATGAGCCCCAGCTGAACTGACCTGGGTCAGAGAGTATACACAAATAAAATATAAATCAGCCAAAAGAAGATAACAGAGATCAAATGGAGCAGGTCATGTTGGAACCAACATTCATGATATACCATTTATGGTCACCCAGAGTCTAAATGATGGCCTGAATAAGAGGTGACCTGTTGCCTCCCCTGGGTAACGGGAAAGGCAAAAATAAGGTGTATTATTACAATATTAGTGTTGCAGAATATTGCTTTTTTGGGGTAATATTTTTTTTTCTTTGTGCTTTCTAAGAATTTCACACATAAGTGTGGGGAGTTTAACCACTTAAGGACTAGCCTTGTTTTGGATTTTAGGTGTTTACATGTTTAAAACTGTTTTTTTTTTTATAGAAAATTACTTAGAACCCCCAAACATTATATATATATTTTTTTTTCTAACACCCTAGAGAATAAAATGGTGGTCAATGCAATACTTTTTTTTGCATCTTATAAGCGCACATTTTTTTGGAAAAAATTCACTTTTTTGAATAAAAAAAATTAGACAACAGTAAAGTTAGCCCAATTTTTTTTTATATTGTGAAATATAATGTTACGCCAAGTAAATTGATACCCAACATGTCACGCTTCAAAATTGCGCCCGCTCGTGGAATGGCGTCAAACTTTTACCCTTAAAAATCTTCATAGGCGACATTTATAAAAATTCTACAGGTTGCATGCTTTGTGTTACAGAGGAGGTCTAGAGCTAGAATTATTGCTCTTGCTCTACCGGTCGCAGTGACACCACACATGTGTGGTTTGACCACCGTTTTCATATGCGGGCACTACTCACGTATGCTTCTGCGCGTGAGCTCGTCGGACAGAGCGCTTTAAAAATTTTTTCTAATTATTTATTTTACTTTATTTTATTTATTTTTTCAGTTTAAAAAAAAAAAAAAATTGGATCACTTTTATTCCTATTACAAGGAATGTAAACATCCCTTGTAATAGAAAAAAGCATGACAGGTCCTCTTAAATATGAGATCTGGGGTCAAAAAGTCCTCAAGATCTCATATTTGGACTTTAATGACAAAAAAAAATTGTGCCTTTAAGACAAATGGGCGGAGCTGACATCATGACGTCGCTTCCGCCCTCCTGTTATGGAGACAGGTGGGGGCCATCTTAGCCTCACTCATCTCCATACCTAGGAAGTGAGGACCTGGTCGCCTCCGCCGCTACCGACGGCTCCGGTAGGCAGCAGAGGGCACGGTAGAGCGGCGGGAGGGAGTGGGACCTCTCCCGCCACCGATAACAGTGATCTCGCGGCAAACCCGCCGCAGAGACCACCATTATCGTACACAGAACCGCCGGCCCTAAAGATGGATACCTTGGTTGTGGCAGCGACTGCTGCCGTTACCGAGATATCCATTTTCAAAGTAATGACGTATATATACACAGTGGCCGGTCGGTAATAAAGCTCAATTTGCGTTTAACCACTTCCATACCACACCTATTCTGGCAGTTTTTTTTTAGCAGAGACCCTAGGGAATAAAATGGCGGTCGCTGCAAATTTTTATCTCACATTTTTCAAACGCGAATTAAAAAAAATCAAAACAATAGTTAGCCCAATTTGTTTGTATAATGTGAAAGATGGTGTTATGCCAAGTAAATAGATACCTAACAACATGTCACGTTTAAAATTGCGCACTCGTGGAATAGCGCCAAACCTTGGTACTTAAAAATCTCCATAGAAGGCGCTTTACTTTTTTTTTACAGGTTATCAGTTTAGAGTTAGAGTAGAATTGTTGCTCTCGCTCTAACGTTTGTGGTTTGAACGTCGTTTACATATGTGGGATCAACGTACGTATTTGTTTGCTTCTGCATGCGAGCACGTGGGGTAGGGGCACTTTATTTTTTATTTTCTTTCCCTTTCATTTTGTTTTGCATCACTTTTATTCCTATTACAAGGATTGTAAACATCCCTTGTAATAGGAATAAGGCATGACAGGTCCTCTTTATGGAGAGATGCAAGGTCTATAAAGACCCCACATCTCTCCTCTAGTCAGGAAAGACTGGAGATAAAAAAAAAAAGATCTCGGCCTTTTCAGCCAAGTACAGGGCAGTGTTTACATCTGCTGGGCTGGACGCATGTAAACAGCCGCTATTATTGTTTCTACGGTCCAGGGAATTGCTGGCAGAAAAGAATATCTGAATGACGCCTGTAATTGCAGCAATCATTCAGAGATCTCCACTCAAAGTCCAGGATGTCATATGCCGGCCCTGGGCGAGAAGTGGTTAAATGTAAGAGCTTTTGACAATACATTGCAATGGATGCAGGGAAAAAGTGTGTGTGCATAAACTGAGGACTAAAAAAAAAAAAAAAAAATCAAAATTTTTCTTAATGTTGTGATAGTGAGTGTCTCTGGGAAAATGGGTTTAAAATGGACACAGGACTCTCAAAGAATCAGTTTCAGAGGCACCAGCAGAAGTTTTGTGAGCAGAGAAAATGTTTTCTTTTCTCTGGATTTTGTAAGTCTGGATCGGGGCTGGAAACTTGAAGATTCCAAAGAGCATTGGGTTGGATAGAGTCTTCAGCCTCGTGTCCAGGTGAACATACTCATTAAAAGGCAGATCTGAGCTTAGCTCAGGGGAGGTGGAGTAGGAGTTGGTGTTAGAGAAGTTACTGCAACCAGGAGGGAAGTGTACTCCTGTTTAGGAACCAAGGCAGTTACCTTGAGATGGCACTCCATGTAGGAAAGGTTCCAGGTCAGTGGACAGAGTTGGGCCAGCTGAGACAACAGAGTCTCAGAGGAATGAGAAAGCTTGTAGTGTCAGCACCCCTTCCTAGAGGCCAGGAGTGGACCTGCACAGCATGGTACTGCAACCAAAGGCTGAGTGAGCCTTGAGAGCCAGGTGGCTTGGCATTTTTCATTTGTTGTATTTCTGCTAGAGAAGAACCCGTGTGGGAAATCCATGCTTGTATGAACTTTCATTTTGTTACTTTTAAAAAAAGTGGGCTACCACGTCCTAAAACTGAAGTTTCTCTTTGCTGTTAGCTCACTGAAAATGCATCTACCACTGAGATAGATATCCCCCTATATTCACAAGGTGTACTCTTTTTTCATGGAGGAGGTTATCAGTGATCTGTTGCTGCATAGCTCTACTCCGTTAACCTGGGCAGAGCGAAGACTCCCCTAGGATAACTGGAAGTGATGTCCTGACACTTCATCTTTGCATACAGTGTGTGGTCTTGCTCAGCTAGAGTGCTCTGTAGTAAAATTGGAAGATTTTCTGAATGATGTCACCTCCTTGTTTTAGGTTTGCTACAGCTGTCAGTTCCAGCACTGCAAATATTGTATCCTTCTCTTCAGAAGTGTGGCTAGAAAAAGATATCTTTGTGAACTTGGGAAAGGGTCAAAATGAAAGGGAAGGTGAAGATAAGCATCCTGCAGATTCAGATACACAGTGTAAATACCTGGTCAATAGAATGATTTTAAATGGTATAAAATCTTAAATTTTATATGTTTAGAGGCTTGCAAAGGAGTATCAGATGAAACCTTTCAGAGCCTGGCTTATCACAATGCATGGATGGCGCAAGTGGCACATGTGTACAGCAAAGCTGATACTTTTAATTCCAAGGGCTGAGTGGCTCTGACAGGGCAGGGCTGAAGGCAAGTATTTCATAACATTATTTTTTACCTTTTTGTGTAGCAATAAACATGTTTGATCACTTTGTGATATCATTAGCAGGCATGTAAAATTCATAAGGAACAGCTACCTGGGAGGATGAATCACTGGGGCGCCAGGTCACTTCCTATCAATGTAGTTCTGCCCCCCAGACCTACACCTTTAAGAGTCCTTTCCCTACACATTGCATGTGGGCAAGCTCTTCGGAGTCAAGGCAGCAACAATTGTTTGCTGACAAAGAAATCTATGTACTATATCCATGCACACAAAGTAACAGCACTTGCACTACCGGCTGATAAACTGCCAATACCAAATGTCCAGCCAATAATTTAATACGTTTTGGATACAGGGGAGAAGCATTAGAACCCATCATGTTTTTACGGATATCAGGGCCTCTGTTAGAGAAATGTACTCTCAGTTCATGTCCTAGTTTTACTAGACAGGATGTGAAGGTGTATCTTGAACTGCAAGACGGACAGAAATAAAAAAAATATATATATATATATATATATATATATATATATATATATATATATGGGAAAGCAAGAAACCCCTTCCACATTTTTATTTCTGCCTGTGCCTGTTACAGATTTTTTTTCTTATTTCCTGTCTGGGGAAACCTTTGTCAGGACAGGAAGCTTCTCTAATGGAGCCCAAGACTGCAGTAAAACCCAACAGGCGGTTCCATTGCTTCCCAACTATATTTACAATTAGGGAAAAAAAGTTTATTTTTACTTCAAGTAGGGACAGCTTCTTATTATTGTCCCTTTCCTTTGTGCAATTTCTACCCTATCTTCTTGTTGGTAAAATGTTCTCATAACAGAAGGGGAGGGGAAATCTCTAAATGCAGCTCCAGGTTGCAGTAAATCCTGAAAGAGTTTTTCTCTTTCCTATTCCATCCAAAACTAAAATACACTTTATCTGACCAGAATACCTTTCAACTCTGGCAGATTTGTTATACTGGCATTTATAACTGTTATTGGTAGTTCAATAAAGTAGTTTGGAGTGTTGCTTTAGGCAGTCTATTTAAATTAATGAATGAAAGCAATGAATTATACTCTTTTAAAAACTAAAATCTCCACCATGGTGCAGAGGGATATAGTCGCAATCATACAAACTTTCATAGAAGTAAAGCTACGTGAATTGAAAGAACGAGTACATTTTTAAAAAATTCAGCCAGTAATAGTATTGGTTTTGCAGAATGCCATTTGCAAAATCTCCCAGCCATGGGAGACAGCTCTAAAGAATTATATGGGGACTGTCTGATCAGGTGCAGCCAGTGTAAAGAACATTTGCACAAATGATGTACTGAATTTGTGGCAAACTGCAGAATTGAGGCAAGCATACATTTGGAATGGAGAATGACAAGTAAATGGGGGCAGAAAGGAACAGCAAGTGGAAGGTTTTTTACCTTAAAGCAGAACTTTACTCACCTTGTTCTCCAGTGTTGCAATTAATCTGAGCACCCCGCCGGCCACTGACATGTTCAGCCCTGTAGTAGTTTCCATTGGATTGCCCGAGATGATGTCACTCCCGTAGGAGTTCAGCCTTGCCAAAATTCCTATACAAGTGCGGAGCTCAGTGTACAGTGGAGACAGGCAGGTATACAACTTTAAAACGCAAAAGAGACAAGGCATGGTTTTGCACATAGCAGCCGCAATTCTCCTCTTCTCGGGTCCTCCGCCGGAACTCCTGTCCCCTCCCTCCTGCTAAGTGACCCCACAGCAAGTAGCTTCCTATGGAGGCCCCCAAACTGCTGCTGTGTGTGAGCGCCCATTCACATACAGAGCGTGGCTCGGCCCAGCCCCTCCGCTCTCTCCTCATTGGCTCACTAGTTGTGATTGACAGTAGCGGGCTCCCGCTTCTGTCTCAGCCAATAAGAAGAGAGACCCAGGAGCGTCGCTGCTCTCATGCACATCGCTGAGGCATAGAATGCATGAAGGTAAGAAACACTTGAGCCTTCACTTTAAAAATCCTGCCTGTCCACAATTTATTTACTATAAAGCCAGCTGCATGGCTGCTTATGCTGACCATTCTGCTTCACTACATTGAGTTAATGACCCAGAATAAGCGTGCTTATCAAGAAAGTGAAAAGAAAATCAGGAGTGTCGCGTGTTTACCTGTGAGTCAAGCATTGAACATTGACAGCTAAGCAACCAACCTTTTTCAGGAGGAAAAGTCTATGCTTCTCATTTCTAGTTTGATATATAATGGATTGAAGATCAAACAAAAATTATAGGACAACAGAACAATGCAAGACAGTAGGACACTATGGAGATGTGGGCGATTTTCATGTTAAAGTCATCTCAGTCTTAAGATTCATTATGAGAGTTACCATTAAAAAAAAAAAAAACTAAAAAAAAAAAACCATCTTAATGCACAAATCATCCATGCTCCAATTAATAGTGGGGTACTGCCTTGAGATGGCAATACCACCCCAGACAGTTTTTCTGGTTAAATCAATCTGGTTACTCTTTGGTAACAGGATGAGAGCTCAGATTATCTGCTGAGATACCCATTTGACATGCTCTCTCCATTCCTATCTTCATAGTGATTTATACAGTATTTATGTGTCCTATGCCTTCTTATTGGATTCTTTCTAAAAGTGTGTGCAAATTATTTAGGTCAGAGACAGCAATAGCTCAGCATGTAGCCCTGCAGGCCTCAGCTTGTCACAGCATTTTCTGGGAAGGAGGAGATTGGTTTATGGAAACAGGGATGCAACAGACTTGAACACTTTTCCATATATTTCTAGAAAGAGTTCAACTGAAAGCACATGGCACAGACACAGTATATCATATCATGTCATGTCTAGTAGACTCTATAGCACTATATGAAAAATCACAGGCCAAGGATTTACAGTTTGTTCTTTGGAGCCCTTTTCTCAGTCATCATCACTGTAGAGGAGTTGCAAGAGCAACTTTTTGGGGGTTTCTAGATCAAGCAAACGTTCAGCCTTTATCCACTCCAGGAAAAGAATAATGTTGTGTGGTACTCTTGCTCCTCTAGTCTTCTACTTACCTTTTTCTGATCCAGATGAGGCAGCACAGCTGTTGGTCAACATTTTTCTGGCTTGACACTTGAATGGGCTCTACACACTGATTCATTCTGGAGTAAAAGCTACAAAGATGCACTTACACTTTAACAGAACTGAAATGTGTGTACAGCATAAATTCCCCTTGGCTAGTGACACTACAAAAGCTTAACTGCAAGGCTTTGCATAGTCTTTCATGACAGCAATGGGAGAGGGTTTAGAGATCTCGCAGTAGATCACACATTCCCAATACATCCAAGGAACAAATGTGTTTTTTTTTCTGCCTAGATACACATACACACTAGCAAGTTTTCTTGCTTTTTCCAAGTTAACCTCAGGTGAGAAACCTTTGTTTAAAGAGGAACTGCAGTCTGCTCACATAATTTGTAATAAAAACATCTTTGCCATTCCGAAGCTTCCCTCCAACCATTTTGCATATTATTTTATATATACTGTGATTCTGTACTTGCCAAATATGCTGCAGAAATCTCCCTCCACTGAGTCTGGCTGCAATCATTGTAACTGTGGGCAGCTGAAGCTGCTGCCTGTTCACTTCCTGGATTTAGACACAGCTCCAGCTCACATTAGCCCTCTTATGACTCACCCCCCTCCCTTCCTATGAAAAACTATCACAAGCGAGAGAGAGTTGTGCATGATGTCATATGCCTAGGCATTTTACCAGACAAAAAAGGAAGTAGGCTGTATAAGGTATTTACTGTCAGAAAAAAATGTTTTACTATCCAAAGTTAAAACAACAAGGGCAGAAGGTTTAATAGATGGAAAGATAAAAAAATTACTGAAGTTCCACTTTAAGTTAGGTGTGCTGTAGCCTCCTGTAAGAAGTAAAAGCCAACATTTGTAATTCAAAACTTTGCAATGTATTCCATATCAATTGTGTTTTTGCTGTTTATACTAATAAATATGAACTTCAAACCATGAGCTTCCCTTGGCCTGGTGCCAATAACCTCCTCTTCTGTATTCTTTCCTGGGATCCTGCTTGATGTTCATTCATAGCAGAAAAAGCTCCAACTGCAGGTATTCAATGTTATAAATATAAAAAGCTTGTAGAACCATTCAATAAAATTATAGGATATATACAGTACCATAGAAAAATGTGTCTTCTTTCATTTTCTTTGAAAAGAAAGGGCTCAAGTCAGCAAGCTTTAACTGGTAGTATTTTCAATTCTCATTGTCGATCACTACTGAAAATAGGTTATATAGTGCCTGTTACTGCTTAGTGAATTGCATTAATGTGATCTAAATGCTTTATTAGTTGTAAAAAGTTTTTTTTTCTGAGCTTTTCAGTCCTTTACTCTAAAAGAAATATTGTGATAGCAACACTTTACGAAGTGGTTTTCTGAGCAGACTGGTTACTTTTTTATAATAAACACCTTGTTTTATCAATATGCCTGGCCTTCCATTTACAAAAGTTGAATTGCTCTCTGGGTATGAAGCTAATTTTGCTTGCAAGATGGAATGTTTTTTTTTTTTTTTTTGTCTTAGAGTTCTGTAGTCACAGCATACACTTATTTTGTAACAGCATTGGAACTGCATTGCAGACAAGAGTTTTTTTTTTTTTTTTTTTTTTAACAATCCAATATGAGCTTGAAAAATCTCCTTTCATGTTGTGCTTGCTGCCTGTCTGCTGGCCATCTCTTGACAACTTCCTGGATTTTCCTGCATGCTTTTCAGCTTCTCTGTTCATTGCTTTAGCTTACTTTAAAGTTCTGAGAATTACAAATCCCATGGTACCTTGCTACCTGCAAGTATTTATTCCTGTATTGACTCCGCCTCCTGAAACATCTCCTTTCAGCACATCTATACAGTAGGCAGTCTTTATGAAATGTGTGAGGCAGCAGTCCCTACCCACAGTTACCATTTCCTGACTGCAGGACGTCATACGATGCCCTAGCATTTAAGGGGAAATATCTGGATGATGCCTGCAGCTACAGGCATTATCCAGACATCTTTGTCTTCAGCTGGCGATTCCCTCTCTTGTAAAAATCCATCCTAATGGATGATTAGCCATTGGATTGCAGGCAGCGGGAAGTAACATCCCTCCCAACGGCACTTCTTCAGGCACTCCAATGCGATCAGGGAGCCGGAGATGTGATCCGGTGACGGGTTATCATAGAGCTGGCTGTGGACCAGATGCTCCCTTAGCTATCTCTAGGATCCTGGGAGACCAGAAATGACATCATTTCTGGCTCAGGAAGATGTAAACACTGGTATTTTTTTTCACTGGAAAGCAGAGATCTGTGTTTTTCTTTGATTTCCAGGGGAGATATATGGGGTCTTACTGACTCCAGAAAGAAGACCTGTCATGCCTTATTCCTATTACAAGGGATGTTTACATTTTCTTCGTAATATAAATAAAAGTGATAAAAAATTTTTTTTTTAAAAAGGGACAATGGAAAAATAAGACTCTGGGAACCCTTGGATAACCCACTTCTTACCCCCTGGTTTTGACAAAACATTATTGCGCCCATAACTGAAGCAACTTGCTTCTGTAGAACTACTCTCTGAGCCGGCAGCCCCACCCCTACCCACCCCCCAACTTCTATTTCATTTCTTGAAAGGCCACTCGGCCCCCATGATCCATACTGAATTTTATCCACTAACCACTTCAGGCCCGGAAGATTTGGCTGCTCAATGACCAGGCCATTTTTTGCAATACAGCACTGCATCGCTTTAACTGACAATTGTGCGGCCGTGCGACGCTGTACACAAACAAAATTGATGTCCTTTTATTCCCCACAAATAGAGCTTGCATTTGGTGGTATTTGATCATCTTTGCATTTTTTTTTGTGCTATAAACAAAAGAAGAGGAGCGACAATTTTGAAAAAACAAAAAACAAAAAAACAAACAAAAAACAAAAACAAACACAATATCTTTTACTTTTTGCTATAATAAATATCCCACATTTAAAAAAATAAATAAATAATTTTTCCTCAGTTTAGACCGATATGTATTTTTAATTTTTTTTTTAAAACCAAAAATATCGCAATAAGCTTATACTGATTGGTTTGCGCAAAAGTTATAACGTCTACAAAATAGGGGATAGATTTATGGCATTTTTTTTTTTTTTTTTTACTAGTAATGGAGGCGATCTGTGATTTTTATCTCGTGACTGCGATATTGCAGCCGACAAATTGGACACTTGACATTTTTGGGACCATTGACAATTATACAGCAATTAGTGCTATAAAAATGCACTGATTACTGTATAAATGTCACTGGCAGAGAAGGGGTTAACACCAGGGGGCGATCAAGGGGTTAACTGTGTTCCCTAGGTGTGTTCTAACTGTAGGGGGATGGGACTGTCTAGGAGCAGCAAGAAAGATCGGTGTTCATACTTAGTATGAACACACGATCTGTCTCCTCTCCCCTGAAAGAACCGGAATTTGTGTGTTTACACACACACAGATCCCGGTTCTCGCTCTGTCACGAGCGATTGTGCCCTCCGGGCACTCGCATCGGCTCTGGGCACATACTGCGGGCACACGGCCCTAGTGGCCAAAAGGCCAAGCAACGTAAGGTAAAACTGCGGCGGCTGGTTGGCAAGCAGCTAACATATTGTACCTGCTTCGCACAGAATACTCCTACGTTATACTGTGTGCGTTTACCCTGGAATCTTGATCCACACTCCCACAACTCTTTTATATACGTACCTTAATAGATGGACGTGTTGCCTCCCCCCCCCCGCAGCACAGATTGTTCTGTTTCTGTCAAAGCTTATGGAGAAGAAATACTCAAAACTCAATGGTTTGGGAAGAACTATAAATGAATGGTTTTGTCCAGGATGACATACTGTGCTGGATATAGAACACAGATGCACTGCCTACTAAGTCTTATGCCCCGTACACATGGTCGGACTTTGTTCGAACATTCCGACAACAAAATCCTAGGATTTTTTCCGACGGATGTTGGCTCAAACTTGTCTTGCATACAAACGGTCACACAAAGTTGACGGAAAATCCGATCATTCTGAACGCGGTGACGTAAAACACGTACGCCGGGACTATAAAACGGGGCAGTGGCCAATAGCTTTCATCCCTTTATTTATTCTGAGCATGCGTGGCACTTTGTCCGTCGGATTTGTGTACACACGATCGGAAATTTCCGACAACGGATTTTATCGGAAAATTTTATATCCTGCTCTCAAACTTTGTGTGTCGGAAAATCCGATGGAAAATGTCCGATGGAGCCCACACATGGTCGGAATTTCCGACAACACGCTCCGATCGGACATCCCAATGCTGACATAACCTTCCTGATGGACAGAACTTGATTGGACTGTAGCAATGACACCACTTGTACCAACTTTTTCTGTTTTTCCTCTGGAAGAAAAATTTTTTGTTCTAAAGAGTTGATACGGAAACCCAGGAATAACACTTCCTGTAAGGGAATCAGATTTGATTTTTGAAGGTTTAAAATCCACCCCATGGATTCTAGATGAACCCGGGCTCTGAGCAAGTTTTCTTGAAGACCTTCTCTGGTCTGGGCAAAAAACAGCAGGTCGTCCAGATAAGGAATAACTGAGATCCCCTCTAGACGCAGAGGCGCCAGAGCTTCGGCCATTATTTTCGTGAAGACCCTTGGGGATGATGACAGACCAAACGGGAGTGCTCTGAATTGCAGATGTACCACCTTCTTCCCTTCTTTCAGTGCTAACCTCAGATATTTCTGCGACCTGGTGGCAATAGGAATGTGGAGGTAGGCATCTTGTAAATCTATTGATGCCATATAGCACCCTTGATACAGGAGGTTTCTTACTGAAAATATTGAATCCATCCGAAACCTTCTGTATTCCACTGATTTGTTCAGCATTTTGAGATTCAGGATAAGACGGAACTTTCCTGAAGGTTTCTGAACCAGAAAGACATGTGAGTAGAACCCCTGGAAGAACTCCCCTGCTGGGACCGGAACAATGACTCTCTGATTTTTCAGTTCCTGAATTAGGGACTTCATGGCGAGAGCCTTGACTGCGTCCCTTGGGACGTTTGTCACCAGGAATCTCCTTGGAGGTTCTTCCGTAAATTCTATCACATACCCTTGGGAGAGCATCTTTACAACGAATTGATTCGAGGAAATGGCTCTCCACTGAGGAAGAAACTCCTGAAGTCTTCCCCCGACCTTGACAGAGTCATTGTGGCTTTGTGGAGGCCGCAGGAGGATTGAAGAGCACTCCACCCCTACCTTTGGGCTTCTGAGAAGACCATGCCTTCCTCTTGCCCTGCGTTTTTGCTTCCTGCTGACCTTTTTGGGGCCGAAAGAAACGCTTACGGGTTTGCACCTGTTTCTTCCTAACCGGAAACGACTTTTTCTTGTCTGCCGTGCGGTCAAGAATGGACTCTAGCTCTGAACCGAATAGCAGATCACCTGCGAACGGAATACCACATAATCTATTTTTAGATGCAGCATCCCCTGGCCACGTCTTCAGCCATAAGGCCCTTCTGGCAGAATTTGTTAAAGCTGCTGACCTTGCTGACATGCGGATAGACTCCGCAGACGCATCCGCAATATATGATATTGCTGCCGACAGGGTTGAAAAAGAGTCTAGAATCTCCTGTTTTGAGGAATCTGCTGTGACATGGGCTTTCAACTGGTTAACCCAGTGATCTAAGTTCCTTGCAACACAGATTGTTGCCATTGCTGGTTTCAGATTGTGCATTACTGATTGCCAGGTTCTTTTAAGAAGCAGGTCCATCCTTTTGTCCATGGGCTCCTTCAGAGTGCCCATATCCTCAAAGGCTAGGTCCGTAGACTTAGAGACCTGAGAAAAGGCAGAGTCCAATTTTGGAACCTTATTCCATACAGAATCTGGATTTTCTTCAAATGGAAATCTTTTCTTGTGAGCCCGGGAAAAGAAAGGCTTTTTCTCAGGTTCCAGCCACTCTTTTTTAATCATATCAGTGATAACTGAATGGACTGGAAAAGAACGGCCTTTTGAATCTTCTAAACCAGCATACATGCGGTCATGCAGTGAGAGTTCCTTCTTTTCCTCTTCTATCCCCAAAGTGGCATGGATTACCTTCAGGAGTCCTCCCACCTCTTCTAGTGACAATTTGTATTTAGAAGTGGTATCTGATTCATTTTCCTCCTCCTCAGAATCTGTATCATCTGGAGCGAGGGAAACGGACCCTTGAGAAGCGTCCTGGGATATCGGACCCCCAAAAATTATTTGAGAACCACTCTGGGGTTCTGAAGATGGCTGCGGAACCAGAGGATCCCTAGAGGGACCTGGCTCCTCTCTTAGGTTTGACCTAAAAGCCTGAAAGGTGGCCCGGAGCTCATCCTTTATTGTTGACACTAAGTCGCCACAAACGGATGGAGTCTCCTCTCTGACCAAAGTTGTAATGCACTCTGCACAAAGCGTTTTGGTCCAAGCATCGCTTAATTTTTCTTTGCAGACAGGGCACCTTTTCTTGACTGGTTGGGCAGAACCTTTGGCCTGGACAAACAGAAAAGAGGCATGGAACCACGCTTAAAAGGCTGTAATACAGCGTAAACAATACACCCAGGTGCACTAAGGAAGAAACATCTCATTTTCCATGTGCCCATGCAAGCCACCACCACCTAATCCCCTGTTGTAGGGCAGATATACTAAATCTAGCCACTGCAACATACCTTCTGAGAGGGGAGGGAGGGGGGGGGTGGTGGGGGAAGGGGGGGAAAAGGGTGAGTAACCCCCCCACAGGAGAAAACGGCCCAGGGTAATAGAGGACACAGTCCCTTACCTTAGCCTTGCTGGCGCCTTGGCTTGCCCCCTTATCCGCTGCATCGCTATCCATAGCTGTCTGCGGTGCGTGGTAAAACGACCGGTTCCAGATTCGAAAACGCCGCTGCGCTGACCTGGAACCGGAAATAAGGCGCCAGGTGACCCTGCCCTCTCCCACTGCGCTTTGCGCCGGAAATGACGCACGCGCCGACCCGGAAGTGCTGCCTGGACGTGGCTGAAGCGCTCTTCTGCCACCAGCAACATGGCGGCCGCCACCGCTCGCTCCCAAGAAGGGAACGGAGGACGGCCACCCGTCAGGCCAAAAATTTTGAGGCAGCACCCCCGGCGTACAGGCTCTCCCCGAGCACGGAAGAGGGAGAGGGAGCCCACGGGACCGTCCATATAAGAGGCAAGTGGGAGGCTCACTCTCCTGGCCTAAAAGACCTAACAGGTGAGAACCTGTGTCTCCCAGGATAAACCTGAGAGATCATGGCTCCCACCAGAGGTGTTCCTCCAGCTGGAGGAAACACAAAAAAACTGGATGAGGCAACGTGGAGGATTCCAATTTAAAGACTTAATTGATGAGGTGTTTCCTGTGGGAGGAGGAGCCATGATCTCTCGGGTGCTGTCCTGAAAGACGTTTTGGAAAATCTGCTACAAGGTTTGAATTCTCTTGTAGGTTCACTGCCATTAAGAATCCCCGATTTTGTTTAGACCACTTTAGAATCACTCCCACTAGAAATAGGAGGGCTTTGGTTCCTGGTCCCCCATTGCTTTGTGATATATGCTATTGCTGCGGCATTGCCTGAAAGGACCTGAACATGCTGTCCCTGAATCAACTGTTGAAAGGATAGGAGGGCTAGAGCTACTGCTCTCAGTTCCCTCCAACTGGAGGGTCTTGGACTCCTCCTTTGTCCAGGTACTCTGATTAATCTCCCCATCCAGATGCATGTCCCTGCATCTGTCATGAGCCTTTTGAAACTTGGAAAGAACCAGAACCACCCCATTGACCGGTTGTCTCATTTCCTCCATCACCAAAGGGATATTTTCACTTGGCTAAAGAATTTGAAGGCATTTTCCAGGGATTGTTGACGTCGCTTCCAGTTCGAATAATAATCTGTGGGAGTGGAAAGATGTGCAACTGTGCCCACTGAACTGTCGGACAAAATCAGTAGGCCTAAATGTTGACATTGTTGATCTTATCGATAATTTCTGGTTGCACTGAAGAAGTCCCATGGTTGACTGGACTTTGACTTTTTCGTTCAGTAATCCAGCATTTGGGTGGTCAAGAGGGGAACTAACGAAAAAAGGTATGGCCTGGTTTGACCCTCAACCAGCTACCCAGGGAGAACACAAAGCCACCTATGGCTCCTAGCCCAGTGCTCCCACCATTGAGATGAAAACACAAACTTATGCCTAGGTGGAGCGTCCTCCCTTTTAACCACTTCAATACTAGGCACTTCCCCCCCTTCCTGCCCAGGACAATTTTCAGCTTTCAGCACTGTCGCACTTTGAATGACAATTACATGGTCATGCAACACTGTACCCATACAAAATATTTATAATTTTCTTCCCACAAATAGAGCTTTCTTTTGGTGGCATTTGATCACCTCTGCTGTTTTATTTTTTGTGCTATAAACAAAAAAAACAATTTTGAAAAACAAAAAACTGATGGGCACTGAGAGGCACAGATAGGGGGCTCTGGATAGGCAGCACTGATGGGGAGCTACTGACAGGCATGACTGAGTGGCATCTGAAGGGCACGGACAGGCATTACTCATGGGGCACTGATTGCCATCCTTATGGGAACTGACAGGCGTTTATTATGGGGCACAGGCTGGCAGGCGATGGGGACTGATTATCAGCGCAGACTCCCCCTCTGACAGGGAGATATGCCGATCGGATCTCCCTGTCAACGTGAACCGAGAAAAGCCATTTACCAGCATTTCCTGGTTCACGGGATGATCAGCTGTGATTGGTCACAGCTGATCACGTGATAATAAGCCTTTGTCAGAGGCTCCATACCACGATCGGAGTTGCGGTGTGTCAGACTGACACACAGCGCCTCTGATTGCCGCGCTGCATGCCAGCTTGTTATCCTGATCACGTCATATGACGTCCGATTAGGATAACTGAACCACTTTGCCGCCATCATATTGCTATATGGCGGGCAGCAAGTGGTTAAAGAACTGGTGCTGCAGGGTTTCCAGGGAAGTGGGTTGAGCTACACTCTCTCAGGTGCTGTTCTGAAAGATGATTTGAGAAAGTATCAGTAATAACCTCAGAGATTCTATCATTTCCCCATTTTACATAAAAGTGTTGTTTTGTGTGCCGTGTCTCCCATTACTCCTTGTCTCGACAAGAATTAAAGAAAAATCTCTCCAACAGGTCAAAAAAGCAATAGTCAGGAAAGAGGTTTTCAGCCTTCTCCGCCTTCTCCAATCTGTCTAAAACAAAAAGAAAGTTTTGGCTGGAGTTGGGATTTAAAATACACCTTACTTGTCACTGCAAGGTACCAACTAAAATATTGATGTGTTGCTGTTCTCTGGCCTCTTCATGTATCCAACAAGGGTGTGTTGAATACCTGTTCCCCCTCCCCTGCCATGTGACACAGTTTTTCTATCACTAATTGATGTACAAGCAAGGCAAACCACAGCAATGAGCTGGGGAGCAGGTATTTGACACATCCCAAAGTATGAGTTACCTGTAGCTGCCAGAGACACACAAAGGCCAAGTATAGGAAGTCTTATAGGCTCTTGTTTTTTTATGTTGTGATCATGTAGTGACAATCGCTGAAAGCTGGGAAAATTACAAATCTTCCCATCCTTTAAAGCTCCCCATGCACTGCAAGGGTTAAATGTTTGTTTTTGTCTAGGGTACCTTGAAAAAAAAAAAAAAAAAAAAAAAAACAACAACCAGTTTTACTTACCTTACCTCTTGCGTCTCTGGCAGCCTTTCCTCTTCCCTCCGATGCTCTGGGTTGTGGGTGGGGCCCTTGATCCCTTGAGGTCCTCACTTACAATGCAGGACTAATGGTCCTCCATTGTACATGTTGATGTCAGAGTGCGACCGACAGACTGGTCACCCAAAGCTGCTTTTCTTTGGTGCTCTGTCATGTTGAAAGGAGGAGCCTGCGAGAGCGAGGAAGAAGGTAAGTAAAAATGTTTTTTGTTTTTTTAAAAAGGTACCTTACACAAAAATAAGCAATAAACCCTTTGCAGCTCCAAAAGGAATTATGGATTTTTCCATTTTAAAACACCCATACAATGGAAATATGTTTTTTCTTAGAGCTTAGTCACACCAGGTGCATTGTCATGTATTTTGCAGCAAAGACAAAACATATTTGTTTCCCCTAGAGTCTGTCCACACCAATGCACTGCAAAAAGTCCCTCATGCTGCACTGGCCAGTATCCTAATCAATTCAAATAGAGTTTTTAAAACAAATCTTCAGCATCGGACACTTTCACCTTGCTGAGTTCTCTGGCTCCCCCACAGCCACTACAATACTGTGTGTCCCCTTACGCTGGCCATTAACTGCTGCGTTTACTTTTTAAATTTTTTTTTTTTTGAGGAAACAGCATCTCTTTATGGCTTAACACATTGCAAAACATTTACTAAAAGCTGGAAAAGTGGAAACTCTGGTGCAGCTCTGAATAGAAACCAATCAGGTTTTATTGTCAAAGCTTAATAGAACAAGCTGAGGTTAGAAGCCGATTGGCTACCATGTTCAGCTGCACCAGATTCTGGAGTGTACTAGTTTTAGTAAATCTACCCCATTGCATTGCTGTAAGGTAAAGTAAAACATGAGTGTTACCACAATGTGTGATATTACAATGATTTGCATTAGAATGCCATCCCAAAATGTGGCTGCATCAGAGGCCACCACAACATTACATAAAAAAAAAAAAAAAAAAACCAAGATGCAGCAGGACCTTTTTTTTCTGCATTGAAATGTGAATATCCTGACAGCCTATTCATTTTGAAAACTGAGTTGTGGCACACTGTGTTCTGGCCCTTAAAGTGATTGTAAACTTTAACCTACAGGTAAGGCTATAATAAGGCTGCCTTGTAGGTACTGGAAATATCTCCTAAACCTGCACAGTTTAGGAGATATTTACCATATATGCTTGCGCCGTCATTGGCGCATGCGCACTGAAGAAAGGGCCCATGCCATGACCGTCGGCTCCAGTGCGCATGCGCAAGAGTGATGTCACGCGACTCAGGCCAGGCAAAGAGCTGGAGTCCACGGCCCCGGAAGGAAGAGAGGTAAAGATGGACGCGGCCACCAGCGGGGACATTGCGGGCTTCCTTTGCAGGTAAGTGGCACATGCATACTAGCCCATTATGTAGTGTTTTTCGGTGCGCTGCCTGTAAACTCGATTATGATGAAAGCACATCAAAGTCCTGCATGCTACATCTTTGGTATGCTTTCATAAAACATGCATTCTAATAGAGTTTAATGGCATCACTCCTATATGCGTGTAAATTGCAATGTGGAAAAACCGCACAGATGATGTGAACCCTGCCTAACCTAACATGGATGCTGAAGGGGAGGGTTCACACAGGCCGCAATGCTTTACTTTGCGGCTGCAGTAATAGTCATGCCACGGGTCATGTTCTGTGGGTAGTACTTCTGCCAAACACAACCTATTTAAGAGAATGGGGCTGCACTGAAACTGTAATGTACTGCAATTTACTGTAATGTTCTGCACACAGATGTGGTGCTATTGGCTTTCAAGAGTTAAAACAGGTGTCCCAAGAGTGACATATCACTTCTAAGCTGCTCGCCAAATGCCTAGACTTACCGGTGACTGTATTTTTACGAGTCTTTCAGGACAGCACCTGGAGAGAGTGCATCTCCACCCACTTCCCAGGAAACACTGAAGTCATTCCTTTAAAGCCTGGACACTTCCACCATGGCCTCAGTTGTTACCGAGTACCTCCAGTCATGCTGAAATTATATAAGCAGAACATAACAACCACAACACTTTAACATTTATAAACAAGGGAGGGTCATCAGCGCTGTCCTGAAAGACTCGTAGAAATATCATTACCGGTAAGTCTAGCTAAGGTTTTCTCGCCTCGTCTTTCAGGACAGGACCTGGAGATGATAAACGAGTACTTACTCTTAGGGTGGGATTACCGCCTGCAGGACCTTCCTACCAAATGATTGCTCTGCTGCCTAGAGCAGGTCCATCTTATAGTGACGAGTAAAGGTGGAATAACTCGTCCATGTGGCCGCCTTGCAGATTCGCCTAGCGAAGCCCCAGCTCGTTCCGCCCAGGATGTTGCTACAGCCCGGGTTGAATGGGCCACTACCCCTGTGGGAGGTTCTATTCCCGCAGACCTATAAGCTTTGTGGATAGCCATCCAAAGCCACCTACCAATCGTGATTTTAGAAGCTCCGTAACCCCTACAAGACCCAAAAAATAAAACAAATAGAGAATTGGACTTTCTAAACGCCTTTGTTACCTCCAGATAGCATAAAACACATCTCTTTACGTCCAGACTATGAAAATCTATTTCTTTAGAGCATGTTGGAATCGGACAGAACGTTGGTAGAATTATCTCTTGGGATCTGTGAAAAACTGAAGCAACCTTCGGCAAAAAGGTCTGTCCTCAGAACTACCCACTATCTGAGAAAACTGTCAAGAAAGGCTCAATGATAGATTCACTCACCCTTCTAGCCGCGGTGACTGCTATCAACAGCGTTAGTTTTAACAACCAAAATTTAATTGTGGCCTCTTCTGGTGGTTCAAAAGGTCTTCTAGTCAGACCCTGCAAAACAACCAATAAATCCCATTTAGGAAAACACTGGAACCGGTCTAGCCCTAGCTAGTGCCTTGAAAAACCTGATGATCCAAGGGTCTAGAGATAACCTTCTCTCTAGAAAAACTGATAGTGCAGCTACCTGAACTTTCAAGGTGCTTGCTGCCAAACATTCCGTCATGGAGAAATTCCAGAACGGAAAGGTTCTCCTGTGGAGAGTAATTTTTTGAAAACGCATCAGGAATTGAAGCATTTCCAGGTTTTAAAATAAATGGCTCCTGTGACCTTCTTCCTGCTAAATAGCAGGGCACAAATTAAACTATCAGACAAATCCTTATTCCTCAGGATTTGCTCCTCAGTAACCAAGCTGCCAGCTTGAGATGACCTATGTTGGGATGCAGAAGGGGACCCCGAGTCAGCATGTCCTTTCGGACCGGAAGCAACCAATGGGACTCTACTGCTAACTTTAGTAGGACTGAAAACCAAGGCCTCTTGGTCCAATATGGGGCCAGTAGAATTAGGGTTGTCTTTTCTCCCTGTATCTTCCTGAGCACTAAAGGGATCATTTCCACAGGGGGAAAAGCGTAACAAGCGGAAGGTCCAGCGCTGAGCTAGTGCATCCAGACCCTCCACTTGGTCCTGCCTGTTCAAAGAAAAGTAGACCGGAACCTTTGCATTTGTTTGTGGTGCAAAAAGGTCTACCTGGGCAGCTCCCCATCTGTCTACTATCCTCTGAAAAATCTTCGGACTTAAGCAGAAGGGTGCTAGAGTCCGAATGAAGCCTAAAAAGTCCGCTATCTGGTTTAGGTTGCCCTTCAGATGCACTGCTGTTAAAGATGCCACATTGTCCTCTGCCCAAGTCAGAGTCTGTAGGGCCAAGTTTAGAAGGCACCTGCTTCTTGTGACCCCGTCTTGAGATGTAGGTCACTGCCGTGGCATTGTCTGACAACACCTGG
Source organism: Lithobates clamitans (assembly GCA_037952925.1). Lineage (NCBI taxonomy): Eukaryota > Metazoa > Chordata > Amphibia > Anura > Ranidae > Lithobates > Lithobates clamitans. The sequence goes on along the minus strand of JBBGZY010000350.1, from coordinate 838,929 downwards.
ATGTGTTGGCCCCTGATCATCTATCGGAAAGCCCACAACCCCAGGAAAATGGCCGTTAGTTCCCTCCAGTTCTCTCTTGGTTTCCTCTACTGACCAGGACCCCTGGGCCATCTGGTTTTCAAGATGTGCACCCCACCCCCAGGAGCTCGCATCTGTTAAGATTTTTGCTGCGGGAAAGGTCCAGAACAAACCCTTGCTCAAATTCGTTTGCCTCCTCCACCACCATAACTTTCTTTTAACTGGAGATGGGATCCTGATCTGTTTCTCCAAAGACTCTCCCGTAGGCCCAACTCTGTTAAATCGCCTGTTGGTGGTCTCTCGCATGGAGGCCAGCCCACTGAACAGCTGGAATTGAGGCTGCGAGAAACCCCAGCGTGGACATGGCTGCCCAAACTGTAACAGATAGATTTGTCTGCACTTTCTTTACTGCCGCCTGCACCTTTATCATATTTTCAATGAGGTTGTCCAGATATAGTACTACAGATACCCCCTTAAACCTAAGCTGTGCCAATGCTTCTGCCATGATCTTCGTGAAGATCCTTGGGGGAAGCCGAGAGACCAAACGGGAGAGCCCTGAACTGAAAGTACGACACGACTCCCCCTGCTCCGATTGCCAGATGCAGATATCTCTGTGACGTCTGTGTTATGTGAAAATGCAAGTATGCGTCCCTGAGATCTATGGAGGCCAGAAAGCACCCCACGGGAAGAAGTTTTCTCACCGAATAAATTGTGTACATACAAAATTTTTTGTATCGAATGGACCGGTATAAGATCTTTAAAATTCAGCATTAACCTGAACTTTGACAGCTTTTTCACTAGAAAAACATATGAATAACACCCCAGTCCTTCCTCTTCCTGGGGTACTGGGATGATTACCTTCTTGCAAGAGTGATGTCATCGCCAAAAGACTTCTCTTGATCTCTGGGGAGCTATGTCACATAAAATCGAGACAGCGGGCTTTCCGAGTGAGTAGCCCTCCGAGATTACTTTGAGAACAAACGCACTGGATGTCGCCCCCTCTCATTGCAGGAAAAAGGACTGGAGCCTTTCTCCCACAGTCGGGAGACCGCCACTGGGTCTTTGCGGGTTGGCTGGGGGGGGGGGGCCAACCCCCCCCACGACTTGCCTTGACCCCTCTGGGACTGCCAAGGTCTCTTTTGTCCTGTTTCATTTGAGTCCCAGGTCTGGTACAAAGGACGAAAATTCTTTTTTGGTTGTGGTGCAACTTTCTTTTTGGCCGGAAATGCTTTCTTATCTGCTGTTCTGTCCAGAACAGCGTCAAGATCGGGAATAAATACCACATCCCCCTCAAAGGGTAGACCACACAGCTTCACTTTAGAGGCTGAATCGCCTGACCAGGTCTGTACCCACAAAGCTCTTCTAGCTGAATTAATTAATGCAGAAGATCTTGCGGACATCTTCACCGACTCAGCCGCCATGTAACGTACTGCCTTTTGTAGGACTGGAAGAGTCTCCAGCAAATCTTTGTGAGAAGTTCCTCCCTCAATATGGCCCTTTAGTTGTTCCAACCAATGTTCTAAATTCCTGGCTACCACTGTAGATGTCATCGCCGGTTTGAGATTAGCCAGTGTAGAATCCCAAGCCTTAACAAAGAATCAGCTCTCTTGTCCATAGTGTCCTTTAAGATCCCTATGTCCTCAAAAGCCAAGTCAGTGTTTTGCGAAACTTGCGAGAAAGCTGAGTCAAGTTTAAGTCTCTTGTTCCAAACTTGCGCGCTATCTTCATCAAAAGGGAATCTCCTTTTAAGAGACCTGGAAAAAAATATACTGTGCATTGGATCTCCTCCCCAGCAGATCCCCAAACAACAGTCAATGGAACAAACATACCCCACAAAAGCACTGCTGCAAAAAACGCACACTCCCCAGAGAAGTCACCTGTGTAGTGTGAGGCAGGGCCCCCCCCCACTACAGGGGAGGAAGAGAGGGACAGAAAAAATACATAGCACAGGTAATTTAACAGATACCACTGCCTCTCCTACCTGGGCTTGGCTGATGCTCGTGGCTCCTGCTCCCACCACCGCTGTTGCTGGTTCCTCTGGCTCCATTCTCCCAGTGTCCAGCAGCCGTCCGGCAGCTTCTAATTCCAATTTTTTCCGGTCCATTCGCCATTGCGTGGACTGAAAAATCAACCTCTGAGGCCGCTTCCCCCTTCTGCGTTACAGCGGCCAGAACTGGGAGCTGCATGCACCGACGGAAGTCCTGCCCGTCCGGCAGCTATGTCACTTGCCACTTAGACCGGACCAGTGCAGACTCCAGAGACTCTGCACCATGCAGATTCCCTCAGTCCGCGCCCGCCAGTCTATCGGCGCAGGACCCGTCAGTCTCTGCCCTCGCCGGGCTCCAGAAGTGGGAAGACACCGGAATACCCCCCACCCGCCGGGGGTATTTGAAAACACAATCAGGTATGCTCCTACCATACTCCACCTGGAGAGAGCAGCAGCACACCCCTGGTCCACTGCAGCACTTCCACCATGGCTGGAGGAAACACTACAACTGAGGCCATGGTGGAAGTGTCCAGGCTTTAAAGGAATGACTGCAGTGTTTCCTGGGAAGTGCTCTCCAGGTGCTGTCCTGAAAGACGAGATGAGAAAACATTGCTTTTCAAAAGGAGCAGCAATGACAGCTGCAAGTGTACATGAGCCCTTAAAGCTGGCCATATGTATATTGAAATTTGTCCAGTTCAGCAAGGACCGGACGAGTTTTGATCCATGTCTGGGCGGGGAGGTTGTACAGAAGTGCAACCACCTTGATTTTCCCTGCCTAATTAGTGCTGTATGCTATAGCCTGCAACGCTGATCAGTGTATTCTAAAGGTGGGGAAGGCTCCCAGCCAACAGAATGCAATAACTCAGGAGGGAAGATTCTCAGATTCACTTTGAGTGTGTGGATGGGGAACTGAGTCACTTTTTTTTTTTTCATTCAACCCGCTGGTTGGAGAAAAAAAAAAAAAAAAAAAAAAAAACCACACACTAACCTATAGGCTGCCTAATTATAGACAGCCCGCAGCACCAGTCCTGTGTATTTGAATAGGTCGGGCATGGTGGCAGTTCTGCCTGCCAAACAACAATAGGTGGTATTGTTTTGTGTTGCAACCGTGGCATCGTGTACCAACATGGCCACCGGCCATGTTAATTTGCGGAGGGGCGGTAAGTCCCCATTCACACTTCACGTTCCTGCTCATGATTTTGCATGAGTGATTTTCATGTGATTCGGCGTGTCGCACATAAGGCAGCCCATTCGCATTAATCAGCTGCCCTACGAGCATTTGTCCCCCAAAAGACGCTCCTATTCCTTTTTAGGCAATAAGCTTTGCGCGGTTTTTAAAGTCACGTTTTGCCATGATTGTGGCATGATTCTGTCATGTGACAATTGCTGCAAAATATGGGTAACGATTAAGCACAAGAAGTATTTGTGAAACGTGTCTATGTGACTGTATGTTGGTGTCATCACAGTGCTTAATAAAAGGCAATTGGAACCTCTGGATGTGCAGCCATTTCTTTTTGTTGCTGCAAAATCTTACTGCACGTGGGGCACCAGATAAAATGAATGGAACCCAAACACACGTTCTGCGCTGATTCTACACGATTTGGAATTAATTCCAAATTGCAAAGTGCAAATGGGGCCTAATACTGCAGCTTAAAGCCGGTCTTCACCCTCCTGAAGTCGATCCCGCCTCTCCACCTCTGCAGGAATAGAGCATAGTTCTTTTGTTTTCTTTGGTTTACGTCTTTTTTTTTTTTTTTTTTTTTTTTACGTAAAGTCCACACTGCCTCCCCATGCACGTCACTCGCCTTAGGCAAATACGCACACTGCCCGCTGTACCTCCCTGGATATGTACGTCACATACGCCTTTCATTCAAAAACAGGAGAGGGTGGGCCTGTTAGTGCATCATCAAGAGGCCTGTCCGCCGAACCCGGAAGAGCTGGTGGGCTCCTCGATGACATCAGAGAAAACATGGCGGCACGGGATGACCCTGTGGCTGGGCATGAGATGATCTAAGTAGGTCATTGCTGGTGCCACCGGATGGGCGAGTATCTGAAATGTCCAGATACTGTCATTAGGTAAGCGGAGGAAAAAAATAATTAAAAAAAATGGAGAGGTTATCCAGAGTTTCGCTCAAAACGCTGGATTTCCTCCACCACCTGTGTAAATGAAGCCTAATAAATACTCTCTACAACACACATGTATCCAGTGCTTAAGACCTGGGGGAAACAAAAGGCAAGCTAGGCATTCCAGACACATGAAGCACCTGTCACAGCTATGAAATCATGTGCTTGGCATGCTGCTCGTTCTATGGTAGTACATTCCTCCCTCTATGGTAGTACATTCCTCCCAGCCCCCCACCCCTCCTTACCTTTCCGCAGCTCCCTATCCCACACGGCGACAATAACCCTGGAGTGTTTTCTATGGTGAATCAGCCACAGAGACAGGGTCTGCACACTCTGCTGGGAGTTACTCAGCTCCGACAGCTTTTTCTCCAGGGCCGCCTCAGAGAACGCAGACATGCCGGCCAGCTGCTCCCCACTCACTGCCTGCACCGCTGGACCTTCACACACAGCGGATGACAGATACTCGGCCGTGCTGCCTTATAACTAATAACCAAACATATCTACTGAACACTAATGCTGCTATCTCACCAAAGGCAGGAAACAGTATGCGGGTAAAGGGTGGAAATGACGTCGAGAAAAGGCCGGAAATGACGTCGGGACATGTGCTGAGTGTTGTTTTTGCCAGGAAGAGGTTAACAGCCATGTTGGTACACCCATGGAATCCGGATTCTAAAGAGCACCCCTGCCACCTAGTGATCAGTTTTATGTAATGCACTGCTCCCTCCGTTTTTTTACAATGCATTTTTGTTTGATGATCCGTATTTACTTGTACCACGATTTTCTCTGAATAAAATAGTTTATAAACAAACAAAAACAAAAGAAGTTTAATCACTTGATTACCTCGCACTTTCTCCCCATTCCTGCCCAGGCCAATTTTCAGCTTTGACGGTCATGCAACACTGTAACCAATTGAAAATGTTATCATTATTTTTTGAGACAGAACTTTCTTCTGGTGGTATTTTAATTACCACTGTTTTTTTCTTTTTCTAAACAAACCAAAAATTTTGAATTAAAAAAAAACCCTTTTTCTAGGTTTCATTATAAAATTTGGTAAATTTATCATTTTTCTTCTTAACTGATGTGTGTTGATGAGGCTGCACTGATGGGCACTGATAGACGCTACTAATATGCTGCACTGATGGGCACTGATGGGGTTGCACTGATCATCAATGCCCTGATTATCAGTGTAAATGTCTACTGTCACTGGAAAGCCAGTTATTGGCTTTCCTCTCCTCACTCAGTGACAGCGATGAGGGGAAAAAATGCTGCTAACCGGGCATTTGTTTACATGGGATCAGTTGTGATGGGACACAGCTGATCACATGGTAAAGAGCCAATGTCATTTGCTCTTTACCCTGATCGGTGATGCATTGTGTCTGAGGGACACGGCTTACCATTGATCGCCACACTTCGTGCACAATCAGCATGACTGGGAGGACATCATATAACATCCACCCAGAAGGGGGAGAGTCCCTCCTGGCCTATAGCATATAGAACTGGTTAAGGTACAGTACTGTGCAAAAGAATGCTTTAAAATAGATATACAGTAGCTTACAAAAGTGAGTAGACCCCTCACATTGTTGTAAATATTTTATTATATGCTTTCATGTGACAACACTGAAGAAATGACACTTTGCTACAATGTAAAGTAGTGAGTGTACAGCTTGTATACCAGTGTAAATTTGCTATCCCCTTAAAATAACTCAACACACAGCCATTATTGTCTAAACCGCTAGCAACAGAAGTGAGTACACCCCTAAGTGAAAATGTCCAAATTGGGCCCAAAGTGTCACTATTTTGTGTGGCCACCATTATTTTTCACCAGAGCGTCACAGGTTGCCACTGGAGTCCTCTTCCACTCCTCCATGAGGACATCACGGAGCTGGTGGGTTTAGGTCTGCTTGGCCAGTCCATCACCTTTACTCTCAGCTTCTTTAGTAAGGCAGTGGTTGTCTTGGAGGTGTGTTTGGGGTCGTTATCATGTTGAAATACTGCCTGCGGCCCAGTCTCTAAAGGGAGGGGATCAAGTTCTGCTTCAGTATGTCACAGTACATGTTGGCATTCATGGTTCCTTCAATGAACTGTAGCTCCCTAGTTCCGGCAGCACTCATGCAGCCCCAGACCATGACACTCCCACCACCATGCTTGACTGTAGGCAAGATACACTTGTCTTTGTACTCCTCACCTGGTTGCCACCACACATTCTTGTCACCAAATGAACCAAGTTTATCTTGGTCTCATCAGACCACAGGATATGGTTCCAGTAATCCATGTCCCTAGTCTGCTCGTCTTCAACAAACTGTTTACGGGCTTTCTTGTGCATTATCTTTAGAAGAGGCTTCCTTCTGGGATGACAGCCATGCAGACCAATTTGATGCAGTGTGCGGCGTATGGTCTGAGCACTGACAGGCTGACCCCCCCACCCCTTCAACCTCTGCAGCAATGCTGGCAGCATTCATACGTCTATTTCCCAAAGACAACCTGAGCATGTGCGCTCAACTTCTTTGGTCGACCATGGCGAGGCCTGTTCTGAGTGGAACCTGTCCTGTTAAACCGCTGTATCATCTTAGCCACCATGCTGCAGATCAGTTTCAGGGTCTTGGCAATATTTTTATAGCCTAGGCCATCTTTATGTAGAGCAGCAATTCTTTTTTTCAGATCTTCAGAGAGTTCTATGCCAAGAGGTGCCATGTTGAACTTCCAGTGACCAGTATGAGAGAGTGAGAGCGATAACACCAAATTTAACACACATGCTCCCCATTCACACCTGAGACCTTGTAACACTAATGAGTCACATGACACCGGGGAGGGAAAATGGCTAATTGGGACCAATTTGAACATTTTCACTTAGAGGTGTACTCACTTTTGTTACCAGCGGTTTAGACAATAATGGCTGTGTAATGAGTTACTATTTTACATTGTAGCAAAGCGTCATTTCTTCAGTGTTGTCACATGAAAAGATATAATAAAATATTTACAACAATGTGTAAAAAAAAAACGTATATTTATATATTTTTTTATACAGGTTAGGTAGGATCAGTAGGAGGAGCGGGGAGAGAACATTTTTAGGAATAGTTAGACTTAAGCCGTGTACACACGTCCGGACTTTTCGACCGGACTGGTCCGACAGAACGAATCCGTCGGACAATCTGACCGTGTGTGGGCTTCATCGGACCTTCAGCTGACTTTTTCTGTCGAAAATCAGACGGACTTTAGACATGTTTCTAATCTTTCCGGCGGACTCGAGTCCGGTCGAAAAATCCATTCATCTGTATGCTAGTCCGACGGACAAAAAAGGATGCAAGGGCAGCTATTGGCTACTGGCTTTCAACTTCCTTATTCTAGTCCCTTCGTACGTCATCACGTTCAAACCAACAGACTTTCAAATGGACTTAAGTTCATTCGTGTGTGGGCAAGTCCGGTCGTCGAAAGTCCGTCGTAACTAAGTTGAAAGTCCGTCGGAAAGACCGTTGGACCTTTGATGCTGAAAAGTCCGCTCGTGTGTACGCGGCATAAGGCTTTCTTTCACTTCAACTCCAAAAGTACCTTCTATTGCTCTCACCCTGCCCAAATCTCCATTTTTTTTTTTTTTTTTGCTGCTGTAATCCAACTTCCTGTTAGAGGGTGGTTACGCTCATTCTCCATTGTTCTGTATGTAGGAATTTAGCCACCCTCTCTTGCTCGCTTCTGACTAGGGAATATGGGATTTGTAGTGTGCATATTGTAGTTCCTGTAGGATGTACTCGTAGTCCTCCATATACCAGTCCACAAAAAATGTGCATTTATTAAAATGACATTATTATACATTGATATTAAATCATATCCTTTTTTTACAAATAATAATCCATGCACATCCACTACTTATTGACCCTGTAATCAATTTTTTGTTTCCTTGTAATGTTCTTCGTGAGCTACCAAACCTCTCCTTATCCCACTCCACTCCATTAGTTACGGCCATGTGCACTGCCCTATGCACTCACTACACGTCCCATAGTCCAAAGTCCCTGGGCCACCTCAGGAATGAACAAGAGAAGGTGGCTATGCTCCCGCATACAATGGGACCATGGTGACTGAATGTCACCACACCTTAACAGGAAGTCAGATCACAACAGCAAAAAAAAAAGGAATTTGGAGGAGGCTGAGAACAACAGAGGGTACTTTTTGAGTTAAGAATACAATACATACTTGAATAGAATTTTCTTTTTTGAAACTAGAGTTTAGTGTCAATTTAGTTTTGTGCATTTCCTGCAAAGCCTTGCAACCAAGATCAGTGGATCCCATGTGCAATGCATGGGTCCCTGCAGGCTATTCCTCCAGCCACAGGTAAAACAGAGGTTACAGGGCTGGAGAAAGTATCAATGGACTACAAGCATGGTGTCCCTCTGATGTGGTTGGCAGATGGGACTTGTAATATCTCCAAGATCTTTCTTTTCTCGCAGTTGTGCTGAATAAAAAAAAATGACAGGAGCCTGTGGGGAGAAGAAGCCCTGAATTCAGTAAGGAAGAGGGCAGTTTGGGAGTGAGGGAGCTGTGGACTGCGACTATGTCTAATGTTGCACCTTAAATATGGGTGTTAATAAACCAAAAAGTAATCCTGCACTAAGTGAAAAAGTCCAAAGCGCTGTATAAAGAACTGCTGTATCTAGACCACAATCCAGATACAAGGCACACTAAACCTAAATGAAATCAATATATAGGTGCGCTGCCCCTTAAAAAATGAATAATAATTTGATGTGCATGAATAAATGTGTAAGTATAGTAAAAACTCCAATTCATCCACATTTCACATAAATAAAAATCCATAGTTGTCAATTAAACATCTGTACAAAAAAAATAAATAAATAAAGTGAAAAAGTTCAATTCATCACAAATACCTGACATAATAAATAATAAAAGGTCCACGATTCCCCAATGTATCCCCAAAGCATATAAATTGACAATAGTGAAGTGAGATAAAAAACAAATGAAAATAAAATTATAGATAGTCCAAATTCATAAGAAAGTCCTCAAAAGGTAAGCGGCTTTTGAGTGAAATCAATACAAATGTAGTGCCATGAGAAAGGAAGGTGCCACCAGATCACTCCAACAAAGAGTTAAATAGGCTCCTTACCACATGATTAGATCCCACAAAGAGATTGTATAGTGCCAACCCCTGAAAAAACAACCCCACACTATAACCCCCCTCCACCAAATGATTTGGACCAGTGCACAAAGCAAAGTCCATAAAGACATGGATGAATGAGTTTGGAGTGGAGGAACTTGACTGGCCTACACTGTCCTCAAAGCGATAGAACTGTGAGCCAGGCCTTCTCGTCCAACATCAGTTCCTGACCTCACAAATGCGCTTCTGGAAGAATGCCCAAACATTCCTATAGACACACTCCTAAACCATGTGGACAGCCTTTCCAGAAAAGTTGAAGCTGTTATAGCTGCAAAGGGTGGGTCAATGAACCCTACGGACTAAGATTGCTATGCCACTAAAGTTCATGTAAAGGCAGGTGTCCCAATACTTTGGGCAATATAGTGTTTGTCCACATAATCAGTATCATAAAATAATTTGTCCTGTGATCCGATTTTGGACAAAGCTATTCCATGCTCAGGTTTTCAATGATCCCTGGCATGCATTATTATGTACTAAACAAGCTCAATAAGATCAATGAAATGAGCTGTTTTCATATTGCTGTGGAAATAAATAATAAATAAACGAAAGCCTATTTATGGAAAAAAAGCTCCATTTATCCTGTTTATAAAGAGAGTTTATGCACAGAATGATTGGATTTCTGATTACTGAACAGCTCTCTAGCACTCGCACTGATTCTCATTATACATTTATGAAGACTTGGACATCTTAACTTGCAATAACCTCCCACCTTTATGTAGCACCCCCTAGCTGTGTTGCTAGAGTACTAGGATTGTTGTTTTCTTAGGCCCCTTTCACACAGGCTTTTCGATCAGGTCGGCCTGTCAGTTTTTCAGGCGAGAAGGGTTGCCACCTTTTCTTCAAGCCAAACTCGAACACTTTAGTGGCACATGGCAAATTTTTTTGTGGTATACACTATAGGATTTTAAAGACCTGGAGGAGAGCAAAAATGCATCACGCTTAGCGCACATTGGCAAACAGTGGGTGTGACCAATTTGCCTTAACAGGTGGCAACAGATTGGTGTGTGACTATCTTGGTTACTTGGGGAGCCACAGTCTCGTCTGAATAATGTCTCTGGGTTTTAGGCAGAATGAAACTCAGACACATGATTTAAAACCTGAGCTGTTCAGGGGAATCCCAGACAGGTGGCAATCCTAGGTGTCATAATACAGGGGTCAGTGTCACCCCCCTTTGTAATACAGGGGTCAGTGTTGCCTCCCCCCTTGTAATACAGGGGTCAGTGTTACCCCCCCCCATAACACAGGGGTCAGTTTCACCCCCTTCATAATATAGGGGTCAGTGTTACGCCCTCCATAATACAGGGGCCCAAATAGAGGACCCCCATTAGATCAGAATCCCCTTATATCAATGCTCCCCTTGGAGACCCAAAGCAGCACAACCTCCCCCTATAATTATATTAATTCATATGTGAAAAAAATCATTGTGAATGATGGTAGAAACCCCCCAAGGATAATCCAAGTATTAATACACTCCAATCTTATTTAAACATATATACTGTTCAATCTATATCTATATATCAAACACAAATAATACTGTATGAATAGTGGTGTAAATCCACTTCAAAATGTGTTAAATGTGCTAATATCCAATTTATAAACTCCTTTTAAGTAGGATACGTTGGATATTAACACAGCACATTTTGGAATGGATTTGCACCACTATTCATACAGTATTATATGTGTATGGAGATTGCACAGTATATACTGTATGTTTAACCTTCCTGGCGGTATGATTATTTCATATTTTTGATGCTGAAAGGGGTACAATTATTTTGCATGGAAATTTGGTGTTTTATATTGTAGGCCTGTAATTCTTAGGAATAACTCACTTAAATCTGTCCAAACCAGAGTCTAATAGACATCCCGGGTATGATAAAGTTTGAAACACGAAATCATAAATTATAATATAATAAATAACTATAAATAATTATACCAAATAATAATAATAAAAATTATTCAATAATGTAATCAAATCAAAAACACTAAAATTTGCTCAGTTGCAAAATTGTCGTTGTCATTACTATTTAGTGTTTGATGACGGATCTCCCCACAAATCACTATCGCTCAATTCTGCCAGTGATTCTAATTTATTATCGCTGTTTTCTAGCTGGTCTAAAACCCCTTTTGATGTAAAGGGACGGTTTTGGTTGCTATGGGCAATCTCCAGTTTCCAGGCAGAAAGAACAGTATATATAATATAAAACTGCATGCTGGGCACTGGAGAAACCACTGGGGACAAAAGGGATGTGAAATAATTTCATACAGTAATGTAATCTGTAAGATTACAGTATACTGTATGTATTGTGTGTGTCACTTTTTAAACAGGGAACTGAGCTCGGCTCCGTGATGAATCGAGCGGAGGACGAGCCACTCACACTGCGGGGAGACATCGCAGGATCCAGGGGACAAGGTAAGTAAGCTCTTCCTGGATCCTGCGATGTGATCACGAGTCTAGGCTCTGGGTTACCGCTTTTGGTTCTGAAAGAGGAGGGGGGCTGACAGAGAGGAGGGGGACTGACAGGGGGGCTGACGGGGGGGCTGACAGAGGAGGGGGGCTGACAGAGAGGAGGGGGGCTGCCAGAGAGGAGGGGGGTTGACGGAGAAGTGGGTGTCTGACAGAGAGGAGGGGGGCTGACAGAGAGGAGGGAGGGCTGATAGAGAGAAGGGGGGCTGACAGAAATGAGGGGGGCTGACGGGGGGGTGATTGACAGGAGGGGGGCTGACACAGCAGATGAGAGCAACCTCAGGAGACACACAGCATGAGGCAGGACCCCGGGAGCAAGCAGGCATGATTATCCACAGTCCAGCCCCACCTCCACATGTGACCAGCTCCGCTGGACCAATCACAGACCCTCATGTCTGCCGCCCCGCACATGACCCTTTTGGCCAATCACAGGGCACCTTCTGGGTTCAGAGCACACCGATGTCCTGGCACTGTGTGACAGTGATAGCAGGCACGGGATGCGCGGCGCCTCTCTAGATGTTGTGGCTGGGGCCAGAGAGCCGCTGCCACTGGCCACAGGATGGTGGTATGTGTGCCCAGGTTTCCGGTGGGTGGAAACTCAGGCACATGTGTCAAAACCAGGACTGTCCGGGTCAAAACCAGACAGATGGCAAGCCTAACCTGTTTGGACGCTCTATTCACCTCTATGGGGCAGCTGATGTCAGTGGTGACATGTCCGCTGACACCCGCTGCTATCCGATCCGATCTTGTCTATAAAATCCAGATGGATCAAAACCCTATTTTCCATCCGTTTCACGGATCGGATAGGATCCAATAAAAACAGACAGGTGGTCCGTTTTCATCCGATCTCCCCATAGAGGAGAGCCGGCTCTGACAGGTCTGTCTCATCACAGTGAGTGGAGATGGACCTGTCATCCGCCTGTTCAGTGGGGATCCATGGATCGATCCCCCGCTGAGCAAAGCGGAGTGCGTTGGATGGACCACCCGTGTGAAAGATCCCTTAGTGTAGGTAAATTTCAGCCAAGCATGTGTGTTTTTCTGGGTCAGGGTTTGAGTGACTCAGGTAGGCTGGATGACTCATCAGCAGCTTCTCTTGTAAACTCCTCCCTGCTAGCTGGAAACTTGGAGAATGTTCCAGAAGCAGATAGGAGGAGTCCAGGAGGATATAGCTGACCAACCCCCAAGAGAAGGGTTGGCAGGGGGGAGGCCCCCTCAAATACTCTGGGTCAGCCCAGCAGGGGCATTGTGAAGTCATGAGAATAGACCACTGGCCAGAACTTGCCCAGTATGCTATTGAGTTGTTGGGCTGCCCTGCATCCAGCGTGCTTTCAGATCGGGCATTCAGTGCTGCAGGAGGTTTTGTTACTGATCATAGAACGCGTCTGTCCACAGACTCTGTGGACCGTTTGACTTTTATAAAAATGAATCAGTCCTGGATTACCAGCTATGAAGCTTTTTGGGATGTGGAGTCTCTGCAGGACTTCAAGGCTGCCTAACTTTGAGGGTCTTCAATCATTTCATCTGGAAGAATGTTTTTGGTATGGGCACAATTGACACCTAAAGACCAATTTTTCTGCACCTGTTTGACAGGTGCATATCATTGCAATTTTTTACAGCAAGGCCAATTCTTGCTTTCATCAAGAGTACCTCTATAGGGTTACAGTGGGAAGGCACCACCGACATCTAAAGAGTAATTTTTCTGCACCTGTTTGACAGGTGCATATCATTGCAATTTTTACAGCAAGGCCAATCCTTGCTTTCATCAAGATTACCTCTATAGGGTTACCGTGGGAAGGCGCCACCGACACCCAAAGACCAATTTTTACGCACCCGTTACTTCTACCCAAAGTATAAGTGACACCAGAATGTATCCAAAAAATCTCTAATCATGTTCCCAGTGCACTACATTGTGGCCTCATCATACACACTGGCTGTTTCTGAGCAAAATAAATCTTTGGCTTTATAAATGCAATTATTGCTGCAGCAGATTCTAGACATGGTATAGATCTGTCACTTTACAGGTAGACCAAGGGGACCTCCCGGGCACTATATTGGAAGGAATTTTTCATTTTTATGCTTTCACTTTAAAAATCACTGCTTATTTAAAAAGATGATTTTTTTTTATTTACATGTCCCCAGGGCCCTATAACCATTGTATGCCCAATTACTTGCATATAAGCCTTCAAAATGGGCACTTTTGATTTTTGATGTTTGGGTCCCATTGACTTTAATGGGGTTCGTTATTCGGGTCCAAACTTTTGCGGTGTTCGAAAGTTCTGGTGCAAACCGAACAGGGGTCTGTTAGGCCCATCCCTACTGTGTACATGGCAGGGTTGGGGGTGTGATGGTCTCCTCCTGGAGTCCAGGGTTGGGGATGTCATAGTACTTTCTGTATAAATATATTTTATTAAAGTGGAGTTCCACCCAACAGGGGAAACTTCTACTTTAAGGAGTCCTGACCCCTTTACATGCCACAACTGGCATGTCATTTTTTGGGGGGGAGTGGGTACCTAGTTTTAACAGGTACCCAGCTTCCACTTCCGCTCAGGCCGCCTAGGCGCCTCTCCCTCCCTCCCTGCAATCTTCTGGGACACGTCACAGGTCCCAGAAGATTGCCCAGCCAATCAGGACAGCGCCGTGAGACATGCGCACCTGGCTGTGAAGCTGCAAGCTGTCACAGCTGGGTGCCACTGCCCACAATAGTATTGCCAGTTCCGTGGGCAGGCAGGGGAGAGAATGGAGGGTTTGGGCGGCAACGTCGATGGATCGTGGGACAGGTGAGTGTGTGTATTTATTAAAAGTCAGCAGCTACACTTTTTGTAGCTTCTGACTTTTATTAAACAAAAATTGATTGGAACTCTACTTTGAATAAGAAATAATCTCACTCACCTAAAAAGTGCACTAATCCAGTGCGCTACAGGGTACAGGCACTCACACACACTGCTGCTGGGAGGTCAGGAGGGATTAGAATCCACAGCTGACAAACACCCCCCGTGAAGTTCCCTGTACTTTCTTGGTGCTGACAGTTCCCTTGGGCTTTCCTGTTTGCACCTTCCAGCACACTAGGAGTTAACACAGTGGAATGTGCAAATGAGGAACTGTCTGCAGGAGTGTGTAGAGGTGTAAGTAGAGTACAAACTCATATCTACTCTACTTACTGCTGTTAAAATAACTGTGTTTTAATAAATCCCGTGTTACAATCCATTAAGTGTCTTGCTGTATGTGCTTTTTAAAAAATATGGAGCTAAATACCGCATTTATCAGTGTGTGTACATGGCACTCATGTGACTGCCCGGCCAGCCTGTCTCCTCTCTCCTCTCACGTCTCTCCTGACATCAGCAGGGGAATTCTCAGCCCCGCCTCTCTTCTGATTTGATAGCTACAGTCACCGTGCGGGGCTAAGAATTCCCCGCTGATGTCAGGAGAGACGTGAGAGGAGAGAGGCAGGCCGAGCAGTCACATGAGCAGTGAGTACACACACTGAGAAATGCGGTATGAAGCACTTTAAAAGAGACTTTTTTTTTGTTCTTGAAATCACTTGAAGAACTAAGCTTTAAAGCCCAGCTGAAGATTAAAAGAGAAGAGAAGGATTGAAAAAAAAAAACTTTAATACTCACCTAGGTGGATGCAGCATCGGTGCAGTGCTGCATCTGCCCCCTGCCAGCTCTAAGACTGAGAACCGAGTGATCAAACACCACTGATCGCTCGGTTCTCAGTGCTACCTGAGCAAAAAGCCGGTGACTGTTGTCACAGCTCTCTGCTCTGCCCCCCACGCTGGGCTGTGGAAGAGGCGGGAGCGGCTGGCTTAGGCTCTCAGCGGCTCACTGAGAGGCTGAGCCGGGTACCCGGTCCAAGTGTCTTGGTGGATCCCGACCATGTGGTCACAGTATTTTTTTCCCAGCCTGGACCGGCTCTGTGTCTGACCAGCCTGGACCGTCTGTCTGCTGAAAATGGGTCACAGGAGCGCAGAGCAGACAGCACTCCTGTGATTAACAGGAGAAGTACAGCCAAACGAAGTTTGGCTGCACTTCTCCTTTGAAATGTTTACTGTATACTGTAATACCTAGTATGCAACCATGCTGCACTAGATTAAACATTCCCAGCACTGTCAACCTGTGAAGAAGGTAGTGTTAGATGGACTAGTAGATTTAGATGGACAATAAATAATCGATTACCAAACTGAAGCCTAAATTAACCACTTGCCGACCACCTAACGCAGATATACTGAGGCAGAATGGCACGGGCAGGCAAAATCACATATCTGATATGTGTTTTGCCTCCCGTTGGCGGGGGGCACCCCCCCCCGAGGCGGTCGGCTTTGTTAGAGGAGCGATCCGTGCTGAGGGGGAGGCCACTCATTCGTGGCCACCCCTCTTGCGATTGCTCCCAACGAATGACAATCTTCCTCTGCTGCTGTAATGTAAACAGCGGCAGGGGAAGTGATGTCATCTCTCCTCGTGTCGGTCTTTTCGTTCCAGTGCCGAGGACAGAAGACATCCAAGTAAGTGCACCAAACACCACACGAACAGTAGAACACTCTAGGCACAATTTTCACCCCCCGATCACCTCCCCTGCACCCCCTGTCACAGTGAAACCAATAGCAGTTTTGTTTTTGTTTTTTTACTGATTACTGCATTGGTGTCATTTGTGACAGTTATAAGTGGTAGGGCAATTAGTGGTAGGCCCTTTAGGTCTAGGGTACCCCCCTAACCCCCCCTAATAAAGGTTTAACCCTGTAATCACCCCCCAGTCGCCAGTGTCACTAAGCGATCGTTTTTCTGATCGCTGTATTAGTGTCACAGGTGATGCTAGTTAGGGAGGTAAGTATTTAGGTTCGCCGTCAGCGTTTTATAGCATCAGGGACCCCCATATACTAACTAGTAAAGGTTTTAACCCCCTGATTGCCCCCTAGTTAACCCTTTCGCCAGTGATCACCGTATAACTGTTACAGGCGACGCTGGTTAGTTAGTTTATTTTTCATAGTGTCAGGGCACCCGCCGTTTATTACCTAATAAAGGTTTAACCCCCTGATCCCCCGGTGGGTGATACAAGTTAGGTTTTAGGGTCATATAGGGTCTGCATTGCCCCAGGCAGCGTCAGGTTAGTGCCAGTACCGCTAACACCCACGCACGCAGCATACACCTCCCTTAGTGGTATAGTATCCGAACGGATCAATATCTGATCTGATCAGATATATACTAGCGTCCCCAGCAGTTTAGGGTTCCCAAAAACGTAGTGTTAGCGGGATCAGCCCAGATACCTGCTAGCACCTGCGTTTTGCCCCTCAGCCCAGCCCAGCCCACCCAAGTGCAGTATCGATTGATCACTGTCACTTACAAAACACTAAACACACATAACTGCAGCGTTCGCAGAGTCAGGCCTGATCCCTGCGATCGCTAACAGTTTTTTTGGTAGCATTTTGATATATTCGCTAACAGTCAGGAGCTTTTTTTACCTGTGAGTCTCACTAGTGTACCACTAAATTTAGAGCCCAAAATGGCAAATCGAAGGTACACTAGTGAAGAGGCCTACATGTTTCTGAGCATGACAGATAGTGAAGAGGAAGTCACTCTGTCAGATTCAGGCTCAGAATACGATCCTGTAGAGGACAGCGGCTCACCAGAAGTACCAGACCCCGAACTTCTTCTTCTGTCGTTGATGTGCAAGAACCGCAGGTCCCTCGTATGGAGCAGAGCAGTACTAGTGCCGCTCATCCTTCTGGTGAACTGGCAAGCACCAATGGCCTAGTACATCCTGGTCGTACAGCCAGCACTGCAGTAACACTTGGTAACGTGGCGAGTCCCATAAGTGCAGTTCAAGCTGGTGAGGTGGCAAGCACAAGTAGTGTCCCGCTGCCACCAAGAAGATGAACACAGGCCCATCGTCCCCATAGTGCCCTTTCTGCTGCTTCCAATCCTAATTGGGAACCCACCACTTCTGCAGCACCCGTACTTCCCCCATTCACAGGACAACCCGGCATTCAGGTGGAAACAGTTGATTTTTATTTGCTGATTTTCACCGAAGATCTCTATAGATCTATTGTGGACCAAAGCAATTTGTACGCTGGTCAACACATCGCCACTATTCCCCAGTCCTCCCTTGCCAGAGATTGGAGACCAATCACAATTTCCGAATTTAAGCTCTTTCTGGGCCTTTCCCTCAACATGGGCATAACTAAAAAGAGTGAGTTGCGGTCATATTGGTCCACTGACCCAATTCACCATATGCCCTTGTTCTCTGCCTCCATGACCAGGGCACAACACGAGCAGATCTTGCGGTTCATGCACTTCAATGACAATGAACTCTGTCTTCCTTATGGAGACCCTGGATACGATCAGCTCTACAAAATTCGGCCCCTCGTAAACCACTTCAACCAAGTTTTGCAGACTTGTTTACTCCCCATCAAGTTGTCTGCGTTGATGAGTCCCTGATTAAGTTTTCTGGCCGCTTGTCATTCAAACAGTACTTTCCCAGCAAGCGTGCCAGATACGGGGTCAAGATGTATAAGCTCTGTGACAGGGCCACAGGCTATACATGTAGTTTTATGGTTTACGAGGGAAAAGATAGCCACGTAGAGCTGACAAACTGCCTTGACTACATAGGAAGCGCTGGCAAGATTGTGTGGGACTTGGTGCCACCCTTATTCGGAAAGATGTACCACTTGTACGTGGACAATTATTACACGAGCGTGCCACTTTTTAGTCACTTGTTTGATCAGCAGATTGGAGCATGTGGCACCGTGCGACCTAATTGCCAGGGCTTTCCCCAGCGGCTTGTAGATTCCCATCTTAGGCTGGGGGAGAGAGCCTGCATCAAGTGTAATAACGCTCGCTATGAAGTGGAGGGATAATAAGAATGTTTTCTTTCTTATCTCCCTTCATGCAGACACGACGGTCCAAATTACTACGGCGACTGGTGTTGTGGAGAAACCCCTCTGTGTCCACGAATATAACCAAAATATGGGAGGGTTGGACCTCATCGACCAGTTGTTGGCGCCGTACCTAGTTGCCCGTAAGGCCAGACGCTGGTACAAGAAAGTGTCTGTTTATTTATTTTAATTTGCTTTGCTGAACGCTCATGTGCTATACAGAGCTGCAGGACGGACTGGATACTTCCTTAAATTGCAGGAAGAGATTGTCAGAGCCCTTCTATTTCCAGACGGTGCTCCACCTCACCTTCCCCAACCAAATGCAGTAAGCTGGCTGCATGAGAGGCATTTTCTTTATGTCCTCCCGAGTACCCCTACCCAACCAACCCCCCAAAAAATATGTTGTGTCTGCAGCAAGCGCGGATATAGGCGTGACACCCGCTATTATTGTCCCTCCTGTCCTGACAATCCTGGTCTTTGCATTAGTGAATGTTTTGAACGCTACCATACACTAGTTGAGTATTAGCGTAGTGTACAGCACTGCACAGACTAGGCACACTTTCACAGGGTCTCCCAAGATGCCATCGCATTTTGAGAGACCCGAACCTGGAACGGTTACAGTTACAAAAGTTACAGTTACAAAAAAAAGTGTAAAAAAAAACCTAAAAAAAAACAAAAATAGTTGTCGTTTTATTGTTCTCTCTCTATTGTTCTGCTCTTTTTTACTGTATTCTATTCTGCAATGTTTTATTGTTATTATGTTTTATCATGTTTGCTTTTCAGGTATGCAATTTTTTTATACGTGCATGTTTGCCCATCATTAGAAGTGGGTGGATGAAGGTAGGTATTCTAATGGTAGGCATACCCACCGATCAATCTCTTTTTTTCGTTCAGCACACAGGCTGCATGAAAAAAAAGTTTACAATATATGCCCAACAAGGACCAGCAACGTACTGGTATGTTGCTGGACTTTGAGTGGCTATACCAGAATGATGCCTGCAGGTTTAGGTATCATCTTGGTATCATTCTTTTCAGCCAGCGGTCGGCTTTCATGTAAAAGCAATCCTAGCAACTAATTAGCCTCTAGACTTCTTTTACAAGCAGTGGGAGGGAATTCCCCCCCCCCACCATCTTCCATGTTTTTCTCTGGCTCTCCTATCCCAACAGGGAACCTGAGAATGCAGCCGGTGATTCTGCCAGTTGACCATAGAGCTGATTAGAGACCAGAATGGCTCCAATCATCTCTATGGCCTAGGAAACCGGAAGCTACAAGAATTTTATGACTTAGATTTCGCCGGATGTAAACAGCACCATTGGGTAATTGGGAAAGCATTTTATCACACCAATCTTGGTGTGGTCAGATGCTTTGAGGGCAGAGGAAAGATGTAGGGTCTAATAGACCCCAATTTTTTTTTTAAAAAGTACCTGTCATTACCTACTGCTATCATAAGGGATATTTACATTCCCTGAGATAACAAAAAAAATAACAAAGAAAAAAAAAAAAAAGCACCTCTGTCCCCCCCCTGCTCTTGCGCAAAGGTGAACGCAAGCGTCGGTCTGGCGTCAAATGTAAACAGCAATTGCATCATGCATGTGAGGTATCACCACAAAGGTCAGATCGAGGGCAGTAATTTTAGCAGTGGACCTCCTCTGTAAATCTAAAGTGGTAACCTGTAAAGGCTTTTAAATGCTTTTAAAAATGTATTTAGTTTGTCGCCACTGCACGTTTGTGTGCAATTTTAAATCATGTTGTGTTTGGTATCCATATACTTGGCCTAAGATCTTGTTTTTTATTTCTTCAAACATTTGGGCAATATAGTGTGTTTTAGTGCATTCAAATTTAAAAAAGTGTGTTTTTTCCCGAAAAAATGCGTTTGAAAAATCGCTGCGCAAATACTGTGTGAAAAAAAATGTAACACCCACCATTTAAATCTGTAGGGCCTTTGTTTTAAAAAAAATATATAATGTTTGGGGGTTCAAAGTAATTTTCTTGAAAAAAAAATAATTTTTTCATGTAAACAAAAAGGGCTTTGTCTTCAAGTGGTTAGAAGAGTGGGTGATGTGTGACATAAGCTTCTAAATGTTATGCATAAAATGCCAGGACAGTTTAAAATCCCCCAAATGACCCCATTTTGGAAAGTAGACACCCCAAGCTATTTGCTGAGAGGCATGTCGAGTCCATGGAATATTTTATATTGTGACACAAGTTACGGGAAAAAGACAAATTTTTTTTTTTTTGCACAAAGTTGTCACTAAATGATATATTTCTCAAACATGCCATGGGAATATGTGCAATTACACCCCAAAATACATTCTGTTGCTTCTCCTGAGTATGGGGATACCACATGTGTGAGACTTTTTGGGAGCCTATCTGCGTACGGGACCCCGAAAATCAAGCACCGCCTTCAGGCTTTCTTATGCCGTGTACACATGGTCGGACTTTCCGGCATACTTGGTCCGGCGGACCAGAGTGTGCCGGACAATCCGCCCGTGTGTAGGCGCCGGCGGACTTTTCCGGCAGACTTTTTCCCAAAAGCCCGCTGGACCTAGATTTGAAACATGTTTTAAATCTTTCCGTCGGACTCAGTTTCGGGCGGAAAGTCCGCTTGTCTGTGTGCTGGTCCGACGGAAAGCCCGCTCGTGTGTATGCTGATTCAACGGACCAGATACGACGCGAAGGTAGGGTATTGCATCTCACGCAAATTTTCCTATTGCGGCGAGCGCGCGGCATACGAGGCCTTAGGTCTGGTATGGATTATAAAGGGAAGCCCCTACGCCGAAAAAACGGCGTGGGGTCCCCCCTAAAATCCATACCAGACCCCGATCCGAGCACGCAGCCTGGCCGGTCAGGAAAGGGGGTGGGGACGAGCGAGCGCCCCCCCCTCCCGAACCGTACCAGGCCGCATGCCCTCAACATGGGGGGTGGGTGCACTGGGGGAGGGGGGCGCCCTGCGGGTCCCCCCCACCCCAAAGCACCTTGTTCCCATGTTGATGAGGACAAGGGCCTCTTCCCGACAACCCTGGCCGTTGGTTGTCGGGGTCTGCGGGCGGGGGGTTTATCGGAATCCGGGAGCCCCCTATAAGAGGGCCTCCAGATTCCGGCCCCCCCACCCTATGTGAATGAGTATGGGGTACATGGTACCCCTACCCATTCACCTAGGGAAAAAGTGTCAATAATAAAACACACTACACAGGTTTTTTAAATAATTTATTAAACAGCTCCGGGGGGATCTTCCTCCGGCTTCGGGGGTCTTCTTCCGGCTTCGGGGGTCCCTCCGGTTCATCTTCTCCCGGCGTCCGTTTGGTTCTTCTCCGCTCTCTCCGGTCTCTTCTCCCGGTGTTCCAGTTCTTCGGCCGGCCCCTCCGCTGTCTTCAGGTAGCTCTCTTGCCAGCAGAGGTGCGGACTTCTGGGCTTCTTGTCTTTTCTTCTCCAGAAGTTGACACGACGCTCTCTCCGGCTGGACTGCTGCCTGAGGGCTCCGTTGTGACTTATATAGGCGGAGACCCCGCCCCCATATGATGTCACAGTCCCTGGGCATGCTGGGACTGTGACGTTTTAGGGGGCGTGGTCACTGGGTGATGTTGACCACGCCCCCTAAAACGTCACAGTCCCAGCATGCACAGGGACTGTGACATCGTAAGGGGGCGGGGTCTCCACCTATATAAGTCACAACGGAGCCCTCAGAGAGCAGTCCAGCCGGAGAGAGCGTTGTGTCAACATCTGGAGAAGAGAAGAGAAGACAAGAAGCCCAGAAGCCCAGAAGCCCAGAAGTCCGGACCTCTGCTGGCAAGAGAGCTACTTGAAGACAGCGGAGGAGCCGGCCGAAGAACTGGAACACCGGGAGAAGAGGAACCGGAGAGAGCGGAGAAGAACCAACCGGACGCCGGGAGAAGATGAACCGGAGGGACCCCCGAAGCTGGAAGAAGACCCCCAAAGCCGGAGGAAGATCCCCCCGGAGCTGTCTAATAAATTATTTTAAAAACCTGTGTAGTGTGTTTTATTATTGACACTTTTTCCCTAGGTGAATGGGTAAGGGTACCATGTACCCCATACTCATTCACATAGGGTGGGGAGGCCGGGATCTGGGGGCCCTCTTATAGGGGGCTCCCGGATTCCAATAAGCCCCCCCGCCCGCAGACCCCGACAACCAACGGCCAGGGTTGTCGGGAAGAGGCCCTTGTCCATCAACATGGGGACAAGGTGCTTTGGGGTGGGGTGGGCCCGCAGGGCGCCCCCCTCCCCCAAAGCACCCACCCCCCATGTTGAGGGCATGCGGCCTGGTACGGTTCAGGAGGGGGGGCGCTCGCTCGTCCCCACTCCCTTTCCTGACCGGCCAGGCTGCGTGCTCGGATCGGGGTCTGGTATGGATTTTAGGGGGGACCCCATGCCGTTTTTTCGGCGTAGGAGTTTCCCTTTATAATCCATACCAGACCTAAGGGCCTGGTATGCACCGCGACGGGGCTCGCAAGGTGTCAATCTTGCCGATAAAAGCGGCAAGATTGACTTCCTTTTCTAGTCCCGCCGCACCTGAGTCACGTTCAAAATGAACGGACTTGTCCGTGTGTGGGCAAGTCCGTTCATTCTGAAAGTCCGCCGTAACTCCGGTAAAAGTCCGTCGGAAAGACGGGCGGACTTAGCCCGCCGCAAAGTCCGGTCGTGTGTGGGCAAGTCCTCCATTTTAAAGTCCGGCGCACCTGGCGGACAAAGTCCGTCAGAAAGTGTGCCGGACCAAGTAGGCCAGAAAGTCCGACCGTGTGTACGCGGCATAAGGGTGTAAATTTTTTATTTCACTCTTCACTGCCTATCAGAGTTTCGGAGGCCATGGAATGCCCAAATGGCACAACCCCCCCCCCCCAAATGACCCCATTTTGGAAAGTAGACACCCCAAGCTATTTGCTGAGAGGTATGGTGAGTATTTTGCAGACCTCACTTTTTTGTCACAAAGTTTTGAATATTGAAAAAAGAAAAAAAATACATTTTTCTTGTCTTTCTTCATTTTCAAAAACAAATGAGAGCGGCAAAATACTCACCATGCCTCTCAGCAAATTGCTTGGGGTGTCTACTTTCAAAAATGGGGTCATTTGGGGGGGGGGGTTTGCTATCTTGGCATTTTATGGCCTTCGAAACTATGATAGGTAATGAGGCGTGAAATCAAAAATTTACGTCCTGAAGGCAGTGGTTGTTTTTCGGGCCCCGTATGCAGCTAGGCTCCCAAAAAGTCCCACACATGTGCTATCCCCGTACTCAGGAGAAGCAGCAGAAAGTATTTTGGGGTGTAATTCCACATATGCCCACGGCATGTTTGAGTAATATATCATTTAGTGACAACTTTGTGCAAAAAAAAAAAAAAAGTTTGTCACTTTCCCGCAACTTGTGGCAAAATATAAAATATTCCATGGACTCAACATGCCTCTCAGCAAATAGCTTGGGGTGTCTACTTTCCAAAATGGGGTCATTTGGGGGGGGGGGGTTGTGCCATCTTGGCATTATATGGCCTTCAAAACTGTAATAGGTAATGAGGAGTGAAATAAAAAAATTTACGCCCTTAGAAATCCTGAAGGCGGTGCTTGGTTTTCGGGGCCCCGTACGCGGCTAGGCTCCCAAAAAGTCCCACACATGTGGTATCCCCGTACTCAGGAGAAGCAGCAGAATGTATTTTAGGGGTGTAATTCCACATATGCCCATGGCATGTTTGAGAAATATATCATTTAGTATCCCCATACTCAGGAGAAGCAGCTAGTATACTTTTATAAGTGTTTGTTGGTACCTTATGTCTATCTATATATTTCCAGGATGTTTTTTGATCGGCTGTAGATGCTTTTTTGTTGTGCTGGTATTCCTGCTACAGTACCCAATAAGGATGACTATGTTACACACAGACCATGTAATGATAATGAGCGACAAGAGAGCCAGAGCTGAATCTAAATGATTGTAGGAATCTGCTGCCCTCTACTGTCTGTAAGTGGCTGTGCTGCTTAATGTTCACAGAGATCTTTATGCATATCACTTCCTGTATCTGGGTGTTTGGGTGTGTGTTAGAAATCCCAGATGGAGGAAGTAAATAGAGAGATTCGGATACCATATATCCTGCTATGCAGGATCTGCTAATAACCCAGGCCAGAACCAGGGGTTATTAGGCAAGTGTTCCTATGTTTAATATATTCTGGGTGTATAGGTGTATATATTTAAAGACTGGTGACAGAGTATATCTGCCCCTTTGTTGTCACATGCACTATACTAGATCGAGTCTGTGATATGGTGTGTGTATGTAGTGGTCACCTGGTTGTATGTTAGTAGGTAAACCTGTTTATTGCAATAGAGTATATATACAGCTCCTGTTATGTTATTTAACCTTGTGCCTTCTGGCCTGGGATTCTATAGCTAGTTTTAGCTCAGGGTTCAATAACCATCATAGGCTAGAGCCACTTCCGGTAGTTAGAGTTCCAGTTGCATGGTAAATTTAAAACTATTTGGACTGAGATACAGAGTAGATAGGCTGATGCTTAGTTTTAGTGCCACACCATGGTTTCTTCTATTGGGAATCTGTGTTCCAGGCTGGTTGGACAACAGTGGTATGCTCTCCCCATAGTTGTTATTAAACTTCTGTTGGTGTACACAGTACTTTGAACCCCTAGTGCAGTTGCTACTACTTTTCTGGTGGCGTACACAATAGATACAGTGCACACATAGTTGTTCTTACACTTCTGTTGGTGTACACAGTACCGTGCACCCCTAGTGCAGTTGCTACTACCTTCCTGGTGGTGTACACAATACATACAGTGCACCCATAGTTGTTCTTACACTTCTGTTGGTGTACACAGTTCGGTGCACCCCTAGTGCAGTTGCTACTACCTTCCTGCTGGTGTACACAATACATACAGTGCACCCATAGTTGTTATTAAACTTCTGTTGGTGTACACAGTACCGTGCACCCTAGTGCAGTTGCTACTACTTTCCTGGTGGTGTACACAATACATACAGTGCACCCATAGTTGTTATTAAACTTCTGTTGGTGTACACAGTAACGTGCACCCCTAGTGCAGTTACTACTACTTTCCTGCTGGTGTACACAATACATACAGTGCACCCATAGTTGTTATTAAACTTCTGTTGGTGTACACTGTACCCTGCACCCCTAGTGCAGTTGCTACTACTTTCCTGGTGGTGAACACAATACATACAGTGCACCCATAGTTGTTCTTACACTTCTGTTGGTGTACACATTACTGTGCTCCCCAAGTGCAGTTGCTACTACTTTCCTGGTGGTGTACACAATACATACAATGCACCCATAGTTGTTATTAAACTTCTGTTGGTGTACACAGTGACGTGCACCCCTAGTGCAGTTGCTACTACTTTCCTGCTGGTGTACACAATACATACAGTGCACCCATAGTTGTTATTAAACTTCTATTGGTGTACACTGTACCCTGCACCCCTAGTGCAGTTGCTACTACTTTCCTGGTGGTGTACACAATACATACAGTGCACCCATAGTTGTTATTAAACTTCTGTTGGTGTACACAGTAACGTGCACCCCTAGTGCAGTTGCTACTACTTTCCTGGTGGTGTACACAATACATACAATGCACCCATAGTTGTTATTAAACTTCTGTTGGTTTACACAGTGACGTGCACCCCTAGTGCAGTTGCTACTACTTTCCTGCTGGTGTACACAATACATACAGTGCACCCATAGTTGTTATTAAACTTCTATTGGTGTACACTGTACCCTGCACCCCTAGTGCAGTTGCTACTACTTTCCTGGTGGTGTACACAATACATACAGTGCACCCATAGTTGTTCTTACACTTCTGTTGGTGTACACATTACTGTGCTCCCCAAGTGCAGTTACTACTACTTTCCTGGTGGTGTACACAATACATACAGTAGCCTCTTTCGGAAACCCACCGCGGGCAACACCATCTTACATGCCTCCAGCTCTCACCCCCAACCACTGCTCCCTGCAATTCCCTACAGCCAATACTTGAGGCTGAGACGGAATTGCTCTGATCAACAGACATATCTGATTGAAGCTGCCGCACTCAGAGACAGACTTCGCTTGAGGGGTTACTCCTCCTCTCTGTTAAAGAAAGCGTATAAACGCGCTAACAGACATACCCGATGGAAACTCCTCTTTAGTCCTGAAAAAAAGACTGCAATGGACCCCACTACTAGGATGATTATGAGGTTTACTAACCAACATGAATCTGTCAAATCGATCTTCAATAAACATTGGCACCTTCTATATTCCGATCCCACCCTACGTCCATACTTACCCGCACGACCAGCGATCACCTATCGACGTACCAGTTCCCTGCGTGACCACTTGGTCCACAGTGAATTTGTCGGTGAATCTCGCGGGGATCCCTGCAAGAGGTTTGGGACGTTTACATGTGGAGGATGTTCCATATGTAGATTTATGAATACAAGACAGAATGTGACCCTTCCAAATGGGCGTCCATACAGACCATGTCATTTTTCAAACTGCAAGACGGAGGGTGTGATATATCTTTTAGTTTGCCAATGTCAACAATTTTATGTAGGTAAGACTAAACAAAAATTCTCTTTTCGAGCCTCACGGCATATCACTGCCATGAGGAAAGCAAACCCTGAGTTCCCATTGGGTAGACATGTGGCCAACGAACATCATGGCATCTTTTCCAATATCTATTTTTTAATTTTGGATAGAGTCCATCCCAGCCCGAGGGGTGGGGATTGGAACAAGGCCTTGTTACAGCGGGAAGCCCGATGGATCATGGACCTTGCTGCCACCTCACCCCCCCGGCTTAAATGATCACTTGAGTTATAGGCCCTTTTTAGAGGGTTTTTCCTCTGGGGTATGTGAGAAAGATTTATAAGGTGCCCACACCATCTGGGTTTTTTTTTTTCAATTTCTTTCTGGATTTATGCAGTCTGCTATGTTTGGTCACCCTTCTATTATGCTATATTTTTGTCTTCTTTTCGTTTTTCTAGTTTAGCCCTGTATATATAGGCATTGTGTCATTCTTTGAGGTACACTGTTGGTGTTACTCGGGGAGTACCATTCTACCGCAGTTTTCTGGCCCCTCGTTGTCCCGCCCGGCACACGGGGGCCTCCCGGGATTCACTGTCCCTTGGGGGGCCTTTTGTTAGGCGCCCGGAATATGCCACAGGGTGGCTGGCAGCTATTTGTTGCTTGTCCGTGCCTGCGGACCCGGTCGCCTTTTTTTACGTCGGTGGGCGGTTGCTGCATGACCCCTCTCACAGTCCGCTGTGGGGGGGTGCCGTGCAGTTCCTGCTCAGGGTCCCTCTGCCCCGGCGGTGTCTATTAGCAACCACCTGTGGGTACTAGGCGGTCAGTGATTTTGTTGTATTATTATTTCGCTAGGTCTAATGATCATTTAAGTGTCAGTGCTTACTTATTGTCTTCTGCCCTCCTCTCCATCTATCTACTTGCCTTTTTATTATGTACACCTGAATTACATGTATAGTCCCCTACTTTGCAGCCTCCTCTGTGGATTAGGCTGCAATATCCAGGCTGATATATGCCACTTACTTCACTTACAAAGTGTTAACTAAGTAGAGCGCCCTAGCGCAGGACGCTCCCTCCCTGTTGTCATGGCTCTCGTCTCCTCCTCCCCCCAGGCAGAGCGGCGTCATGACGTTACCATGACTTCCTTCTCCTAGCTTCCTTAGGTGGAGCGGCGTCATGGGGTTACCATGGTGTCTATCCCCTGATTGGAGCGGCGGCATGATTGGCGGAACTTACACGCCAATCAGCACCGCACTTGTTCTCCTTCCCTTCCATATTAAGCCACCGGGCGCCGTGTCAGTGTCACTGTTCGGCTCGGCGGCAGTGGTTAGAGACCGGATGAACGGAGCTACTGAGCACACTGCAGCACAGTATCACTACAGACACGGTAATGCTGTCCCTTGCCTCCTCGTGTTTTTTATCTGTGTGGCAACCCCAAATCCTTGTAGGCTTTCTATTTTGCCTCCTCTGATGGAGTTCCCATGCAATGCACACTATGTATTGCAATATACAGTGAATATTCCTGTCCTAGTGGTTGTGATTAAGCTTCTCCCTCTCTTGCATTACTTTACAGATCCTGCCTGTGTAGGAAGCTGTTATCCTTTGCAACTCTTGGAGCTGCTTGTGCTCTTAAGGGACCTCCGCTCCCCCGCTCATACCTTGGGGGTACCTGCTTACATCTAATCACCAAATCCCTCATGAACCAGCACTAGGGTAAGCTATGCATATTTAAATTGCTTCGTTTTTATACCCTGCCTGTACGCAGATTTGCACGGTGAATACCGTGCCCTGCGTCCATGCGGCGTCAATTTTTAACATATGGGTGTTTTTCGCGTGTAGAGGGACATCAGCCTATTCGGCTCTTTTCTGTGTTCCAGATAATCCCCTCTTGGTTCTTTGCTTTTTGGACCCCTCCGGGATAGCGCTGTCCCTCTTAAGTTCCTTCTCCTGGGGCGACACATTGGGACCAGTGTGGATAAGGCGGGGCCAGACATACGCCTGTTTCCTTTTTTGGATTCTTGTGGCGTCTTTTGCGTACCTATCCCCGAGACTCTGACAGTGAGCCTTTTTTCCTGAATATACTTGGGTATGTGTATCATTTCCTTTATACAATGTACTTTTTTGCTTTTTCTGTTCTTTGATGTCAAACTGTACAGAATGGTTTTAGATGCAGGCAATATGTACAATGCATTTGATTTCTAATTACGTTAATTTATATTTCGTTATGTAGTGTAAATTCCTCCTACAAGTTGCCCTTGATGAAGGGACTCTATGAGCAGTCCCAAAACGCGTAGGCTCAGGTGGAAGACTACACGAATATACATTCGGTTCCTACATCAGTATATTCCGTATTTTACTACTTATTGTTTATTTAATGTTATTGCATTAGACTTTTTCTTATGTATATTTTTGTATATTTGTACCAATAAAATCATTTTTATTACTTTGTTGCCTTTAAAGTCCCACCATTTTTTGAGGGGTTATTACTTTTTCTCAATACATACAGTGCACCCATAGTTCTTATTAAACTTCTGTGGGTGTACACAGTATCGTGCACCCCTAGTGCAGTTGCTACTACTTTTCTGGTGGTGTACACAATACATACAGTGCACGCATAGTTGTTCTTAAACTTCTGTTGGTGTTCACAGTACCGTGCACCCCTAGTGCAGTTGCTACTGCTTTCCTGGCGGTGTACACAATACATACAGTGCACCCATAGTCGTCCTCATCGTCCTCATCCTCTGTCACCCAGGCTCAGAGTAGTTTGCCTGCCAATACAGCTGCCAAAGCAGCCTATTCCATCGGCTCCATGACAACAGTCACTACTTCCCTAGCCCCACCATCATGCATGGAGGAGTCCCCGAAGTATTCGACCACAGTGTTGGGTACATGACTTGAGTCTGTCCTTGCATCAGGTGTCCCCAGCAGAGTCTGTCCTCGTATCAGGTGCCCCCGGCAGAGTTCCTCCTTGCATCAGGTGCCCCCAGCAGAGTCTGTCCTCGCATCAGGTGCCCCCAGCAGAGTCAGTATAGACCCCCTCAGTGCAGACCCCCCTCCATCAGTGCAGACCCCCTCAGTGCAGACCCCCTCCATCAGTGCAGACCCCCTCCATCAGTGCAGACCCCCTCAGTGCAGACCCCCTCCATCAGTGCAGACCCCTCCATCAGTGCAGACCCCTCCATCAGTGCAGACCCCCTTCATCAGTGCAGACCCCCTCAGTGCAGACCCCCTCCATCAGTGCAGACCCCTTCCATCAGTGCAGACCCCCTCCATCAGTGCAGATCCCCCTCCATCAGTGCAGACCTCCCCTCTATTAGTGCAGACCCCCCTCAATTAGTGCAGCCCCCCTCTATTAGTGCAGCCCCCCTCTATTAGTGCAGCCCCCCCTCAGTGTAGCCCCCCCTTCTATTAGTGCAGCCCCCCCCCTATTAGTGCAGCCCCCCTCTATTAGTGCAGCCCCCCCTCAGTGCAGCCCCCCTCTATTAGTGCAGCCCCCCTCAGTGCAGCCCCCCCTCTATTAGTGCACACCCTCCCCTCGTCCAGGAGCGGCCGGTGTTCTGCTGAGAAAGTTCTCCTCGGCAAGTAAGGACCCCCTGTACTGCGCAGGTGCAGCGCTTGCGCAGTACTAGCCGGCGGAAACAGCCGAGCTGGGGAACTTTTCGGCAAGACACCGGCGCCGTGTGTTTAGTGGAGAGGGGAGGGGCCGATCCATACAGCTAAAGAAGCCGATTCATTGGCTGCACAGATCGAGCCCCCTTCCTCTCTCCACTGAACACTAGGGGGAAGATCGAGCGGTGGCGCCGGTGGCCATTTTACTGGAGCCAGCTGCTCCAAAAATTAAAAAAAACAACATTCCCGATTTTCCTGATGGAAATCCCGATTCGGGACAGCCTCCAATCGGGACGAGGGTCCCAAAATCGGGATTGTCCTGGGAAAATCGGGACTGTTGGCAACTATGTATCTGACTTTACCTTCAAACTGCTAGCCTGAACTGAGCTTACTAGGTAAAAGTTGGCTACACTGAAATATTGATATACTAAAGGAGAAAACTGCTAATATTAAGAATCCTGTGCTTAAAAAACAAAGATAGCTCCCAAATCAGTGTGGGAGACTGAAAGGGAGCTGGTTTATGGGACAATCCTAATAGCAGTAGAATCAGCGGAAGTGTGCCTTTGAAGATCACCTTATCTATACTAGATGCAATTTGAATTGTACTCTATACTTAAATGCTGGCTGTGTGGAACTACTGGCATGCTGTGTGATCTACAGTTGCCATTTACCCTAAACAAAAAACAGTATTGAGGATGAACCTATGATGAACTTATGAATGCTCGATATAGGTGAAAGCCGTTCACCTTTTCTTACTCTGTTTTTTTTTTCTTTTTTGTTAACTCTTCAAACCGCTAGCGTGAGGCTACTATGAAAATGCTGGTTGTGCCGTAATGTTGATGCACTAAAGGAGATGCATTTGTTTTTTTCATTTTTTCACCAAGCAATGAAACAGCCCTAAGGAGCAGGGTGAGAGGTTGGCAGGGAGCTGCTTGATGGGACAGTCCATTGCAATATAAACATTATAGAGAAGCTGAGATTTGGAGGATTAACTTCTGCAAACTGGTTTTGCAGCATTGGACGATAGGTGAAAGATTTGCTCTCTCTTTGTACCCTGTCCCTCTTGTTGTACCAACTGTGAAAAATTTTTCTTTTTTTTTCTTTTTTGGTTGTGCGTTTTTTTATTTATTTTTTTTCATTTTATTATGCCTGGGAAACGGGGAGCAGAGGAAAAAGCAAATCAGCACCAGCCACAACAAGAAGGATCTCAGGTTACAGGCTCAGTAAAGAGCCAGGCAAACCAAGCAAAGGCCACAGCGGCAGCAGCAGCAGCGGCAGCGGCAGAAGCGGCAGCAGCAGCGGCAGCAGCGGTAGCAACAAAGCTTGAGCAATGTGCTCAAACCTCCCTTTCACCAGCAAAGTCACAACAACCAGGTCAAATAGGAACCTCGGTGGCCAGGAAAAGTCAAGGCAGTGGCCAGGTATTAGCATCGGTGAACCCGGCAGTAGCACTGAGTACAAAAACAGCGGGTACAAAAGAGAAAGAGACAGGAAAATCTAACATTATAATTGTTGAAACCACGACAATAAATCCTCCCAACACAGCCGAGGCGAATATGGAGGGGGACCCTAAAAGAGGAGAGGGAGAGCCCACAATGAGGGACCTTTTAGATGCTATAAATGCATGTAAGGAATCGATTACTGGCATGGATACCCAGTTGAAAGGCATTAAAGAGGAATTAGCATTGGTGGGAGGCAGGTTAAAAGAGACGGTGGAAAGAACAACAGCCTTGGAGGAATGATTAAACACAGTTGAAGACGCACTATTCCCGCTTAGACAAGACATAACTGGGATGAAGAAACAAATGGACAATCAGGCAGCCAAAATAGATGAACTACAAAATAGGAATCGCAGATGTAATGTAAGAGTAATAGGCATGCCTGAAAGGAGTGAGGGATCTGATCCTATAGAACACCTGGAGGGGTGGTTTAAGGAGACATTTGGGGCTGCATCTTTTTCCCCTTTTTTGGCATTGAGCGTGCCCATCGAGTCTCCTTTAAACAGGGAAGCGAGTACTTGAAGACCCTTACTCATAAAAATGTTTAACTATAGAGACAAAGTGACACTGCTCCGGAAGGCTAGAGAAAGGGGAGAAATACTCTATAGAGGGACAAAAATTTCATTTTATCAGGACTTTTCTCCAGATCTTCAAAAGCAGCGAGCGGCCTTTATGCCGATTAAACGTATCTTACAGCAAAATAAGATGGAGTATGCATTGTTGTACCCCGCCCGCATGAGGGTATCTAAAACGAACGGTATTCCCCATTGAGCGTGGAAAGGTGGCTGGAGGACAATAGGAAAACACCACGGAATACTGTGGGACAAGAGACTAAAGACTAATTAGATTAGAGGGAGAGTGGGGGGAGGGAGAAGGGGAAGGTTGGGAAAGGGAGGGAGGGAGAGGTACATCACAAACAAACAGTGGAAGATATCACAAACGCAAGTTTTGTTATATATGTTTTTTATGCTCCACCGCCGATAGGGGGGAAAAAATGGGGAATTTACTGTATATAGATAAGTATCCTATGCTGGTAGGTCTTTGGGGACAGGTGACACCCAGAAGGGCAAATGTGTCTTGACCCACTCTTTTTATTCTTATTTTTGGTTTTATTTAGCACAGTTCCTGGTTTGTTCCTCTCAATGGTTAATGTGAAGAGAAGGGGTATAGCATTAATGACATGGAACGTGAGGGGCTTGGGGGATAAGGACAAAAGAAATGCAATGTTTAAATATTTTGATAAAATGAAACCCCAGATAATCTGCCTGCAAGAAACGCATATGTGCCCTGACTCTGTCCACCTTCTGTACTTACGGAAATATCCAATACAGTTTCATTCAATGCACACTTCATATTCGAGGGGAGTTAGTGTAATGGTTTCCACTGACGTCTCCTTTGAGTGTATCCAACAGAGGGTGGACAAGGAGGGAGAATGTATTTTCCTGTTTTGCAAACTTAATGGACTAGTATGTATTATCGCCTCAATCTATATCCCCCCACCATTTTCAATAACCCCTCTTAGAAGTTTAGCGCAATTTATGGCCCTATATCCAGACGTTCCGGTATTAGCACTGGGAGATTATAATAATACACTGGATAATTCCCAGGATAGAATGTCCTTGACACACAGAGTAGTGAGACAGATAGCTGGTAAGACGGCTTTCGCCTCCTTACTTTTGGAACTGGGACTTCATGATGTCAGGTGAGAGAGGCATGAAAAGGACAGGTATTATTCATGCTACTCTGCAACACATGACGGACTTTCCCGTATTGACCTAGGTTTAGGGAATGAAGCACTTATGCAGCAGGTGGTGGACTCGGCCTATGAGCCGCACCTATTATCCAATCACTCTCCATTTTGTTTATGGCTAGATGTTACTGTATCATCGAATCGCCCATTGTGGAAAGTGAACCCCTTTTGGTTAACCCTGCTACCGTCCGCAGACAGAACGAGGGGGGCATTGCGGGAATTTTTGCATTTTAATAGGGGATCTGCCAGTGCAGCGGTAGTATGGGATACACTTAAGGCATTCTTAAGGGGATGCCTTATTAAAGAGATTGCAGGAATCAAAACTCGGTCCAGGGAGTAGGGTTCGGGATGAAGTGAAAGAAAGAGAACAGGCCCTAATAGCTGATCCATCTCAATCTAACCATGACTCCTGGAGGGAGGCACAAGCAATGTATAATTCGATTTTGCTGTCCGCAGCGGAGAAGAGGAGATATTTTCAGCAACAGAGCTATTAGAGGTACCCGACAGGAGGTCCATTGTCACCATTACTGTTCGCCCTGGCTTTAGAGCCTCTGGCCATATTGATCCGCAATTCACCAGAGGTGGTACTGTTCCGCAGGGGCCAGAGGGAAGAAAAGATATCTTTATATGCAGATGATGCGCTTATATATTTAGGCGATACAGCTGCCTCATTGTGCACAGTGATGGAGATAATAGGGGATTTTGGAAGCTTTTCAGGCTTTACCATCAACTGGTCAAAATCAACTTTAATGCCCATAGATCAGCTGAAGGAACAGCTACAGAAAGAGAACAGGCTCTAATAGCTGATCCATCTCAATCTAACCATTACTCCTGGAGGGAGGCACACGCAATGTATAATTCGATTTTGCTGTCCGCAGCGGAGAAGAAGAGATATTTTCAGCAACAGAGCTATTTTGAGGAGGGGGAAAACACTGGCCGTCTTCTTGCTCTCATAGCCAGAGAGCAGAGGGAATCCACTAATATCTCAGCTGTGAGGGCAGAATCTGGGGAGGAGCAGACCCTTAGTTCGGATATTTTAAATAACTTTCAGCGGTTCTATAAAGATTTATACTCCTCTAAAACTAGCTATACTCCATCTGATTTGGCGCGGTTTTTACAAGCCTGCCCGTTTCCACAGTTATCTGAGGCGGACAGGGAAATGTTGAATTTTCCAATTACATTGGCAGAACTGACAGAGGCACTAGAGGGGGCATCACACCATTAGTCCCCAGGACCAGATGGGATACCGGTGGAGATATATTCCCACTATAGAGAGGACCTTTTATCTCCACTGTTGCAGGCTATAACGGAGGCAGAGGAAGTGGGCAGCTTACCAGATAGCATGCAAGAGGCAATAATAACAGTACTCCCAAAACCAGGAAAAGATAAGCTTCTATTGGACTCCTATCGCCCAATATCTTTACTAAATGCGGACGTCAAGCTTTTTGCTAGAGTCATGGCTAAAAGGCTATCCCAAGAAATCGGTAAGCTGGTTCATTGTGATCAGCCTAGCTTTATACCCACCCGTT
This sequence comes from Lithobates clamitans, assembly GCA_037952925.1. Taxonomy (NCBI): domain Eukaryota; kingdom Metazoa; phylum Chordata; class Amphibia; order Anura; family Ranidae; genus Lithobates; species Lithobates clamitans. The sequence continues at coordinate 803,404 of JBBGZY010000350.1, read as the reverse complement.
CCACGGCCGATAACATAAGGAGATTATATATGAATCTACAGGTGCCGGTGGATAATCCGGTGGGTAGGGTTATTCTGTCACTGGATGCTGCAAAGGCATTTGATAGTGTGGAGTGGCCCTACCTCTTGGAAATACTGGAGAGATTTGGAGTGGGGAATAAATTTATAGCGTGGGTAAAGGTGCTTTATTCTAAGCCTAGAGCCAGACTGCGTATCAACAATAACCTCTCCTCTCCATTTGAGTTATATAGAGGTACCCGACAGGGAGGTCCATTGTCACCATTACTGTTCGCCCTGGCTTTAGAGCCTCTGGCCATATTGATTTGCAATTCACCAGAGGTGGTAGGGTTCCGCAGGGGTCAGAGGGAAGAAAAGATATCTTTATATGCAGATGATGCGCTTATATATTTAGGCGATACAGCCGCCTCATTGCGCACAGTGATGGAGATAATAGGGGATTTTGGAATCTTTTCAGGCTTTACCATCAACTGGTCAAAATCAACTTTAATGTCCATAGATCAGCTGAAGGAACAGCTACCAGAGGGGGAGCAAAAAATAGTTATAGTCAACAGCTTCAAATATTTGGGAGTGATGGTATCCCCAGATCCGGCTGAGTATCTTCAGCTAAATCTGGGTTCACTGTTGGTTAGACAGAAAGTGAAATGTAACAGCTGGTGTAAGCTTCCACTATCAGTAATAGGATGGGCAAATTTAATAAAAATGGTATGGGCTCCACAGCAACTCTATATCTTCCATAACTCACCAATGTGGATTTCAAACAAATGGTTCAAGCAAATTGACACATTGATGAGGGAACTAATATGGGAAAAAAAGGTAGCTAGGATCAGTTTAGCCACATTGCAATATGGAAAGGATAGAGGAGAACTGGCAGTACCCCATCCCAAAATGTATTTTTTGGCCTCACAGCTACAGCAGATGGCAGGGCGGGGGCGGGAGCGGGAAGGAAATGAGGACCCTATATGTAAATTGGTGACCATATCAGATCCCGCATTAAAGGCGGCCTCCCATATGGAGATGGATTTGCCAAGCATGAATGGTTCAGAACCTATGAGCAGCCTTCTCAAAAGGGTATGGGGGGAGATCCGGAAAGCGATGAAAATAAAGGGTGTACTCCCATTTACTCTGATATGGCATAATAAAAGATACCCAGAGGTACAAGAATTGTAAGGTTTTACCCCCTGGAAACAAAGGGGGATTTGGTTCTTTGCACAACGTTATGAGGGGGAGGTGCTAAAGACATATGAACAACTATGTAGGGAATTTCAGTTAAACTCCAGGAGCTTCTATCAATATCTTCAACTTCATCACGCGTTGCAGGCACAACAAATAACACACCCTCTGACAGTATCAACATCATCTTTGTTGAGGGAAGTTCTTGTAGCAGACACCAGGAAAGGATTAACATCAAAAATTTATAGGGAATTGCTGTCCTTAGTTCAGGACTATGCCTCGTTAAAGTGTCGAAATAAATGGGTGGAAGATATAGGGGAGATAGATGAAAACCAGTGGGAAATGGCACTTGAATCTATTTCAGCGGTATTTTGCATAGGGCTTATAGAACACCAGAGCAGCTATATAAATGAGGAGGAAGAGACTCCCCTCTGTGCCCTAAATGTAGAATATATAAGGGGGGCTTTATACACCTAATTTGGAGGTGTCCAAAACTACACAGGTACTGGGAAGAAGTCTCCCAGTGTATTACTAGACTAGCGCAAGTTCCTATCCCCCTAAACCCGGTAGTGTACCTGCTTGGAGCCATAGATACAGAAATGTTCCCAAGAGGAATGTACTACATGTTAACTAGATTGATGTACCTAACCAGAAAACTTATTGCAAAATACTGGATGGCACCAGCGGTACCCACGGGGAAGCAGTGGATCTCTTATGTAAATTCTCTGCTTCCTAGAGAGCGATTGACGTATAGTCGTAGGAGACACTATATGGCAATCATGGTTGGGGGATGCGCATTTAGCACCACATCAACTGGTAGTGGAAAGACTTCAGAGGTAGAGCCATGGGGGAGGTGTAAGAGAGGGAAAGGCAGAGGGGAAAAGAAAGGCTTGGAGGAGTAAAGGCTGAATATTTAGATAGGAGAGAGCATCGGTGGGGGAAGAAAGGGTAAAACGAATGCGGTGAATAAATATTAGGAGACACAGGTGATGGATGTAGCCATGAGATTAGAGGGGGTAGGAAGGGAGGGAAAAGGGAAAAGAAGATAGAGTAATATGATATAGAAGTAAATGCACAAGAACGACATAGAATAGTGCACGAGTGCAGGAATAGGCATGTATATTTTATGTCTAATGTTTTATTGAACAAAATGCACGAATGATATGTATAATGAGAATAATTTTCTAAAATAAAAAAATTTTTTGATAAAAAAAAAAAAAGTTTGCTCCAGTGATGAGGAGGGAGGGAATGATGAGGTCACTGACTCAACTTGGGTGCCTGATAGAAGAGAGGAGGAGGAGGAGGAGGAGGCACATCTCCAACGAGGTAGGATGCCCTCCAGGGGGCAGCTTAAGGGCAGCCATCCTATTGCATCACACCACAGAGCTAAACAGGTGCAGGGTGCTGCTTACTGCCCACATATTTTGAAAAGTTCTTTGGTGTGGGCCTTTTTTGACATGTGTGCAGCAGATCGCACCATTGCTGTTTGCAACATGTGTCTGAAGTGTATCAAGCATGGCCAAAACAGCAGCCACTTGGGCACCACATGCTTGACCAGACATATGACGACCTCCCATGCAGTCTGTTGGCAACAGCACTTAAGAGACCCACATCAAAGAACAAGGCGGACCTCTCCTTGCTCCTCATAAGCTGGGTTCTCCAACCCCACTATACCTCTAGTCCTCTCAGAAAACTGCACTGAGAGGAATGAAAGTATAGGAATAGGTGTCCCAAGTACTTGCAGCCAATCTGCTATGAGTACACCTCCATCTGATTTTAGCAGGCAAATTTCCCCAGTTGCTAAACTGTTAAAACAAAATTTGGTCCCAGCCATCCACATGCTCAGTTTCTGAATGCTAGCTTGGACAAATTGCTATGACTGCAACAGCTGCCTTTTCAGCTGGTAGACTCTGCCCCCTTTTGTGAATTTATGGAATGTGTGGTACCTCAGTGGCAGGTCCCCAAACACCATTTCTTTTCACGGAAGGCCATTCCGGCTCTCTACCAGCATGTGGAAGGCAATGTCTTGGCCTCGTTGGACAGGGCGGTCAGCAGTAAGGTGCATATTACTGCTGACTCATGGTCCAGCAGGCATGGACAGGGATGTTACCTTTCTTTCACTGTGCACTGAGTAACTCTGCTGGCAGCTGGGAAGGATGCAGGAAAGGGTTCAGTATTGTTGGAGCTTGTTCCGCCACCATGCCTCCAAAATGCTAGTGGTGATTCTGCCACAGCTCTCTCCACCACCCCCTCCTCTTCTTCTTCCCCTATAGCCTCTTCCTCTGCAGATTTCTCCTCTGAACCAGCGGTGCTCTGTAGGCATTCAAGGGGCTACGCAAGCACTCAGGCAAAAAGATGCCATACAGTGCTTGAGTTGGTCTGCTTAGGGGACAGGTGCCACACTGGGGCAGATATTCTGTCAGCTGTGCAGGGGCAGGCTCAGAGGTGGTTGACGTTTAACAGGGGCACGTAATTAAAATTTTCGATCCAATATTTCACAGCAGGGCCTGTTCCGGGGCTCAACAAAAGTATTTGTGAGGCTTTACAGTGTTGTGCCACCACCACCACCACCACCACCGCCTAAGGCCCAATTTTTCTGCCCCTGTTTAACAGGGGCGCATAATTACAATTTTTGATCCAATATTTCATGGCAGGGCATGTTCCTGCGCTCAACGAAAGTAACTGTGAGGGCTTACAGTGTTCTGGTACCACCAACACCTAAGGCCCCAAAGAGTGTATAGGCCATATAGTATATACAGGCGGTCCCCTATTTTCAAACATCCGACTTACAAACGACTCCTACTTACAAACCGAGGGAGACAACAGGAAGTGAGAGGAAATCTACCCCTAGGAAGGTAAATTCTCTCCTGTAAGAGTTAATATCGGAAAAAGGTGTCTCCCCACTGATGCTTTATCACCAATGCTTGTTTCCCTAAAAACCCAAAATTTTCAAAATCCAATTGTCATTGGGACAGAAAGTGAGGTGAAATCTTCTAAACAGGGGCACAGACAGCAAAACAAATGTTACAGGGGTGATGATAACCCTTCCCTATGTTATCCAAAAGGCTTAAAAATAGATTTTTTGGCTGGAGCTACACTTACCTGCTCCAAATTACAAACAGATTCAACTTAAGAACAAACCTACAGTCCCTATCTTGTTTGTAACCTGGGGACTGCCTGTATACTGCTGCTGTTCAGAGTATATAAGGCATGGGGGCCTCACGCCTTTTATTTTTAATTTGGGTGCGGGATTCACCTTAATATCCATACCAGACCCAAAGGGCCTGGTAATGGGCTGGGGGCAACATTACATTACAGCCGCAAGCAGTTTAAATGACTTTTATTCCTTTAGAAATGTCATTTTGTGAAGGGACTGTTCTAAACATGGGAAAAATGCGCCACTTTACAGGCATACTATAGACACCCCCCAGGCACGATATTTAAAGGAATATTTATATTAATATAAATTTATTTATATAATATTGTTTCACTTTAAGCATTATTAAAATCACTGCTCCCGAAAAAATGGCAGTTTTTAAAACTTTTTTTGCATTGATTCATGTCCCCTGGGGCAGGACCCGGGTCCCCAAACACTTTTTATGACAATAACTTCCATATTAGTCTTTAAAATTAGCACTTTTGATATTTCACGTTCGAGTCCCATAGGCTTTAACGGGGTTCGCGTGTTTGCACACATTTTTGGTCTGTTCGCATGTTCTGCCGCAAACTGGGGGGTGTTCGGCTCATCCCTAGTGAGGAGTACAAAGACAAGTGTGTCTTGCCTACAGTCAAGCATGGTGGTGGGAGTGTCATGGTCTGGGGCTGCATGAGTGCTGACGGCACCGGGGAGTTACAGTTCATTGAGGGAACCATGAATACCAACATGTAGTGTGACATACAGAAGGAGAGGATGATCCACTCCCTTCACAGACTGGGCCACAGGCAGTATTCCAACATAATAGCAACCCCAAACACACCTACAAGACGACCACTGCCTTGCTAAAGAAGCTGAGGGTAAAGGACTGGCCAAGCATGTCTCCAGCCATAAAGCCTATTGAGCATCTGTGGGGCATCCTCAAATGGAATGTGGATGAGCACAAGGTCCCTAACATCCACCAGCTCCATTATGTCATCAAGGAGGAGTGGAAGAGGACTCCAGTGGCAACCTGTGAAGCTCTGGTGAACTCCATGCCCAAGAGGGTTAAGGCGGTGCTGGAAAATAATAGTGGCCACACAAAATATTGACACGTTGTGCCCAATTTGGACATTTTCACTTAGGGGTGTACTCACTTTTGTTGCCAGTGGTTTAGACATTAATGGCTGTGTGTTGAGTTATTTTGAGGGGACTGCAAATTCACACTGTTATAGAAATTGTACACTCACTACTTTACATTGTAGCAAAGTGTCATCCTTCAGTGTTGTCACATGAAAATATATAATAAAATGTTTACAAAAATGTGAGGGGTGTACACACTTTTGTGAGATACTGTATATATTATTTTTATAATTTGTTTTTACACTTCTGTTTTATATATACTACTCTTTTATATATACTTTTTATATAATATGAGATTCGGTATCCATTGTTGCTCTCATTGATGAATATCAGATTTTAAGTGTACACTGCTCAATTTTATTTTTATTTTTAGAACATCTTTACAGTGTGCGGGGTATGTAAATATATGTTTGTATATACGTGCTCTCTCTCCGAAGGGTTTTGCTCTTGTGTGTCCTCCCCATCCTGCATTCATTAAAGAAATGAATAGTAGTTTGTTTGGGGTTTTATTTTGCCCACAGTAATTTTGCGCATGTTGGGGCATCATTATCATGGCCGCCGTGATATACACTTGGAGCCTGTGACCAGTGTTACTATTGGCATGAACGACTCCAATATCATGGCCGCCGCTGGGGTTTTCGTATAGACAGGCCCACAACAAAATGGCGCGCATCATGGCTTCATTTTAATGGCTGCCGATGCAATATATATTTCAGCAGCTTCCACCATCCAACCAGATCCCCCTGAGGAAGACACATGATTGCCCTGTGTTGTCACGCGTAGGGGAGGGGCCAGGATGGTGGAGGAGACAGTCGCTTGCTCTCTGAACTAGCTGCTGATTCACACAAGCCTGCAAACCATTTGAAGAGGATTTTAACAGACCCTTTAGGTCTGGTATGGATTTTAAGGGGAACCCTGCGCCACAATTTTAAAAAAATGGCATAGGGGGTCCCCCCAAAATCCATACCAGACCCCTATCCAAGCAGGCAACCTTGCAGGCCGCAGGAAAAGAGGAAGGACGAGAGAGTGCCCCCCCTTCTGAACCGTACCAGGCCACATGCCCTCAACATGGGGAGGGTGCTTTGGGGTAGCCCCCCAATGTTGATGGGGACAAGGGCCTCATCCCCACAACCCTTGCCAGGTGGTTGTGGGGGTCTGCGGGTGGGGGCTTATCAGAATCTGGAAGCCCCCTTTAACAAGGGGACCCCAAGATCCCAGCCTCCCCCCATGTGTGAAATGGTAATGGAGTACAAATGTACCTCTACCATTTCACAAAAAAAGTGTCAAAATGTTAAAAACGACAAGACACAGCTTGGGGACAAGTCCTTTATTAAAGAATAAAAAATGTCCCACGATGTCCATTCATCTTCTTCTTCACGCCTTTGACAGTTTTTATATAACTGAGGGCGGGGCCACCTGGTGACGTACCTGGGTGACCCTGCCCCTCTCTGACGCCACGGGGAAGCCATAGGGAAGTCCCCGTGGCGTCAGAGGGGGCAGGGCCACCTGGTGACGTAAATGGGTGACCCCACTCCCCTCTGAAGCCACAGGGAAGCCATAGGGAAGTCCCCATGGCGTCAGAGGGGGTGAGGTCACCCAGGTACATCACCAGGTGGCCCTGCCCTCAGTTATATAAGAACTGTCATCAGCGAAGAAGCGCCACGCGGCGGGAGCCTCCCTTGGAGGAGGATCGGTTGCGGATTTTTTTTCTCTTTTTCGGTGCTTTGCAGCGAGATAGAAGAAGATGAATAGACATCGTGGGACATTTTTATTTTTTATTTTTTAATAAAGGACTTGTCCCTAAGCTGTGTCTTGTTTTTAACATTTTGACACTTTTTTTGTGAAATGGTAGGGGTACTTGTACCTCGTTACCATTTCACACAGGGGGAGGCCGGGATCTGGGGGCTTCCAGATTCCGATAAGCCACCCACCTGCAGACCCCCACAACCACCGGCAAGGGTTGTAGGGATGAGGCCCTTGTCCCCATCAACATGGGGACAAGGTGCTTTGGGGGGCTACCCCCATGTTGAGGGCATGTGGCCTGGTATGGTTCAGGAGGGGGACGCTCTCTCGTCCCCCCTATTTTCATGCGGCCTGCCTGGTTGCATGCTCGAATAAGGGTCTGGTATGGTTTTTGGGGGACCCCTACGCATTTTTTTTTATTTTGGCGCAGGGTTCCCCTTAAAATCCATACCAGACCTGAGGGGTCTGGTATGGATTTTGGGGGACTCCTACGCCATTTAAAAAAAAATTGGCGCAGGGTTCCCTTTAATATCCATATCAGACCCAAAGGGCCTAGTATGGATTTTACGGGGACCCCCACACAATTTTTTTTTTAATTTTGGATCGGGGTCCCCCTTAATATTCATACCCAACCCAAAGGGCCTGGTAATGGACTGGGGGGGGAATCCCATGCTTTTTTTTCAATGACTTTTATCTATATTGCCAAGACCCGACAATTCATTACAGCCGCGATCAGTTTTAAATGACAATTTTTCTTTTAGAAATATCATTTTGCTGTGGTACTGTTCTAAACAGGAAAAATGCGCCACTTAACAGGCATGCTATAGACACCCCCAGGCAATATTTAAAGGAATATTTAATTTTTATTGTTTCACTTTGAGCATTAAAAAAAAACACTGCTCCTGAAAAAACTGCCGTTTTTAAAAAAAATGTTTCATTGATACATGTCCCTTGGGGCAGGACCCAGGTCCCCAAACACTTTTTATGACAATAACTTGCATATACAGTCAGGTCCATAAATATTGGGACATCGACACAATTGTAATCTTTTTGGCTCTATACACCACCACAATGGATTTGAAATGAAACAAACAAGATGTGCTTTAACTGCAGACTTTCAGCTTTAATTTGAGGGTATTTACATCCAAATCAGGTGAACGGTGTAGGAATTACAACAGTTTGTACATGTGCCTCCCACTTTTTAAGGGACCAAAAGTAATGGGACAGATTAACAATCATCAATCAAACTTTCACTTTTTAATACTTAGTTGCAAATCTTTTGCAGCCAATTACAGCCTTAAGTCTGGAACGCATAGACATCACCAGATGCTGGGTTTAATCCCTGGTAATGCTCTGCCAGGCCTCTACTGCAACTGACTTCAGTTCCTGCTCATTCTTGGGGCATTTTCCCTTCAGTTTTGTCTTCAGCAAGTGAAATGCATACTCAATCAGATTCAGGTCAGATGGTTGACTTGGCCATTGCATAACATTCCACTTCTTTCCCTTAAAAAACTCTTTGGTTGCTTTCGCAGTATTTTTCTGGTCATTGTCCATCTGCACTGTGAAGCGCCGTCCAATGAGTTCTGAAGCATTTTGCTGAATATGAGCAGATAATATTGCCCAAAACACTTCAGAATTCATCCTACTGCTTTTGTCAGCAGTCAAATCATCAATAAATACAAGAGAACCAGTTCCATTGGCAGCCATACATGCCCACGCCATGACACTACCACCACCATGCTTCACTGATGAGGTGATATGCTTTGGATCATGAGCAGTTCCTTTCCTTCTCCATACTCTTCTCTTCCCATCACTCTGGTACAAGTTGATCTTGGTCTCATCTGTCCATAGGATGTTGTTCCAGAACTGTGAAGGCTTTTTTTAGATGTTGTTTGGCAAACTCTAATCTGGCCTTCCTGTTTTTGAGTCTCACTAATGGTTTACATCTTGTGGTGAACCCTTTGTATTCACTCTGGTGAAGTCATCTCTTGATTGTTGACTTTGACAAACATACACCTACCTCCTGGAGAGTGTTCTTGATTTTGTTGATGTTGTGAAGGGTGTTTTCTTCACCAGGGAAAAACATTTTCGGTCATCCACCACAGTTGTTTTCCGTGGTCTTCCGGGTCTTTTGGTGTTGCTGAGGTCAGCTGTGTTTTCTTTCTTTTTAAGGATGTTGCAAACAGCTGATTTGGCCACACCTAATTTTTTTGCTATCCCTCTGATGGGTTTGTTTTGTTTTTTCAGCCTAATGATGGCTTGCTTCATTAATAGTGACAGCTCTTTGGATCTCATCTTGAGAGTTGACAGCAACAGATTCCAAATGCAAATAGCACACTTGAAATGAACTCTGGACCTTTTATCTGCTCCTTGTAAATGGGATAATGAGGGAATAACACACACCTGGCCATGGAACAGCTGAGCAGCCAATTGTCCCATTACTTTTGGTCCCTTAAAAAGTGGGAGGCACATATACAAACTGTTGTAATTCCTATACCATTCACCTGATTTGAATGTAAATATCTTCAAATTAAAGCTGAAAGTCTGCAGTTAAAGCACATCTTGTTTGTTTCATTTCAAATCCATTGTGGTGGTGTATTCGATGTTTGCATAAAATACGAACAACCAAAGTTCGGCCCAAACTTATGCTCGGACCGAACCGTTCGCCCATCCCTAGCTGTCACACATTTGGAGATGAGCGCAGTCACACAAAGGGGGGGGGGGCGGGGGAGCATATGTGTGAAGTCACGGTTAATATTATTTGGATCATCATCACAGAGTCACTTTATGGGACATTATATTATTTTATTTTTTTTCACTGTGGACTTGCTGAAAATAAGTTAATCAAATAATGTTTGATGTTTACTTCAATATTTTTATATTTCTTTCAGTGTGCACTTGTTTGACAATAATTATTTCATTTGTATTTATTTTTTCACCATTTATATTCTTTGTTTGGGAATTTAAGTTGCTCCAACATTCAGTCGTGCATTACCCACAGCAATTATATATATTTTCACCTTAGTGAGTGATATAAAACATAGCACTGCATTTGTTTATTTTTAATTTTTTCAGAATTACAAACCCTTTGACAGGGTAAGCATGCCCATTTTATGTATTTCAACAGTGTATTTAGCCTGGAGTTAGACTTATCCCGTGTACAGACAATCAGACATTCCGACAACAAAATCCTGGATTTATTTCCGACGGATATTGGCTCAAACTTGTCTTGCATACACACGGGTCGCACAAATGTTGTCGGAAATTCCGATCGCCAAGAACACGGTGACGTACAACACAGACGGCGAGCTGCTGATAAAAATTAAGTTCAATAGCCAGTGCGGCTCTTCTGCTTGATTCCGAGCATGCATGGAATTTTGTGCATCGGAACTGTGTACACATGATCGGAATTTACCACAATGGATTTTGTTGTCAGAAGATTTGAGACCCAGCTCTCAAATTTTTGTTGTCGGAAATTCCAAAACAAATGTCCGATGGAGCCTACACACGGTCGGAATTTCCAACAACAAGCTCACATCGAACATTTGTTGTCGGAAATTCCGACCGTGTGTACGTGGCATTAGTCTGAGAGAAATTGTGGTTTTATTCAAGGCGTCTTCGCTTTCCATCCTTAAAAACCCTAATACAATGCTTTTTCTCACTATTAAATTTTATACCCTGAGATGCAGAGTTGATGTCAGCGCTCGTAAGCATGTAGCATACAGTATGATTCATTCTTCATGTTTTCCTCACCTAGCCACTGGACCATGTGCAAAGTGAATTTCAAAGTGATTTCCCTTTGGGAGTATCTCACCAAAAATGACATTTTTGTTGCAGGGGGTGCTCACAGTGTACAAGTATCTTACTGCCTATGCCTATGCACACAGGCACGTAAACAAGCGCCATGTATTCTTCAGTAAAAAGAAATATATAAAAATCTGCATTTTTGGTCAGTAAATTACTCCTATATGTGCATAAGTGCGTGCAAATAAGCGCAAATGCGCTTATAGGCCTTATTTACAATCTGCTGAAGAAGAACGTGAGGATAAGTTTGCGCAAACGCATACTGCTACAAAAACGTCCATGTGTGCATGGACACATAGGATAACATAGAGGGGAGTTTAAGGGCAGTTATAAAAATGCCCAAACTCACAAAACTGTGAGTTTAACAGCAGCAGTGTGCATGGGGCCTAATAGTGATGTTTGGAGTGTAGACCTCAGATCTCTACATGAAGAGTATCTGTCATTGCCCAAAGTTATCACAAGGGATGTTGTTCACCCCTTGTGATAGGAATAAACTTAAATTAAAAAAAAAAAAAATAAAATGGAAAAATAAGTTTAAATAAAATAATAAACAAAGATTTAAAGCACCCTTGTCCTCCCTTGCTCTTGGTCAAATGAAACCACGTACGTAGGTCCAACATGCATATGTGTCATGAACTGTCATGAACTGTCATGAAATACATAAGTATATTTTTTCCTAAAAAATAGCATTTGATAAACAGCTGCAAAAAACAAACAAACAAACAATTGCAACAGCCACTATATTATTTCACAGGGCCCCTGTTTTCAAAAAATATATAATGTTTGTGGGTTCCAGTAATGTTGCAGCAAAAAATCCTGATTTTAACATATATGTTAAAAATGTCAAAATTCACACAGATGGCAAGTGGTTAAGGGGGCATATGATCACAATGTACAAACACATAAGTGGTCCATATAGTGAACTTGATGTTGAGTTAGGCTGGGTTCACACTATGTTAGGTAGGGAAACCCCCATCCAATTCGGAATTGTGTAAACCCAGCCTTATTCATTTTCAGGTCATTACAGAGGACAAGGGGACACTCCTGTGCAATTTGCACTGGAGCCACTCCGGAGATGTGTGAACCGGCTCCATAGAGAGCAGGTCACAATCTCCTGACATGCAAATTGGATGCGAGGAAACCCACATCCAATTCGCAATTGTGTGAACCCAGCCTTATTCATTTTCAGGTCATTACAGAGGACAAGGGGACACACGCTTTATGTTTGGAGAAAAGGATATTTAACCTCCATATATGGAAAGGCCTCTTCTTCACAGTAGGAGCTGTGAAAATATGGAATAGACTTCCTTTAAAAATAGTTCTACCTTGCGTAGTAGATCGCTTTTAAAAAGAGCTGGATGCTTTCCTAAAAGCACAAAAAAACTGGATACTAACATTTAAAGGTAGAAACACCAGGGGTAGTTGAGCCATGGAATAGCCAATTGCAAGTTGAATCATGCTTTTTTGGTGGTGGTGGTGGTGGTTGTGGGGTGTGGGGGAGGTGTTTACTTACCTCTGAATCAACTGTGGGTATAGGATTGTGTATATGGGAGGTTTTATATTTGTTTTTTTTCTATTGGTTGAACTAGATGGACTTGTGTATTTCTTTCAACCTGACTAACTACATATGTAAGGGAGAAGAACAAAGGCAGACATGTTTAAAGGTTAGTCTGCGTGACAGCCATGACTCCTTTCATAGATACAATGGAGAAATATGTGTAGTTATGAAGGGACAGAAAGTGTTATTTAACAGAATATAAAAAAGATAACGTAGCCACCACATCTAAGGACTGGTTATCTGTAGGGATAAGCCGAAAACCCCCCTGGTTCGGTTCGCAGCACAACACATTAACAGGCAAAAAATTTGTGCGAACACCGTTGAAGTCTATAGGATGTCACTGTGAAAAAATCAAAAGTGCTAATTTCATAGGCTTATATGCACGTTATTGTCATAATAAGTGTTTGGGGACCCGGGTATCAATGCAAAAAAAAGTTTTAAAAAGAGCTGTTTTTTCGGAAGCAGTGATTTTATCAATGCTTAAAGTGGAACCATAAAAATGAAATATTCCTTTAAATATCGTGCCTGGGGGTGTTCTTAGTATGCCTGTAAAGTAGCACATCTTTGCCACGTTTATAACAGTGCTTCAGCAAAATGACATTTCTAAAGGAAAAAATGTCATTTAAAACTGCTCGCAGCTGTAATGTATTGTCAGATGCCGGCAATATAGATAAAAATACCCAAAAAAATGGATGCCCCCCCCAAAAAAAAAATCCATACCAGGCCCTTCAGGTCTGGTATGGATATTATGGGGAATCCTGCACCTTTTTTTTTCTTAAAATGGCATGGGGGTCCCCCAGGCCCCAGGCACTATATAATCTAAACAGCAATATATATACTATAGGGCCTGCCCTAAATACTCTGCAGAAAACCTGGGCCTTAGGTGCTGGTGGTACCAGAACACTGTAAGCCCTCAGAGTTACTCTTGTTGAGCGCAGGAACAGGCCCTACATTGAAATATTATATCAAAAATTGTAATTACATGCCTCTGTTAGACAGGGGCAGAAAAATTGGATGGTGGTGGTGCCACAACACTGTAACCCCTAGCTAGCATCATCAAGATTGAGGAGGAATAGGATAGTCAGCATAGGCAGTCTTCAAGGAATCCCAGATCCATAGCAAATTCCATCAGTTACATCAGCACCTGGTGCTTGATAGCTGCTGATTCAAGACTGATTCTTTTTTATGAATGCGAGCCTATCAACGGAGTTTGTGGACAGGCACACTCTTTGATCCGTTACAAACCCTCCAGCAGCACTGAATGTGCGTTCAGAAAGCACGCTGGATGCAGGATAGGCCAGTAGCTCTATTGCATATTGAGCAAGTTCTGGCCAGTGCTCCATCCTCACCCAGTACCCCAGTGGATGCTCTGTTGGAAAGGTCTCTGTTTTGGGGAATAGCAAACTGTCATAGCTAAATAGGGGGTCTTGTTTCCAGTTCTTGGGTGTAGTCTCAAAGTTTTGAAAATAGGCGCAATGTTCTTTAACTTGTTCTTAACTCTTTCAGTTCTGTTCCACATGAAGGGGGAGGGGGAGGTAAGCTGGCAGACATCTAATTGAATATGGTTAAGGCTGATAGCTGAGAGAGAGAGATAAGCACTTATATCTATATCAGTGGTTCTCAACTCCAGTCCTCAGGACCCACCAACAGGCCAGGTTTGCAAGATAGCTGAAATACATCACAGGTGATATCACTTGCTGCTCAGTGATTGCAGTATTCTAGTCTGCAACTCCCCAAGGTAATACTTAAAATCTGACCTGTTGGTGGGTCCCGAGGACTGGAGTTGAGAACCACTGATCTATATGGTTATATTTGAAATAGGCATTTTATGATAACACTCATAATCACATCCATTACAGTTCCCCCCTTGAAATACTTATTTCAACAAACTGTGACTTGCACTGAAAGTCCTACACCCAGCCCATCCCCCTCTGCAACTTTTTTAAGCGGTATGTAGAGAAAGAGCAGCGACTAGTTCACTACCCCCCTCTATACAGCTGGAGGAGTGCGGCCAGGTGCTATCTGTCCCTATAGCCCTACGGTGTTGCATCTCGGGGGAGGGTGACTGTAACGGAGTGTAACACATACGTGGGGGTAGTTTGGTCAACAGCCTTTTCCACACACTTCCTGATGCAGGGAAGAACACAGCAGATTATGGCAGCCATTACAAGAATAGCTATTCCTATCTGGGTCAACAATCCCTGCCATCCTCCCTTTATCCAGGTAAAGTGCTGATCCCAGGGGTTGGTGAGTCCTGAATTCTGTTTTAGTTCTTTGGGCAAGTCCTCAAGTTTCTGGTTGGCTAAAGTCACTTTACCATTTGGGCCGGTGTTGTCTGGGATGTAGGTGCAGCATGTACTTGTCTCAGGGATCATCTTACATACACCCCCCTTCTCAGCCAGGAGCATGTCTAAGACCATAAGGTTTTGGAAGGTCATGTGTAAGGCCGCTTCCAACTGTTCGGCTAAACCCTGGAGTGCATCTCTGGTGTAATTGACAAATCTTTGTTGATTATAGTAGATGTAACTTATCCAGTCTACATTCTTATTTACAGTGATAATGGGAATCAGTATCTCAAACCCTGCTGCTACTTGGTCTCTTGCTTTAAACTCATCTGGGACCCCCCTTGGGACTCCTATGGCATCTATGTATACGTGAGGGTCAAAACTTCCTGCAGGGGGCACTCCTGCGTCTTCTGTTTGGTTTGGGTACATCACTTGCTTCTGGCTCTGGGTCTTGTGAGAGAATATGCAGGGGCATTATGGCTTTAGCCATTGCACATTCTCCTGTCCACTGTCCTGTCATTCTACTTCTAATTTTCATGTCCCCACAGATCCAGTACACGTTCCCTAAGGACTGAACTTGATTTTGCGCCAGATCTGCAGACACCTCACTGTAAGACTTACAGTAACCTTCGGTGAAATTTCCAAGGGGCTTTCCCACTCCATGGTACTTTCCATAACATGTGTAAATGCCAGGATATATGGTGATACC
Organism: Lithobates clamitans; assembly: GCA_037952925.1. NCBI lineage: Eukaryota > Metazoa > Chordata > Amphibia > Anura > Ranidae > Lithobates > Lithobates clamitans. Next base: position 787,839 of record JBBGZY010000350.1, on the reverse strand, counting down.
TTCTGCTGGCTTGGGAGCCTTAGTGACTATGGGGTACTCTTTTTTTCCAATGCTTACACAGGGAGTAGTTAGTGGTTGTGTTGGTAAATAGGCTAAGGACACGGGTCTCATGTTCTGGGAGTACATTAAGGGGCACTGTTTCTAAATGTGGTTTAGCCCCCCCCCCCCCACACACATAACAGTTGGTCTTATTGTGTTTCCCTGCATTGTACCTCATCCATTCGAGCCACAAGTTGACATCTGAGAAACCGGTTTCTGCAGCAATGGTGTCCTCAAAGGTAGGGTCTGCTATGGCCACCATGTCCCCTAATGTTTGAATATGGGGCCTTAGGGGGTTAGATTTGGATGTAGATTGGGGGACTGTACACTCTGGGTTATTGAACATGTCTTTCAGTTGGAAAGGTTTTCTAAAACCGTAATACCCATTTCCCAACCATAGGCCCAATACATAGGCCCCACTGTTCCCTGGGCTGAGATTCTCAATGGTCAGTCTGAACTCTTTGGTGAAGTATTGATTTGTGTGCTTGTTGATTGTCATTCTATCTAAGAGTGACTTCAATATGTGTCAGTGACAAATACATACACAGTCATGGGACCTATTGCTCTCTCATTGGACTGGACACTGTAATCAGTACCTGGAAGTATCTTACTATGAGGGGATATGAAAGTGGCAACATGTGTGTTGGATGAATTATACCAGAATTGGGTTATGCCATCTTTCTGTTTGATGGCTACCTCCTGGGCCTGAGCAAAAATCACAACAAAAAGGATAAACAGGATCATGGCTTGGTCTCCTCAGCCTCTTCCTCATGCACAGGGACTTTCTTGCAGTGAGAGGCGTGTATCCACGAGTTCCATCCACTTTTACTGATGTGGTAGTTGTTAGAAGAACTTGGAAAGGACCATCATATCTGGCTTTAAGGGTGTGTTTCCTCATAAACTTCTTTACCAGGACGCAGTCACCAGGGACCAGCTTGTGCGATCCTATATCTAACTTAGGATCTGGAATGGAAGAAAACACTTCCGAATGGATACGGGTTAATTCTCGAGATAAAACAGTCACATACACAGTTAATACATCAGATTGGAGCTGCAACTGTTGTAGGAAATAACAACCCAGTCTGGGGGCTGAACCAAACAATATCTCTTAGGGTGACAAACCATGATTTCCCCTTGGGGTGTACCTAACACTGAACAAGGCAATGGGTAGGCTATCTGGCCAACTCAGTCCTGTTTCCTGAGACATTTTTAGCCTTCTAGATTTTATTGTGCCATTCAATCTTTCCACCTTCCTGTCACGTACCTGGTAGGTGGAGCCCGGAATGCAGAGAACGGCCTCTCGTATGCCTCCGACTTAAGAACCCCTGAAGGTGTGAACAGGGACTCAAAAGTACAGAGGGGCACAAGTGCCTGACTGGAACACTGAAGTAGAAGGCAGGATCTTGTAGTCAGCAGGGAGGTGCACCGTAGTCCTGTAGCAGGTTGCAGACAGCAGGGAGGTGCACTGTAGTACTGTAGCAGGGTGCAGGTAACAGGGAGGTGCACTGTAGTCCCGTAGCCGGATGAAGACAGCAGGGAGGTGCACTGTAGTCCTGTAGCAGGTTGCAGACAGCAGGGAGGTGCACTGTAGTACTGTAGCAGGATGCAGATAGCAGGGAGGTGCACTGTAGTCCTGTAGCAGGTTGCAGACAGCAGGGAGGTGCACTGTAGTACTGTAGCAGGATGCAGATAGCAGGGAGGTTCACTGTAGTCCTGTAGCAGGTTGCAGACAGCAGGGAGGTGCACTGTAGTACTGTAGCAGGATGCAGATAGCAAGGAGGTGCACTGTAGTCCTGTAGCAGGTTGCAGACAGCAGGGAGGTGCACTGTAGTACTGTAGCAGGATGCTGATAGCAGGGAGGTGCGCTGTAGTCCTGTAGCAGGTTGCAGACAGCAGGGAGGTGCAGACAAGCCGGGTCAAGGTACTGGCGGGCAGATCAGGTACAGAAGGGCAAACCAAGAGAATAGTCAGAGTCCAAGCCAAGATCGGGGCGGGCAGCAAGCAGGTAAGTCAGGAACAAGCCAAGTAAGTACTGGATACAGGAAAACTGGTAACAAGGTAGCAGGGGTCTCAGGAAACGCTGTAGACCGGACAGCAAGGCAGCATTGGAACAGTCTTCTTTAAATAGCCTATCTTTGGTGCCAAGTGTTGTTCCTATTGGCGCTATTGCGCATGCGCGTACGCCCGTTAGCGCTATTGGCGCTATTGCGCATGCGCGTATGTTCGTTAGCGCTATTGGCGCTATTGCGCGAGCGCCGGATGGCGCTTCTATGCACAGGCATTCGTTTAACCCTCAATCTGCTGGGATAACTGCAAGAGGGCTTTTCCTGACACTTCCACTGCTCTGAGGACGGTATGTGGTGTGGAAAGCTAGTGTGACCCCTAAGGCTGTCCATATCTCTTTGGTTACTGAGGCCGTGAAAGCCGCCCCCTGATCACTCTCTATAACCTCTGGGACACCATATCTGCACACTATTTCTGTTAAAAGTCTGTTAGCTGTGGTCTTTGCCATCATGTTGGTAACGGGATAGGCTTCCGGCCTACGTGGCAGACACGTGTTTAATTCCATGATTCCTTCATTTTCTGTGGCTCCTTTTTTGATCCACACTTCTTTTTCTTCTTTGTCAGCTGTCTCTTGTTGCTCCTTCCTGTTTACAGGAAGGTTTTGTAGAATCATAGTGGTTTGTACAGTCTCTTCAGGGGTGTCTATTGGGTCATCCAGGATAGGTGAATTCGCTCTGCTGACCACTTCTCGCGTTCAATCTGCAGCTTGTTTTGCAGCAGTATCTGCTAGGTGATTGCCTCGCGCTCCCTGGGAAACCTGCTTGCCGTGCATCTTTACCTTAAGTGTAGCCACTTGTCCTGGGAGTAGTAGGGCCTCTGGTTTTCCAGATGATCCCAAAATGTCCTTCTGCCAATTTGCATGCCATAGTTAGGGCCTGGAGTTCTGCTTCCTGGGCAGACATGGAGGAGGGTAATGCTGAAGCTTGAAGAACTGTATCTTCGGTGGTGACTGCGTATCCTGTGTGGTACCGTCCAGTACTGTCTGCATACCTGGAACCATCCACAAAAATTGTCAAGTCAGGAATCTTAAAGGCTCTCATCACTTCGAAGCAGTTATGAGCAGTGAGATGAGGATTATTCTTCAAAGAGGTTCCCCCCTCGAGAAGAGGAAGCAGAGTGGATGGGTTAAGGGTATCACATGGGAGGATGGTAAAGTTATCGGGGAGAAGCAAGGCACACTGGAGTCTGAGTAGGTGTCTTGCTGGGGACAGGGCTGTACTTGGTACTCTCTGAGACAAACAGTTTGAAAGTCTTTTAGTCTGGGAGGCCCAAAGGGCTGTTGAGAGGATCTCTTTCAGAGTTTCAAAATGTCCACAGCTTCTGGAGAAAGCAGGAAAGGGTCACATTTCAGGGCATCATAAAGGGATTGCATCGAAAGGGAGGCTTCTGGAACTGGGATTCAAGAACAGCAGTAGGAGATTAATCTTAGAAAGGCGTGAAGGGGCTTTTGACCTTGAGGCAAAGGGATGCCCTTGATTGCAGCAACTCTTTCTTCAGTGAGATGTCAGGTGCCTTGGGAGATGCAGAGGCCTAGGAAAATCACTTTCTCTTTGGACTTTTTGCTTTAAGGCCTTGCAACCTTGCTCAACCAGGTAGTGGAGGAGGCTTTCAGAGTAGATTGAGGCAATCACAAGCAGGAGGTCATCTACATACTGAAGGAGTACAATGTCTGGGTGTAACTTTATCCAGGTGTCCAGAATGAAGGGCCATTGCCTTGGCGAATTGGGAGGGGGAGTTCTGGGCACCTTGTGGCATAACAGTCCAGGTGTAGCTGGCAGGTGAAACAGGCTTCCCTGAATCCTTGTGGAGAAGGTCCATGTGGTCTGGAGTGGGGTGGGGTGGTCATGTCCCTGGTACTGGGTGCTTTCATGTGGACCATGGTTGGCGCTTGGTTGACTGTGGGTGAATTTTTGGGGGCTTCGGTATTCCCTTCTGGAGTGGCCGGGTCTTCTGCAGTTGTAGCAGACACGTGGAGATGGTACCGGTGGGCGCAGATAGGGTGTGTCAGAGGCCATAATGAGAGGAGCTTTTCTCTACTGCTCTGTGAGGATTCTGGACCTAATAACTACTAATAACAATGTCTCAAGCTTCAAGGTTGTGGGTTCTCTATACTCAGACCCTTTCTGATTGACTCTTGAAGACCTGAAATAAATGCGGCAGCTAACATGTGTCTATGCGTTCTGTTCAGCACCCTAAAACCCAAATCAGTAAACTTCTTGTCCTATTTCGCAACAGATTCACCTTTTCTTGTGTGAACTCTTGTACACATATTGACTTCAGGCATTTTAGAGTGGAGATGTGAACCATCTCCATACAGAATAATTTTTTTTTTTTCAGACTACAAAACGCTCAGATGTGAATGGGGCCTAAATCTAGCACATAGATTTAAGCAAGGAAAGCACTTCCTCTTTCGCTCTTCTGGCATAACGCCCAGAATATATAAACTTCCTCTTTATTTATAATACTGTTAAATATTGAAATTGAACATTTTAAACTCCCCAATTGTTGCTAATACAGCTTAAACACAATTAAAGCCATTTGCATAAATATAGCACATTTGCTACATTTACTGTTATTAGAGAAACTTCCTTAAAGTCAGACTGGAATAATCAAGACAGCCTATACATAAATTATTTATTTAATTAAAATGCTACATTGATTGCTACTATGTTCCATCACTGGAAACATGTGGGTGGGTTTCGGTGTGGGCGGTTTAGGGGGCGGTGGCATAGGGCGTGTTGCAACAGGGGGAGGTGTCACTTAGAACAGAGGGGCGGTGAACAAAGGGTGGTGTCTACTTCCTGGGGTTCCAGATGCCATTATAGGGCGTTGGCTGACTACTTGGCTTCCTCTTTTCTAGTTTCTTGTACACGTACACAATTCAACCATTTTGATTTGTTTCCTGTTCAATCCACCCTCTTCTTCATGAATAGCGTTTGCAACTTTAAACCAAGCATCTGCTGCTCGTAGCAACCCATAATCTGACAACAGACCTTATTTACGTTTCAAAAAACAGTACGCCATTCATCTACTTGTAATCTCCCACCCAAATGCATATCAATCCCACACACTTTTGCTAATTTCTTTCCCTCTTTTGCAGCATTCTCTCCCTCCCATTCTAATACCAAATCACAGGCCAAACTGCCCTCTGCGGGCTTAGCCAACTTGTTTCCCATGTCACAGTTCTTAGTATATGAACAGAAGATGAGACACAGGAGAAAGGAGAGAGAGAGAGAGAGAGAGACACAGCTGAGTAGAAATATGCAGTAGTTAGATTTGGAGACATAAGACACTGCAGAGAGAGAGAGAGAAAAAGAGAACTGAAGAGAAATACACAGTAGTGATGTGGAGATGAGGAACTGAGAAGATCTGTAATAAAACACTTAATGAGCAGACATGAAACACCAGCAGCTGAAATTAATGAACCACTTTAAACATCATTTACATGTCCCAACACTAAGCCAAAATTTCTCTCTCTAGTTTTCTCTATCTCCTCGTACTGCTTTGGCTGCTGAGGTTGTAAGGGGCACCTTACCTCTGATTTTCCTGTCCTCTTATTCTAGCCTCAGCCTCAATAACTTCCAATGACTTGCCAAGAGAGAATTTCACTGAATAATGTACATTTAATCTAAATACCATTACTTGCGGGGCCTCCGGTAGTAGAGTAGAGTAGTAGAGACTCAGCCCTATATCCTGGCTCTACCTCTTCAATCAACCCCCAACCCTCTTCATGTATCCCAAATAACAGAGCACAAACACACTTAGGACATGACATTACCAACAACAATTAATGCGACGACCGGAATGAAATTTGGGATTGTTCAGATCCTCACGGGATCCCCACGCCACCGCTAGGCGTATTCCTGACGCCCCCTCCTGATTATCCGTGCTTTGCCGCACAATTATTTATTTTCCCTTAGGAGGAGTTCGACCACGTCCTGATGCCCTCTCCTGATCCAGATCCTCAGGAGAAGTTTAACCACCTCAACTAATTTCATCCGTGACTATATAATCAATCCCTTTTTCCCAACAGCCGTCACAAGACAGACTCCAACAAAACAAAACACTCCAAATACAGGCGGGTCAGAAACAATTGCAGATTCGTACTATATAAATAGGCTTGAGCCAGGATATATACCTGTCTTTGTGGACCGTGGAAAGCCGATGCGGAGACAGAAATTGACCAAATACGGATGTGGATCAAACAGCAGACAAATTATTAAAGAAAATGTCTTACCGTTTTCTCCAGAGTTGATCAGGCTCCAGCCCATATATTGGTCCTCTTTCAGTGTCCTCTAGTAGTTCGGCTGTCCTTTTGGGCCAATCTCGAGCCCCACGTTGGGGCGCCAAATGTTTTGGACCGAGCCAGAACCATTCGGTACTTTTGTTTCTGTCCCCCTGGCCAAATTAACCTTCAATGTAAAAGTGTGCACACTTGAAGTAAATTACTGAGACATACACGAGTTCAGTAGTTTGATACTTCTGCTTTTATTACTTCTTGGACTCTGGCTAATATACCGTGAGCCGGATATTTTGTTATCAAATCAAATATCAAATAAGACAAGCGTATGCAGACCACAAGATATACATATTCATTATTGTGACAAAGTTTAAGCTTTTAGCTGCGTTATATCTATATAAGGGAATAGCAAACTATCATAGCTAAATAGGGGGTCTTGTTTCCAGTTTTTGGGTGTAGTCTCAAAGTCTTGAAAACAGGCGCAATGTTCTTTAACTTGTTCTTAACTCTTTCAGTTCTGTTCCATATGAAAGGGGAGGGGGAGGTAATCTAGCAGACATCTAATTGAATATGGTTAAGGCTGATAGCTGAGAGAGAGAGAGAAAAGCACTTATATCTATATGGTTATATTTGAAATAGGCATTTCACCATAACACTCATAATCACCTTCATTAGAGTCTCCAAATCTGCTCTTGCCCCTAGATATTCCTGCACCACATAATGCAGACACTGGCGATGGTTGCTTGAACCAATCAGACCTTGGCAATGAGGACTGAAAAATTGTTTAAAGACATCGGTCAGCTGGCCACCTTCTTCACCGCTCTTCCTCTGACTGAACGAAGTCTCAGCAACACGTTGTCCAGCACCAGGAAATGGTAACCTCCCAGGGTCTGGAAATGCGTTGCACAAATCTTTCTTCAAGGCCTCCTGAAGTTGTTACATTCTCTGCTCCCTCTGCGAAGGCAGGATGAGTTCTGCAACCTTACCCTTGTAACGTGGATCATAAGGATTGCCAGCCAGTAATGATCCCTCTCCTTGATACCACGAATCCTAGGGTCCTTTCGCAGGCTCTGCAGAATCAGGGAGGCCATGCAGCATAAGTTTGCAGAGGCATTCGATTCTGAGTCCTCTGGGTCACTAAGGATCACATTATTTGTAACTACCTTCTCCCAGCCACGTACAAATCCTTGGGTTTCTAGGGACTGAAAACCATCCCTTGAAGACTGCTGCTGAGTGTTATCCTCTACATTCATGCTGACAAAATCCTCCTTCTCTTCTTCCTGTGTGTTTGGCGGGCCCGCAGGAATGCTATGGATAAAGGGGGCCTTGAGAGGAAAGGAAGTCCTCCTCTTTCTCCCACTGTTCTGCCTCAAGTGCTCTGTCCATGATTCCACGAAGCGTGTGCTCCAGCAGGAAGAGCGACAGTGTCACTGATACATGCATTGTCGCTGCTCACCATCCTTGTGGCCTCCTCAAGTGGTGACAGGAGAGTGCATGCATCCTTGACCAGTAGCCACTGGCGTGGCAAAAAGAAGTCAAGCTCCCCTGTCCTGGTGTCATACTCGCACAGGTACTCATTGATGACCCTCTGCTCTGTGTGTGTGTTTGCAGCTGCTGCAGCATTGCCAATGTTGGGTTCCACCTGGTGGCCATGTCATAAATGAGGTGGTTGGTGGGCAGGTTGCATTCCCTTTAAATGCCAGCCAACCGAGCACTGGCATTGTATGACCGGCGGTAATGACCACAGACTTTTCTGGCCTGCCTCAGGAGATCTTGTAAGCCTGGGTACCTTCTCAAGAACCGCTGCACCACCAAATTCAGGACATGTGTCAAACATGGAACATGGGTCATGTGTCCCTATCGGAGGGCAGAGAGAAGGTTGGTGCCATTGTCGCATATAACCATTCCTGGCTGAAGATGGCATGGCGTCAACCACCTCTGAGCCTGCTCCTGCAGAGCTGACAGAATCTCACCCTCAGTGTGGCTCCTGTCCCCTAGGCAGACCAACTCAAGCACCACACGGCATCTTTTAGCCTGACTGCTTGCGTAGCCCCTTGAACGCTTACAGAGCACCGCTGGTTCAGAGGACAAATCTGCAGAAGAGGCCATAGAGGAAGAAGATGAGGGGGTTACAGAGAGAGCTGTGGCAGAATCACCACTAGCATTTTGGAGGCGTGGTGGCGGAAGAAGCTCCAACAACACTGAACCCTGTCCTGCATCCTTCCCAGGTACCAGCAGAGTTACCCAGTGCGCCATGAAGGAAAGGTAATGTCCCTGCCCATGCCTGCTGGACCATGAGTCAGCGGTAATATGAACCTTACTGCTGATGGCCCTGTCCATCAAGGCCAAAAGATTGCCTTCCACATGCCGGTAGAGAGCCGAAATGGCCTTCTGTGAAAAGAAATGGCGTTGTGGAACCTGCCACTGAGGTACAGCACATTCCACAAATTCACGAAAGGGGGCAGAGTCTACCAGCTGAAAAGACAGCAGTTGCAGTGTTAGCAATTTGGCCAAGCTAGCATTTAGACGCTGAACATGTGGATGGCTAGGACCGAATTTCTTTTTTACGGTTCAGCAACTGGGGTAGGGAAATTTGCCTGCTAAAATCAATTGGTGGTGTACTGCTAGCAGACTGACTGCAAGTACTTGAGACACCTATTGCTATACCTTCATTCCTCTCAGTGCAGGCTTTTGAGAGGACTGGAGGTAAAGTAGGGTTGGAGATCACAGATGAGGTGAAAGGAGAAGTCCGCCTTTTTCTTTGATGTGGGTCTTTCAGGTGCTGTTGCCAACTGGACTGCATGGCAGGTCATATGTCTGGTCAAGCATGTGGTGACCAAGCGGCTGCTGTTCTGGCCATGCTTGATCCACTTCCGACATAGCACAGTTGCTGTTTGCAACCTATCTGCTGCACATCAGTCAAAAAAGGACCACGCCAATGAACTTTTAAAAGTCAGCAGCGCCCTGCACCTTGCGGAGCTCTGCGGTGTGATGCAATAGGGTGGCTGCCCTTAAGCTGCCCCCTAGAGGATATCCTGCCTCATTGGAGTTGTGCCTCCTCCTCCTCCCTTTCATCCTCTCTTCTCTCAGGCACCCAAGTACAGTCAGTGGCCTCATCATTCCTTCCCTCCCCGTCACTGGAGCAAACTTGGCAGTATGCTACAGCTAGTCCTCCTGTGGCACCCCCTCTCTCTAGGCATACGTTACTCCCTTCCTCAACCTGTGAACCAACATCGGAGCCTTCAAATCACTGCGCATCCTCCAGCAGCATATAACCGGCACTGTGGTCAGCAGCAAAAAATGTAGAAGCGTGCCCCACGGCCACCTGCAGAGGATGCACCATGTCCACGATCACCACTGTTGACTGTAGACACAGAAGCTGCTTACCTTCTTTTAGTGGCCTGTGAGCGTCTGCCTCCCCTTGGTGGCCTTCCGGACATGATGAATTTTTTGTTTGGCAACACTACACTACACTGTATTAGATACTGTGTACACTGCCTGCACTGTATTAGCAACTGTACAATGGCTGCACTGTATTGTATACTGTGTACACCACCAGAAGTGTAGTAGAAACTGTACACACTTTATTAGATACACTTCAGGCGATGTACACAGTATCTAATACGGTGTGTACAGTTTCTACTACACTTCTTGTGATGTACACAGTATTAGAAACAGTACACGGAATGCACTGTAGATATAGGCTACACATGCAGAATATATGTGTGTGTATATATATATATATATATATATATATATAGAGAGAGAGAGAGAGAGAGAGAGAGAGAGAGAGAGAGAGATAGCTTAAGTTAGATTAAGCAGGCAGGTTATTCAGTTAATGGCAGTATATTTGATTTTATATATATATATATATATATATATATATATATATATATATATATATATACACACTGGGGACAGAAAGTATTCAGACCCTCTTACATTTTTCACTCTGTTATATTGCAGCCATTTGCTAAAATCATTTAAGTTCATTTTTTTCCTCATTAATGTAAACACAGCACCCCATATTGACAGAAAAACACAGAATTGTCGACATTTTTGCAGATTTATTAAAAAAGAAAAACTGAAATATCACATGGGCCTAAGTATTCAGACCCTTTGCTCAGTATTTAGTAGATGCACCCTTTTGATCTAATACAGCCATGAGTCTTTTTGGGAAAGATGCAACAAGTTTTTCACACCTGGATTTGGGGATCCTCTGCCATTCCTCCTTGCAGATCCTCTCCAGTTTTATCAGGTTGGATAGTAAACGTTGGTGGACAGCCATTTTTAGGTCTCTCCAGAGATGCTCAATTGGATTTAAGTCAGGGCTCTGGCTGGGCCATTCAAGAACAGTCACGGAGTTGTTGTGAAGCCACTCCTTCGTTATTTTAGCTGTGTGCTTAGGGTCATTGTCTTGTTGAAAGGTAAACCTTCGGCCCAGTCTGAGGTCCTGAGCACTCTGGAGAAGGTTTTCGTCCAGGATATCCCTGTACTTGGCCGCATTCATCTTTCCCTCGATTACAACCTGTCCCTGCAGCTGAAAAACACCCCCACACCATGATTCTGCCACCACCATGCTTCACTGTTGGGAATGTATTGGACATGTGATAAGCAGTGCCTGGTTTTCTCCACACACAGAATTAGGGCCAAAAAGTTCTATCATGGTCTCATCAGACCAAAGAATCGTATTTCTCACCATCTGGGAGTCCTTCAGGTGTTTTTTTAGCAAACTCCATGCAGGCTTTCACGTGTCTTGCACTGAGGAGAGGCTTCCGTCGGGCCACTCTGCCATAAAGCCCTAACTGGTGGAGGGCTACAGTGATGGTTGACTTTCTACAAATTTCTCCCATCTCCCAACTGCATCTCTGGAGCTCAGCTACAGTGATCTTTGGGTTCTTCTTTACCTCTCTCACCAAGGCTCTTCTCCCCCGATAGCTCAGTTTGGCCGGACGGCCAGCTCTAGGAAGGGTTCTGGTCGTCCCAAACATCTTACATTTAAGGATTATGGAGGCCACTGTGCTCTTAGGAACCTTAAGTGCAGCAGAAATTTTTTTGTAACCTTGGCCAGATCTGTGCATTCCAACAATTCTGTCTCTGAGCTCTTCAGGCAGTTTCTTTGACCTCATGATTCTCATTTGCATTGACATGCACTGTGAGCTGTAAGGTCTTATATAGACAGGTGTGTGGCTTTCCTAATCAAGTCCAATCAGTATAATCAAACACAGCTGGACTCAAATGAAGGTGTAGAGCCATCTCAAGGATGATCAGAAGAAATGGACAGCACCTGAGTTAATTATATGAGTGTCGCAGCAAAGGGTCTGAATACTTAGGACCATGTGATATTTCAGTTTTTCTTTTTTAATAAATCTGCAAAAATGTCAACAATTCTGTGTTTTTCTGTCAATATGGGGTGCTATGTGTACATTAATGAGGAAAAAATGAACTTAAATGATTTTAGCATTTTAGCAAATGGCTGCAATATAACAAAGAGTAAAAAATTTAAGGGGGTCTGAATACTTTTCGTCCCCACTATATATATATATATATATATATATATATATAAAATCAAATATACTGCCATTAACTGAATAACCTGCTTGCTTAATCTAACTTAAGCTATCTCTCTGTCCACGCCAACAAATCTACGCATGGCCGCTCTGTAAGCAGCCTTATATAGTGTGGGGCGTGGACTTAGTCCCCCTGAGCCATGATTGGCCAAAGGCACCCTGCCTTTGGCCAATTGTGGCTCTCTCAGCAGAGCGCTCTGTGATTGGGCAAAGCATGCAGGTCAGGTGCATGCTTTGGCCAATCATCATACAGCAATGCACTGCAATCTCGCAGTGCATTATGGGGCATTATGGGGAATTCCGTGGCGTTAAAATTTTCCACGAATGCCCCATAATGTTTGGCAAACGGGCGAACACCCGATGTTCGAATCTGACTTATGTTTGGTCCGAACATCGAGCTTATCCCTAGTTATCTGTAATATAACATTTTGTTCTTTTTTGAGTAAATATACTGTACATGTTAAGTACAAGCCATGTAAGTATTTACATTTGGCTTGGTATCAGCTTTTACAGTCCCTGTACAGCAAAGCTCAAAGATGGAGCTGGAGAAGCAACTTGAGAAACCAATCAGGTGTGCAAGGAGCATACTGATTGTAGGGGGAAGTAGAGTGACTTAAATTTAAGGGGGAAAAAGCCTAAAATGGAAACGAATGCAGCCACTACATCTAAGGACTGGTAAGCTGCATTTTATTTTTAAGTTTAGATACACCTTAACAATTTGAAACTGCATCTGACTGCCCTGCTTGATCATGTCTGATCTCTTAGCAGTGACTCGATTAGTTATTTTCTAAACCTCCATATGCCTAGTACACACAATAAAAAAAAAAGAAAAATACTGCTTTTGGAGCAACCGTCCGATAATCTGATCATTAGTACACAGCTTTCGAGAGCCGATCGCGTCAGTTAAGACGAAAATATCGGAAGGGTGACAGAACAGTGACGGAACAGTGACATTTTTTTCTCATACGATAACAGACCAAACAATTTTTTGTGGAATTAGTATAGTATTTGTACGAAAAAAAATGTGACCAAGACCACACATGCTCGGAAACGAAAGAGTACACTACAATACAATACAATACAATACATCACTTTGGAAGTTGTATTCTGTCTTAGGAGAATTTTCGTAACTTTAGTAACCTATTGGTTTTCGAAATTAGACTAGCATGCAAAAAAAAAAGATATTCCTATCGTGTGTACTAGGCATTAATTAAAGGGGTTGTAAAGGTAAAATAATTTTTTTTAAAAAATAACAAACATGTTATACTTACCTTCACTGTGCAGCTCGTTCTGCACAGAGTGGCCCCAAACCTGGTCTTCTGGGGTCCCTCGGCGGCTGTTTCAGCTCCTGCCCGCAAGCATTCACCACCTTAATGCGAGCTCCCTCGCATGGTGGTGAGTGCTTGCGGGCGCGCTCCCGTGATACAGCCGGCGGCTATAGCCGCTCGCTGTATCACTCGGCCCCGCCCCCCGGCGCGCCGCGTCATCGGATGTGATTGACAGCAGCGCAAGCCAATGGCTGCGCTGCTTTCAATCCATCCACTGCAGCCAATCAGCGACCAGGCTGAGCTGCAGTGGCGATAACGAGAACGAGCAGTGAAGATTCGAGGCGTCAGGTAAGTAAAACGGGGGGGCTGGGGGCGGCGGTATTGTCAAAAGTTTTTTCACCTTAATGCATAGAATGCATTAAGGTGAAAAAATTTTTACCTTTACAACCCCTTTAAACAAGTATGGTGCAAGAACATAGGGCCAAAATACAGCAGCATAATACAGCAGCAATCATTGAACCTGTATAGGTGGCCACCTTTTACATTTTGGACTAAAATGTCTTTTTTAGTTTTAAAAGTGACACCCCGTATACACTGTTAGAATATGAATATTAACCCCCATTTTCTAACACATTGTTAAAATAATCCAGTAAAACAGAGCAGACAGGTTCTCAAAGTATCTACCATCACAGCAGTCAAAGTTTATTAAAAATACATTGAAAGAATCTAACCTTTAACATTCTTTGCTTTTTCAACAGAAAGCTGTACAGTATATTAAATCTGCCTATAAAAGGCCATGTAGTAATAACATTACATCTAGTAAAATCATTAATTCACACTTGTCTTATTTCACCGCCAACACATACACTACAAAAGAAATTATTTTTAACATTTTGTAAGCACAAAAGCTAATGTAGTATGACTTTGTCATTTTAAACCAGAAGCTGTAGATCAGCCACTTTATAATGTCATTTTTTTAATGTAACACAAATACTACTCCTGCTCTGCCTGGTCTCATGGGAAGTAAAAACTAGTGTATCCAATTAATTGAACAGGAAAGAACATAAAGGCATAGTAAGAGATGAAATTAAAAAAACAGTTGAAGTTACTGTATGTTTTCTGATTAAACCCTGTACATGGCAGTGCTTAGCAATCATGTTCACCTAATTGCATGTGTCAAAGCTGAGAGTTTTTTGTAAATGGCATCACAACGAGATTCATTTTAATTGAGGCTGAGATGCTGTATATTGTATCCTGCCTTCGTGTAGGTGTATCATGCAGTAGAAGTATTGTATGTGGCATGAACGGTGTGACTTGGGGAAGCCCTGAAGGCTTTTAGTTTAATAGTACTGAAAATCTAATAATGCCCAAATCACAACTGCTGAAGTCAAAAAATGCAATTTACAGTACAAACACAAAACGTTTTACAAAATTCTTATGTCACTGCCTTGTATGCCATTTAAAAGTATATGTTCCCCCAGGGCAATGCATTTTAACTTCTGCCATGACTTGATTACAACTGTAACACCATTTGCTGAAAAATGAACTTTATGACACCTTATAGAAAATGCATTTGTTTCATGTAGGAAAAATACATCTCAAACATATCTTTTTAGGGTATTGTGACTGAATGCTCTTTAGAGCTTGTAACTGATTTATTCCATCAACACTAAAATGACAACATACATAATAATGTATTTAAATAACTTTTACTTTTGCATATTCCATTGAAGTCCTGAGGCATCAGGGCATTAAACACACTATGGGGGTTATTTACTAAAGTAAAATCCACTTTGCACTGCAAGTACACTTGAAAGTGCACTTGGAAGTGCAGTTGCTGTAGATCCGAGGGGGACATGCAAGGAAAATAAAAAACAGTATTTTAGCTTGCACATGATTGGATGATAAAATCAGCAGAGCTTCCCCTCATTTCAGATCTATCCCTTAGATTTAGAGCGACTGCACTTCCAAGTGCACTTGCAGTGCAAAGTGGATTTGCCTTTCGTAAGTAACCCCCACTGTGAACGTTTCAAAGTGTTCATTAGAAGCTGCAGCAAGCCAGACAGCTTCCACCTCATTTCTTGCTGGAGGACATCCAGCAACATCTAGCTGCCCACCCACCATGCAGTATGACCTATGCCTCTATTGGGGAAACAGGCTCTTGGGACACACAGCAGTCAAAGGCAATATAAGTACTACATCACACTGGGGGTTATTTACTAAAGGAAAATCCACTTTGCACTGCAAGTGTACTTGAAGGTGCACTGAAAGTGCACTTGGAAGTAAAGTCGCTGTAGATCCGAAGGGGACATGCAAGGAAAATAAAAAACTGCATTTTAGCTTGCACACGATTGGATGATAAAATCAGCAGAGCTTCCCCTCATTTCAGATCTACCCCTTAGATTTAGAGCGACTGCACTTCCAAGTGCACTTTCAGTGCACTTTCAAGTACACTTGCAGTGCAAAGTGGATTTGCCTTTCGTAAATAAAAACTTATATAGAGTTATAAAAGTGAAAAACAGTCTATGTCGATCAATAATAGATGCAAAATACAAAATATGACAGAATAACAGATAAAGTCTCTGATGTTCTTCAGGTGTTTTTTAAACTGAAAGAGGCTGATGTTAGTCAAAAAAAGTATATCATTTCTTATTCACCACATGGGTAACGCATGCAAAGATGTGATGGACCCTCCATATAGCGAAAAAGTGAAGGCTTACCAGAAGGATTGAACTCATAAGAACGTACGTTCAATGAGTCAATCTAGCTTGTAGCCCCAACGGGCAATAAAAGGGAAAGACCTCACGATTAGATGGCGACAAAACTCCAAAACATATCCAGACTCCTGACGGAACTTTAAAATGGATGGCAGACCTTCCCACAGATCATAATATTGTAGACATCCATTAAAATTCAGGAAAACGATCAGCCACCAAAAGGCATATCAGCCATATATGCTTTACCAAATTGCGATCAAACGACTAAACTACGCATAATCAATATCAATAGGTTTCATCCATATACTTATTTATGTAGTTGGCATTTAACAGTTGAAACTTTGTTAGGTTTTAGCTGTTATTTTCCTTGTGCAACCTAGAAAATAAATAATAAAGAGAAAAATTGACAATTCCCTGTATATACTGGTATAAGGATAGTATCCTTATACCAGTATATACAGGGAATTGTCAATTTTTCTGATCGATTTTTCTGATTTGGCTGATCGTTTTCCTGAATTTTAATGGATGTCTACAATATTATGATCTGTGGGAAGGTCTGCCTTTCTCTGCAATTACAGCTGCAAGTCTTTTTGGGAATGTCTCTACCAGCTTTGCACATCTAGAGAGTGATATTTTTGCCCATTCTTCTTTGCAAAATAGCTCAAGCTCTATCAGATTGGATCATGGAGAGCATCTGTGAACAGCAATTTTCAAGTCTTGCCACAGATTCCCAATTGTATTTAGGTCTGGACTTTGACTGGGCCATTCTAACACATGAATATGCTTTGATCTAAACCATTCCATTGTAGCTCTGGATGTATGTTTAGGGTCGTAGTCCTGCTGGAAGGTAAACCTTCACCCCAGTCTGAAGCCTTTTGCAGGTTTTCTTCTAAGATTGCACTGTATTTGGCTCCATTCATCTTCTCATCAACTCTGACCAGCTTCCCTGTCCCTGCTGAAGAAAAGCATCCCCACAACATGATGCTGTTAAAACCATGTTTCAGGGTGGGGATGGTGTGTTCAGGGTGATGTGCAGTGTTAGTTTTCCGCCACACATAGCGTTTTACTTTTAGGCCAAAAAGTTCAATTTTGGTCTCATCTGACCAGAGCACTTTCTTCCACATGTTTTCTGTGTTTCCCCCACATGGCTTCTCACAAACTGCAAACGGGACTTCTTATGGCTTTCTTTCAACAATGGCTTTTTCTTTCCACTCTTCTATAAATGCCACATTTGTGGAGTGCACCACTAATAGTTGTCCTGTGGACAGATTCTCCCACCTGAGCTGTTGATCACTGCAGCTCCTCCAGAGTTACCATGGGTCTCTTGGCTGCTTCTCTAAACAATGCTTTCCTTGCCCGAGCCTGTCAGTTTCGGTGGACGGCCATGTCTTGTTAGGTTTAAAGTTGTGCCATACTCTTTCCATTTTCGGATGATGAATTGAACATTGCTCTGTGAGATGTTCAAAGCTTGGGATATTTTTTTATAACCTAACCCTGCTTTAAACTTCTCCACAACTTTATCCCTGAGGTGTGGTGTGTTCCTTGGCCTTCATGATGCTGTTTGTTTACTAAGGTTATCTAACAAACCCCTGGGGGGTTCACAGAACAGCTGCATTTATACTGAGAATAAATTACACACAGGTGGACTCTATTTACTAATTAGGTGACTTCTGAAGGCAGTTGGTTCCACTAGATTTTAGTTAAGGGTATCAGAGTAAGGCTACTTTAACACTGGGGCGGGCGCTTTACTGTCGTTTTAACTGCGCTATTCGGCCGCTAGCGTGGCGGCTTTAACCCCCCGCTAGCGTCCGAAAAAGGGTAAAACTGCAGTGGCGCTTTGCTGGCGGTTTGGTGGCGCTGCCCCATTGTTTTCAATGGGTAGGGGTGCTTTAGGAGGGGTGAATACACCGCACCTACAGCGCTGCAAAGATGCAGCTTGCAGGACTTTTTTGACCATCCTGCAAGTGCAGTGCTCCAATGTGAAAGCCCTCGAGCTTTCACACTGGAGACACAGGAGAGACTCTTTACAGGTGCTACACAGGCTCTATTTTTAGCGCTGTAGCGCCTGTAAAGTGCCTTAGTGTGAAGGTAGCCTTAAGGGGGATAAATACAATAACACTCCACACTTTTCAGATATTTATTTGTAAAAAATTTTGAAAACCATATATCATTTTCCTTCCACTTCACAATTATGCGCCACTTTGTGTTGGTCTATCACACAAAATGCCAATAAAATTTACGTTTGTGGCTGCAACATGACAAAATATATGAATACTTTTTCAAGGCCCTGTATGTAAATTTATTCATCATTTATTTATTCATTTTTTAGTTTGCACATGTGATACCTTTTTTAAAATCACATTATTTATTGGCTTTCCTCTATTAGATGAACAAAGGTGAATTTTCAAAACTTTTTTGCGGCTCCTGGGATGTAATCTGTTCTTCAGGTTTAAATAACATTAACATTTTACTTGCAGTACATTTTTAAATGGTTTTAACAGTCAGAGTCATTAAAATCATAAATTAAGATGAAATTTCAGTGTCAACCTATTTACTATACTAATACACAAAACATTTTTTTTAATAAAAATTATGAACCTTTATTTATATTTTCATAAAAATAACACTTTATAAAATACAGTAAACACATTTGTCACTGGTAGTACCACTATCCAACAATTAGGGTAATTAATGATAAATAAAATCATTAATGATAAATATTAATTCATTTTTAAATATCATTAAGGTCATTCACACACATGTGATAAGGTTCTTATTTCTCTAGATCTCATCCTAGGAATCCTATGATTTTTTTTAAAATAACCTTGAGTTTTTATGTAAAAATGTTTTTTTGTTTAATATGACTTTATTATTACTTTATTTAATATTAATAACAATAAATACTTAACTACAGTACTTATGCCCTGTACACACGATTGGACATTGATCGGACATTCCGACAACAAAATCCATGGATTTTTTCTGACAGATGTTGGCTCAAACTTGTTTTGCATACACACGGTCGTACAAAGTTGTCGGAAAATCCGATCGTTCTGAACGCGGTGACGTAAAACACATATGTCGAGACTATAAACGGGGCAGTAGCCAATAGCTTTCGTCTCTTAATTTATTCAGAGCATGCGTGGCACTTTGTGCGTCGGAATTGTCCACACACGGTCGGAATTTATGCAAACGGATTTTGTTGTCCGATGTAAAATTCCGATGTAAAAAGTCCAATGGAGCCCACACACGGTTGGAATTTCCGACGACAAGCTCCGATCGCACATATTCCATTTTCTAATATTCCATTAGAAAACAAAATACTAAGAGCTAAACAGTTTCTTACATATAAATGTGTTTCCAGAAAAAAAAGGCACTATAAAAGATTCTTCAAACCTCTTTTGAAAGGTTATAAATGCCTGGCAAGTCACTGTTCCTAGCTAGTAAAACATTTTTGTGGACAAACATTACACAGGTCAGCTTGTCACACATCTAGACCCGAGCCCCAGGGGTTTGTTTCAGGTGGATAGATTTAAACTGATAGCTTTTTCTCTGGTGACAAGAGAATTGAGTAACTTAAAGCCTGGAGGACTAGTAGAAATGCATGATTCCTTATAACAAACCCAGTAAATTGCACTGTTATGTTATCTAAATGTCTCACCTACTGATACCTTTTACATTGTGAGATGCAAAAAGTTAGTGGAAAATCTTTTAAATAAATACAGCTTAAAAAACATGCCATAGGCGTGAAATGTTAAAAAAAAATTTTTTACTACAAATGAAAAGTTTCACAAAAATATGTACAGCTTTCTGTAGCAGGACTTGAGTAAAACTCATGTGTAAATAACAATGTTTTGAAATATCACTACCAATTCTAGTATTTTTTAATGTTAATCTTTTTTTATCAATAAATATTTATTCATTTTAATTTAGTACAAGAAATGTACATATTACAAAATTAGCAACAAGGAAGAAAGAGGGAAATGGCAAAATGTACTGGGCATTACATTGTAAACACAGATACAAATGCAGATATATGTCAGACACAGTGTATCACAGGAACAAAGAGTGGAAGTGAGAGCATTGATGCAAAAAGGATGAACAAGTATGTTGTATATGTTGCATAGAGTCGAGCCAACTCTTATCTAGTCCCCTGTGTGGAATGTTTATTAATACATTCATACAATAAAACAATAAAACATTCATCAGTATAGTAAACTATTGAATCCATGGGTCAATGTTGCACCACTCTGTCCACGGTTTCCACTTCTTATAAAAGGAGACTACCCACCCTGATTTTCGGGATAGGGCTCGTTCAAAGGAGAAGTTAGTTTTAACTAAAGTGATAAAGTCAAAGGTTTGTGGCTAGATTTTCTTTCCAGTGTCTAGGTAACACAATTCTGGCAGCTATGAGGATATGGAACACAATAGTATGAAAGGGGCAAGAGATTTCCTCAATTTAGAGGTTTAGGATTGCCAGGGCAGTTATAGGTTGGATTAAAATGTCTGTTATTGAGGATAGAAGTCTAAATGTTGATCTCCAAAAGCTTGTTAGATGTTTAAATGCCCAGAATATGTGAAACAGGTTACCAATTTGTCCACATCCCTTCCAGCATAGTGGATAGTTGGATGTAAAAAACTTGGCCAGCTAATAGAGGGTTAAATACCATCTAGTGATTATTTTCTGGTTCGTCTCCCAATAGTTGGCACAGTGGGAGGCTTTGTATATATGGAAAAGCGCAAAGCCATTGTGAGGGAGAGAAGGTACATTGAAGGTCTTCTTCCAATTACAGAAGGGGGGGAGGTTTCGTAAAAAACAGTTTGTGCTTGTGGATGTTGTAGAATAAAGATATACCTTTGACAGTGGTAATTTCCAAGGGAAAGTATTGTCATACAGATAGTGGAATAGAATCCATGAACAGAGGGTGTTTACCTAAAAATTTAGAAATGTGAATAAATGCGAACTGATCACTTTTGGAAAGATCACACTCTTCCCTTAATGAGTGCATCAACTTTAAAGTATTATTCTTGTGTAAATTATCAACCCGTGATAATCCAATGTCGTTCCAATGACAGACCTTCAAATATAGGAGTAAGATCTCAAGCTTTGCTATGGGGAACCATATATTATGTGTTGGTGTGGTTTGTGGCTTTTGTTTAATTAGGGTTATCCAGGCTAAGATTGAGAGTCCTAAAAAAATTATTTCAGGGACTTAGCGCATAGATTAAAGAGAAGGACCCCCAAGGTGGTTTTCTCAGGGAATACTATCTGTGTCTCAAGTCACACCAGAAAGGCAGAAGAAGCCTAGGGAATTGAACAAGTGGCTGAGGAACTGGTGTAGGAAGGAGGGGTTTGGGCTCCTGGAGAACTGGGCTGACTCCTTAGTCGGTTAGGGGCTTTTAAACTAGGTGTTGTGGAGGAGGGTTCAGAGGAAGGGACAGCCGGCAGTTAGCAAAGGACAGAGAGTAATAGTGGAGTCAGTAGTGATAATATATCCATAACATCTAATGAGTGAATGAATGAGTGAATGAGTGGACAAAATCAAAAAGAAAGCCTAATGCCCCGTACACACGGTCAGATTTTCCGATGGAAAATATCCGATCGGAGCGTGTTGTCGGAAATGGAAAGGCATATGAGAGAACTGGTCACGCTGAAGCAACCAATTCTTGGTCCATGAACTCCTCCCCACCCTGTTCATGGACTGGACTTGTGTCAAGGTCAGGACCCCAACACCAAGCCCCCGCACAGCACGAACTCTACGAGGAGTACGCATACGAAACATGGCTAGAAAACGGTCGGCTGCTCAGAACGCAGTAACAGAACGCACTGAAGAACAGCAAGGCCTGTGAAGAGCGACCTGAAAAACAGTAACGAACGAACAAGAATACAATGACTACCTAAAGTCACGCGGAACTTGCTGCACGCACTGAAGAGCAGATACAAACCCACAAGCACAAACTGAACGGCAGAAAACGATCTGAAAACCACGAGTCTGAAAAAGCGCGAATCGTCTCTCACCAAACTTTTACTACTACTTTGTGCGACCGTGTGTAGACAAAAAAAGTTTGAGCCAACATCCGTCGGAAAAAATCCTAGGATTTTGTTGTCGGAATGTCCGAACAAAGTCCGACCGTGTGTACGCCCTATGAGAAAACATAAGGAGAAATGAATATGCACTCATACAACACTGAGAGGCATATACACAAATACCAGGAGCCTAGCTAACAAAATAGAGGAACTGGAGCTACTATTACATGAGGAGGACGTAGACTTTGTAGGAATAACAGAAACTTGGTTTGACAGCTCACACGAATATTCAGGGGTATTCCTTGTATTGGAAGGACAGGGAAGGTAGAAGAGGGGGAGGGTTGTGTCTATATATCAAAAATTATGTAAGGGTGGTAGAAGGGAGTGAAATTCTGAATAGGACGAGGGGGAGGTGGAATCCGTGTGGGTAGAACTCCAAAGAAAAGAAGTGGGAAATTAATAGTGAGGGTATTTTCCAGCCCCCCCCCCCCCCCAACTTGAGGAGGAGAACTGGACCTCCTATCACAGTTAGAAATGGCAGCGAGGCAGGGAAATGTCATCATAATTGGGGTCTTCAATTATCCCGATATTGACTGGGCAGAGGGGACAGCTCACTCATTTAAAGGCTCGTCATTTCATGAATGTCTTACAGGACAACTTCATGTCTTAATTGGTGGATTCCCTGACTAGAAAAAATTTATTGCTAGATTTATTAATTACCAACGATCCAAGTATCATCTCAGATGTGGTAATATGGGACAACTTGGGATCTAGCGATCACAGGATGATCACATTTAGCATAAATCATAGGAAAAGGAGGCATGAGGGTAGCACAAGAACTCTAAATTTCAAATGAACAAACATTTCTGAACTGTGCTCAATACTACAAGACATCAATTGGGACCTAATCCTAGAAACATTGAAGACCGAAGAAAAATGGGAATGCTTTAGAAAAATGAGAGACACATAACAGAGGAGAGTAAAAAAAAAAAAACCAAAATAATTTTTTAGATATATTAACAGTAAAAAAGCGAAATCAGAGAACGTTGCCCACATAAAAGACGAGGATGGTTACAGATGACACAGAGAAGGCAACTGTACTAAATGCTTTCTTCTCCTCAGTTTTTACACAGCAAAAAGGAGGGGTATACTGACCATGACAGGATTGTTAATAACACATCACAGGATGCACCTTGTGGCTATCAGAGGCTGGAGTCAAGAAAAGACTAGATACAGTAAGCTTAAATTGGTTGTATACCCTGTACAACCACTTTTTACCTACAGGTAAGACTATATTAAGGCTTACCTGTAGCCTACAGGTAAGCCTTAATATAGTCTTACCTGTAGGTAAAAGGTACAGGCTGTAGGTGCTGGAAATATCTTCTAAACCTCCACAGTTTAGGGGATATTTACAATAAAGCCGCGCGCCGATGTCTTCGGTGCAGGCGCACTTTTGAAAGAGCAGATCGTGCCGTTTCTAAAGGGGGGTCATGCCATGACTGATGGCACTACGCACATGCGTGGGAGAGACGTCAAGCAACTCTGGACAGTCACAGAGCCGGAGTTCGCGGCCCCGGAAGGAAGAGGGGTGAAGATGGATGCTTGCTGCTAGTGGGGACAGCGGTGACATCGCAGGCTTCGATGCATAGTAGCCCATTATGCTTTACCTTTTCAGGGAAATAAAGAGGAAGTAAAACCCATCAGGGTTTACTTCCTCTTTAACACAAATTAATCACCAGGACCAGATGGCTTACACACGAGAGTCCTCAAAGAACTCAGTCAGGTTATAGCTAGACCATTATTCCTAATCTTTGCAGACAGCATACTGACAGGAATTGTACCAGCTGATTGGAGAAAAGCCATTGTGGCACCAATGTTCAAAAAGAAGCAGAGACATAATCCTGGAAACTACAGTCCAGTCAGCCTAACATCAATAGTAGGTAAATTATTGTAGGGGATGATAAGGGACTATATCCAATAATTTGCTGAAGAAAACAGTATCATTAGTAGTAATGAGCATGGGTTTATGAAGGGTCGTTCCTGCCAGACCAATCTGTTACCATTCTATGAGGAAGCAAGCTGCCATCTAGATGGGGGGCTGAGGATGTGGTGTATCTGGATTTTGCAAATGTATTCGATAAAGTTCCCCATAAAAGCTTAATCTAGAAGCTGAGGTCTGCAGGCATGGACCATAAGGTTTGTTCTTGTATAGAAAACTGGTTACAGGTGTGCGTCCAAAAGGTGGTGATAAATAACGTGTACTCAGACTGGTTTGGAGTGGTAAGTGAGGTACCCCAAAGTTCTGTCATGGGACCAGTTCTGTTTAATTTATTCATAAATGATATAGAGGATGGGATACATAGCTCAATCTCAGTTTTTGCGGAAGACACAAAAATATGCAGGGCAATAACTTTTCATCAGGATATATCAATTTTACAGAAAGACCTGAACAAAATAATGAAGTGGGCAACAACATGGCAAATTAGGTTTACTATGGAGAAACGTAAGATACTGCACTTAGGGGCTAGAAACATAAGCGCAAACTACTTACTAGGGGGAGAACCTCTGGGGGAATCAAGGTTGGAGAAAGATCTGGGGGTCCTAGGGAAGACAGACAAGTAGTACTAGTATTCCGTCTAGTTATGATGACCAGTCTTCAGAAGGGATGTACTGGAGCTGGAGAGAGTCCGAAGAAGGGAAACAAAATTAATAAGGGGATTGGAGGACCTTAATTATGAGGAACAACTACAAGCACTAAATTTATTCTTGCTTGAGAGGGGACATGATAGCGATTTACAAATACCTCAATGGTGATCCCAGCATAGGTAAAAAACTATTCAGTCTCAGGGAGGGTAAGAGGGTATGGGGCCACACAATGAGATTGGAAGAGAAGCGGTTTAACGTTAAGCTGCGTAACGGGGGTTTTCACTGTCAGGGTGTCAGGGCTGGGCTCAGCCCTTCCTTCTCAAAGCTGGCCGCTGAGCTGTCAGCTAATTGCCAGCTCCTTTCTCTCCACAGTGACTCACCTGTTGATGATATCCTGCTTGTCAGTCCTGCCTACTTAAGCCGTCCAGCCCAGATGATCTCTGCCTTCACCTTGGTCACATCTCTGGAGACGCTCTCCTGTGTTCCTGGTAAAGACTTGCTTGGCTGACATTCCTTCTGGCTCCAGATCCTGCTTGCTGTTCTACTATGCTCATCTCTGGCTCCCTGACGTTTTGGCTTGTCTGACTATCCATTCCGGTTTCTGAACCCTGGCTATGTTTTGACTACGTTTACTCTGTTTACCTTTTTATTATTATTATTATTAAACAAGTGTGATTTAACTGTACTTCTGTCTCAGTCTGATTCATGGTTTCTGACACAGGGCGATAAGGATGTGGGACTCTTCCACAATTGGTGGTGTCAGCGAGGAGTACTGATATTTTTAAAAGACTCTTGGATGTGCATCTTAAGAAAGGCAACATACAGGAATTTGGGAAATAAATATTGACACTGACATACGTACACCTACACAGGTTGGACTATTGTCTTTATTCAACCTTACCTGATATGTAACTATGAAATATAGAGCCATTGGTCATCGGAGGCAACAAGTTCAATGTAAGTGGTTTCCAATAATCCATCAGAAGGAGTAGATGAAGGACTTGAGTGCCTACTAGTGCTTCCTCTATTTTAACCCACGGGGCATATGTGGTGACTGAAACCAATGTCTGATGTGAGCTAGATTGATGGCCAAGTAATAGACCCATAGATCCACCAGTCCTATCTTTCTATGGTGTATTAGATGGACACAAGAGCATCTGGCCCACCTACATTGCCAAACAAAACTTCTAAGTAATGAGTTAAGCGTATGGAAATAGACTGAATTTACAGGAATTGGCAGAGTACGGAATATGTACAGTATTTTAGGAAGTATGATCATTTTATACGTGGCAATTCTACCTGCCCATGAGAGTTCACACTTGGCAATAAGTTGTAGTTCCTTCCCGATGTCCTCAATAAGAGAGTTATAGTTAGCTTCAGCTAATTTTGCTATCAATGGTTTTAGCACTGTACCTAGGTATGGTATCCCTTTATCTGCCCATGAAAAGGGCATATTTGCTATAATAAGTTGTCGAATTAGCTTGTGCACCCCTAGATCTAGAATCAGGAATTTACTGAAATTAACTTTATAGTAGGATAGGCTGCTGAACCCAGTCAATACCTGGTGGGCAGCTGGTAAGGATATGAGAGGATTTGTCAGGATGAGGACCACATCATCAGCAAAAAGGTTAATTATGTGAGAGCTGGCGTGAAATCGAAACCCAGATATGAGGGGCTGTGATTGAATCACCTTTGCCAGTGGTTTTATCATCAGGTTAAATATGGATGGGGAGAGGGGGCAGCCTTGGCGTGTGCCATTTTAAATGGTTAACTTTTTGACAGGAGGCCAGAGGTGTACACAGAGTAAAGAGCTAATATGGATCACAGCACCACACTATTAAACCCATATTTGTCCAATACTAGTCGCATATAGCACCAATGGACTCTGTTGAATGCCCTCTCTGTATCAATGGCTAGCAGCAGAGAAGGCATGCAAATCAGTTCAGCATGATGAAGAATGTTGATAATTCTTCTTGTAGCATCAGCTGCCTGTCTACCCTTGGTGAATCGCTTTTGGTCAGGTTGGACCAAAGAAGGAAGAATATCCAAGAGTCTTGTGGCTAATAATTTGGCATAGATTTTCACCCCAGAATTTAGTAGGGAAATGGGGTGAAAGTTTATCAAGGTTGGGTCCTTACCAGGCTTTTGGAGAGTAACCCCAAAGGCTTGCAGCATCCCTGCAGGGAGAGATTCCTCAGAATTGGCCGTTGTGAATAGATTTACCAATGGACAATGGAGCCTTAAACGCCTTGTAATATTTATTGGTAAACCCATCTGGGCCTGGGAACTTGCCATTGGGTAGGGAGTCAAAAACATTGCACACTTCACTAGTGGTAAAAGGAGAGTTTAGTCTTTCCAAATGATTTTGGAGAGTTTGGGAAGATGTATTTGAGCTAAGAACGAGTGGATTTGTGAGAGGGTTGTGGGGTGCTGCTCTCATTCTTCAGATTGAATAGGAAGCTATAATAGTCTGCAAAAGCATCAGACATATCTTTGGGGTTTGTACGTTTTTTGTTATTGAAGAGGTACATATAAAATGGTATTCTAGATTTCTAGATCAGGCATGCTGGTGATTGATTATATTGGCTAAAAATTTGCCAGGTTTGATATGATGAGCATAATAGTGGAGCTTGAGAGAGTTAAGCTTCCGAGTGTGGTGTTCAGTGTTCAATCCCCTAAATTCATTATGTAAATTTAATAAGGAGGAGGCTAGGCGCTTGATTTGGGAATCTAATGTTTGAATGTCTGAGATGAGCTTGTCCAGTTGCAATTGGAAGCATTTCCTTTAGCGGAAGGTGAAGGCATCAATGTCCTGAGATTGATTCTCCTGGAATAGGGTTTGGAGGTGTTGGTTCAGAAGTTTTTGGTGTTCAGGGAATTGCAGAACGAAGTGACTGAATCGCCACAGGCAGACCTGGGCACAAGGGTCCTTGTCAACATTAGTGATAGCTATCCCTGCATGGTCCGACCATGTAATGTTAGAAATGGATGACAAGTACACCTGTTGTAATAGCCAGCCACTTGTCAACAATTAACATATCAATGCAAGAATAGGAGAGTCTGGTTGAATGAAAGTTGACGTCCTTTTCATTGGCATGTTGACGCCAAACATCATAGACATCTTCCTTGTGAAAAAACTCACCCAAGGAAGGGCCTCTGTTTCTTGTCACTGAGGTAGAATCCAAACAGGGATTGATAGTGATAGTGGGGGAAAAGACTGGCTAGAAATTCAATTGTAAATGAATGAATTAAGTGAGAGAAAGCTGCTAACACTCAAACATACAAAGTTCCAGATAAATAATATAGTGACAGTGTAGCGCTACTAAGAAATGTGAAAATAAATCACACAATAAAGACTCAATAACAAATCTAATAAAACAGAAATATAAATAAACAAAACTGGATGTGACCCAGTAAGTGTATGTGAAAAAATGTCCACAAAAGTGTAGGGTGGTGTGTTCCTCCAGTGAAGGTATTCCCAATCATAGGAGAATGATGTGAGGCTTGTCTGTAGTCAATTTCAACGATACTCAGGAGGTAAATGGATACTCTTACCAGCTATGATGGACCCCAAATGTCATACGACAAAGGGGTCAAACAGGCTTAGGATCCTATGCAGTATGGATCGGATGCTGCTCAGGTACTGGACACAGATGAGTGGAACCGGTTTAAAATGATGTCCTCAACTCTTGGTCCGTAGGGTCTCCAAGGACTCTCCAGCCAGATAGCCATCTCCAAAACATCTCTATTCCGGCGGAAAGGGAAGAGACAGGTAACAAACAGGGATTGGCTACCAGATTAAAATCACCACATACAACAAGATTCCAAAGCGTAACTTAGAGATTTGTTTAAACGGTTTACGAAGGAATCTTAATTGACGTATATTAGGTACCTATATGGGTACAAGGCTCGTTATTTAAAGAACACTGCAAGATTATGAAATAACCATTCAGAAACAACATTTTTCATCATAAAAGGATATCAAGTCTTTAACTCCTCATTTTCCTGGCAGCCATGGAAGAAAGTAGCACATGAGGGAAGTTCTTGTGGGTGCATATCAGAGTGTGGTCTCTATGAAAGTGGGTTTCTTGAACTACTAGTATATCTTCTTTCTGCTGGAGTGCTTCTTGCCACAGGGAGTAGCACTTGGCAAAGTGTAGGCCCCGCGCATTGATTGAAAAGCACTTGAGAGTCATAATAGTCTTGTGAGGGGATTACAAAATTAAGTACTATTCTGTACATGAGCTAAATTGCGGGGATCCTGCATCAGGTTGGGTTGACTCTTCGTCAGGTGAATGAAGCATAGTGGCAGAGGGATACTGTCACATACCTTGTGGCAGAGCCTGACGTGTAGAGGGAGACCTCTCATACAGCCTCGGCTCAAGGACCACTGGTGCTGTGACAGTGGCCATGAGAGAGTGGTGAGGTAAGAGTGCCTGCAAGATCTTATGTTTGCCACAGAGGTGTGTGACAGGTGTGTCACCAGAGCTGGGCTGGATAGCTGAAGCAGTGGATGGCAACAGGAACAGCAGATGCAAACATGCAGTGGATAGAGGACCAGTGTCACCAGGCACCATGCAGAGCAAGACATCCGGATAACTGTATGCAGGGTCAGACAAGCCAGGTTAGCAAAGGATGATCTGATGCAAGCATAAATGGCAGGCAGAGAATGGTCAAGGTGCAGGCAAAGGTTGGCAACAGGATATCAGGCAGATGAGAGATATACCAAAGTCTTTAAGGCAAGCCGAGGTCAGGATAGGTGGAGAGCAAGCGTGGTCAGGATAAGCCGGGTAAAACACAGGAATCAAGCAGATATCACAGGAACAGGTATACGGGTAAAGCTGCAGATCAGACTGAACTAGTGCAGCTGCTGCACTTATATAGGCCATTTGTCGCCAGTGTTAATGGTTAACACATTCGCATAGGCATTCGCTATGTGTGCAAATATTTGCATGTGCATAGGCGTTTGCCTGTGCCCAGCAAGACGGTCACCTGCATGAACGCTCCTGCGCATGCGCATTGGCCTTTGCCTTGAAGCTTCGGCTGTGCTATGGCCAGCACGTCCCTGACATTGCTCCCTCCTTACGAGCAACCTCCGGATGCCCAATTGGCTTTCTTTCTGTAAGTGGCTGCGCTTTACCATTGTTTTAGGGGTGCTATTCGGCCGCTGGCTATTCGGCCCCTCAGTCTTTCACACTGGAGAGACAGGAGAGGCTCTTTACAGGCGCTATGCAGGCGCTATATTTAGCAGTGTAGCGCCTGTAAAGCACCTCAGTGTGAAAGCAGCCTTAGTCTCGCCTGTGTGCCTCAGTTGTTTTGTTTCCTCTAGACCCACAGGAGCTGCAAACGTTTGTTATTTTATCCAGTCTCTGTGCTTTCTGCAGGGGACTCCCTGACCAGCATCCAATCGCTTGGGAGGGCGAGCAGGGGCAGCAATCTGAGCCTCAAGGCTCTGCCTGAGGTTTCGCCCTTACAGAAGGGTTTGCAACTATTCCTCCAGCTGCACTACATGCTGCTGGCATTTTTCCCCACGGCTACTGCTCCTCGATGGTGGAGGGCCATCCGGCCCTTGCTGTGCAAGCGACCTGACCACCGACCCTCCTTCCCGCAGAGCGTATTCCGCTCGCATCCCACAGACATCTCCGCAAAATCCCCTCGTTTGCAGTTCTGGGAGGTGTAGCAAAAGAGGCCGAATGCATCATTTCTGGTCAAGCGGGCAGGTCGGCGGCCATGTTGGTGGAGGCTGGAGTCTCCAGGGCAAGCACTAGAGTGTGCCGCTTCTGGTGACACCACTTCTGGTCGGCTACAGTGTGGATTTTAAAAAATGACAAAAGTCCTTTAATGCTCCCCTCCCTATTGGAAAGACACACTGGATATCAAAGAGCAAAAAGCCACAGGGCTTTCCCTGCACGACAAAATATACATGGGGTTGCAGCCCAGAAAACCCAGAACGTTTCTGGTGCATCAAACTCTCAAAAGCATAGTCAAGAGGGAGTGGGATAAGCCAAAGGAGAAGCTTTTCATACCAGCTGCGGTCAAGCGCAGGTATCCATTTACAGAGGAAGACACCAAGACTCGGGCGAAATGTCCCAAAGTGGATGCCTCCCTCGTGAGAGTTCCAAACAAATCCAACTTAGCTTTTAATGATACAGAGCATGGAAAACAGGGGCGGCGATTTTGAATCTGGCAATAGCTTCCACCTGCACAGCTCGCACTCTGTTAGCTGGCTGTCTCAACTGCAAGAGCTGCTAGGAGACACGCCAAGGGAAGAATTAGTGAGGACCATTTCCACACTAACCAGAGTGGCAGCTTTCCTAGCAGATGCCTCAGCTGAAATAGTAAGCTATTGCCAGATTTTGAATCTGGCAATAGCTTCCACCTGCACAGCTCGCACCCTGTTAGCTGGCTGTCTCAACTGCAAGAGCTGCTAGGAGACACGCCAAGGGAAGAATTAGTGAGGACCATTTCCACACTAACCAGAGTGGCAGCTTTCCTAGCAGATGCCTCAGCTGAAATAGTAAGATATCTTCTAGGGCCACGGCCTTAGTGAGGAGAGCCCTGTGGCTGAAAGTAATGCAAGGGGACATCGCCTACAAGAATAGGTTGTGCGGGATCCCATTCACAGGAAATCTTCTGTTCAGGCCAGACGTGTAAACGGTCCTGGACAGGACCACAGCAAAGAACAAGGGCTTCCCCCAAGCAGAATAGAAGCAGGGGAAGGCGCCCTTTCATCATTCTAGGACATTTAACAAGGAAGCCGCTCAACAGAAGAGCGGGGGTATGCATGGCCACAATAGACTTGCAAGACGCATACTTACATGTACCCATAAAGAAAAGTCAAAGATACCTAAAGATCACAATCCAGGGGCCGGTGGCCACCCTGCATCTGCAGTCCACATCTTTGCCTTTCGGCATCTCTGCACCCAGAATCTTCTCAAAGCGCTAAGGGGCCTGAGACAGCAAGTCAAAGGCATGATACCATACCTAGACAATCTGCTGTTCTTTGCAGATACAGCAAAGAACCTAGAAAACAACCTCTGTGCAAGTATTTCCTATCCACAAAACCTGGGATGGATAGTAAATACAGAAAAATTGTAGCTGGCCCCAAGCCAGAGGTGGTATACTTGGATTATGTGCTAGACGCCAGAGTAACCAAAACCTTCTAGATGGAAGAAAAGAACAAGGCAGTGCTAGGACTAATGATGTCCTTCAATCCCAGCCATCCTGGGCACAGCTACACATGAGGCCTCTACAGAATCACATTTTGATCCAGTGGGATGGTGATCCATCATCCTTAGAGATGTCCATTTCTGTCCCTCGGTTGGTCAAACAATCTCTTCAGTGGTGGCTCAATCCGCTCCATTACGCCAAGGGTGCAGATGGGTGCAAGCCAGCCCTGTGAGGATCACCACAGATGCCAGTACCCTAGAAGGGGGGGCACACATGGGGGATCTCTGTACACAGGAGAGATGTAACTCCAGATAGTCTCGAGCCTCCTAGTATATGGGGGAATTAAAAATCCGTAAAGGAAGCGCGGAGAGCATTGCAACCAGATATCCAGGGCAGAGATGTCTGGATTCAGTCAGACACAACTGTGGCACACCTGAACAGGGAAGGAGAGACAATCCCCTCGTTTGAGCCTGACAGAAGCAATTCTGTCATAGGCCAAGACAAACATCCGAACAACATTGGGCATCCACTTGAAGGGGACAGACAACACGCTGGCAGACTTTCTAAGTCGAAAGACCATAAAACAGACAGAGTGGTCTAAACCATTAACCTTCTTGTGGATCACACAAACCTTGAGAGTGCCCAAGATAGATCTGTTTGCCTCAAAGACAAATGTGAAACTACCAAGGTTCTTTTAGCTGGATCCCACAGATGGCAACATCAGAGTGGACACGTTCAATCAAAGCTGGACACACCAGCTGTGTTATGCATTTCCTCTGACCGCTCTAATACCAAAGGTGAGCCAAAGAATCAGGGAAGAAAGGGCAACAGTGATACTCATAGCACCTCACTGGCCCCAGAGAACATGGTTCAGTCACTCGAAGAAACTGTCTCCAGCCGCACATGATACAGCAAGATCTACCGGACCTCCTATTACGAGGGCCAGTCAACCACCCGAATCACAAACTTGTGAAGCTTTCAGCTTGGTTACTGAGAGGCTGAGGCTGCAAAAGAAAGAACTGTCAGACAGAGTGATCGAACCCCATTCTAGCCAGCAGAAAACCCATAACTAGAGTATTCCGACAGAGAATCATCCCAGCGATTCGGAATTTCCTGCAGGAGGGAGAGGACTTGAACCTCTCTCAGAGCACGCTGAGGGTACAAGTGGCAGCACTCTCCCTCTGTTTGGACACCAGATTAACAGAGGACCTGTTTATAAAGAGATTCCTGATCTTGTTAAATAGAGCCAGACTAAAGTCGCTAAAGTCAGCAGAGCTCTGACATGGGACCTCTCCATGGTGCTCAGAGGATTCCTCTCTCCGCCATTCGAACCACTGGAGGAGTGTTCAGATAAAAATCTTACACTAAAAACCGCACTCTTAGTGGCCCTAGCATCGGCCAGGGGAGTGGGTGAAAGTCTCATGGTTTTTTACATGATGGGATCCTACTGACTGATCCAGACAGATAAAATAGTCCTCTCGCCAAACCTAGTTTTTCTACCAAAAGTCTCTTCAACCTTCCACTGGATTCAGAATGTGGTTATCCCATCTATTCCTACCTGTAAGTCAATGGATAGCAGAAAAGAGACACATACAACAAGCTAGACGTAATACTCATAGCTTATCTCGAGAAAACAAAGGGCTGGCAAAGAACTACCACGTCATTTGTCCTCTATGCAGGAGTCAATAAGGCAAAGCAGGCATCGAGAAACACGACGGCCAGATGGATAAACCTTGCCATACAGGTAGCTGGCATATCGGGCACAAAACCTTTCCCCCCAAGTAGGGTCAAAGCGCACTCGACCAAAGCCTGGGCAACCTCGGTAGGCAGGGGCAAATATGGAGCAGATCTGCAGGGCAGTGACATGGTCAAGCTTCAGTACCTTCGCGAGGCACTGCTGCATCGACCAGCTGTCAAGACCAGACATTGGTCACAAGGTGATCCAAGCCTTATCCACACCCTAGTAAGTATTGCTTGATACATCCTCCCGGCTGCTGCCCTGGAAGACGATTGGAGAAAACAGAGTTAGGTACTTGGTAACTCTTTTTCTAAAAAGTCTTCCAGGGCAGCACTAGTTCCCACCCTAAGCGATGATACCAGGTATTGTGGGGACATATTGGCTTACTGAGAGTGCCTTCGGTGCTTTAATACTACTGAGGCACACAGGTGAGACTAACAAATTTATAATGGTGGAATAATGTGTTTCCTGTTGCAGTAAGGAGGAGCCTATCTCTCAGATGTTGCCCTGGAAGACTTCTTAGAAAAAGAGTTACCAGGTACCTAACTCCATTCAAGCGATGTGCACGAGTTCAGCGACTCCAGCCACTGTTTCCATCTTTATTGGGTAGATTGATCGCAGCGGAAGCCATTGGCTCTGGCTGCTGTTAATCCAATCCAGTGACACGGGGGCGGGGGGCAGGATTGAGTCCTGCTGTCTGTGTCAATAGATGCATCAACGAGATTCGTGAGCGTGCCCACACAGGTACCCCCCCCGGGAAAACGTCTCTCCATAGGGGCAACCGATGAAGAGGAGGAGCCAGGAGGGTTGCCGGGGCACCCCAGAAGAAGAGTATCAGGGCTGCTTTGTGCAAAACCCTGGTAAGTATAAAAAATGAACCTTTACGATTATTTTAAGTTTCTTCTTCACTGGAAATGGCCCTAAAAAGGTGCAAGTTTCTTTGAGGGACAAGCCAACTTGAGGTTAGCTGTAGACAGACACACTCGGTCACCCACCTGGAGATTCAGTTCCCCCTTATCTTCCTATCAAAAGCTTTCTTGTTATCCGCCTACGCTTTAGACATTGCTTCATGTAGTAATTTATTGATGAGTCACCAATAATGTGGCAGGGTAACACCATTGGTACACCACTTTATGGTTTCGGAGGGCTTTAGTGGCAGTCTGTAGATTTCTGCAGCACTAGATTTTACACTGGGAGAGATCTGGTAAAAATTGCGAGTTCCTGACTTTCTCAGATGTCTGTGCATCTGACAGCTGTCAGCAGTGTTCCTTTTAACTTGATAAAAATGAATCCTGAGCAGTACATCCCTTAGTATGTTGGATGATAGGTGAGCAGGCTTCAGTATCCTGTGGATCCAGTCCAAAGATGGCAGTACAGTGAGGAAAATATCTCAGGAATAATATGGAAGTAGGGAAGACTGAACAGTCTCTGGAATACCCTGTATTTTTATTTTATTACATCTGGATCTGTCTTCCAGATCATCTACTTTTGTTATAAGCCAAGAGATATCTTTTCCATGCTCAACTTGTGAGTCTACCATCGAGTTAAAGGATGCCGTAAATTCACTAATTTTGTGTTCAACATGATTGACTCTATCGCCTAGAGCTTGCACTTCAGATCTGTGTTGATTCAGACATGCCAAAACATCCACTTGTAGTGAGGCTCTCATGGAGAGTAGCATTCCATTAAGCATGGTATTGGATATGGGTTGTCCAGAAGTAGGGAAGACAGCTTTTGGATCATGGGGGGATGGTTCCATAAGTGATTGGGTTTGCATGGCACTTACCCCTGATGAGGATGCATCATCATCAGTCAATGCAAATGAAGGTGTGAGCCATACAAGGGTATTAAATGAATCATCGTCATGACACTATCATATTCAAGTACAAAAACAAACTACAACATAGCCCCCATAAGAGGGAGGGTCACATTCTAAAAAGGAGAAGGGGGTGCACATGCGCGGAGGACTCCAAGATGGCCGCCTAAGCCTGGAGCTCCGCATCACACCAGCCGAGCGGTACACACAGCGCCTGACTGCGGCCACCAGGACGACCCCGGACCACCCCACCAGCGAGGGGAAACATCCAGGAGCAGATACATGCCCAGAGGCTCAGCCAAATGGGACCTAAGGCCGCGATTCAACCCGATCACGGAGCCGCTCCAATCCAAAATGGCGGCCGCAGCACAAGACACAGCACTCACAGGAGCTGACATGGAGGAGGAACTCACTGAGGAATTACCTCAGAGCTCCCTGCTGCTGCCCGCTGTACTAACAGTGAGTAACCAACATGACGGGGCACCCTCTCCCACCTCTCCCACTCTCATAAGCTGCACAATGGAGGACTATATGTTATCGCTCATGAGGCCTGATTAGGCCCACCCAGCCTCCCCACACCACTCGACACAGGGTAACTCAGACTCCCTTATCAACACAGCCAATCTCTTTAACAAACTATCAGAACTGCTGGACAGGCAGCTCACCACCACAGCAGCTAAAATAACCAGGGACATTAAAGCAGATTTTCAGAGGCTGGGAGACAGAATGGAGGTCATGGAACACAAGCTGGATGACACAGTTGCCAGGACCAATCAAAACTCAGACCACATTCAGGTCTTACAGGAACAACTGGAAGAAGCCCTGTCCAAAATTGACGATCTTGAAAATCGTTCGAGACTATATAACTTCAGGATTAGGGGCTCCCAGAGTCGATCACCGACATAACAGCAGCAGTACAAGGTATCATCAAGGACCTTATCCCAGACATCCCCCGCATAAACTGGGGCTAGACAGGGCACACAGGGCCCTTGGACCCCCCGAAAAAGAATGGACCCCTAAATATATTGTGGTGAGGCCTCTTTTTTACATGATAAAAGAAGAGGTCATGAAGAGATCCCGCAAGCAGACACCTCTCCTCTGCCAAAATCACGCAATCCAACTCTTCGCAGTCATTTCCCTGTCAACCATCCTTAAAAGACAGCCTCTAAAACCCCTGCTGGTGGTCCTTACTCAGAAAGGAATCAAATATTGGTGGACTTTCCCATATGCCCTCAAATTCAACTTCAAATCCAGGACATACTCTTTCTCCAACCTCCAGGAAGGAGAGGAGCTACTGTTGGGCCTGAAATTGATCACCTTGGGCCCTTCACAGACCCCACCGAATCTCCACTCGGGAGCCATGAAACGACAAACGCCCTCCCGCCCCATCTCACGGGTATGGAACAAGTCCAACTTCATGCGCTCCAAGGAAAGAAGGCCCCCTGAAACTGCAAGAGGACTGTCTAAACATGCATCCCTTTTTCTCCAGGCCTGACTGGGCTTGTTTGAAGCTGTGTTGCACATTGTGCCTTTCCGAAATGCCACCTCAACCTTAACTCAAGTTTTTCTTATCTTCATAAGCTTACCAGTTTGAACTGTTTTTGACTGTTTTTGCAATGTTTTGCATTTTTTTACAGGAACTCATAGATACAAGAACGAACCTAGAACTCCCTATACCCCAAACCTGACCCCTGTTCAGGATTTCAAAAGCAAAGGCCCAATTTTATAGTGGCGGGACTTAAATCCTGGAGATCACACAAACTCCCATACTTTTGACCCTGGGTCTTCCACTTTGCACTCCCCCTGAACAACCCAACTTCCCTGCCCTCTCCCCCCCAAACCTACCTGCTATGTTACCATGGCACTCCTTCCCCCCTCCTTATCACCCTTACTTACTATCACAAGGGTTCACCGTAGTTTACATTACAGTTATGCATCATATGAGTCGTAGTCAGAAGTTCTTCTCTTCAAAGTTTTTACAGTTTCTTGTTTAGGTGTGCCTTGGCCGGGATGATACAATGTTGCGCCCCACCTACCCTATGGTTTTGGCTTTCCCTAGGCCATTCGGTAGGACCTCAACCTCTCAAGCAGAGGCTGAGTCTAATGTATACTACATGGACAGCAAGTCAGTGCACTGCTTCTGTCCGCCTGAGCCTCTATAAGGCTCTTCCCCTCGTCTCTTGTCTCTTCCCCTTCTGCTTTTCTCTACTAATGTTCTCTTCTCTTCCTGTTTTGCCAGACTCTGGGACCCTACTGCTCCTGCTGCCTAGACCAGGAAGTGCAATCCTCGATGGAATGGATACCTGATGAGATCCACGAAAGTCTCTGAGGTAGGTGACATGGTAATGACAGAGGGCCTTCTACCCCTGCTCAATGGCTGATAACACTATACCCTCTCCTCCCCTGTAGGTTGCTTCACACAACGTGCAGTGGATGAATTCCCCGGTCAAGCGCTGAAAAATCTTACAGTATATGCATTCCCAAAAAATTTACATAGTCCTACTCCAGGAGACCCATTTTCCAAGGTGGTATAATCCTTCCTTCCTACATGCCAAATTTCCAGTGTTTTTCTTAGCCAACGCTGAGAACAAAACCAAAGGAGTGGCGATCCTGATATCCAAGAACTGTAAGTTCACACCACAACTGGAACACAGGGTCCCAGACGGCAGGTTCATCCTTATAAAAAGCACAATAGACAACCAACTATACTCGCTCGTCTCCTATTATGTACCCAATCAGGGCCAAGCGATATTTTTTCAGGCTATGCTTAAAAAATTGACCCCTATGGTAGACGGGACTGTCATATATGAGGGGGACTCCAACACTGCCCTCGATCAGGGCCTAGACAAGACCAGACCCCCAGGCTCCCAGCTCATTCGCCCACCTAAATGGAGCCTTAAAATAGCTAAATTCATACACCATCACGGCCTAGCGGATGCATGGAGGGTATTAAATCCAAACAAACGGACAACACACACTACCTACCATATGATGTCATCAATCATATGGTAGGATTGATCACATATTTATTTCTACAGCCAACACCCCGACTATGATCAAGTCATCCATAAGGGACATGGCTTGGTCAGACCAGTCCATAGTTCTCCTTTCACTAAAAAAAAGCTCCAACCTGCCTAACCTTTTGCAATGGAGACTAAATGAATCCCTACTTAGCGACCCAGTCAGGGCCACAGAAATTGAAAAGGCCATTAAAGAATATTTTCAGTTCAACTCATCAGCGGAGGTATCGGCGGAAACCCTTTGGGCAGCTCACAAGGCCACCATCTGTGGCAAATTGATGCAACTGTCCACCCAGGTGGAAAAATAACACATGATTGATATAGAAAGACTAGAAACAGAATTTAATCAAAAGAAAAGTGAAAAAATACCGCGCAACGAAAATTGTTGATAAATAATATTGACCTTCTATGCTGCAGAGTCCTATATGTGACACAAACACACAAATTGAAATAGGGAAAAAATTGACTCGCGCTTAAAAACAAAAAAAAGGTAACACGTGTATGGCTGAAAAGAATACAAAAGTGAACATTATGTAAACATGGATTATAATGTGACAACACCGGATCAGGTTGATAAATGAAAACAACCTCCCCTTAGGTAAATATATAAAAAATATGCAATAATCAATCGAATTGTAGAAAATTATATATATAAAAAAGTCCATATGCAAGAAACCCCAAAAAAGTGCTGTAATTGTGCAAAAAAATCCAATTATATGAAACCCCAGATGTGTGGGTCCACCACCATAGATAAAGTGCCTGGCCGCTTACCGGAACCCCATGACCCCCCGTTACAGAGGGTCTAAACGGGCATTGTAGTCTTGTTGCTTCGGGCAACCCAGGAATCAAGACGGAACCGAAATGGAACCTCAGGATCTGTGGTGCGAATGGATCCACAGGGAAAGATATAGCTCAGCCCTCAATGGAGTGTTAACATCATGTGGGGGAAACAAAAGAAGGCTCCCATAGTGTAAAATCCAATGGTATTTATTTAAAAAATATAATAAACACTCACATATAGAAACAGTAAATTCGTCCTCTGATGAAGGGACAGTCTGTGACACCGGCCGGATGTTCACAGGCCGCCCGTCCTGCTGGAGTGACAACGACAGAAGGAGGTGACGCGATGACACCGCTCAGCCCTACGCTGCATTTCGCAAAAATTTGCATCTTCCAGGGGCACGGGTGGTGCATCGCGTCACCTCCCTTAAATAACAATATTAGAAATGAGAGCCTCACTCTGGGTGCCGACCGGACCGGACGTCCGCATTCACCTGGAGCGCAGATGGATGGACACAGGGGCGCTTGCGCACCATGCGTCACAGCTCCTGTCACGTGATGCGACGTCAGATCTTGGGCGGAAGAGAAACCGAGCGAGAAAAAAGCAAAACCAAAAGAGCCACTGCACTTGCGCGCCAGGAGTCCTATCTCGCGTCACATGACGCTACGTCAAACAAAAGACGAAATGACTTCACGGCGCATGGGCAGCAAAGGTGGACCTAGAAGGGGGGATGGATGAAAAAAACAACAAATCCTCCCTGTATAAACATCAAATCCGCACCCCACTAAAATAAAAATAAAAACTACACAATCCAAAAGGCCCATGGGTCCACTGCACCGGCGTGTGTCTGCACCAAGGCAGACAGTTAACATCCTAATTGTACCATGAAGGATCTCAGTGGTGGCACACTTAGAGAAATATTGGAAATGAGGCCTCTGGGGACATGAAAACAAGGGGGCCTCTAGTGGCCAGCCTAAATATTGCATGCAAAATAATGTTATATCTATGTAGATAGACAAATACATATATAAATGCGTGCATAGATATAAAATGAAACATTTTATTATTAAAAAATGTGGATTTATGAAAATAAATCATAAATGGATGGAAATATAAATCCATGGGCCAATGTGTACTAAAAATATGTACTGAAAATATGTAAAAGATGGCTCCAACTGGGCCAAAGACCGTATGGGAGTCTGCGCCCACAGACTATAAAATTAAAAATAAAAATTAAAAATAGTTGTGTTGGTGCATACTATCAACACACTATAGTTAAGAAAAAAATGAATGAAATAAAATAAAAATACGTCCGGTGACCCGGTGATGTGAACCCAGAGCGATGGCTTTAACACCGAATACATATGTACAGTATAATAACATTGCATAATCAAATGTTAGCATAACATTGCACGATCAAGTGCCAAAAAGGGGGGGAGGGGGAGGGTATGGGGAGGGGGAAAAGGGAAAAAAAAGGGAACCGAAAAAAGTTAAGCATTGTTAATGAAGGCATTTACGTCTGTGTCGACGTTCATGCCAAATGGCACATAACTTTTAACTTTGTATATCCAGGACATCTCTAACTTGGAGATCTCCCTGATAAGTGAACTACCTTGCCAGTGGGGTTTATAC
This sequence comes from Lithobates clamitans, assembly GCA_037952925.1. Taxonomy (NCBI): domain Eukaryota; kingdom Metazoa; phylum Chordata; class Amphibia; order Anura; family Ranidae; genus Lithobates; species Lithobates clamitans. The sequence continues at coordinate 747,110 of JBBGZY010000350.1, read as the reverse complement.
TTGTCAATCCCTAAAAAAAAGTGTTTTAGAGGGGTCTCTACTATGGACCTGATCGTAGTGCCTGGAGACAGGGTGTTTATCATGACCTCTTCTTATATTCCCTATGTGTTCATTTAAGCGAACACGTAGGGCCCTTTTTGTCCTCCCCATATACTGGAGCCCACAGGGACATTGTAGGAGATAGACCACCCCTTCGGAACCACACGTAATAAATGGTTCAATGTCATGTGAGCACCCTGTGCTGGTAGATATGAATGTCGTAATGCGTTTAGATCTATTGATGTTAAGAGAGCACACTTGACATTTCCCACACCTATAAAACCCCGTCATATTTTGAAGAAAGGATCTGGATCCTTGTGGAGGATCTTGGACTGTAGGTGCTACTCTACTCCCCAAGGAAGCTGCTCCCCTAAATATCACTTTGGGGTTGGGTGGTAAAATGGTCTTAAGAGCTGCATCGCTACCCAGAACATGCCAATGCTTGCGTAATAATTGTTTAATCGCACAATGTTGCACCGAAAAAGTGGTGACAAATGGTACGGTGTCTGAAACCTCCATCCTGGGTCTAGATCCATCAGACAAAAGATCAGGCTGAACTTCATGACTTCATGAATATCCTCAATACCAACAACAGAGGCATTAGATTTAATTTTGAGGCCAGCCAGGATACCATCCACTTCCTGGACTTGAAGATCCAGATTGTGGATGGACGGTTTGTAACATCTACTTTTTTCAAGACAACCGACAGAAATGCCTACATTTCTGTGGACAGTTGCCACTACGTACCTTGGATCAAGGCTATCCCCCTGGGACAATTTTTGCGCCTTAGACGCAACTGCTCAGATATAGTCACCTTTGATCACCAAGCATTCATTCTGACAAAAAGATTCTTGGAAAAGGGGTATGATGGGCTCTCCCTCTCTCGGGCCGTGAAATCGGCTAGAGATAGGGATAGGGCCGATCTTTTGTCTGATGGATCTAGACCCAGGATGGAGGTTTCAGACACCGTACCATTTGTCACCACTTTTTCGGTGCAACATCGTGCGATTAAACAATTAATACGCAAGCATTGGCATGTTCTGGGTAGCGATGCAGCTCTTAAGACCATTTTACCACCCAACCCCAAAGTGATATTTAGGGGAGCAGCTTCCTTGGGAAGTAGAGTAGCACCTACAGTCCAAGATCCCCCACAAGGATCCAGATCCTTTCTTCAAAATCTGACGGGGTTTTATAGGTGTGGGAAATGTCAAGTGTGCTCTCTTAACATCAATAGATCTAGACGCATTACGACATTCATATCTACCAGCACAGGGTGCTCACATGACATTGAACCTTATGTGTAGGTTCCCGAAGGGGTGGTCTATCTCCATCAATGTCCCTGTGGGCTCCAGTATATAGGGAGGACCAAAAGGGCCCTACGTGTTCGCTTAAATGAACACATAGGGAATATAAGAAGAGGTCATGATAAACACCCTGTCTCCAGACACTTCGATCAGGTCCATAGTAGAGACCCCTCTAAAACACTTTTTGTAGGGATTGACAAGTATAAACCCCACTGGCGAGGTAGTTCACTTATCAGGGAGATCTCCAAGTTAGAGATGTCCTGGATATACAAAGTTAAAAGTTATGTGCCATTTGGCATGAACGTCGACACAGACGTAAATGCCTTCATTAGCAATGCTTAACTTTTTTCGGTTCCCTTTTTTTTCCCTTTTGTATCTATGCACGCATTTATATATGTATTTGTCTATCTACATAGATATAACATTATTTTGCATGCAATATTTAGGCTGGCCACTAGAGGCCCCCTTGTTTTCATGTCCCCAGAGGCCTCATTTCCAATATTTCTCTAAGTGTGCCACCACTGAGATCCTTCATGGTACAATTAGGATGTTAACTGTCTGCCTTGGTGCAGACACACGCCGGTGCAGTGGACCCATGGGCCTTTTGGATTGTGTAATTTTTATTTTTATTTTAGTGGGGTGCGGATTTGATGTTTATACAGGGAGGATTTGTTGTTTTTTTCATCCATCCCCCCCTTCTAGGTCCACCTTTGCTGCCCATGCGCCGTGAAGTCATTTAGTCTTTTGTCTGACGTAGCGTCATGTGACGCGAGCTAGGACTCCTGGCGCGCAAGCGCAGTGGCTCTTTTGGTTTTGCTTTTTTCTCGCTCGGTTTCTCTTCCGCCCAAGATCTGACGTCGCATCACGTGACAGGAGCACGTGGAGCACGTGATGGACACAGGGTGCGCAAGCGCCCCTGTGTCCATCCATCTGCGCTCCAGGTGAATGCGGACGTCCGGTCCGGTCGGCACCCAGAGCGAGGCTCTCATTTCTAATATTGTTATTTAAGGGAGGTGACGCGATGCACCGCCCGTGCCCCTGGAAGACGCAAATTTTTGCGAAACGCAGCGTAGGGCTGAGCGGTGTCATCGCGTCACCTCCTTCTGTCGTTGTCACTCCAGCAGGACGGGCGGCCTGTGAACATCCGGCCGGTGTCACAGACTGTCCCTTCATCAGAGGACGAATTTACTGTTTCTATATGTGAGTGTTTTATTATATTTTTTAAATAAATACCATTGGATTTTACACTATGGGAGCCTTCTTTTGTTTCCCCCACATGATGTTAACACTCCATTGAGGGCTGAGCTATATCTTTCCCTGTGGATCCATTCGCACCACAGATCCTGAGGTTCCATTTCGGTTCCGTCTTGATTCCTGGGTTGCCCAAAGCAACAAGACTACAATGCCGTTTAGACCCTCTGTAACGGGGGGTCATGGGGTTCCGGTAAGCGGCCAGGCACTTCATCTATGGTGGTGGGCCCACACATCTGGGATTTCATATAATTGGATTTTTTTGCACAATTACAGCACTTTTTTGGGGTTTCTTGCATATGGACTTTTTTATACATATAATTTTCTACAATTCGATTGATTATTGCATATTTTTTATATATTTACCTAAGGGGAGGTTGTTTTCATTTATCAACCTGATCCGGTGTTGTCACATTATAATCCATGTTTACATAATGTTCACTTTTGTATTCTTTTCAGCCATACACGTGTTACCTTTTTTTTGTTTTTAAGCGCGAGTCAATTTTTTCCCCAACAGAATTTAATCGTCTGCAAAAACTCCACAAACGAGACCCCAAACAGGTCCCCATAGACTAACTTGACAGATCACATCTATCCCTAAATCTTGCCCTCACATTTAAAGCTGAAAAACACATCTGATGGAGTGGAGCTAAATTCTACCACCAAAGGGACACAATTGGCTCGATGTTGGTGGCCAAATTGACACTCCAATATCCACACTGCCAACCCACAACACATCATAGAAACCTTTCACCGTATGAGAAATTATACAGTGCAGGTGACAAAGATTCCTACATGAACTCCTTCTTAGACTCACTAGCAATCCTGAAGTTAGAATCTAGACACCGCAACATCCTAGAGTGCCCGATCACAGTAGAGGAAGCGTTAGATGTCATCAAACGTCTAAAGAGAGGCTCCGCCCCTGGCCCAGACAGATTTTCCATACCTTACTATAAATCGTTTGCACAGATGCTAGCCCCACCCCTTACACACTTCTTTAACGCTAAAACAAACCCCTAGAAAAACATCTCAATTCGGCTTACATATCCGTAATCTCCAAACCCCACAAGGACCAAGGTGAGGTAGGAAACTATAGGCCCATATCACTAATAAATAACGATATGAAAATTCTAACAAAAATCCTTGTAGATCATATGGCCTTCTTTATAAGTCTATACATTTACAAGGATCAAGTGGGATTTATCCCAGACAGACAGGGCCTAGACCAAATTCGCAGAGCGATAGATATGATTTCCATATTACAATCGGGTTGGACCCAGGGAACACGCCAAGAAGGGATGCTCTTCTCACTCAATCTCCAAAAGGCATTTGACTCGGTCTCCTGGCTGTACCTGTTTAACATCTTGCAATGCTGGGGCTTTGGTCAGAACTTCATGTGCTTAATGTCAGCACTGTATTCCACCCCAGTAGCGTGAATAAGATTGCAGGGTTATTACTCTGACAACATAAAAATAGCCAGAGGGACCAGACAAGGTTGCCCCCTGTCACCCCTTATATTCGCGATACCCATAGAAACCTTGGAAATTGCCATTTGCACTAGCATGGGTATAAGGGGGGTGTCATGCGGCCCGCGAACGCACAAATGCGGTCTGTTTGCGGATGCCCTATTGCTCTTTATAACGTCACCAACCACTTCTCCCAAATATATGTAAACTTCTGGACCAATTCTCGAGGGCCTCGGGCCTGACAGTTACTCTCTCAAAATCCCAAATCCTGAACGTGAATATACCTCCTATATTTGCAGAAAACCTAAAGAGTTCCTTAATTTGAGTGGAGCAGCTCCACCATCGGATACTTGGGAGTTGAACTCCCCCCGAGGGTAGAGCTACTTTACGAGGCAAACTTCCCCCCATGTATGAAAAACTTAACGCAGACCTTAAAAACTGGGCTCTCCACGACCTTTCTTGGTTAGGGAGACTGAACGCAACTAAAATGACACTGCTCACCAAACTGATCTCTTTCGATCTCTTCCGATACCAATCAGAAAAGATCACCTGAAAAAATTTCAAAGCAAACTGACAACATTCATTTGGGGCCTTTCTAAGAAAGTCCTATACAGACCTAGGAAACAGGGAGGGTTGGGTGCTCCCAACCTTCATTGGTATTATCACACTGCTAGGCTCGCTCAATCATCTATCATTTATACGCGCAGAGAAAAGCCTGATTGGGCATTAGACTTCCTCCTCTGGTGTCCACCAAAAGATCGCCCTCCAATTATGTCCCCAGTACTTTCTCATTTCATCTCCCTCTGGCATGGCCTAAAAAATCAACCTCCCTATCATCAGAGATCATACCACTGGCACATATTTTTCACAACCGCAAATTCCCACCAGGAATGGACATCAAAGCCTTTAGTTGGTGGTTGAACAAAGGATTATACCGCATTGGATAGTTCCTCACTCCCCAGGGCCCACTCTCACTCAGCTACTGCAATAGCAAACTGGAGATGCCAGATTTGAAACGTTACAGATACCTGCAGATTTCCCGCTTCCTAACTAGGCTTTGGTGCAATAAGCTCATGCCCCCATCCACGACAACATATGAACAATGGTGCGGCCAGGCCACTGAGCAGAGGGGGGCATCTCGGTAATTTACCTGTCACTTGCCTCAGACAACTCCAAGCTCCCATATATGCTGACCTGGGAAAAAGAAACCCAGATCAGCTGGAGCAAGGACAAGTGGCACAGGAAAGTCTTCCGGGCATACAAACACATATGCAATATCACTCTCATCGAAGCAAACCTTAAACTGATTACCAGATGGTACCTGGTTCCAGCGAGATTGGCAACGATCTTCCCTTCCGTCTCACCTCTATGCTTTAGGAACCGTGACACCTATGGCTCAATGATACACATATGGTGGGAGTGTCCGAAAATCAGGGGATTCTGGAACAGAATTTTCTATATGATACGCAAAGTGACGGGTAACCACATCCCCAAAAATCCCTCCATTGCTTTACTTAATGAGGGGATTCCGGACGTGTCCAAAGCAACCCAGTTATTAATTTTCTTCATCCGCTTGGGAACTAAATTAACCATAGCTAAAGCTTGCAAACAACATCACGTGTCCTTTACAGCTGCAAAAAGGAAAATATCCTGGATAATGGCCCAAGAAAAAATGGTGAGCTCATTGAAAGACACGGCGGCAAAATTTGAATCAGTATGGGAACCATGGGCCACATATGTAGGAACTTCCCGACTCTGGACAGGGTGCAGAAGCCTGGGGTCAACGGGGATGGTAAGACGGGAACACTTCCTTTCCCCCCTCTCTCTTCTTCTCTTTCGTACCTACTTTCCTACTTATCCTTATTATATCATTATACTTTACGGTAACACTCTCAGCATTGAGCATGATACAACGAACTCCAGGATTATACATATTATGGTCTCACAGGACAAATGGTTTGATGAAGTCCAAGGTTTGGTTGGTCAATATCACTCTGCCAGGGTGGATCTTTGATGAGTCATCTTAACCTGTAAATTATTCTTCCGCTCTAAGGCTCGGTTCACACATGGGCGGCACGACTTGCAGGTCGCCTCAGCGAGGCGACCTGCAAACGACTGCCGGGGCGACTTGCGAGACGACTTCTGCATAGAAGTCTATGCAAGTCGCCCCAAGTCGCCCCCAAAGTAATACAGGAACCTTTTTCTAAGTCGGAGCGACTTGCGTCGCTCCGATTAGAACGGTTCCATAGCACAGAACGGGAGGCGACTTGTCAGGCGACTAGGTCGCCTGACAAGTCGCCCCAGTGTGAACCGAGCCTAAGGTTACCAGATAGAATATTTTAATAGCATTGGTCACAAATTATAACATTACTATGTTAACCACTGCTAAAATGACCTCAGCAATATCTCTCGATGTACTCTCAACTATCCAAACCTTGTTTACCGTTATAGCGTTGTACTATTTTATACGTCTTATTGTATGTTTACGCTGCAAAAGAAATAAAACATATTGAAAGAAAAAAAGGAGAAGAAAGAATAGAACCTTCCATAGTAAAAAAAAACATAATTTTATTGATTTATCACATTAAAAAGATGAAGTGCCATCAAAAGTAAAATCATATCATATAAAACTAATACAGTGTTAGACAGTCTTAGATATTATAAGCGTATGTAATCAATGCATTTAGCTGTTAATAGCTTCTTCAGGATTCACGCTTAACAATGGACACTGCAAGAACAAAGAAACACTTAAAAAAACAGCAAATATGTGCATTACAATATGAAAATAATCATCCCGTTTGACCAGGAAGGACAGAGAAAAGAACAAATAAAAAAACAAAAGAAGGGGAAGAGGTCATTCATGGGGGAAGTCAAAGATAACAGGGGTCTGAGGAGCCAAAATACCAAACAGTGGGGCAAAAAAGTATTTAGTCAGCCACCAATTGTGCAAGTTCTCCCACTTAAAAAGATGAGAGAGGCCTATAATCGTCATCATAGTTATACCTCAACTACGAGAGACAAAATGTGGAAACAAATCCAGACAATCAGATTGTCTGATTTTTGAAAGAATTTATTTGCAAATTATGGTGGAAAAAAAGTATTTTGTCAATATCAAAAGTTCATCTCAATTAGGGATGAGCCGAACACCCCCCGGTTCGGTTCGCACCAGAACCCGCGAACGGACCGCAAGTTCGCACGAACGTTAGAACCCCATTGACGTCTATGGGACTCGAACGTTCGAAATCAAAAGTGCTCATTTTAAAGGCTAATTTGCATGGTATTGTCCTAAAAAGGGTTTGGGGACCCGGGTCCTACCCCAGGGGACATGTATCAATGCAAAAAAAACTTTTAAAAACGGCCGTTTTTTCGGGAGCAGTGATTTTAATGATGCTTAAAGTAAAAAAAAAAAAGTGAAATATTCCTTTAAATATCGTACCTGGGGGGTGTCTATAGTATGCCTGTAAAGTGACGCGTGTTTCCCATGTTTAGAACAGTCCCTGCACCAAATGTCATTTTTAAAGGAAAAAATCTCATTTAAAACTGCTTGCGGGTTTAATGTCATGTCGGGTCATGGCAATATGGATGAAAATCAGTGAGACAAACGGCATGGGTACCCCCCAGTCCATTACCAGGCCCTTTGGGTCTTGTATGGATATTAAGGGGAACCCCGCACCCAAATTAAAATAAGGAAAGGTCCCTATATACTCTGAACAGCAGTATACAGGCGGTGCAAACAAGACAGGGACTGTAGGTTTGTTGTTAAGTAGAATCTGTTTGTAATTTTGAACATTTTTAATGTGTTTAGCTCCAGCCAAAAAATCTTTTCTAAGCTTTTTGGAAAACATAGGGAAGGGTTATCACCCCTGTGACATTTGTTTTGCGTCTTTCCTCCTCTTCAGAAGATTTCACCTCACTTTTTTGTCCCAATGAAAAATGTTTTTTGAAAATTTGGGTTTTTTTGTGGAACAAGGATTGGAAAGCATCAGTGGAAAGGAAAAATTGTTTTCCCATATTAACTCTTACAGGAGAGAATTTCCCTTCCTTAGGGGTAGATTTCATCTCACTTCCTGTTGTCTCCTTCCGTTTGCAAGTAGGAGTCGTTTGTAAGTTAGATGTTTGAAAGTAGGGTCCTGCCCTATATACTCAGCAGAAATTTGGGCCTTAGGTGTTGCTGTGGCCAAAACACTGTAAGCCCTCACAGGGCCCTGCTGTGAAATATTAGATCAAGAATTGTAATTACATGCCCCTGTTGAACAGGAGCTGAAAAATTAGGCCTTAGGCACTGGTGCTGGTGCCACAACACTGCAACCCCTCACAGACACTCTAGTTGAAACGCAGGAACAAGCCCAGCTGCAAAGTATTGCATCAAAAATTGTAATTACACGCCCCTGTTAGACAGGGGCTGAAAAATTGGGTCTTAGGCACTGGTGCTGGTGCCACAACACTGCAACCCCTCACAGACACTCTAGTTGAAACGCAGGAACAAGCCCTGCTGCAAAGTATTGCATCAAAAATTGTAATTACACGCCCCTGTTAGACAGGGGCTGAAAAATTGGGTCTTAGGCACTGGTGCTGGTGCCACAACACTGCAACCCCTCACAGACACTCTAGTTGGAATGCAGGAACAAGCCCTGCTGCAAAGTATTGCATCAAAAATTGTAATTACACGCCCCTGTTAGACAGGGGCAGAAAAATTGGGTCTTAGGCACTGGTGCTGGTGCCACAACACTGCAACCCCTCACAGACACTCTAGTTGGAATGCAGGAACGAGCCCTGCTGCAAAGTATTACATCAAAAATTGTAATTACACGCCCCTGTTAAACAGGGGCTGAAAAATTGTGCCTTAGGCACTGGTGGTGGCGCCCAGAACCAAAAATGTTCTTACAAGCTATCAGCGTGATGATTGAGGAGGAAGAGGATAATTACTCAGGGATAGTCACTCAGCATCAGCATAGGCAGTCTTTGAAGGGATCTGAGATTTCAAAAAAAATTATTCGGTTACATCTGCATCAGGTGCTTGGTAGCTGGTGGTGATCCAAGACTGATTCATTTTTATGAAGGTCAGCCGATCGACCGAGTCGGTGGACAGACGCACCCTGTGATCGGTTACCACGCCTCCAGCAGCACTGAATGTGCGTTCCGAAAGAACGCTGGATGCAGGACAGGCCAGTAGCTCAATTGCATACTGTGCAAGCTCTGGCCAGTGATCCATCCTCAAGACCCAGTAACCCAGAGGATTTTCGGTGGGAAAGGTGTCCAAGTCTGATCTTGCCCCTAGGTATTCCTGCACCATGTAAAACAGACGCTGGCGATGGTTGCTGGAACCGATCATACCTTGGGGCTGCGGACCAAAAAATTGTCTGAACGCATCGGTCAGACGGCCACCTTCTCCACCGCTCCTTCTTTGACTGACCGAAGCCTCAGCAACACGTTGTCCAGAAACAGGAGTTTGTAACCTCCCAGTCTCTGGGAACGCGTTGCACAGACCTTTCTGCAAGGCCTCCCGAAGATGTTTCATCCTCTGCTCCCTCTGCGATGGCAAGATAAGGTCCGCAACCTTACCCTTGTAACGTGGATCAAGGAGGGTTGCCAGCCAGTATTGGTCCTTCTCCTTGATACCACGAATACGAGGATCCTTACGCAGGCTTTGCAGGATCAGGGAGGCCATGCAGCGTAGGTTTGCTGAGGCATTCGGTCCGGAGTCCTCTGGGTCACTAAGGACAACAACGTCCGCAGCCACCTCCTCCCAGCCACGTACAAGTCCATGTGTTCCTTGGGACTGATCCCTTAAAGACTGCTGATGCTGAGTGCCAGGCTCCACCTCCATACTGACACAATCTTCCTCCTCCTCCTCCTCCTCCTCCTCGTCCTCTTCCTGTGTGATCGGCGGGCACGCAGGAACACTGTCTGGATAAAGGGGGCCTTGAGAGCTAAGGAAGTCCTCCTCTTCCTGCCTCTGTTCTGCCTCAAGTGCCCTGTCCATTATCCCACGCAGCGTGTGCTCCAACAGGTGGACAAGGGGGACAGTGTCACTGATGCATGCACTGTCAGTGCTCACCATCCTCGTGGCCTCCTCGAATGGTGACAGGACAGTGCATGCATCCCTGATCATGGCCCACTGGCGTGGGGAAAAAAAACCAAGGTCCCCTGACCCTGTCCTGGTGCCATAGTCGCACAGGTACTCATTGATGGCCCTCTGCTGCGTGTGCAGCCGCTGCAGCATGGCCAACGTCGAGTTCCACCTGGTGGGCATGTCACAGATTAGGCGGTTCTTGGGCAGGTTAAACTCCTTTTGGAGGTCCGTCAGCCGAGCACTGGCATTATATGACCGGCGGAAATGCACACAGACTTTCCTGGCCTGCCTCAGGACATCCTGTAAGCCCGGGTACCTGCCCAAGAACCGCTGCACCACCAAGTTAAGGACGTGAGCCAAACAGGGCACATGGGTCAGTTGTCCCTGTCGGAGGGCAGAGAGGAGGTTGGTGCCATTGTCGCAAACCACCATTCCTGCCTTAAGTTGGCGTGGCGTCAACCACCTCTGAACCTGCCCCTGCAGAGCTGACAGAACCTCTGCCCCAGTGTGGCTCCTGTCCCCCAAGCACACCAGCTCAAGCACCGCATGGCATCTTTTGGCCTGCGTACTTGCGTAGCCCCTTGAACGCCTACGGAGCACCGCTGGTTCCGAGGAAGAGGCCATGGAGGAAGAAGAAGAGGAGGGGGTGGAGGAGAGAGGTGTGTCACAATCAGCATTTTGGAGGCGTGGTGGCGGAACAACCTCCAACACTACTGCACCTTGTCCTGCATCCTTCCCAGCTGCCAGCAGAGTCACCCAATGCGCCGTGAAACTTAAGTAACGTCCCTGTCCATGCCTGCTGGACCATGAGTCAGCGGTAATATGCACCTTACCGCTGACCGCCCTGTCCAGCGAGGCATGGACATTGCCTTCCACATGCCGGTAGAGAGCCGGAATCGCCTTCCGTGAGAAAAAGTGGCGTTTGGGTACCTGCCACTGAGGAACCGCACATTCCACAAACTCACGGAAGGGGGCAGAGTCTACCAACTGAAAAGGCAGCAGTTGAAGTGCTAGCAATTTTGCCAAGCTAGCATTCAACCGCTGGGCATGTGGATGGCTGGGAGCAAACTTCTTTCGGCGGTGCAGCAGCTGGGGCAGGGAAATTTGCCTGGTACAATCTGACGTCGGTGTACCAAAAGCAGATTGCCCATAAGTACTTGGCTGTGACACACCTAATTCTACACCTTCATTCCTCTCACTGCAGGTCGCAGAGAGGACTGAAGGTCTAGTGGGGTTGGAAATCTCAGCTGATGAGGAGCAAGGAGAGATCGTCTTTGTTCTTTGGTGTGGGTCTTTTAGATACGCTTGCCAACGAACTGCATGGCAGGTCAACATATGTCTGGTCAAGCATGTGGTACCCAAGCGGGAGATGTTTTGGCCACGCGAGATACGCTTGAGACATATATTGCAAATAGCAGCGGTGCGATCTGATGCACTCGTCTCAAAAAAGGCCCACACCAAAGAACTTTTTGAATAACGCGCAGAGACTGCAGCGCCCTGCACATGTGGAGCTTTGGGGTGTGATGCAGTCAATGTGCTGCCCTTAGGCTGGCCCCTGGAGGGCATCCTGCCTAGTTGGTGATGTGCCACCTCCTCCTCCTCCTCCTCCTCCTCCTCCTCCTCCTCCTCTCTCCTATCAGGCACCCACGTTGAGTCAGTGACCTCATCATCCCCTCCCTCCTCATCACTGGAGCAAACCTGGCAGTATGCTGCAGCAGGGGGAGCATGACTGCCAGATTGCTGTCCTTCTTGGGCACCCCCTCTGTCCGTGCTCATGTTACTGCCTTCATTGAGCTCAGTATCATCATCAGAGCCTTCCAAACGCTGGGCATCCTCCTGGAGCATGTACCCAACACTGTGGTCAAACAGTTCGAGGGAATCCTCAGGAGGACATGGTGGGGCTAGGGAAGGAGTCACTGATGACATTGAGCTGAGGGAAGAGGCCGCTGCTTTGCCAGACAAAGCACCCTGGGCATGGGTGAGAGAGGATGAGGAGGATGAGGACGGCTTGGTCATCCACTCGACCAAGTCTTCCGCATGTTGCGGCTCAACACGGCCAGCTGCCGAAAAAAAGGCCAAGCGTGTCCCATGGCCACGTGCTGATGAGGATGCACCGTCTCCACGACCAGCACTAGACACAGAGCCTGCTTGCCCTCTCTTATTGGCTTGTGACTGTCTGCCTCTCCTTCTTGGCCTTCCAGACATACTAATGGCCTGTAGCTGCACTAAGCTGGGATAGAACACCTGTAATTTTCTTCAGGTAGCTTTATATACTGTAACCAGACAAGCCTGCCTGTCAGTAGGAAGATAACAGGAACGGATCTAGCTGAACACTGTGAGCAGGACGTACTGCACTAAATGTATATAGCAGGAACGGATCTAGCTGAACACTGTGAGCAGCACGCACTGCACTGAATGTAAATAGCAGGAACGGATCTAGCTGAACACTGTGAGCAGGACGCACTGTACTGAATGTAAATAGCAGGAACGGATCTAGCTGAACACTGTGAGCAGGACACACTGCACTGAATGTAAATAACAGGAACGGATCTAGCTGAACACTGTGAGCAGGACACACTGTACTAAATGTAAATAGTCTAGCTGCCTGACCGTGGTACTAATAGGATCAAAAAGAACACCTGTAATTTTCTTTAGGTAGCTTTATATACTGTAACCAGACAAGCCTGCCTGTCAGTAGAAAGATAACAGGAACGGATCTAGCTGAACACTGTGAGCAGGACGCACTGCACTGAATGTAAATAGCAGGAACGGATCTAGCTGAACACTGTGAGCAGCACGCACTGCACTGAATGTAAATAGCAGGAACGGATCTAGCTGAACACTGTGAGCAGGACGCACTGCACTGAATGTAAATAGCAGGAACGGATCTAGCTGAACACTGTGAGCAGGACGCACTGCACTGAATGTAAATAACAGGAACGGATCTAGCTGAACACTGTGAGCAGGACACACTGTACTAAATGTAAATAGTCTAGCTGCCTGACCGTGGTACTAATAGGATCAAAAAGAACACCTGTAATTTTCTTCAGGTAGCTTTATATACTGTAACCAGACAAGCCTGCCTGTCAGTAGGAAGATAACAGGAACGGATCTAGCTGAACACTGTGAGCAGGACGTACTGCACTAAATGTATATAGCAGGAACGGATCTAGCTGAACACTGTGAGCAGCACGCACTGTACTGAATGTAAATAGCAGGAACGGATCTAGCTGAACACTGTGAGCAGGACACACTGCACTGAATGTAAATAACAGGAACGGATCTAGCTGAACACTGTGAGCAGGACACACTGTACTAAATGTAAATAGTCTAGCTGCCTGACCGTGGTACTAATAGGATCAAAAAGAACACCTGTAATTTTCTTCAGGTAGCTTTATATACTGTAACCAGACAAGCCTGCCTGTCAGTAGGAAGATAACAGGAACGGATCTAGCTGAACACTGTGAGCAGGACGCACTGCACTGAATGTAAATAGCAGGAACGGATCTAGCTGAACACTGTGAGCAGCACGCACTGCACTGAATGTAAATAGCAGGAACGGATCTAGCTGAACACTGTGAGCAGGACGCACTGCACTGAATGTAAATAGCAGGAACGGATCTAGCTGAACACTGTGAGCAGGACGCACTGCACTGAATGTAAATAGCAGGAACGGATCTAGCTGAACACTGTGAGCAGCACGCACTGCACTGAATGTAAATAGCAGGAACGGATCTAGCTGAACACTGTGAGCAGCACGCACTGCACTGAATGTAAATAGCAGGAACGGATCTAGCTGAACACTGTGAGCAGGAAGCACTGTACTGAATGTAAATAGCAGGAACGGATCTAGCTGAACACTGTGAGCAGGACACACTGCACTGAATGTAAATAGTCTAGATAGAAGATAACAGGAACGGATCTAGCTAAACTGAATACAGTGTATATATATATATGCAACACCTGGGATGCATATATATACACAATACACTGTAAGTGCAGCTAACTGACTGACTGTTCTGCCTAATCTATCTAACTCAAATCAAACACTGTCTCTCTGTCTATCTCTTTCAACGCCGGAACACACACTACACAGGGCCGCCGTGCAGGCGGCCTTATATAGTGTGGGGCGTGTACTAAATCCCCTGAGCCATAATTGGCCAAAGCCTCCTTGGCTTTGGCCAATTACGGCTCTCTGTTCAGGCGGCGCTGTGATTGGCCAAGCATGCGGGTCATAGTGCATGCTTGGCCAATCATCAGCCAGCAATGCACTGCGATGCCGCAGTGAATTATGGGCCGTGACGCGCCACACGAATTTGGCGCGAACGGCCCATATCGTTCGCAATTCGACGGACGGTCGAACAGCCGATGTTCGAGTCGAACATGGGTTCGACTCGAACACGAAGCTCATCCCTAATCTCAATACTTTGTTATATATCCTTTGTTGGCAATGACAGAGGTCAAACATTTTCTGTAAGTCTTTACAAGGTTGCCACACACTGTTGCTGGTATGTTGGCCCATTCCTCCATGCAGATCTCCTCTAGAGCAGTGATGTTTTGGGGCTGTCGATGGGCAACACGGACTTTCAACTCCCTCCAAAGGTTTTCTATGGGGGTTGGGTTCTGGAGACTGACTAGGCCACTCCAGGACCTTGAAATGCTTCTTACAAAGACACTCCTTTGTTGCCCGGGCAGTGTGTTTGGGATCATTGTCATGCTGAAAGACCCAGCCACGTTTCATCTTCAATGCCCTTGCTGATGGGAGGAGGTTTGCACTCAAAATCTCACGATACATAGCCCCATTCATTTTTTCATGTACACGGATCAGTTGTCCTGTTCCCTTTGCAGAGAAACAGCCCAAAAGCATGATGTTGCCACCCCCATGCTTCACAGTAGGTATGGTGTTCTTTGGTTGCAACTCAACATTCTCTCTCCTCCAAACACGACGAGTTGTGTTTCTACCAAAAAGTTCTACTTTGGTTTCATCTGACCATATGACATTCTCCCAATCCTCTTCTGGATCATCCAAATGCTCTCTAGCAAACCTCAGAAGGGCCCAGACATGTACTGGCTTAAGCAGGGGGACACGTCTTGCACTGCAGCATCTGAGTTCCTGGGGGTGTAGTGTGTTACTGATGGTAGCCTTTGTTACGTTGGTCCCAGCTCTCTGCAGGTCATTCACTAGGTTCGTTTCTGGTGTCCTTCGACAGCTCTTTGGTCTTCACCATAGTGGAGTTTGGAGTGTGACTGAGGTTGTGGACAGGTGTCTTTTATACTGATAACAAGTTCAAACAGGTGCCATTAATACAGGTAATGAGTGGAGGACAGAGGAGCCTCTTAAAGAAGAAGATACAAGTCTGTGAGAGCCAGAAATCTTGCTTGTTTGTAGTTGACCAAATACTTATTTTCCACCATAATTTGCAAATAAATTCTTTCAAAAATCAGACAATCTGATTTTTGGATTTGTTTCCACATTTTGTCTCTCATAGTTGAGGTATACCTATGATGACAATTACAGGCCTCTCTTATCTTTTTAAGTGGGAGAAATTGCACAATTGGTGGCTGACTAAATACTTTTTTGCCCCACTGTATATAGATAGCCATCTAAGGAACTTACCCACATACATCAGACTGTTACTGACTTTCAGGGAGACCTGAGCATTGTTACACTAAAGCCCATCCTGCTTTATCCATAGAGAGACATGTGATCCTAGAAATTAAATTTGGATTTCCCAGATATCAAGTAAAGGTAGAATAAATGTTACAAAAATATGAATCTGTAAGACAAATAACCACGCTAAGCTCCACAAAGCCTCAATAAAACCATAGGTCATTCAATTGTATATATCTGAAAACCTGTATAAATAATATATATCGATTAGGCCAGACTTGTGTGTGGGGGATGAGGCCTCATAGTCCCCCTGTTGATTGGCATTGCTGGACGCACAGGTGGACATGTCTGTCATCAAGAAAGCACGAGATGCTAGAGGTGTGGATTCGTTTGGCGGCTGGTGTCTCCTGCCGCCATCTTGTTGGAGCCTCCTCCGCAGTGGCCATGAAGGTCATCTTCTGCAGTGGCGAGGGCTCTCTGTTGCATCACGGCACGTCCCAGAGGTGTGCGGGAGGAGAGGAGTCAGGGGGGGCGTGAATGCAAGCTGAAGGCCGGCGCTTGATATTTTCCACCAGGAACAGAGCATGGCCATACTAGTAGGCAGTGGCCACGCCCTCAATTTTATCTTGAAAACCTGCTCCAGAGTGCTCTGGACCTCAGACTGGGGCGAAGGTCAGGGCCGTCTTTAGCGCAGGGCAAATAGGACAGCTGCTCAGGGCCCAATCATTGTTGGGGGGCCCAAAGCAGCTGCCAATTGAGCCCACACTGCTGCCTGTCGGAGTTCCGCCACTTTTTGGCTTGGCTGCTTATTACTGCCAGTTGTAAATACAGGAACACTGCTTCTGTATTTACAAGTGACAGCGCTCCTCTGTCAGCAGCCGTGCAGATCCCTCCCTGCTCTAAACATCTCTATATGAGAGCAGAGGAGTGAGAGCCGAGGGGGGGTGGGGAATGCACACAGGCACAAGCTCCTTGTCAAGCCAGCAGCCTGCACGACCATGGACATCCTGCAAGTTTAGTGGCTCTTCTGTAGCTAGCTGCACGCTGAGGCTTTCTAGATGCTGGGAGAGGATTTCGGGAGGGAGAAAAGCTATACACTGGAGGAGGGTGTGAGCTCTGAACTGGAATCTAGGGGGAGAGCTTTGTACTTAGGGGGATGGAGAACTTGGATGTCAACCCTGCACGTCGCACATAGCGCACCCCTAAACCCAGCATTCCATATGTAGCGCACCCCTCAACCCAGCATTCCATATGTAGCGTACCCCCTCAACCCAGCATACCATATGTAGCGCACCCCTCAACCCAGCATTCCATACTTAATACAGCCCTCAACTCAGCATTCCATACGTAGCGCACCCTTCAACCCAGCATTCCATACTTAGCACACCCCTCAACCCAGCATTCCATACTTGGCACACCCCTCAACCCAGCATTCTATTTGTAGAGCACCCCTCAATCCAGCATTCCATATGTAGCACATCCCTCCTGAACAACCAGGCTATTTCAAATAAAAAGATCCAAATACAGAAGATATGAAACGAATTCTGAAAACGAATAGCTCCCAGCTCCCTTCTCCTGTGTCTGGACGTCTCCCTTGCCTCGTGGTCACTTCCCTGCTCTTGGGCAGCCTCCTGGTATGCTGGAGTGTGTAGTCTGCCCCTAGGGATTTCACATGGGGCTGTCTGTGTCCGGAACTACATGTCCCAATATCTTTTGCTGCTGCAGTCCTGCATTATGATTGTCTCTCTCCCCCTAAAAATGAGAAAGCAGTGGAGGTAGCAGAGTGGGAGGCAGTGTCCTTACGAGCCACTCTCTGTTACAAGCAGCACAGGGAGGAGAGGGAGGGGGAGAAATCCCCCACAGCTGCGACTCTGCCTGTGTGTCACTCAGAGCCTGTCAGCGCTGCCTATATACTCACTGGCCACTTTATTGGGTACACCTATTCAATTGCTTGGTAACACAAATTGCTAATCAGTCAATCACATGGCAGCAACTCAATGCATTTAGGCATCTAGACGTGGTGAAGACGACTTGCTGAAGTTCAAACCAAGCATCAGAATGGGGAAGAAAGGATATTTAAGTGACTTTGATCATGGCACGGTTGTTGGTCCCAGACGAACTGGTCTGAGTCTTTCCAAAACTGATGATCTACTGGTATTTTCATGCCCAACCATCTCTAGGCTTTACAGAGAATGGCCTGAAAAAAGAGAAAATATCCAGTGAGTGGTTGTTGTGTGGAGGAAAATGCTTTGTTGAGGTCAGAGGAGAATGGGCAAACTGGACTTCTATCAAAGGTTCACGCTGGTGGTGTAATGGTGTGGGGGATATTTTCTTGGCACACTTTGGGCCCCTTAATACCAACTGAGAATTGTTTAAATGTCATGGCCTACCTGAGTATTGTTGCTGACCATTTCAATCCCTTTTTGACTGCACTGTACACATCATCTGATGGCTATTTCCAGAAGGATAATGCACCATGTCACAAAGCTCAAATCATCTCAAATTGGTTTCTTGAACATGACAATGAGTTCACTGTACTCCAATGGCCTCCATAGTCATCAGATCTGAATATAATAGAGCACCTTTGGGATGTGGTGGAATGGGAGATCCGCATCATGGATGTGCAGCCGACAAATCTGCAGCAACTGTGTGATGCTATCATGTCAATATGGACCATGTCTGAGGAATGTTTCCAACACCTTGATGAATCTATGCCATGAAGAAAGGCAGTTCTGAAGGCAAAAGGGGGTCCAATCGCTCTCTCCTCTCGCCTGCAGCCCTCACTGGCTGACACAGGCATTCGCGTTACTGGACCAGAGAGGCTATAAATAGATAAGTATATACATCTTTTTTGTATATACATCTTTTTTACACAGGTTAGTCAGCAAAGGTGTTAGGAGCGGGGAGGAAGCATTTAGAAGATTAGGTTTATCCTGGAATTCTACTTTAACTATGTAGCACTACCCCCATAGGGGTTGCAGGTGATAAAGTTCCCCACTAGGGATGAGCCGAACACCCCCCGGTTCGCTTTGCACCAGAACCTACGAACGGACCAATAATTCGCACAAACTTTAGAACCCCATTGAAGTCTATGGGACTCGAACTTTCTAAATCAAAAGTGCTAATTTTAAAGGCTAATTTGCATGGTATTGTCCTAAAAAGGGTTTGGGGACCGGGGTCCTGCCTCAGGGAACATGTATCAATGCAAAAAAAAGTTTTAAAAACGTCAGTTTTTTCGGGAGCAGTGATTTTAACCACTTCAGCCCCGGAAGAATTTACCCCCTTCCTGACCAGAGCACTTTTTGCGATTCTGCACTGCTAGTTTTATGACAAATTTATTAATATATTTTTTTTTTAAATGGCGGCGATCAGCGATTTTTATTGTGACTGCGACATTATGGCGGACACATCGGACATTTTTGACACATTTTTGGGACCATTGTCATTTATACAGCAATCAGTGCTATACAAATGCACTGATTCCTGTGTAAATGACACTGGCAGTGAATTGGTTAACCACTAGGTGGCAGTGTAGGGGTTAAGTGTGTCCTAGGGGCGTGTTTCTAACTGTGGGGGGTGTGGCTGTGTGTGACACGTCACTGTTCTCTGCTCCGATGACAGGGAGCAGAGAACAGTGACACTGTCACTAGGCAGAACGGGGAGATGCTTGTTTACGTTAGCATCTCCCCATTCTTCCTCCCCGTTAAGGGCGATCGCGGGCGACTTAAAGGGGAACGTACAGGTATGTGATTCTGCCTGTATGTGCCCTTCTGCCACAGTATATCTGCGTGAGGCGGTCGGCAAGCGGTTAATGATGCGTAAAGTGAAAAAAAAAAGGTGAAATATTCCTTTAAATATCGTACCTCGGGGGTGTCTATAGTATGCCTGTAAAGTGGCGCGTGTTTCCCGTGCTTAGAACAGTCCCTGCACAAAATGACATTTTTAAAGGAATAAAAGCCATTTAAAATTGCTTACGGGTTTAATGTAATGTCAGGTTCCGGCAATATGGATTAAAATCAGTTCGACAAATGGCATGGGTACCCCCCCAGTCCATTACCAGGCCCTTTGGGTCTTGTATGGATATTAATGGGAACCCCGCACCCAAATTAAAAAAGGAAAGGCTTGGGGCCCCCAGGCCCTATATACTCTGAACAGCAGTATACAGGCAGTGCAAACAAGGCAGGTACTGTAGGTTTGTTGTTAAGTAGAATCTGTTTGTAATTTTGAACTGGTACATTTTTAAAGTGTAGCTCCAGCCAAAAAATCTATTTTAAGCTTTTTAGAAAACATAGGGAAGGGTTATCACCCCTGTGACATTTGTTTTGCTGTCTGTGCACCTCTTCAGATTTCACCTCACTTTCTGTCCCAATGACAAATGTTTTTTGACAATTTGGGGTTTTTAGTGAGTAGATTTCATCTCACTTCCTGTTGTCTCCTTCCATTTGCAAGTAGGAGTCGTTTGTAAGTTGGATGTTTGAAAGTAGGGGCCTGCCATGTATACTCTGCAGAAATTGGACCTTAGGTGTTGGTGTTGCCACAACACTGTAAGCCCTCACAGTTACTCTTGGTGGGCGCAGGAACGGGCCCTGCTGTGAAATATTAGATCAAGAATTGTAAATACATGCCCCTGTTGAACAGGGTCAGAAAAATTGGGCCTTTGGTGGTGGTGGTGTTGGTGCCACAACACTGTAAGTCCTCACAGTTACTCTTGGTGGGAGCTGAAACAGGCCCTGCTGTGAAATATTAGATCAAGAATTGTAATTACATGCACCTGTTAAACAGTGGCAGAAAAATTGGGCCTTTGGTGGTGCTGGTGCCACAGCACTGTAAGTCCTCACAGTTACTCTTGGTGGGCGCAGAAACGGGCCCTGCTGTGAAATATTAGATCCAGAATTGTAATTACATGTCCCTGTTGAACAGTGGCAGAAAAATTGGGCCTTAGGCACTGGTGCCACAACACTTCAATCCCTCACAGATACTCTAGTTGGGGTGCAGGAATGAGCCCTCCTGCAAAATATTGCATCAGAAATTGTTATTACACACCCCTGTTAAACAGGGGCAGAAAAATTGGGCCATAGGCACTGGTGCTGGTGCCACAACACTGCAACCCCTCACAGATACTCTAGTTGGAGCGCAGGAACGAGCCCTGCTGCAAAGTATTGCATTAAAAATTGTAATTACACGCCCCTGTTAAACAGGGGCTGAACAATTGGGCCTTAGGCACTGGTGCTGGTGCCACAACACTGCAACCCCTCACAAATACTCTAGCTGAGCACAGCAACGAACCCTCCTTGCAAAATATGGCATCACAAAATTGTAATTACATGCCCCTGTTAAACAGGGGCTGAAAAATTGGGCCTTAGTCACTGGTGGCGGTGCCCAGAACCAAAAAATATTCTTACAAGCTATCAGTATGATCATTGAGGAGGAAGAGGATAGTCACTCAGCATAACAGGATAGTCACTCAGCATCAGCATAGGCAGTCTTGAAGGGAGCTGACATTTCAAAAAAAAATTATTCAGTTACATCAGCATCAGGTGCTTGGTAGCTGGTGGTGATCCAAGACTGATTCATTTTTATGAAGGTCAGTCGATCGACCGAGTCGGTGGACAGGCGCACCCTGTGATCGGTTACAAAGCCTCCAGCAGCACTGAATGTGCCTTCCAAAAGAACGCTGGATGCAGGACAGGCCAGTAGCTCAATTGCATACTGTGCAAGCTCTGGCCAGTGATCCATTATCAATGAATGAATGAATGAATGAATAACTTGTAAAGCGCTGCAAATTGCGAACTGAATCGCCTCAAGGCGCTAGATGTATTCTCTGTAGCCAGCTTCTAGAAAAGGAAGGTCCCTCAAGACACAGTAACCCAGAGGATTTTCTTTGGGAAAGGTGTCCAAGTCAAATCTTGCCCCTAGGTATTCCTGCACCATGTAAAACAGACGCTGGCGATGGTTGCTGGAACCGATCATACCTTGGGGCTGCTGACTAAAAAAATTGTCTGAACCCATCAGTCAGACGGCCACCTTCTCCACTGCTCATTCTTTGACTGACCGAAGCCTCAGTAACACGTTGTCCAGGAACAGGAGTTTGGAACCTCCCAGTCTCTGGGAATGCGTTGCACATACCTTTCTGCAAGGCCCCCCAAAGATGTTTCATCCTCTGCTCCCTCTGCGATGGCAAGATAAGGTCCGCAACCTTACCCTTGTAACATGGATCAAGGAGGGTTGCCAGCCAGTATTGATCCCTCTCCTTGATACCAAGAATACGAGGATCCTTCCGCAGGCTTTGCAGGATCAGGGAGGCCATGCAGCGTAGGTTTGCTGAGACATTCAGTCCGGAGTCCTCTGGGTCACTAAGGACGACATGATCCGCAGCCACCTCCTCCCAGCCACGTACAAGTCCATGGGTTTCTTGGGACTGTAAATGATCCCTTAACCACTTCAGTACCCGGCCATTGTCAAATGACGTCCACAGATGGGATCTCCTATCCTGGGTGGACGTCATATGACGGCCTGGGCTTCCCGGCCGCCTAGGGGGCGCGCGCGTGCCGCCGGGGGCGCGCGCCTGCTGCGTTGCTCGGGACCTGGGGCGTGTGCCCGGCGGCCGTGATGTCCGCCGGGCACCCGCGATTGCCCGTTAACAGGAACGGACCATGGATCTGTGTGTGTAAACATAAAGATCCACGTCCTGTCAGTTGAGAGGAGACCGATCTGTGTTCCCAGTACAGCGGAACACTGATCGGTCTCCTCCCCTTGTACGTCCCCACCCCCTATAGTTAGAATCATTCCCTAGGAAACATATTTAACCCCTTGTGTCCCCCTAGTGGTTAACCCCTTCACTGTCTGTCACATTTACACAGTAATCAATGCAATTTTATAGCATTGATCGCTGTATAAATGTGAATGGTCCCAAAAATGCGTCAAAAGTGTCCGATGTGTCCGCCATAATGTCGCAGTCATGAAAAAAATCATGATCGCCGCTATTACTAGTAAAAAAAAAAATGCCATAAATCTATCCCGTATTTTGTAGACACTATAACTTTTGCGCAAACCATTTAATATACGCTTATTGCAATTTTTTTTACCAAAAATATGTAGAAGAATACGTATTGGCCGAAACTGAGGAAAAAATTAGTTTTTTTTAAAAAAAAAGGGATATTTATTATAGCAAAAAGTAAAAAATATTGTGTTTTTTTTAAATTGTCGCTCTTCTTTTGTTTATAGCGCAAAAAATAAAAAACGCAGAGGTGATCAAATACCACCAAAAGAAAGCTCTATTTGTGGGGAAAAAAGGACGTCAATTTTTTTGGGTACAATGTCGCATGACCGCGCAATTGTTGTTTAAAGTGCGACAGCGCTGAAAACTGAAAATTGGCCTGGGAAGGAAGGGGGTAAAAATGCCCTGTATTGAACCAGTTAAAGACTTCTGCTTATGCTGAGTTCCAGGCTCCACCTCCATGCTGACACAATACTCCTCCTCCTCCTCCTCTTCCTGTGTGATCGGCGGGCACACAGGACCACTGTCTGGATAAAGGGGGCCTTGAGAGCTAAGGAAATCCTCCTCTTCCTGCCTCTGTTCTGCCTCAAGTGCCCTGTCCATTATTCCATGCAGCGTGTGCTCCAACAGGTGGACAAGAGGGACAGTGTCACTGATGCATGCACTGTCACTGCTCACCATCCTTGTGGCCTCCTCAAATGGTGACAGGACAGTGCATGCATCCCTGATCATGGCCCATTGGCGTGGAGAAAAAAAAACAAGCTCCCCTGACCCTGTCCTGGTGCCATACTCACACAGGTACTCATTGATGGCCCTCTGCTGCGTGTGCAGCCGCTGCAGCATGGCCAATGTTGAGTTCCACCTGGTGGGCATGTCACAGATTAGGCAGTTCTTGGGCAGGTTAAATTACTTTTGGAGGTCAGCCAGCCAAGCACTGGCATTATATGACTGGCGGAAATGCACACAGACTTTCCTGCCCTGCCTCAGGACATCCTCTAAGCCCGGTTACCTGCCCAAGAACCGCTGCACCACCAAGTTAAGGACGTGAGCCAAACAGGGCACATGAGTCAGCTGTCCCTGTTGGAGGGTGGAGAGGAGGTTGGTGCCATTGTTGCAAACCACCATTCCTGCCTTAAGCTGGCATGGCGTCAGCCACCTCTGAGCCTGCCCCTGCAGAGCTGACAGAATCTCTGCCCCAATGTGGCTCCTGTCCCCCAAGCACACCAGCTCAAGCACTGCATGGCCTACGGAGCACCGCTGGTTCCAAGGACAAAGCACAGGAAGAGCCATGGAGGAAGAAGAAGAGGAGGCGGTGGAGGAGAGAGATGTGTCAGAATCATCAGTAGTAGCATTTTGGAGGCGTGGTGGCGGAACAACCTCCAACACTACCGCACCTTGTCCTGCATCCTTCCCAGCTGCCAGCAGAGTCACCCAGTGCGCCGTGAAAGATAGGTAACATCCCTGTCCATGCCTGCTGGACCATGAGTCAGCAGTAATATGCACCTTACCACTGACTGCCCTGTCCAGCGAGGCCAAGACATTGCTTTCCACATGCCAGTAGAGAGCCGGAATTGACTTCCATGAGAAAAAGTGGCGTTTGGGAACCTGCCACTGAGGAACCACACATTCCACAAACTCACGGAAGGGGGCAGAGTCTACCAACTGAAAAGGCAGCAGTTGAAGTGCTATCAACTTAGCCAAGCTAGCATTCAACCGCTGGGCATGTGGATGACTGGAAGCGAACTTCTTTTGGTGGTGCAGAAGCTGGAGCAGGGAAATTTGCCTGGTACAATCTGACGTTGGTGTACCAATAGCAGGTTGCCCGCAAGTACTTGGCTGTGACACACCTAATTCTACACCTTCATTCCTCTCAGTGCAGTTAACAGAGAGGACTGAAGGTATAGTGGGGTTGGAGATCCCAGCTGATGAGGAGCAAGGAGAGGTTATCTTTGTTCTTTGGTGTGGGTCTTTTACGTATGCTTGCCAACAAACTGCATGGCAGGTCAACATATGTCTGGTCAAGCATATGGTGCCCAAGCGGGTGATGTTTTGGCCACACGAGATACGCTTGAGACATATTTTGCAAATAGCAGCGGAGGGAACTGAAGCACTCATCTCAAAAAAGGCCCACACCAAAAAACTTTTAAAATAACGCACACAGACAGCAGCGCCCTGCACATGCGGAGCTCTGCAGTGTGATGCAGTCGGTGTGCTGCACTTAAGCTGGCCCCTGGAGGGCATCCTGCCTCATTGGTGATGTGCCTCCTCCTCCTCTCTCCTATCAGGCACCCACGTGGAGTCAGGGACCTCATCATCCCCTCCCTCCTCATCACTGGAGCAAACCTGGCAGTATGCTGCAGCTGGGGGAACATGACTGCCAGATTGCTGTCCTTCTAGGGCACCCACTCTGGGCTCACGTTACTGCCTTCCTCTAGCTAAGTACCATCATCGGAGCCTTCAAAACGCCGGGCATCCTCCTGGAGCATGTACCCAACACTGTGGTCCAACAGTTCGGAGGACTCCTCAGGAGGACATGGTGGGGGTAGGGAAGAAGTGACTGATGCCACTGAGCCCGAAGGAAGTGGCTGCATTGGCAGCTGCTTTGCCAGACAAAGAGCCGGGGTGAGAGAGGATGAGGAGGATGAGGATGGCTTGGTCATCCACTCTACCAAGTTTCCGCATGTTGCGGCTCA
Source organism: Lithobates clamitans (assembly GCA_037952925.1). Classification (NCBI taxonomy): domain Eukaryota; kingdom Metazoa; phylum Chordata; class Amphibia; order Anura; family Ranidae; genus Lithobates; species Lithobates clamitans. The sequence continues at coordinate 721,676 of JBBGZY010000350.1, read as the reverse complement.
ACACGCCCAGCTGCCGAAAAAAAGGACAAGCGTGTCCCACGGCCACGTGCCGATGGGGATGCACCGTGTCCATGGCCAGCACTGTTGCCTCTAGACACATAGTCTGCTTGCCCTCTTTTATTGGCTTACGACTGTCTGCCTCTCCTTGTTGGCCTTCCAGACATACTAATGGCCTGCAGTGAGATGTAGCTGCACAAAACTGGGATGTATATATATGCTGATTATACTGTAGCTAGCAGAATGCCTGCCTGTGGTATTAATAGGATCAGAAGGAGAACACCAGCACTTGTCTTCAGGTAGCTATAGGTGCAACTGTGCAGGGTACACAGTACACTAACTGTAAATACTTCAAGCTGCCTGCCTGTGGTATTAATAGATTCAGAAGAAGAACACCGGCACTTGTCTTCAGGTAGCTCTAGGTGCAACTGTGCAGGGTACACAGTACACTAACTATAAATACTTCAAGCTGCCTGTGGTATTAATAGGATCAGAAGAAGAACACCAGCACTTGTCTTCAGGTAGCTATAGGTGCAACTGTGCAGTGTACACAGTACACTAACAGTAAATACTTCAAGCCGCATGCCTGTGGTATTAATAGGATCAGAAGAAGAACAGCACTTGTCTTCAGGTAGCTATAGGTGCAACTCTGCAGGGTACACAGTACACTAACTGTAAATACTTCAACCTGCCTGCTGGTGGTATTAATATGATCAGAAGAAGAACACCAGCACTTGTCTTCAGGTAGCTATAGGTGCCACTCTGTAGAGTACACAGTACACTAACTGTAAATACTTCAGAGAAGGGGACACTCATAGGAGTACAGACAAAAGAGCTGTGCACCCCAGATAATGAATTAAAAAGACGGGAAACCCCCTAACAGGGCTTTAATGCAGCCAATAATGTGATGTAACACAATACAAAATGGGTAGATGATCGGAGATATTTTTATTGGTACAAAAAATATATATAAATACAGACATTAAAAAGTCAGGACATGAACTGGAGTACAAAAATGATAAAAAGCAATACCAGTGACAGGGGGCAGTGTACAGTAAATTGAACCATAGGCAGCAAAGATACAATAGCACAAGCTCTAAAATGTAGAATACTGATGCGTTTCGACCCCAGTGGGTCTTCTTCAGAGGATAGATATATAACAACTGTAAGTATGTAAACATGCATCAAAAACTCTTTCAAAACAAGAGAAAAGAAAATATATATATATATATGTGCATAAACAAATCCATATATTACATCATTACCAGTCACGGTGCACTCAATGGTTGTAAATGGCCATTGTATGGAGGAGTTGCCCTCTCGTATATCCTTGTCTTCAGGTAGCTATAGGTGCACTTGTCTTCAGGTAGCTATAGGTGCAACTGTGCAGGGTACATAGTACACTAACTGTAAATACTTAAAGCTGCTTGCCTGTGGTATTAATAGGATCAGAAGAAGTACAACAGCACTTGTCTTCAGGTAGCTATAGGTGCAACTGTGCAGGGTACACAGTAAACTAACTGTAAATACTTAAACCTGCCTGTGGTATTAATAGGATCAGAAGAAGAACACCAGCACTTGTCTTCAGGTAGCTATAGGTGCAACTGTGCAGGGTACACAGTAAACTAACTGTAAATACTTAAACCTGCCTGCCTTTGGTATTAATATGATCAGAAGAAGAACAACAGCACTTGTCTTCAGGTAGCTATAGGTGCAACTGTGCAGGGTACACAGTACACTAACTGTAAATACTTCAAGCTGACTGCCTGTGGTATTAATTAGATCAGAAGAAGAACATCACTTGTCTTCAGGTAGCTATAGGTGTAACTGTGCAGGGTACACAGTACACTAACTATAAATACTTCAAGCTGCCTGTGGTATTGATAGGATCAGAAGAAGAACACCAGCACTTGACTTCAGGTAGCTATAGGTGCAACTGTGCATGGTATAAAGTACACTAACTGTAAATACTTCAAGCTGCCTGCCTGTGGTATTAATAGGATCAGAAGGAGAACACCAGCACTTGTCTTCAGGTAGCTATAGGTGCAAATGTGCAGGGTACACAGTACACTAACTGTAAATACTTCAAGCTGCCTGCCTGTGGTATTAATAGGATCAGAAGAAGAACACCAGCACTTGTCTTCAGGTAGCTATAGGTGCAACTGTGCAGGGGTACACAGTACACTAACTGTAAATACTTCAACCTGCCTGCCTGTGGTATTAATAGGATCAGAAGAACACCAGCACTTGTCTTCAGGTAGCTATAGGTGCAACTGTGCAGGGTACACAGTACACTAACTGTAAACACTTCAAGCTGCCTGCCTGAGGTATTAATAGGCTCAAAAGAAGAACAACAGCACTTGTCTATAGGTAGCTATAGGGGCAACTGTACAGGGTACACAGTACACTAACTGTAAATACTTCAAGCTGCCTGCCTCTGGTACTGCTAGGGTCAGAAGAAGAACACCAGCACTTGTCTTCAGGTAGCTATAGGTGCAACTGTGCAGGGTACACAGTACACTAACTGTAAATACTTCAAGCTGCCTGTCTGTGGTATTAATAGGATCAGAAGAAGAACACCAGCACTTGTCTTCAGGTAGCAATAGGTGCAACTGTGTAGGGTACACAGTACACTAACTGTAAATACTTCAAGCTGCCTGCCTGTGGTATTAATAGGATCAGGAGAAAAACACCAGCACTTGTCTTCGAGTAGCTATAGGTGCAACTGTTCAGGGGTGCACAGTACACTAACTGTAAATACTTCAAGCTGTCTGCCTGTGGTATTAATAGGATCAGAAGGAGAACACCAGCACTTGTCTTCAGGTAGCTATAGGTGCAAATGTGCAGGGAACACAGTACACTAACTGTAAATACTTCAAGCTGCCTGCCTGTGGTATTAATAGGATCAGAAGAAGAACAGCACTTGTCTTCAGGTAGCTATAGGTGCAACTCTGCAGGGTACACAGTACACTAACTGTAAATACTTCAACCTGCCTGCTGGTGGTATTAATATGATCAGAAGAAGAACACCAGCACTTGTCTTCAGGTAGCTATAGGTGCCACTCTGTAGAGTACACAGTACACTAACTGTAAATACTTCAGAGAAGGGGACACTCATAGGAGTACAGACAAAAGAGCTGTGCACCCCAGATAATGAATTAAAAAGACGGGAAACCCCCTAACAGGGCTTTAATGCAGCCAATAATGTGATGTAACACAATACAAAATGGGTAGATGATCGGAGATATTTTTATTGGTACAAAAAATATATATAAATACAGACATTAAAAAGTCAGGACATGAAATGGAGTACAAAAATGATAAAAAGCAATACCAGTGACAGGGGGCAGTGTACAGTAAATTGAACCATAGGCAGCAAAGATACAATAGCACAAGCTCTAAAATGTAGAATACTGATGCATTTCGACCCCAGTGGGTCTTCTTCAGAGGATAGATATATAACAACTGTAAGTATGTAAACATGCATCAAAAACTCTTTCAAAACAAGAGAAAAGAAAATATATATATATATGTGCATAAACAAATCCATATATTACATCATTACCAGTCACGGTGCACTCAATGGTTGTAAATGGCCATTGTATGGAGGAGTTGCCCTCTCGTATATCCTTGTCTTCAGGTAGCTATAGGTGCACTTGTCTTCAGGTAGCTATAGGTGCAACTGTGCAGGGTACATAGTACACTAACTGTAAATACTTAAAGCTGCTTGCCTGTGGTATTAATAGGATCAGAAGAAGTACAACAGCACTTGTCTTCAGGTAGCTATAGGTGCAACTGTGCAGGGTACACAGTAAACTAACTGTAAATACTTAAACCTGCCTGTGGTATTAATAGGATCAGAAGAAGAACACCAGCACTTGTCTTCAGGTAGCTATAGGTGCAACTGTGCAGGGTACACAGTACACTAACTGTAAATACTTAAACCTGCCTGCCTTTGGTATTAATATGATCAGAAGAAGAACAACAGCACTTGTCTTCAGGTAGCTATAGGTGCAACTGTGCAGGGTACACAGTACACTAACTGTAAATACTTCAAGCTGACTGCCTGTGGTATTAATTGGATCAGAAGAAGAACGTCACTTGTCTTCAGGTAGCTATAGGTGTAACTGTGCAGGGTACACAGTACACTAACTATAAATACTTCAAGCTGCCTGTGGTATTGATAGGATCAGAAGAAGAACACCAGCACTTGACTTCAGGTAGCTATAGGTGCAACTGTGCATGGTATAAAGTACACTAACTGTAAATACTTCAAGCTGCCTGCCTGTGGTATTAATAGGATCAGAAGGAGAACACCAGCACTTGTCTTCAGGTAGCTATAGGTGCAAATGTGCAGGGTACACAGTACACTAACTGTAAATACTTCAAGCTGCCTGCCTGTGGTATTAATAGGATCAGAAGAAGAACACCAGCACTTGTCTTCAGGTAGCTATAGGTGCAACTGTGCAGGGGTACACAGTACACTAACTGTAAATACTTCAACCTGCCTGCCTGTGGTATTAATAGGATCAGAAGAACACCAGCACTTGTCTTCAGGTAGCTATAGGTGCAACTGTGCAGGGTACACAGTACACTAACTGTAAATACTTCAAGCTGCCTGCCTGAGGTATTAATAGGCTCAAAAGAAGAACAACAGCACTTGTCTATAGGTAGCTATAGGGGCAACTGTACAGGGTACACAGTACACTAACTGTAAATACTTCAAGCTGCCTGCCTGTGGTACTGCTAGGGTCAGAAGAAGAACACCAGCACTTGTCTTCAGGTAGCTATAGGTGCAACTGTGCAGGGTACACAGTAAACTAACTGTAAATACTTCAAGCTGCCTGTCTGTGGTATTAATAGGATCAGAAGAAGAACACCAGCACTTGTCTTCAGGTAGCAATAGGTGCAACTGTGTAGGGTACACAGTACACTAACTGTAAATACTTCAAGCTGCCTGCCTGTGGTATTAATAGGATCAGGAGAAAAACACCAGCACTTGTCTTCGAGTAGCTATAGGTGCAACTGTGCATGGTATAAAGTACACTAACTGTAAATACTTCAAGCTGCCTGCCTGTTGTATTAATAGGATCAGAAGGAGAACACCAGCACTTGTCTTCAGGTAGCTATAGGTGCAAATGTGCAGGGTACACAGTACACTAACTGTAAATACTTAAACCTGCCTGCCTGTGGTATTAATAGGATCAGAAGAAGAACACCAGCACTTGTCTTCAGGTAGCTATTGGTGCAACTGTGCAGGGGTACACAGTACACTAACTGTAAATACTTCAACCTGCCTGCCTGTGGTATTAATAGGATCAGAAGAACACCAGCACTTGTCTTCAGGTAGCTATAGGTGCAACTGTGCAGGGTACACAGTACACTAACTGTAAATACTTCAAGCTACCTGCCTGAGGTATTAATAGGCTCAAAAGAAGAACAACAGCACTTGTCTATAGGTAGCTATAGGGGCAACTGTACAGGGTACACAGTACACTAACTGTAAATACTTCAAGCTGCCTGCCTGTGGTACTGCTAGGGTCAGAAGAAGAACACCAGCACTTGTCTTCAGGTAGCTATAGGTGCAACCGTGCAGGGTACACAGTACACTAACTGTAAATACTTCAAGCTGCCTGTCTGTGGTATTAATAGGATCAGAAGAAGAACACCAGCACTTGTCTTCAGGTAGCAATAGGTGCAACTGTGTAGGGTACACAGTACACTAACTGTAAATACTTCAAGCTGCCTGCCTGTGGTATTAATAGGATCAGGAGAAAAACACCAGCACTTGTCTTCGAGTAGCTATAGGTGCAACTGTTCAGGGGTGCACAGTACACTAACTGTAAATACTTCAAGCTGCCTGCCTGTGGTATTAATAGGATCAGAAGGAGAACACCAGCACTTGTCTTCAGGTAGCTATAGGTGCAAATGTGCAGGGAACACAGTACACTAACTGTAAATACTTCAAGCTGCCTGCCTGTGGTATTAATAGGATCAGAAGAAGAACACCAGCACTTGTCTTCAGGTAGCTATAGGTGCAACCGTGCAGGGTACACAGTACACTAACTGTAAATACTTCAAGCTGCCTGCCTGTGGTATTAATAGGCTCAGAAGAAGAACAACAGCACTTGTCTATAGGTAGCTATAGGGGCAACTGTGCAGGGTACACAGTACACTAACTGTAAATACTTCAAGCTGCCTGCCTGTGGTATTGCTAGGATCAGAAGAAGAACACCAGCACTTATCTTCAGGTAGCTATAGGTGCAACTCTGTAGGGTACACAGTACACTAACTGTAAATACTTCAAGCTGCTTGCCTGTGGTATTAATAGGATCAGAAGAAGAACACCAGCACTTGTCTTCAGGTAGCTATAGGTGCAACTGTGCAGGGTACACAGTACACTAACTGTAAATACTTCAAGCTGCCTGTCTGTGGTATTAATAGGATCAGGAGAAAAACACCAGCACTTGTCTTCGGGTAGCTATAGGTGCAACTGTTCAGGGGTACACAGTACACTAACTGTAAATACTTCAAGCTGCCTGCCTGTGGTATTAATAGGATCAGAAGGAGAACACCAGCACTTGTCTTCAGGTAGCTATAGGTGCAAATGTGCAGGGTACACAGTACACTAACTGTAAATACTTCAAGCTGCCTGCCTGTGGTATTAATAGGATTAGGAGAAAAACACCAGCACTTGTCTTCGGGTAGCTATAGGTGCAACTGTTAAGGGGTACACAGTACACTAACTGTAAATACTTCAAGCTGCTTGCCTGTGGTATTAATAGGATCAGAAGAAGAACACCAGCACTTGTCTTCAGGTAGCTATAGGTGCAACTGTGCAGGGTACACAGTACACTAACTGTAAATACTTCAAGCTGCCTGTCTGTGGTATTAATAGGATCAGGAGAAAAACACCAGCACTTGTCTTCGGGTAGCTATAGGTGCAACTGTTCAGGGGTACACAGTACACTAACTGTAAATACTTCAAGCTGCCTGCCTGTGGTATTAATAGGATCAGAAGGAGAACACCAGCACTTGTCTTCAGGTAGCTATAGGTGCAAATGTGCAGGGTACACAGTACACTAACTGTAAATACTTCAAGCTGCCTGCCTGTGGTATTAATAGGATTAGGAGAAAAACACCAGCACTTGTCTTCGGGTAGCTATAGGTGCAACTGTTAAGGGGTACACAGTACACTAACTGTAAATACTTCAAGCTGCCTGCCTGTGGTATTAATAGGATCAGAAGAAGAACACCAGCACTTGTCTTCAGGTAGCTATAGGTGCAACTGTGCAGGGGTACACAGTACACTAACTGTAAATACTTCAACCTGCCTGCCTGTGGTATTAATAGGATCAGAAGAAAAACACCAGCACTTGTCTTCAGGTAGCTATAGGTGCAACTGTGCAGGGTACACAGTACACTAACTGTAAATACTTCAAGCTGCCTGCCTGTGGTATTAATAGGCTCAGAAGAAGAACAACAGCACTTGTCTATAGGTAGCTATAAGGGCAACTGTGCAGGGTACACAGTACACTAACTGTAAATACTTCAAGCTGCCTGCCTGTGGTATTGCTAGGATCAGAAGAAGAACACCAGCACTTGTCTTCAGGTAGCTATAGGTGCAACTCTGTAGGGTACACAGTACACGAACTGTAAATACTTCAAGCTGCCTGCCTGTGGTATTGCTAGGATCAGAAGAAGAACACCAGCACTTGTCTTCAGGTAGCTATAGGTGCAACTCTGTAGGGTACACAGTACACGAACTGTAAATATTTCAAGCTGCTTGCCTGTGGAATAATGGGATCAGAAGAAGAACACCAGCACTTGTCTTCAGGTAGCTATAGGTGCAACTGTGCAGGGTACACAGTACACTAACTGTAAATACTTCAAGCTGCCTGCCTGTGGTATTAATAGGATCAGAAGAAGAACACCAGCACTTGTCTTCAGGTAGCTATAGGTGCAACTGTGCAGGGGTACACAGTACACTAACTGTAAATACTTCAACCTGCCTGCCTGTGGTATTAATAAGATCAGAAGAAGAACACCAGCACTTGTCTTCAGGTAGCTATAGGTGCAACTGTGCAGGGTACACAGTACACTAACTGTAAATACTTCAAGCTGCCTGCCTGTGGTATTAATAGGCTCAGAAGAAGAACAACAGCACTTGTCTTCAGGTAGCTATAGGTGCAACTGTGCAGGGTACACAGGACACTAACTGTAAATACTTCAACCTGCCTGCCTGTGGTATTAATCGGATCAGAAGAAGAACAACAGCACTTGTCTTCAGATATCTATAGGTGCACACTGTGCAGGGTACACAGTACACTAACTGTAAATACTTCAAGCTGCCTGCCTGTGGTATTAATAGGATCAGAAGAAGAACACCAGCACTTGTCTTCAGGTAGCTATAGGTGCAACTGTGCAGGGGTACACAGTACACTAACTGTAAATACTTCAAGCTACCTGCCTGAGGTATTAATAGGCTCAAAAGAAGAACAACAGCACTTGTCTATAGGTAGCTATAGGGGCAACTGTACAGGGTACACAGTACACTAACTGTAAATACTTCAAGCTGCCTGCCTGTGGTACTGCTAGGGTCAGAAGAAGAACACCAGCACTTGTCTTCAGGTAGCTATAGGTGCAACCGTGCAGGGTACACAGTACACTAACTGTAAATACTTCAAGCTGCCTGTCTGTGGTATTAATAGGATCAGAAGAAGAACACCAGCACTTGTCTTCAGGTAGCAATAGGTGCAACTGTGTAGGGTACACAGTACACTAACTGTAAATACTTCAAGCTGCCTGCCTGTGGTATTAATAGGATCAGGAGAAAAACACCAGCACTTGTCTTCGAGTAGCTATAGGTGCAACTGTTCAGGGGTGCACAGTACACTAACTGTAAATACTTCAAGCTGCCTGCCTGTGGTATTAATAGGATCAGAAGGAGAACACCAGCACTTGTCTTCAGGTAGCTATAGGTGCAAATGTGCAGGGAACACAGTACACTAACTGTAAATACTTCAAGCTGCCTGCCTGTGGTATTAATAGGATCAGAAGAAGAACACCAGCACTTGTCTTCAGGTAGCTATAGGTGCAACCGTGCAGGGTACACAGTACACTAACTGTAAATACTTCAAGCTGCCTGCCTGTGGTATTAATAGGCTCAGAAGAAGAACAACAGCACTTGTCTATAGGTAGCTATAGGGGCAACTGTGCAGGGTACACAGTACACTAACTGTAAATACTTCAAGCTGCCTGCCTGTGGTATTGCTAGGATCAGAAGAAGAACACCAGCACTTATCTTCAGGTAGCTATAGGTGCAACTCTGTAGGGTACACAGTACACTAACTGTAAATACTTCAAGCTGCTTGCCTGTGGTATTAATAGGATCAGAAGAAGAACACCAGCACTTGTCTTCAGGTAGCTATAGGTGCAACTGTGCAGGGTACACAGTACACTAACTGTAAATACTTCAAGCTGCCTGTCTGTGGTATTAATAGGATCAGGAGAAAAACACCAGCACTTGTCTTCGGGTAGCTATAGTTGCAACTGTTCAGGGGTACACAGTACACTAACTGTAAATACTTCAAGCTGCCTGCCTGTGGTATTAATAGGATCAGAAGGAGAACACCAGCACTTGTCTTCAGGTAGCTATAGGTGCAAATGTGCAGGGTACACAGTACACTAACTGTAAATACTTAAACCTGCCTGCCTGTGGTATTAATAGGATCAGAAGAAGAACACCAGCACTTGTCTTCAGGTAGCTATTGGTGCAACTGTGCAGGGGTACACAGTACACTAACTGTAAATACTTCAACCTGCCTGCCTGTGGTATTAATAGGATCAGAAGAACACCAGCACTTGTCTTCAGGTAGCTATAGGTGCAACTGTGCAGGGTACACAGTACACTAACTGTAAATACTTCAAGCTACCTGCCTGAGGTATTAATAGGCTCAAAAGAAGAACAACAGCACTTGTCTATAGGTAGCTATAGGGGCAACTGTACAGGGTACACAGTACACTAACTGTAAATACTTCAAGCTGCCTGCCTGTGGTACTGCTAGGGTCAGAAGAAGAACACCAGCACTTGTCTTCAGGTAGCTATAGGTGCAACCGTGCAGGGTACACAGTACACTAACTGTAAATACTTCAAGCTGCCTGTCTGTGGTATTAATAGGATCAGAAGAAGAACACCAGCACTTGTCTTCAGGTAGCAATAGGTGCAACTGTGTAGGGTACACAGTACACTAACTGTAAATACTTCAAGCTGCCTGCCTGTGGTATTAATAGGATCAGGAGAAAAACACCAGCACTTGTCTTCGAGTAGCTATAGGTGCAACTGTTCAGGGGTGCACAGTACACTAACTGTAAATACTTCAAGCTGCCTGCCTGTGGTATTAATAGGATCAGAAGGAGAACACCAGCACTTGTCTTCAGGTAGCTATAGGTGCAAATGTGCAGGGAACACAGTACACTAACTGTAAATACTTCAAGCTGCCTGCCTGTGGTATTAATAGGATCAGAAGAAGAACACCAGCACTTGTCTTCAGGTAGCTATAGGTGCAACCGTGCAGGGTACACAGTACACTAACTGTAAATACTTCAAGCTGCCTGCCTGTGGTATTAATAGGCTCAGAAGAAGAACAACAGCACTTGTCTATAGGTAGCTATAGGGGCAACTGTGCAGGGTACACAGTACACTAACTGTAAATACTTCAAGCTGCCTGCCTGTGGTATTGCTAGGATCAGAAGAAGAACACCAGCACTTATCTTCAGGTAGCTATAGGTGCAACTCTGTAGGGTACACAGTACACTAACTGTAAATACTTCAAGCTGCTTGCCTGTGGTATTAATAGGATCAGAAGAAGAACACCAGCACTTGTCTTCAGGTAGCTATAGGTGCAACTGTGCAGGGTACACAGTACACTAACTGTAAATACTTCAAGCTGCCTGTCTGTGGTATTAATAGGATCAGGAGAAAAACACCAGCACTTGTCTTCGGGTAGCTATAGGTGCAACTGTTCAGGGGTACACAGTACACTAACTGTAAATACTTCAAGCTGCCTGCCTGTGGTATTAATAGGATCAGAAGGAGAACACCAGCACTTGTCTTCAGGTAGCTATAGGTGCAAATGTGCAGGGTACACAGTACACTAACTGTAAATACTTCAAGCTGCCTGCCTGTGGTATTAATAGGATTAGGAGAAAAACACCAGCACTTGTCTTCGGGTAGCTATAGGTGCAACTGTTAAGGGGTACACAGTACACTAACTGTAAATACTTCAAGCTGCTTGCCTGTGGTATTAATAGGATCAGAAGAAGAACACCAGCACTTGTCTTCAGGTAGCTATAGGTGCAACTGTGCAGGGTACACAGTACACTAACTGTAAATACTTCAAGCTGCCTGTCTGTGGTATTAATAGGATCAGGAGAAAAACACCAGCACTTGTCTTCGGGTAGCTATAGGTGCAACTGTTCAGGGGTACACAGTACACTAACTGTAAATACTTCAAGCTGCCTGCCTGTGGTATTAATAGGATCAGAAGGAGAACACCAGCACTTGTCTTCAGGTAGCTATAGGTGCAAATGTGCAGGGTACACAGTACACTAACTGTAAATACTTCAAGCTGCCTGCCTGTGGTATTAATAGGATTAGGAGAAAAACACCAGCACTTGTCTTCGGGTAGCTATAGGTGCAACTGTTAAGGGGTACACAGTACACTAACTGTAAATACTTCAAGCTGCCTGCCTGTGGTATTAATAGGATCAGAAGAAGAACACCAGCACTTGTCTTCAGGTAGCTATAGGTGCAACTGTGCAGGGGTACACAGTACACTAACTGTAAATACTTCAACCTGCCTGCCTGTGGTATTAATAGGATCAGAAGAAAAACACCAGCACTTGTCTTCAGGTAGCTATAGGTGCAACTGTGCAGGGTACACAGTACACTAACTGTAAATACTTCAAGCTGCCTGCCTGTGGTATTAATAGGCTCAGAAGAAGAACAACAGCACTTGTCTATAGGTAGCTATAAGGGCAACTGTGCAGGGTACACAGTACACTAACTGTAAATACTTCAAGCTGCCTGCCTGTGGTATTGCTAGGATCAGAAGAAGAACACCAGCACTTGTCTTCAGGTAGCTATAGGTGCAACTCTGTAGGGTACACAGTACACGAACTGTAAATACTTCAAGCTGCCTGCCTGTGGTATTGCTAGGATCAGAAGAAGAACACCAGCACTTGTCTTCAGGTAGCTATAGGTGCAACTCTGTAGGGTACACAGTACACGAACTGTAAATACTTCAAGCTGCTTGCCTGTGGAATAATGGGATCAGAAGAAGAACACCAGCACTTGTCTTCAGGTAGCTATAGGTGCAACTGTGCAGGGTACACAGTACACTAACTGTAAATACTTCAAGCTGCCTGCCTGTGGTATTAATAGGATCAGAAGAAGAACACCAGCACTTGTCTTCAGGTAGCTATAGGTGCAACTGTGCAGGGGTACACAGTACACTAACTGTAAATACTTCAACCTGCCTGCCTGTGGTATTAATAAGATCAGAAGAAGAACACCAGCACTTGTCTTCAGGTAGCTATAGGTGCAACTGTGCAGGGTACACAGTACACTAACTGTAAATACTTCAAGCTGCCTGCCTGTGGTATTAATAGGCTCAGAAGAAGAACAACAGCACTTGTCTTCAGGTAGCTATAGGTGCAACTGTGCAGGGTACACAGGACACTAACTGTAAATACTTCAACCTGCCTGCCTGTGGTATTAATCGGATCAGAAGAAGAACAACAGCACTTGTCTTCAGATATCTATAGGTGCACACTGTGCAGGGTACACAGTACACTAACTGTAAATACTTCAAGCTGCCTGCCTGTGGTATTAATAGGATCAGAAGAAGAACACCAGCACTTGTCTTCAGGTAGCTATAGGTGCAACTGTGCAGGGTACACAGTAAACTAACTGTAAATACTTAAACCTGCCTGTGGTATTAATAGGATCAGAAGAAGAACACCAGTACTTGTCTTCAGGTAGCTATAGGTGCAACTGTGCAGGGTACACAGTAAACTAACTGTAAATACTTCAAGCTGCCTGCCTTTGGTATTAATAGGATCAGAAGAGGAACAACAGCACTTGTCTTCAGGTAGCTATAGGTGCAATTGTGCAGGGTACACAGTACACTAACTGTAAATACTTAAACCTGCCTGTGGTATTAATAGGATCAGAAGAAGAACACCAGCACGTATCTTCAGGTAGCTATAGGTGCAACTGTGCAGGGTACACAGTAAACTAACTGTAAATACTTAAACCTGCCTGTGGTATTAATAGGATCAGAAGAAGAACACCAGTACTTGTCTTCAGGTAGCTATAGGTGCAACTGTGCAGGGTACACAGTAAACTAACTGTAAATACTTCAAGCTGCCTGCCTTTGGTATTAATAGGATCAGAAGAGGAACAACAGCACTTGTCTTCAGGTAGCTATAGGTGCAACTGTGCAGGGTACACAGTACACTAACTGTAAATACTTCAAGCTGACTGCCTGTGGTATTAATTGGATCAGAAGAAGAACATCACTTGTCTTCAGGTAGCTATAGGTGTAACTGTGCAGGGTACACAGTACACTTACTGTAAATACTTCAAGCTGCCTGCCTGTGGTATTAATAGGACCAGAAGAAGAACACCAGCACTTGTTTTCAGATAGCTATAGGTGCAAATGTGCAGGGGTACACAGTACACTAACTGTAAATACTTCAAGCTGCCTGTCTGTGGTATTAATAGGATCAGAAGAAGAACATTACTTGTCTTCAGGTAGCTATAGGTGCAACTGTGCAGGGTACACAGTACACTAACAGTAAATGCTTCAAGCTGACTGCCTGTGGTATTAATTGGATCAGAAGAAGAACATCACTTGTCTTCAGGTAGCTTTAGGTGTAACTGTGCAGGGTACACAGTACACTAACTGTAAATACTTCAAGCTGACTGCCTGTGGTATTAATTGGATCAGAAGAAGAACATCACTTGTCTTCGGGTAGCTGTAGGTGCAACTGTGCAGGGTACACAGGACACTAACTGTAAATACTTCAACCTGCCTGCCTGTGGTATTAATAGGATCAGAAGAAGAACACCAGCACTTGTCTTCAGATATCTATAGGCGCACACTGTGCAGGGTACACAGTACACTAACTGTAAATACTTCAAGCTGCCTGCCTGTGGTATTAATAGGATCAGAAGAAGAACAACAGCACTTGTCTTCAGGTAGCTATAGGTGCAACTGTGCAGGGTACACAGTACACTAACTGTAAATATTTAAACCTGCCTGTGGTATTAATAGGATCAGAAGAAGAACACCAGCACTTGTCTTCTGGTAGCTATAGGTGCAACTGTGCAGGGTACACAGTACACTAACTGTAAATACTTAAACCTGCCTGTGGTATTAATAGGATCAGAAGAAGAACACCAGTACTTCTCTTCAGGTAGCTATAGGTGCAACTGTGCAGGGTACACAGTAAACTAACTGTAAATACTTCAAGCTGCCTGCCTTTGGTATTAATAGGATCAGAAGAGGAACAACAGCACTTGTCTTCAGGTAGCTATAGGTGCAACTGTGCAGGGTACACAGTACACTAACTGTAAATACTTCAAGCTGACTGCCTGTGGTATAAATTGGATCAGAAGAAGAACATCACTTGTCTTCAGGTAGCTATAGGTGTAACTGTGCAGGGTACACAGTACACTTACTATAAATACTTCAAGCTGCCTTCCTGTGGTATTAATAGGATCAGAAGAAGAACACCAGCACTTGTTTTCAGATAGCTATAGGTGCAAATATGCAGGGGTACACAGTACACTAACTGTAAATACTTCAAGCTGCCTGCCTGTGGTATTAATAGGATCAGAAGAAGAACACCAGCACTTGTCTTCAGGTAGCTATAGGTGCAACTGTGCAGGGGTACACAGTACACTTACTGTAAATACTTCAAGCTGCCTGCCTGTGGTATTAATAGGATCAGAAGAAGAACACCAGCACTTGTCTTCAGGTAGCTATAGGTGCAACTGTGCAGGGGTACACAGTACACTTACTGTAAATACTTCAAGCTGCCTGCCTGTGGTATTAATAGGATCAGAAGAAGAACACCAGTACTTGTCTTCAGGTAGCTATAGGTGCAACTGTGCAGGGTACACAGTAAACTAAGTGTAAATACTTCAAGCTGCCTGCCTTTGGTATTAATAGGATCAGAAGAAGAACAACTGCACTTGTCTTCAGGTAGCTATAGGTGCAACGGTGCAGGGTACACAGTACACTAACTGTAAATACTTCAAGCTGACTGCCTGTGGTATTATTGGATCAGAAGAAGAACATCACTTGTCTTCAGGTAGCTATAGGTGTAACTGTGCAGGGTACACAGTACACTTACTGTAAATACTTCAAGCTGCCTGCCTGTGGTATTAATAGGATCAGAAGAAGAACACCAGCACTTGTTTTCAGATAGCTATAGGTGCAAATGTGCAGGGGTACACAGTACACTAACTGTAATTACTTCAAGCTGCCTGCCTGTGGTATTAATAGGATCAGAAGAAGAACACCAGCACTTGTCTTCAGGTAGCTATAGGTGCAACTGTGCAGGGGTACACAGTACACTTACTGTAAATACTTCAAGCTGCCTGCCTGTGGTATTAATAGGATCAGAAGAAGAACACCAGCACTTGTCTTCAGGTAGCTATAGGTGCAACTGTGCAGGGTACACAGTACACTAACTGTAAATTCTTCAAGCTGCCTGCCTGTGGTATTAAAAGGATCAGAAGGAGAACACCAACACTTGTCTTCAGGTAGCTATAGGTGCAACTGTGCAGGGGTACACAGTACACTTACTGTAAATACTTCAAGCTGCCTGCCTGTGGTATTAATAGGATCAGAAGAAGAACACCAGCACTTGTCTTCAGGTAGCTATAGGTGCAACTGTGCAGGGTACACATTACACTAACTGTAAATACTTCAAGCTGCCTGCCTGTGGTATTAATAGGATCAGAAGGAGAACACCAACACTTGTCTTCAGGTAGCTATAGGTGCAACTGTGCAGGGTACACAGTACACTAACTGTAAATACTTCAAGCTGCCTGCCTGTGGTATTAATAGGATCAGAAGAAGAACACCAGCACTTGTCTTCAGGTAGCTATAGGTGCAACTGTGCAGGGTACACAATACACTAACTGTAAATACTTCAAGCTGCCTGCCTGTGGTATTAATAGGATCAGAAGAAGAACAACAGCACTTGTCTTCAGGTAGCTATAGGTGCAACTGTGCAGGGTACACAGTACACTAACTGTAAATACTTCAAGCTGCCTGCCTGTGGTATTAATAGGATCAGAAGAAGAACACCAGCACTTGTCTTCAGGTAGCTATAGGTGCAACTGTGCAGGGTACACAGTAAACTAACTGTAAATACTTCAAGCTGCCTGCCTTTGGTATTAATAGGATCAGAAGAGGAACAACAGCACTTGTCTTCAGGTAGCTATAGGTGCAACTGTGCAGGGTACACAGTACACTAACTGTAAATACTTCAAGCTGACTGCCTGTGGTATAAATTGGATCAGAAGAAGAACATCACTTGTCTTCAGGTAGCTATAGGTGTAACTGTGCAGGGTACACAGTACACTTACTATAAATACTTCAAGCTGCCTTCCTGTGGTATTAATAGGATCAGAAGAAGAACACCAGCACTTGTTTTCAGATAGCTATAGGTGCAAATATGCAGGGGTACACAGTACACTAACTGTAAATACTTCAAGCTGCCTGCCTGTGGTATTAATAGGATCAGAAGAAGAACACCAGCACTTGTCTTCAGGTAGCTATAGGTGCAACTGTGCAGGGGTACACAGTACACTTACTGTAAATACTTCAAGCTGCCTGCCTGTGGTATTAATAGGATCAGAAGAAGAACACCAGTACTTGTCTTCAGGTAGCTATAGGTGCAACTGTGCAGGGTACACAGTACACTAACTGTAAATACTTCAAGCTGCCTGCCTTTGGTATTAATAGGATCAGAAGAAGAACAACTGCACTTGTCTTCAGGTAGCTATAGGTGCAACTGTGCAGGGTACACAGTACACTAACTGTAAATACTTCAAGCTGACTGCCTGTGGTATTAATTGGATCAGAAGAAGAACATCACTTGTCTTCAGGTAGCTATAGGTGTAACTGTGCAGGGTACACAGTACACTTACTGTAAATACTTCAAGCTGCCTGCCTGTGGTATTAATAGGATCAGAAGAAGAACACCAGCACTTGTCTTCAGATATCTATAGGCGCACACTGTGCAGGGTACACAGTACACTAACTGTAAATACTTCAAGCTGCCTGCCTGTGGTATTAATAGGATCAGAAGAAGAACAACAGCACTTGTCTTCAGGTAGCTATAGGTGCAACTGTGCAGGGTACACAGTACACTAACTGTAAATATTTAAACCTGCCTGTGGTATTAATAGGATCAGAAGAAGAACACCAGCACTTGTCTTCTGGTAGCTATAGGTGCAACTGTGCAGGGTACACAGTACACTAACTGTAAATACTTAAACCTGCCTGTGGTATTAATAGGATCAGAAGAAGAACACCAGTACTTCTCTTCAGGTAGCTATAGGTGCAACTGTGCAGGGTACACAGTAAACTAACTGTAAATACTTCAAGCTGCCTGCCTTTGGTATTAATAGGATCAGAAGAGGAACAACAGCACTTGTCTTCAGGTAGCTATAGGTGCAACTGTGCAGGGTACACAGTACACTAACTGTAAATACTTCAAGCTGACTGCCTGTGGTATAAATTGGATCAGAAGAAGAACATCACTTGTCTTCAGGTAGCTATAGGTGTAACTGTGCAGGGTACACAGTACACTTACTATAAATACTTCAAGCTGCCTTCCTGTGGTATTAATAGGATCAGAAGAAGAACACCAGCACTTGTTTTCAGATAGCTATAGGTGCAAATATGCAGGGGTACACAGTACACTAACTGTAAATACTTCAAGCTGCCTGCCTGTGGTATTAATAGGATCAGAAGAAGAACACCAGCACTTGTCTTCAGGTAGCTATAGGTGCAACTGTGCAGGGGTACACAGTACACTTACTGTAAATACTTCAAGCTGCCTGCCTGTGGTATTAATAGGATCAGAAGAAGAACACCAGCACTTGTCTTCAGGTAGCTATAGGTGCAACTGTGCAGGGGTACACAGTACACTTACTGTAAATACTTCAAGCTGCCTGCCTGTGGTATTAATAGGATCAGAAGAAGAACACCAGTACTTGTCTTCAGGTAGCTATAGGTGCAACTGTGCAGGGTACACAGTAAACTAACTGTAAATACTTCAAGCTGCCTGCCTTTGGTATTAATAGGATCAGAAGAAGAACAACTGCACTTGTCTTCAGGTAGCTATAGGTGCAACGGTGCAGGGTACACAGTACACTAACTGTAAATACTTCAAGCTGACTGCCTGTGGTATTAATTGGATCAGAAGAAGAACATCACTTGTCTTCAGGTAGCTATAGGTGTAACTGTGCAGGGTACACAGTACACTTACTGTAAATACTTCAAGCTGCCTGCCTGTGGTATTAATAGGATCAGAAGAAGAACACCAGCACTTGTTTTCAGATAGCTATAGGTGCAAATGTGCAGGGGTACACAGTACACTAACTGTAATTACTTCAAGCTGCCTGCCTGTGGTATTAATAGGATCAGAAGAAGAACACCAGCACTTGTCTTCAGGTAGCTATAGGTGCAAATGTGCAGGGTACACAGTACACTAACTGTAAATACTTCAAGCTGCCTGCCTGTGGTATTAATAGGATTAGGAGAAAAACACCAGCACTTGTCTTCGGGTAGCTATAGGTGCAACTGTTAAGGGGTACACAGTACACTAACTGTAAATACTTCAAGCTGCTTGCCTGTGGTATTAATAGGATCAGAAGAAGAACACCAGCACTTGTCTTCAGGTAGCTATAGGTGCAACTGTGCAGGGTACACAGTACACTAACTGTAAATACTTCAAGCTGCCTGTCTGTGGTATTAATAGGATCAGGAGAAAAACACCAGCACTTGTCTTCGGGTAGCTATAGGTGCAACTGTTCAGGGGTACACAGTACACTAACTGTAAATACTTCAAGCTGCCTGCCTGTGGTATTAATAGGATCAGAAGGAGAACACCAGCACTTGTCTTCAGGTAGCTATAGGTGCAAATGTGCAGGGTACACAGTACACTAACTGTAAATACTTCAAGCTGCCTGCCTGTGGTATTAATAGGATTAGGAGAAAAACACCAGCACTTGTCTTCGGGTAGCTATAGGTGCAACTGTTAAGGGGTACACAGTACACTAACTGTAAATACTTCAAGCTGCCTGCCTGTGGTATTAATAGGATCAGAAGAAGAACACCAGCACCTGTCTTCAGGTAGCTATAGGTGCAACTGTGCAGGGGTACACAGTACACTAACTGTAAATACTTCAACCTGCCTGCCTGTGGTATTAATAGGATCAGAAGAAAAACACCAGCACTTGTCTTCAGGTAGCTATAGGTGCAACTGTGCAGGGTACACAGTACACTAACTGTAAATACTTCAAGCTGCCTGCCTGTGGTATTAATAGGCTCAGAAGAAGAACAACAGCACTTGTCTATAGGTAGCTATAAGGGCAACTGTGCAGGGTACACAGTACACTAACTGTAAATACTTCAAGCTGCCTGCCTGTGGTATTGCTAGGATCAGAAGAAGAACACCAGCACTTGTCTTCAGGTAGCTATAGGTGCAACTCTGTAGGGTACACAGTACACGAACTGTAAATACTTCAAGCTGCCTGCCTGTGGTATTGCTAGGATCAGAAGAAGAACACCAGCACTTGTCTTCAGGTAGCTATAGGTGCAACTCTGTAGGGTACACAGTACACGAACTGTAAATACTTCAAGCTGCTTGCCTGTGGAATAATGGGATCAGAAGAAGAACACCAGCACTTGTCTTCAGGTAGCTATAGGTGCAACTGTGCAGGGTACACAGTACACTAACTGTAAATACTTCAAGCTGCCTGCCTGTGGTATTAATAGGATCAGAAGAAGAACACCAGCACTTGTCTTCAGGTAGCTATAGGTGCAACTGTGCAGGGGTACACAGTACACTAACTGTAAATACTTCAACCTGCCTGCCTGTGGTATTAATAAGATCAGAAGAAGAACACCAGCACTTGTCTTCAGGTAGCTATAGGTGCAACTGTGCAGGGTACACAGTACACTAACTGTAAATACTTCAAGCTGCCTGCCTGTGGTATTAATAGGCTCAGAAGAAGAACAACAGCACTTGTCTTCAGGTAGCTATAGGTGCAACTGTGCAGGGTACACAGGACACTAACTGTAAATACTTCAACCTGCCTGCCTGTGGTATTAATCGGATCAGAAGAAGAACAACAGCACTTGTCTTCAGATATCTATAGGTGCACACTGTGCAGGGTACACAGTACACTAACTGTAAATACTTCAAGCTGCCTGCCTGTGGTATTAATAGGATCAGAAGAAGAACACCAGCACTTGTCTTCAGGTAGCTATAGGTGCAACTGTGCAGGGTACACAGTAAACTAACTGTAAATACTTAAACCTGCCTGTGGTATTAATAGGATCAGAAGAAGAACACCAGTACTTGTCTTCAGGTAGCTATAGGTGCAACTGTGCAGGGTACACAGTAAACTAACTGTAAATACTTCAAGCTGCCTGCCTTTGGTATTAATAGGATCAGAAGAGGAACAACAGCACTTGTCTTCAGGTAGCTATAGGTGCAATTGTGCAGGGTACACAGTACACTAACTGTAAATACTTAAACCTGCCTGTGGTATTAATAGGATCAGAAGAAGAACACCAGCACGTATCTTCAGGTAGCTATAGGTGCAACTGTGCAGGGTACACAGTAAACTAACTGTAAATACTTAAACCTGCCTGTGGTATTAATAGGATCAGAAGAAGAACACCAGTACTTGTCTTCAGGTAGCTATAGGTGCAACTGTGCAGGGTACACAGTAAACTAACTGTAAATACTTCAAGCTGCCTGCCTTTGGTATTAATAGGATCAGAAGAGGAACAACAGCACTTGTCTTCAGGTAGCTATAGGTGCAACTGTGCAGGGTACACAGTACACTAACTGTAAATACTTCAAGCTGACTGCCTGTGGTATTAATTGGATCAGAAGAAGAACATCACTTGTCTTCAGGTAGCTATAGGTGTAACTGTGCAGGGTACACAGTACACTTACTGTAAATACTTCAAGCTGCCTGCCTGTGGTATTAATAGGACCAGAAGAAGAACACCAGCACTTGTTTTCAGATAGCTATAGGTGCAAATGTGCAGGGGTACACAGTACACTAACTGTAAATACTTCAAGCTGCCTGTCTGTGGTATTAATAGGATCAGAAGAAGAACATTACTTGTCTTCAGGTAGCTATAGGTGCAACTGTGCAGGGTACACAGTACACTAACAGTAAATGCTTCAAGCTGACTGCCTGTGGTATTAATTGGATCAGAAGAAGAACATCACTTGTCTTCAGGTAGCTTTAGGTGTAACTGTGCAGGGTACACAGTACACTAACTTTAAATACTTCAAGCTGACTGCCTGTGGTATTAATTGGATCAGAAGAAGAACATCACTTGTCTTCGGGTAGCTGTAGGTGCAACTGTGCAGGGTACACAGTACACTAACTGTAAATACTTCAACCTGCCTGCCTGTGGTATTAATAGGATCAGAAGAAGAACACCAGCACTTGTCTTCAGATATCTATAGGCGCACACTGTGCAGGGTACACAGTACACTAACTGTAAATACTTCAAGCTGCCTGCCTGTGGTATTAATAGGATCAGAAGAAGAACAACAGCACTTGTCTTCAGGTAGCTATAGGTGCAACTGTGCAGGGTACACAGTACACTAACTGTAAATATTTAAACCTGCCTGTGGTATTAATAGGATCAGAAGAAGAACACCAGCACTTGTCTTCTGGTAGCTATAGGTGCAACTGTGCAGGGTACACAGTACACTAACTGTAAATACTTCAAGCTGACTGCCTGTGGTATAAATTGGATCAGAAGAAGAACATCACTTGTCTTCAGGTAGCTATAGGTGTAACTGTGCAGGGTACACAGTACACTTACTATAAATACTTCAAGCTGCCTTCCTGTGGTATTAATAGGATCAGAAGAAGAACACCAGCACTTGTTTTCAGATAGCTATAGGTGCAAATATGCAGGGGTACACAGTACACTAACTGTAAATACTTCAAGCTGCCTGCCTGTGGTATTAATAGGATCAGAAGAAGAACACCAGCACTTGTCTTCAGGTAGCTATAGGTGCAACTGTGCAGGGGTACACAGTACACTTACTGTAAATACTTCAAGCTGCCTGCCTGTGGTATTAATAGGATCAGAAGAAGAACACCAGCACTTGTCTTCAGGTAGCTATAGGTGCAACTGTGCAGGGGTACACAGTACACTTACTGTAAATACTTCAAGCTGCCTGCCTGTGGTATTAATAGGATCAGAAGAAGAACACCAGTACTTGTCTTCAGGTAGCTATAGGTGCAACTGTGCAGGGTACACAGTAAACTAAGTGTAAATACTTCAAGCTGCCTGCCTTTGGTATTAATAGGATCAGAAGAAGAACAACTGCACTTGTCTTCAGGTAGCTATAGGTGCAACGGTGCAGGGTACACAGTACACTAACTGTAAATACTTCAAGCTGACTGCCTGTGGTATTAATTGGATCAGAAGAAGAACATCACTTGTCTTCAGGTAGCTATAGGTGTAACTGTGCAGGGTACACAGTACACTTACTGTAAATACTTCAAGCTGCCTGCCTGTGGTATTAATAGGATCAGAAGAAGAACACCAGCACTTGTTTTCAGATAGCTATAGGTGCAAATGTGCAGGGGTACACAGTACACTAACTGTAATTACTTCAAGCTGCCTGCCTGTGGTATTAATAGGATCAGAAGAAGAACACCAGCACTTGTCTTCAGGTAGCTATAGGTGCAACTGTGCAGGGGTACACAGTACACTTACTGTAAATACTTCAAGCTGCCTGCCTGTGGTATTAATAGGATCAGAAGAAGAACACCAGCACTTGTCTTCAGGTAGCTATAGGTGCAACTGTGCAGGGTACACAGTACACTAACTGTAAATACTTCAAGCTGCCTGCCTGTGGTATTAAAAGGATCAGAAGGAGAACACCAACACTTGTGTTCAGGTAGCTATAGGTGCAACTGTGCAGGGGTACACAGTACACTTACTGTAAATACTTCAAGCTGCCTGCCTGTGGTATTAATAGGATCAGAAGAAGAACACCAGCACTTGTCTTCAGGTAGCTATAGGTGCAACTGTGCAGGGTACACAGTACACTAACTGTAAATACTTCAAGCTGCCTGCCTGTGGTATTAATAGGATCAGAAGGAGAACACCAACACTTGTCTTCAGGTAGCTATAGGTGCAACTGTGCAGGGTACACAGTACACTAACTGTAAATACTTCAAGCTGCCTGCCTGTGGTATAAATTGGATCAGAAGAAGAACATCACTTGTCTTCAGGTAGCTATAGGTGTAACTGTGCAGGGTACACAGTACACTTACTATAAATACTTCAAGCTGCCTTCCTGTGGTATTAATAGGATCAGAAGAAGAACACCAGCACTTGTTTTCAGATAGCTATAGGTGCAAATATGCAGGGGTACACAGTACACTAACTGTAAATACTTCAAGCTGCCTGCCTGTGGTATTAATAGGATCAGAAGAAGAACACCAGCACTTGTCTTCAGGTAGCTATAGGTGCAACTGTGCAGGGGTACACAGTACACTTACTGTAAATACTTCAAGCTGCCTGCCTGTGGTATTAATAGGATCAGAAGAAGAACACCAGTACTTGTCTTCAGGTAGCTATAGGTGCAACTGTGCAGGGTACACAGTAAACTAACTGTAAATACTTCAAGCTGCCTGCCTTTGGTATTAATAGGATCAGAAGAAGAACAACTGCACTTGTCTTCAGGTAGCTATAGGTGCAACTGTGCAGGGTACACAGTACACTAACTGTAAATACTTCAAGCTGACTGCCTGTGGTATTAATTGGATCAGAAGAAGAACATCACATGTCTTCAGGTAGCTATAGGTGTAACTGTGCAGGGTACACAGTACACTTACTGTAAATACTTCAAGCTGCCTGCCTGTGGTATTAATAGGATCAGAAGAAGAACACCAGCACTTGTCTTCAGATATCTATAGGCGCACACTGTGCAGGGTACACAGTACACTAACTGTAAATACTTCAAGCTGCCTGCCTGTGGTATTAATAGGATCAGAAGAAGAACAACAGCACTTGTCTTCAGGTAGCTATAGGTGCAACTGTGCAGGGTACACAGTACACTAACTGTAAATATTTAAACCTGCCTGTGGTATTAATAGGATCAGAAGAAGAACACCAGCACTTGTCTTCTGGTAGCTATAGGTGCAACTGTGCAGGGTACACAGTACACTAACTGTAAATACTTAAACCTGCCTGTGGTATTAATAGGATCAGAAGAAGAACACCAGTACTTCTCTTCAGGTAGCTATAGGTGCAACTGTGCAGGGTACACAGTAAACTAACTGTAAATACTTCAAGCTGCCTGCCTTTGGTATTAATAGGATCAGAAGAGGAACAACAGCACTTGTCTTCAGGTAGCTATAGGTGCAACTGTGCAGGGTACACAGTACACTAACTGTAAATACTTCAAGCTGACTGCCTGTGGTATAAATTGGATCAGAAGAAGAACATCACTTGTCTTCAGGTAGCTATAGGTGCAACTGTGCAGGGTACACAGTACACTTACTATAAATACTTCAAGCTGCCTTCCTGTGGTATTAATAGGATCAGAAGAAGAACACCAGCACTTGTTTTCAGATAGCTATAGGTGCAAATATGCAGGGGTACACAGTACACTAACTGTAAATACTTCAAGCTGCCTGCCTGTGGTATTAATAGGATCAGAAGAAGAACACCAGCACTTGTCTTCAGGTAGCTATAGGTGCAACTGTGCAGGGGTACACAGTACACTTACTGTAAATACTTCAAGCTGCCTGCCTGTGGTATTAATAGGATCAGAAGAAGAACACCAGCACTTGTCTTCAGGTAGCTATAGGTGCAACTGTGCAGGGGTACACAGTACACTTACTGTAAATACTTCAAGCTGCCTGCCTGTGGTATTAATAGGATCAGAAGAAGAACACCAGTACTTGTCTTCAGGTAGCTATAGGTGCAACTGTGCAGGGTACACAGTAAACTAACTGTAAATACTTCAAGCTGCCTGCCTTTGGTATTAATAGGATCAGAAGAAGAACAACTGCACTTGTCTTCAGGTAGCTATAGGTGCAACGGTGCAGGGTACACAGTACACTAACTGTAAATACTTCAAGCTGACTGCCTGTGGTATTAATTGGATCAGAAGAAGAACATCACTTGTCTTCAGGTAGCTATAGGTGTAACTGTGCAGGGTACACAGTACACTTACTGTAAATACTTCAAGCTGCCTGCCTGTGGTATTAATAGGATCAGAAGAAGAACACCAGCACTTGTTTTCAGATAGCTATAGGTGCAAATGTGCAGGGGTACACAGTACACTAACTGTAATTACTTCAAGCTGCCTGCCTGTGGTATTAATAGGATCAGAAGAAGAACACCAGCACTTGTCTTCAGGTAGCTATAGGTGCAACTGTGCAGGGGTACACAGTACACTTACTGTAAATACTTCAAGCTGCCTGCCTGTGGTATTAATAGGATCAGAAGAAGAACACCAGCACTTGTCTTCAGGTAGCTATAGGTGCAACTGTGCAGGGTACACAGTACACTAACTGTAAATACTTCAAGCTGCCTGCCTGTGGTATTAAAAGGATCAGAAGGAGAACACCAACACTTGTGTTCAGGTAGCTATAGGTGCAACTGTGCAGGGGTACACAGTACACTTACTGTAAATACTTCAAGCTGCCTGCCTGTGGTATTAATAGGATCAGAAGAAGAACACCAGCACTTGTCTTCAGGTAGCTATAGGTGCAACTGTGCAGGGTACACAGTACACTAACTGTAAATACTTCAAGCTGCCTGCCTGTGGTATTAATAGGATCAGAAGGAGAACACCAACACTTGTCTTCAGGTAGCTATAGGTGCAACTGTGCAGGGTACACAGTACACTAACTGTAAATACTTCAAGCTGCCTGCCTGTGGTATTAATAGGATCAGAAGAAGAACACCAGCACTTGTCTTCAGGTAGCTATAGGTGCAACTGTGCAGGGTACACAATACACTAACTGTAAATACTTCAAGCTGCCTGCCTGTGGTATTAATAGGATCAGAAGAAGAACAACAGCACTTGTCTTCAGGTAGCTATAGGTGCAACTGTGCAGGGTACACAGTACACTAACTGTAAATACTTCAAGCTGCCTGCCTGTGGTATTAATAGGATCAGAAGAAGAACACCAGCACTTGTCTTCAGGTAGCTATAGGTGCAACTGTGCAGGGTACACAGTAAACTAACTGTAAATACTTCAAGCTGCCTGCCTTTGGTATTAATAGGATCAGAAGAGGAACAACAGCACTTGTCTTCAGGTAGCTATAGGTGCAACTGTGCAGGGTACACAGTACACTAACTGTAAATACTTCAAGCTGACTGCCTGTGGTATAAATTGGATCAGAAGAAGAACATCACTTGTCTTCAGGTAGCTATAGGTGTAACTGTGCAGGGTACACAGTACACTTACTATAAATACTTCAAGCTGCCTTCCTGTGGTATTAATAGGATCAGAAGAAGAACACCAGCACTTGTTTTCAGATAGCTATAGGTGCAAATATGCAGGGGTACACAGTACACTAACTGTAAATACTTCAAGCTGCCTGCCTGTGGTATTAATAGGATCAGAAGAAGAACACCAGCACTTGTCTTCAGGTAGCTATAGGTGCAACTGTGCAGGGGTACACAGTACACTTACTGTAAATACTTCAAGCTGCCTGCCTGTGGTATTAATAGGATCAGAAGAAGAACACCAGCACTTGTCTTCAGGTAGCTATAGGTGCAACTGTGCAGGGGTACACAGTACACTTACTGTAAATACTTCAAGCTGCCTGCCTGTGGTATTAATAGGATCAGAAGAAGAACACCAGTACTTGTCTTCAGGTAGCTATAGGTGCAACTGTGCAGGGTACACAGTAAACTAACTGTAAATACTTCAAGCTGCCTGCCTTTGGTATTAATAGGATCAGAAGAAGAACAACTGCACTTGTCTTCAGGTAGCTATAGGTGCAACTGTGCAGGGTACACAGTACACTAACTGTAAATACTTCAAGCTGACTGCCTGTGGTATTAATTGGATCAGAAGAAGAACATCACTTGTCTTCAGGTAGCTATAGGTGTAACTGTGCAGGGTACACAGTACACTTACTGTAAATACTTCAAGCTGCCTGCCTGTGGTATTAATAGGATCAGAAGAAGAACACCAGCACTTGTTTTCAGATAGCTATAGGTGCAAATGTGCAGGGGTACACAGTACACTAACTGTAATTACTTCAAGCTGCCTGCCTGTGGTATTAATAGGATCAGAAGAAGAACACCAGCACTTGTCTTCAGGTAGCTATAGGTGCAACTGTGCAGGGGTACACAGTACACTTACTGTAAATACTTCAAGCTGCCTGCCTGTGGTATTAATAGGATCAGAAGAAGAACACCAGCACTTGTCTTCAGGTAGCTATAGGTGCAACTGTGCAGGGTACACAGTACACTAACTGTAAATACTTCAAGCTGCCTGCCTGTGGTATTAATAGGATCAGAAGGAGAACACCAACACTTGTGTTCAGGTAGCTATAGGTGCAACTGTGCAGGGGTACACAGTACACTTACTGTAAATACTTCAAGCTGCCTGCCTGTGGTATTAATAGGATCAGAAGAAGAACACCAGCACTTGTCTTCAGGTAGCTATAGGTGCAACTGTGCAGGGTACACAGTACACTAACTGTAAATACTTCAAGCTGCCTGCCTGTGGTATTAATAGGATCAGAAGAAGAACACCAGCACTTGTCTTCAGGTAGCTATAGGTGCAACTGTGCAGGGTACACAATACACTAACTGTAAATACTTCAAGCTGCCTGCCTGTGGTATTAATAGGATCAGAAGAAGAACAACAGCACTTGTCTTCGGGTAGCTATAGGTGCAACTGTGCAGGGTACACAGTACACTAACTGTAAATACTACAAGCTGCCTGTGTTATTAATAGGCTCAGAAGAAGAACAACAGCACTTGTCTTCAGGTAGCTATAGGTGCAACTGTGCAGGGTACACAGTACACTAACTGTAAATACTTCAACCTGCCTGCCTGTGGTATTAATAGGATCAGAAGAAGAACACCAGCACTTGTCTTCAGATATCTATAGGTGCACACTGTGCAGGGTACACAGTACACTAACTGTAAATACTTCAAGCTGCCTGCCTATGGTATTAATAGGATCAGAAGAAGAACAACAGCACTTATCTTCAGGTAAGCTATAGGTTCAACTGTGCAGAGTACACAGTACACTAACTGTAAATACTTCAACCTGCCTGCCTATGGTATTAATATTATCAGAAGAAGAACAACAGCATTTGTCTTCAGATAGCTATAGGTGCAACTGTGCAGGGTACCCAGTACACTAACTGTAAATACTGTAAAAACACCTGCCTGCCTGTCAGTATATTAGAAAGAGAATAACAGCTGGGACGATATATGGGACATTAATTTTGCTAAATTGTTCTCCGCCAGGGACCAACTCATCCAATTTAAATTCCTACATCGTATTTATCTTACTCCAGCTATATTGGCTAAGATGTTCCCTACCGAGTCGCCCTGTTGCTGGTGGTGCAGTTCCCTCACTGCTGATTTCATGCATATCTTTTGGAATTGCTCGAGCATCGAAGTTTTTTGGAGGGGGGTCACAGAATGTATAGCTGAAGTAACCGCCATTAATATACAGCCTACGATAGAGGTGTGTATTTTGGGTTTGGTGGACAATCTAGCCCCAAAGAGAGTAACACGTACCTTACTGACAATACTAATCTATTACGCTAGGAAAACAATAGTGTTATCATGGAAAAAGCCCAATCCTCCATCTGTATCAGCATGGAAGGGTGTGGTAAATAGAGCTGCACCTTTTTACAAGGCTACCTATATTAGCAGTGGCATACCACAGAAATTTGACAAAGCGTGGGGCAGTTGGATGAATAGCGAAACTACGGTGGAAGATTAAGTGGCACATAATGGCATGCATCTGATGTGAGATTCAACAGGTATATAACCATTTGACATATTGAAATGTATTGTTAATTGTTATTAGGGGAAGGGGGCCTTACTATCATTGTTCCGATCCGGTCATTGAGTGAAGGTCTGGAAGGAGGAGGAGAGAGTCAATGCTGAAGGATGTTAATAGTTTCTCCGTTTTTTGTTTTTTTTTGTGTGTGGCCCATTGGGTCTTGTGTTTAATTGTAAGTGTTATGTTATAAAAGCAATAAATAAAACTTTTCAAAAAAAAAAAAAAAAGAAAGAGAATAACAGGAACGGATCTAGCTAAACTGAATACAGTGTATATATATATATATATATATATATAAATATATATATATATATATATATATATATATACACCTGGGATGCATATATATATACAGAATACACTGTAAGTGCAGCTAACTGACATGCCTGCCTACTCTATCTAACTTAAATCAAATGACACTGTCTCTCTCTCTGTCTAACTCTCTCCGCCGCAGCAACACACTACAGAAGGCCACCACGCAGGCGGCCTTATATAGTGTGGGGCATGTACTAAACCCCCTGAGCCATAATTGGACAAAGCCATCCTGGCTTTGGCCAATTACGGCTCTCTGTACACACGGCGCTGTGATTGGCCAAGCATGCGGGTCATAGTGCATGCTTGGCCAATCATCAGCCAGCAATGCACTGCGATGCCGCAGTGAATTATGTGACGCACCACTCGAATTTGGCGCGAACGGCCCATAACGTTCGCAATTCGGCAAATCCACGATGTTCGAGTCGAATGTGGGTTTGACTCAAACTCGAAGCTCATCCCTATTCCCCACTGCTGCACACCCAGGCACACAACATCCTCAACTTTAATCCGAACACAGTGAAAAGTCCTTGAGCTTTGTTTTGTGTTTTTATTAGGGGGTAATAACTTGGATGGGGATAGGAATTATGGGAGGTCCAACCTGATAGCGCCAAAACCAGGGACAACTTCCTCCCTATATACAGCTCCAAATGATTTTTCTCCTTTACTGTGTACAGCTCCAATTGATTCCTCTTCTTTGGTCTGTACAGCTCTGATTGATTCTTCTTTCAGTATCTAACAGTCTCTGTTAGATCAGCAACACCACCTTACAGGCTAGAAACTCTCAGTCCCTTCAGAAAGTAGCACAATGTGCTGTGGACTGCATCCTGGAGCACCGCCAACCTCCTTGTAGACACTGGTCCCAGCTATACCACTGCTGGACATGTTAGCCCACGTGGCCGCTTTTCCATAAGTCCACCTGGCTGCTTCTTCACCAGTTTACCCGACTGATTCTCCGGAGATCTCCTAGGGCAACGTTACAGAAGATTTAAGCACACCGTTATCTTCCAGAGAGACCTTCTACGAGTGTCAGTCTCTCCCCTTGTAAGTTCCTGCACCATGCTGTAGTACCCATACTGTCCTCCTAGCTCCCGCTGCCTCTCAGGGAAGACTCCTTCCAATCTTCTCCTGTTGTCAGGAGCCTCCCAGGCCAGGACAGTATCTTCAGCACTCCATCTTACACCCGACTCCCCTGCTGGCATGACTTATTCATATTTAAGGACTCACTTAGTCCTCAGCCAGGACCACCACCTGGGTATTGAATGAGCTCCCCTAAATTTGCAGAACAACCCTCCTAGCCTCTGCCCTCCAGCTTCTGGAATGTTCTCAAACTTTCCTGAACTGGGGGGAGGCACAAGAAAGCTGCCTGCATGAGTCATCCAGCCATGAACTTCAGTAAATCCTTACCCAAATTTTATGACTCAGACTTAACCCTGAGTCAAACTATAGTTTACCTACTCTGACACTAGTAGCACACTAGAGGGTGCTACAACTACATATAGGATTTAAGATTACTGATACTGGATGTACACATGAATAATACAATGCACACATAATAAAACACAGGCAAATAATCCAATACACACATAATAAAAATTAAATGTTTGCTGTATTTTTATCTTTGCAAATATTTATACTTTATACTTGCTTTATACTTTTGATCTACCACCTCTGTCTGTAGACCAACACTTTTGACTTATAATGACTATAAGTTCAGCTTGTATGGAAAGGATTATACGAGTACAGAGTGGAAATGAACTAATGAATGGAAGGATGATAGTTGTAGAAAGTAACAAGGTTTTCTTTTGTCTGGCAGCACAATCGTGTGATGTATGATCCAGTATGTGGCTCAGGTCTGCTAGCAGGTGGTACTCTGCCAGAGCTATAGTCTGCTTTGTTTCACTTTCAAAGCTTTGAACATGAGCTGGACTTGCTCTCATACTTTGCTGTCATTACAAACAGGCGGCACGTTTCAAAACAAGCAAGGGCTGATAAGGTTTGATATTTATTACAGAAGCATATGTTCTGTGGAAGAAGCTGTCTACTCAGGATAAGAAACTGATGTAAAACAAAAGAGATCTTTGTGTTAGATGCAACTCTCTTGCATGCCTGTCTTTCAGAAACTAGTCAATTGTTAGACACCTGTACAGTATAACTTTAAACTGGAGATCCTACAGGGCAAACAAAGTTCATTTAATCATCTACTTATCGCAGTCAGTTCTGTTGTGACAATACTAGAAGCAGAGATATCACCAGTGCAGAAGTAAAAAATATATCATGCAGAAAGTTTATAAAAACACCCCTTTCAGATAATATATTTTTAAAAATATTTTACACGGTCAAGTTCACACTAGTCAAGCAGACAAGTGGCAGTTTACTCACTCATATATCAGAATTAGGCATATTTGTTACTTAATAAACTTTAAAAAAATATATTATTCTGGAAGAACTAACCTTTAAAGCCCAGCTTAAGATTAAAAAAGAAGAAAAGGATTTAAAAAAAAAAAAACTTTAATACTCACCTAGGTGGATGCAGCATTGGTCCGATACTGCATGTGTCCCCTGCCACCCCTAAGACAGAGAACTGAGTGATCAAAGACTGCGGATCACTCAGCTCTCAATCTTCAGTGAGCTTCACAGTCAGTCACCGGCTCTCTGATTTGCCCCTCTGGAGCTCACAAAGAGGACTGTAAAGTGCTGAACTAACTGTACCCCTGTGACCTTCAGGAAATGTGGAGCCAAAAGAGCTTTGGCTCTATATCTCATTTAACAACAAAGCAGCAAGATGAATTTCATTATGTAAAAGCTTAAAGACAATTTTATGTTATATTAATTGGTATAGCTGACCTACAAGTAATACAAAAACCTTTTAAATAAATAACAATAAATAAATAATAATTTTTCTAATCACAAAGTATGATTCAACTATGATGTACTCACTGTAATTCTGCCCTCAAAATCATTCATCAAAAATGGTGGCCACTTACATCATAATTAGATGGCCATCCAGTCCCTCACAGCTGAATGGGTATTCAGCTGTGGGAGACAGCAGCATTTTGCGATTCTCACTAAGCTTACTCCCACCCACTTTCCGCCTGCTGGTCCTGCTTGCCTATTGGTTGATCTCGGAAGACTGACTTGTATTAATTTTATGTTAAAAAAATGTACTTTCACTTGCTTTCACTCGTCAGCTTCATCCTTCTTCCATGAAATCTAATGGTGGCCATACACGCATTATTAAATGACCAATTTCTTTTCTAATTGATCTCGCCTGAGAATAATTGCTATAATTGATGTGTAGTCAACAACCAATTCAATCGATATACAAACTCAAATTTTCTATGCTTAGGACAATGTTTTAAAAGAGAACTGCAGCCCCCCCAAAATAAATGGGAAAAACTACCGAGGTGGAATCCAAAAAATTAAGAAATCTCTGGTGGGGAATGTGGCGCTGTTCAAAAATGTATGTAATAAAATACTAATATTCTACAAAGTGGTGGTAGTATATAAGAAATACTGTGAACAAATCATAAACAAACAACATATCACGTGTATGTGTCACAGGTGTAAAACAACACATAATATAAAAAACATATGATTAAAAAGTCAAGTGCAAATGTGGTGTAGATAATCCTAAAAGAAATACGTGCACTTAAAAAGGGAAACAAAAATAATGTATAAATATGTGCGTAATATTAGTGCTAGTTTGCAAAATCGCAAAGGAAAAAGCATAAAAAATACCCAAAAAATACCCAAAAAGTGCACAGATATAAACAATAATATAATAAATAATTGATGTGGTAATGTGGCAGAATTTTCAACAATCAAATCCAAATGATATAAGTGTCCAAGCAGATTTAAAGTTCTATATATGTAAAAATAAGAAGGAAGGAACTCTGTGAAAAGTGACTTTGCTTCCAAAAGAATCCCGTGTAAATGCTTGTGGTCGTTGTATAACCTCCTTCCCTGGAACCCCCAATGTGTCCCCACTCACCGGAAAGCCAAACCCCTGCAGGGGTAATGGGCAAATGAAAGTCAATCCACTGGCAGGAAATCGATCGGTGTCCCCCTCTGTGTTTCCGTGATCTTCTTCCTGGTTGGGTTATCACTAGTCCTTTAAAAAAGTCCACCAGAGCGTGTCCGTATATATGGAGAAGAGAGGAGCCTCATAGTGTAAATCCAA
Source organism: Lithobates clamitans (assembly GCA_037952925.1). Taxonomy (NCBI): domain Eukaryota; kingdom Metazoa; phylum Chordata; class Amphibia; order Anura; family Ranidae; genus Lithobates; species Lithobates clamitans. The sequence continues at coordinate 687,816 of JBBGZY010000350.1, read as the reverse complement.
AATGAATTTTATTTATTCAGTCAGCTTACATAAAATAGTTAAAATCTGTGAAGTCTGACTAGCAGATAAACCTGTTCCGCCGGCTAGTGTAAGGCCGCTAGCTGGCTGGAACAGTAGCGAGGCAGCGGCTTGCGTTCCACAGCCGGCAGCTCGGCCGTGCTCCAATCAAATAAATTAAATATGACCAGCATTCACATGTAAAGACATACGAGAAATCAATAGTATGTTCATGGGTGATGAGACAGTTAAATTAATAGGTGAAGGATTCTACTTAATCATTGATAGGCGTATACCATCCACCAGAGTCCACACAATGTGAAACACACTACCCTAGGGGTTTACACTCACCAAAGAGATGTAATTCAAAAGCATTAAACACATGAGGTGTCTTCCGTTTGGGCTGGTTATCTCAAACAGCTCATCGCCCAGGGTTGTTTAGTCATGTAAAAAAAAGCTCCACAAAGCGTGATACCATTTTAAAGGTTTATTCAAGATGACCACCCCTTTAAACACACTTACACAACATAAATTGTAACAGGCATTTTGTTGAAAAAACAAACTGTGTGTTATCACCAATCAGTATGTAATGCTGTCTGCCACCCACCGCATCCACTGCGTTGATAGTATCTGGCTGTTCCTTCCTGGTAGTCACACGCACATGTTACTTCCATTCGCAGTAAGGTCACGGACTTTGTCATCATGATCTTCAACTGAGGAACTGCATACAATTTGGAGCACTCTAATGTAGAATTTGGGCTCCAATGCCAACCACCAATAAACATTCACCACTGGCCAGTGGGGGGGGGGGGGGGTTATAGTAGGGACTTTGATTTATAACCTGTATATGTTTCCCATAGTTGGGGTAACCATTTATGTCAGGGCCTCGGAGGTTTGAACTTTGCTAGGTTGTTAGAGTACCCCTTATACATGCTTCTGAAATGATCTAATTTGTAAGCTGTGTTATTGTATGCACTTTTTATTGTCTCTTTTTCTTACACTGTTTATGTGTATTGCTTTTGCGTAGTCTTCTGGGTATATTGCATGAATAAACAACCCGTCCTTCAGCCACAGTGTGTCAGAGAGTGTGATACTGCCCAGTGGATCACTAACACCAGGAACAGAGGAACCCAAATATTAGCAGCTCCTTTAGTGGTAAGGGTTACATGTAAATATCCCCTGCTACAAATAGAAAAATATTACATATTCTAAAATTCTTGTTCCTCTTTTATTAATAATCACAGTAAATGAACAACTGTCTGACAGAATTTTGGCAGTCATTTACTAAAGCTGGATAGCGTAAAATCTGGTGCAACTCTGCATAGAAACCACTTCCAGAATCAGCTTCCAGGTTTTATTGCCACAGCTTAACTGAATAAGCTAAAGTTAGAAGCTGATTGGCTACCATGCACAGCTGCACCAGATGTTGCAGTCTCCAGTTTTAGTAACTCTCCCCTTTTTTTTTTATTAAATAAAAACAATTAAAATAAAAGTTTAATTTCGTCATTACCTTAATGTCATGTAAGAGTAGCTAGGTGACATAAAGGAGAGAGCTCTGTGGCATTGACATACGATATTCTTATATTTAGAGGGTGGTGTAATTATTGTTCATTTGCAAATGTACAATACAAAACTGTCTTTATTTTTCTACCGCATCACAGTGACACAAAACATTTAAGAATGTATTCTTAGTGGATAGAACAATGTAATGGGCTTGGAATGCTAATGAGTGACAAGGTGGTGAAACAAAACACAGACCTATCACATTTACAGCACTGATACTTAAGTGTTAGGTGACACAATAACAACATGTCAATCTTTTGAATAGACAAGTCCTCACTCTTATTGTATTAATAAACAATTACCGCACACTCTTGTGATTGTTTCATTAAAAATTAATGTTAAGATTAATGTTACGTTTCATGTTCCATTTGCAAAATGTCTAGACATACAGAAGTTCACTATAGATAAAGAAATAGAGTTGTGGAAAATATGTAAATGGAGCTCTATGTTTCACTCTTAAATTGACTCACCCCGTTGTATACACCTCTGCACTAGGGATAAGCTTTGGGCTAAGGTCAACTATGAGTTTGACCTGGTCTCAAGTGAGGGAGAATGTTTAAGAAAATGGTGAGCTTTTGATTGTTCACCACCAATCATGCACTTCCTGGCTTCTGAACTGTAGTCAGGTGGCTTATAAGGGGCAATCTTATGCAACAACCCTCTCTCTATACAAGTCAACCAGCAGCCTTTGTTCATTGTGAGTTGGAAGAAACATGGAGTAGTTAGGAGGCTGCAGGGAAAGTTGGGCGATAATACAGTTTCTGATTTTTACATGCAGTTTCATTGCTAAAATTTTCCATATTTATATTGATCACAGACACATTCAGGTTGTTTTACTATACTAAAGACAAATAGGTTGTTCAGTTTTGCAAGGGAATTTTCCCTTGGATTAGTGAATGCAGTGAAGATGGACTTTGTAAGGAATACCCAATCACATGCAAGCAAAATGAAAATACTATTTTTTTGCTTGCAAATGATTGGATGGTGGAGGTCAGCAGAGCTTCACCTAATTCACTAAGCTAAAGGAAACTTCCCTTGCAAAGTGAAAATTATCTTTCAACATGAACAGCCTTATTGCTTTTGGTAAATCATCCCTATTATGTTTTGCAGATTTTGAAGACATCACATAGTGTTTGTGCGTGCTCATAACAATATTTGGGGGCTTTTTTTTTCATTCAATACATTACACTCAAAAGTTGATTTCCAAATTTAAAAATAGCTGTTGGGGGTCCTGGTCAAAATTAGGCCTAGTATAAGGGATTTACTACTGCGCACATGGGTAAAACAATCTGTTGGTAGCTGTTTTTCTGAAAACAATTTACACTCTAATCTTCATTTCTAGATTTTGAAATGATTAGTAAGGTCCTGTTCAAAATGGGGCCTAGTACAAGTTACTTTATACCGTGTGCATGTGTACTACAATATTTTGGGGACTTTTTCTGCAAATAAATTACCCTCTAGTCTAGTACAAATAATCAAACACTATGCACATAGGCACACAATATTTGGGGGATTCTTCTGTGAATAAAGTACACTTTAATGTTGATTTCTTGATTTTAAACTGGGTTGTGGGGGTCCTGTTTAAAATGGGACCTAGTACAAGTGAGTTAATACTGTGTATGTCCTGTGCAAGGAAAAGGTTATGCACATGCAGCTAGTAGGTGTTTATCAGGTTCTGCAACTGTTCACATAGTGTGCAATGTTATGATGATTTTTATATTTTAAAATAGGTGGTGGAGTTCTGGTCAAAACTGGACCTAGTACAAATGATTACTATGCACATAGGCATTACAATACTTATAAGGCTTTTTGTCTGTGACTAAATTACACTTTATTGTTCATTAACATATTTTTAAATGGCAGACGAGGGTCCTGTTTAAATGGGGTCTAGTACAAGTCATTTGATGCTGTGCAAGTAGGTGTAGGAGTAGAAGAACCCAGAGGGATGGTGAGGGAAACAGTGCCCAAGAAGATAGTGAGAAGGGAAAAGCGCCTGGACCTCAGGGCATGAAATTAGCTTTGTTTGTAGAGGAAACAGTGACTTTGATTCTTTACAGTACAGGGTGCCTTAGAAAGAGGTGTTTGAAATCAAGGAGTAAGGTAACTGATGCACAATGCATTTACAACTGATGCACGATGCATTACATTTCATTTTTACCTAGAGTTGGCTTTAAGTATGTAAGTTTTTCTGTGATTACATTTGATTGATTTCTTGGTTTTAAAATGGCTGGTTTCTTTTTTATTTCTTAAAATAGGGCCTAGACGCAAGTCATTCAATGCTATGCATATAGACACTACATTTTTAGGGGTCTATCTTGAAGACTCCTAAAAGTATAGAGCTAGGACCACAATATACAGGCATACCCCACTTTTAAGTAGACAATGGGGTTTATTTACTAAAGTTAGAAAGTGCAAACTCAGGCTCACTTCTGCATAGAAACCAATGAGCTTCCAGGTTTTATTACCCAAGCTTAATTGAAAAAGCCAAAGTTACAAGCTCATTGGTTTCTATGCAGAAGTGAGCCTGATTTTGCACTTTCCAGCTTTAGTAAATAAACCCCATTGTGTACTTAAAAATGGAGTATGCCTGTACAGAGGAGCCTTGATGCATTCACTGCGACTTCCACATATATTTGCAAATGTGGTTAACAAAATCCTCAGTTTTTAACATGAATTGCTAGACAGGGACAATTTAGTTTGTTTGCAGACTAGCTAGTAAGTGTGCTGGGAAATTTTTGTTTGTTTGTGATACTTGACCAGGAAGTGCTGCTTCACCAGTTGCAGCACATGTGACAGGTAAGGTACATGTGTACTGAAGGGAGGCCAGCAGGCTGGTGCTGATGTCACACATGACTTCAACACAAACTGATATGGGTTCAGATACCTCTTAGTCTCCCCCTCAAGAAAATGGCCAAACTCTCTGGTCCAATATGGCTTCTCTCTAGCAGGTGTACCAGCTAAAAACAGTGTGGTAGTATTTTCCTGGGGCCATGGCATATTCCCTGGGGAGCTTGTGGGAAATTGGTGGTTCTGAGTAGTCAAGGGATGAGGACACTGAGGATGGGGTTACTGTGCTGTGATCATCACCAAGGTGCAGGATTCAGGGCAGCACCACCAGCTCCAGAAGTGTGCCCTATCCTGCATCTTTCCCAGTTGTCAGCAAATTTACCCAGTGGATTGTGAAGGAGATGCAATGTTCCAACCCAAGCCTGCTGGAGCAGCTACTGATTGCGTGGTCCAACCGCACAGAGACATTAATGCCGCATGATGGTGAAGGGCAGAAATAGCCTTCTGAACAAAAAAAATGATGTCTGGCACTGTGGTACAGCACAGACCATAAACTCACAGAAGGTGGCAGACTTTACCAGCTGAAATGGGATCTGCTGTAAACCCAGCATTTTTGACAAGCTGGAATTGATGGATACTGCAGGAGATGTAGATGGTGAATCTTGTTGAATTTTGTGAAGGGGGAAACAGGGGCGTCCGCAGAACTTTTTTCAGGGGGGGGCATCATTTTAAGGTCACCCAATCTCCGCCCCTTTATAACAATGTCATGAAAATCTTTCCCCTGGAAAGATATATATATGTGTTATATAAGAGATAATTCATCTTCACTTTGTATTGGAAGTTACTCAGGCCAGGCGTACCATGCCCATATATATAGAGAATTTACATCTTTTTACATTGCAATACATCTGTTGTGGCCAATTTTTGATCTTGATGAAAACAGATATACAGTGACAGTATCAAGATTCTCCACATTCTCTAGGCTTACTCGCAGCCACCCGAGTAGCCTTGCGGATGCCCATGCTTTCAATCCAATACAAAGTGATAAGTGAAGATGAATTATCTCTTAACCCCCCTGGCAGTATTCCCGAGTCTGGCTCGGGGTGAGATTTTAGTACCAAAAGCGGTAACCCCGAGCCAGACTCGGGATCGCATCGCTGGATCCTGGAAGACGCGACTCACCTTGTCTCCGGGATCCCGCGATGTTCTCACGCTGTGTTCGGCGGCCGGATCTTCCGCCCGATCCACTGTGTGCCCTGGCTTCCGTTCCCTGCGAGCATAGCGACGCAGGGGGTGGAACCGGCGGCAAATTCAAATAGTATATAACACAAAAACACTGATACATTGTAATCCTATTGGAATACATTACTAAATATAATAAAATTGACCTCAGATTGCCCCCAGTGCTTTGTTCAGTGCCCCTGCCTGCAGTTTTACTGTACTTTGTGTCTGGAAACTGCAGAGCGACCATGGCATCCAAAAAGCGCGCTTCAACCTCAAAAGCGACATATGACCTGCTGGAAAACAGCGACAGCGAGACAGAATCGCTTGCAGAAGTGAGTGATAGCGAATCATGGGGAAGTTCGTCATCAGGCACGGAAAGCAATTTCAGCGATGATCCTGTGACTTTGCCCAGCGATGTGCAGACTTGGTGCTCGATTGACTGCGGTACGGAGCACACAGCACCCCCAAGATTCCCGTTTACCGGAGCGCCTGGTATCAAAGTGGAGGTTGAAGATGACAGCCCCTTGGGATACCTCCAACTCTTTTTGACTGATGAGGTCGTAGAAAGAATTGTTACAGAGACCAATCAGTACCAGGAGCAACAAGCTGCTATACCTCAGAGGTTTTCAAGGAGCAGAAAATGGGAACCAGTGACCAAGGAGGACATCTGGAAGTTTCTGGGCCTAATTATTCTCCAGGGAGTGGTGGGGAAACCCCTGCAGAAATGGTACTGGAAAACCAACAAAATATTAGCCACTCCTTTTTTTGGCACCATAATGTCGGAATACAAATTTTCTCTCATAATGAAATATCTGCATTTTCAAAATAATGACGAATTTGATGAGACTTCTCATCCAGCTCCAAAACTGGAAAAAATTTGGGACTTATATCAAATTATTCAGAAAAATTTCCAGCAGACCTATGTACCAGACAGAGACGTCAGTATCGACGAAAGTCTTATGGCCTACAAAGGAAGACTTAGCTGGATACAGTACATGGCATCTAAGAGAGCGCGATTCCGCATAAAATCATTCATGCTCTGTGAAGCCAGCACTGCTTATATATGGAATTCGGTCCTTTACACCGGGAAAGGGACCAAATTCAACGACAGATTCAGTCAATATGGAATGGCAACCGCTTCTGTTCTCACTTTGATTGAGCCATTGTTGAATCAGGGGTACTGTGTAACCACAGATAATTTTTATACTTCTCCAGAACTCCATGAGTTCCTTCTACAACACAAGACGGATGCATACGGGACTGTTAGAGCTAACCGGTGTGACATGCCGCCAACCTTTGCCAATAAAAAGCTCACGGCAGGAGAAATAGTTGCCTGGCAAAAAGGCAAAATGATGGCACTAAGACGGCGAGATAAAAAAGATGTGTGCCTAATGAGTACCATTCACAACACCTCTACTCTCATGGTACATACAAAAGGTGGAAAAGATGTTATGAAACCTCAACTCGTAATGGACTACAACAACACAATGGGAGGTGTTGACAGAGCTGACCAGGCCATGACTTTTTACCCTGCTATGAGAAAGCAACAAAAAAAATATTACAAAAAAATTTTCAGGCATCTTCTTGAACAGTGCCTGTGGAACGCTTTCATTCTTCTAAAAAAAAAGAGTGACAGGCCTGTGATTCATGCAAACTTCGTTTGGAAAGTTGCAGAACTCATATTTCTGAAGCACCAAACACCAACCACTGTAAATCGATCTGGACGTCGTGCTGCTGGCGTTGTGAACCCGGAACGTCTGACAGGTCGACACTTTATGGACCATATTCCACCAAAGGAAAAGAAGGCAGCACCCACAAAGATGTGTGTGGTTTGTTGCTCTAAACGTGACGACACAGGAAGGAAAGTCAGAAAAGAAACCCGGTTCTACTGTCCTGACTGTGACGTCGGACTTTGTGCTGTACCCTGTTTTAAAATTTACCATACCCGAGACGTTTACTAAAGCAATATGAATACTAATATTGCACTCTTGTTTGGCCAAAAAAAATGTCAATGTTTTTGATTTATATTATTTACTAAAATGTATTGAATAAAAAGTATTATTACTATTATATTATTATTTGTTATTATTTATAGTTATTTATTATATTATAATTTATGATTTTGTGTTTCAAACTTTATCATACCCAGGATGTCTACTAGACTCTTGTTTGGACAGATTTCAGTGAGTTATTCCTAAGAATTACAGGCCTACAATATAAAACGCCACATTTCCATGCAAAAATAATGGTACCGCTTTCAGCACCTAAAATCTGAAAAAATCATGCCGCCAGGGAGGTTAAACTGTACACACACATATCTTTCCAGCAAATTGCAATTATAGCTCAGCTCAGCTGTCCCACTTTCCAAGCAAAGCAATATATTATTATATAGTCTGAGTCTTGCTTTTACCTGTGGTTTTTTACTGTGTATACCTCAGTATTTCCTGTCTGTGATGATGATCCCCTAGGCCCAGGGCAGCACTGGCAGGCGACAGCGTATCACTGACTCTGACTCGGCCACCTGAGCGGGCGGGACCGGCGCCGCGCCAACCTGATCTACACAACACAAGTAGGCTGGCGGCCAATGACTGGAGCGAAGTGGCCGATGCGAGCATCGCCTCGGATGATTGGGCCGGGGTGAGGGGGAATGTCAGATGATAGATGTCAGAGTCTCAGAGATACCGAGAGCAGCCAGCGGACTCAGAAAAAAGTCAGCAGCGCAGCGGCGGCCACGGAGGACCCTGCTAGCTGCTGCAACACCTTGACGATTACAGTGGGGGCACTTGACCCCCATTGCCCCCTATGGGGGGAAATGTGTAAAGTAAGGAATGGGGGAGAAGGGGTGCTGGCAGAATCAAAGGTTTGGAAGAAGAGGCTGCCACCTTGGGATTTTCACCAGAAGGGGAGGTGCAAAAATGGCAGGTCCTGCAACCTATGCTGATACACTAGTTCACATGGGGGAGGGTGCACTTTTGCCTTTTATTCATGGGCGCTCTAGGACCTGGTGCCAACACTGAGTTTTGGCCGACTGGTATCACTGAAGTGCAGCTCTAGGATAAATAGTTATATGTTCCCTCTTGCATGTTGCAAATAGCTGGTACTTTTACCACAGCCCATAAAGAGGCTGCAGACCACCATGGTCCTATTTGCAGCTCCCACTACTAAGCTGTTTACATTTTTTGCCTATTCAAAAGTTTAGGTACTGTCCTAAACAGGTGTTGTTTCTACCATAAGACATACCTGAAAACTACAGTTAGAATATTTTGGGAATAATTGGGGTACTGCATTAAATGAAGCACACAAACTATACTATTGAATAGTTGTGCCACTGGCCAGTTTGTACAAAGCTAAGGGTTTTAGCTTTATTGTTATTTATTTTTTAACTGTAAAATTTCCTATAACTCTTAGATCTGTTTTGGCTATCACTCTCACTGGACTATACCTGTTACCACTGGTCAAAACGATAAGGCGTCACATACAAAACTACCTAAGGAAGCAATTTTTTTCATAGTTATAATAATGAATTGGATAGTGGTGCTGCTGATACTATAATAAAGCAAATAATGTAAAAAAATGTATTACACCTGCAAACTATGTGATGCCAGCACGTGAGGTTGCTAGTTCTGTCTGTGGGAAACTGTTCTATCATAACCCATGCAGCTTAATGTCATCTTCCAAGCCTGTAAATGAAGAGATTGGTGTTTTTCCAAAGTCACCCTCAAAGTCATAATAAGGAGTTACCGCTCCCTGCTGAACTTTAATTTTTTTTTTTAATAGCCTTGAAAATGGACAGAACTGATTTTACAGATTCACACGATATAGACTTTAATAGGGTTTGGATTTTAATTAACAACTTTTGAGATTTACGATGGGTTTGATGAACGACCCAAGAACTTAACCCTGCCACATTTGATCATCACTACTTTGAACATACAAAACAGAAGGATCCATGAAAATATGTCCTAGGATAGTATTTCTGAGGAAACCATTTATTTTATACTTTTTGATCTTGCATTTTTAAAAGGTATATTATATAAAAAGGAATTATTCAAAATCACATGTCTAGGTTAAAATATATGGTCTAATTCATTGCTTAATGAGCTAAGATTTGTCTTTTTCTTTTCTGCGATAAGAGAGAGATAGAAGTCTTGGGTATAGAGGTAGGACTTGGTTTTGTTTTTAATATTTTATACAATATAGCTTTGCTGTTTATTTGTGCTATTTTTGTTTTCCGTTTCCACAAATATTAGTAAAATACCCATGGCTGTTGTTCCTTCGTTGGCTGTACCACATGCACTAAATCTATATAATACAGATCCTGCTTCTAGTCATAGTAGCAACAACTGCATGCATTGACAGCATCATCAATATAGCATTCATAAAACGTAACTGCTCACCTGTACAGCCTAAATAGAGCATCACATAGTCATGTAGCATAAAATGTGTTGTGTAGGCATATCATCTATAAAATCAAAGTAGCACCTGAGGCAAGCTGGTTGGAATTTAAATGGTGACTTCTCTTCCTGATCCTGAACCGTTGGAATAGACCCGCAAGGCTTCCAGCTGCATCCACTATAACTGACATTAATCTGCTTACATAGATAGGTGCACTCAAAAATAAAAGTAAATCCTTTCCTATCTCTGTGAATTGAAATATGAACTAATTCTGAAGCTAAGCCAATATGTGTTATGTCACAGAAAAATTTCATTTGACATTTAACTTATAAATTACTGCTGTAATTTGTTAGCCTCAGATTGGAATATTAGTAATAGTTTTTTTTCTGCAGGGTACATTCCTCTCAAAGCATTTAACCTTGCACCTGTGCTACATTCTGTTACTTCTATTCTGTTTCTTATTTAGAAATTAAATACCTAAGGGCCTGTTCACACTTGTTGAAAGGAACCTAAAAAATATCATGATACAATATTCCTGTATTATTTCTCAACATTTAAGCCATTTTTAAATATGGTAATGCAAAATATGCATTGAAACAGATTTGTTGATCTGGTACATTTTTTGTTATAAAAAGACCAAGGTATTCATATGCAATGGCTTCTGCCTATTATGTTTGAGACCCTAAGATGATCACCTTTACGCTTGAGGTATACATACCCTGAGTAGTGGGTGGAATTCTCACAAAACATGCTCTATGTCTATTTAAAAATCAAAAAGATATAAAGATTCCAATGAAATTCTCTAACCAAGAATAAGTATTCTTAGTTTCAAAGTAGGGAGTTATTTTTAGTTTTAGTTAGTATATTTAGATATTTGGAAATTATAGTCACATGACTAATGTAAATATTATTATCCTTGTGTTTAAATTTCAACTGATCTTTCAGTTTAAAACAGCTAAATACATTCTAGGTACATCAGAACAAAAAATCTTTAAAACAGCAGGGAACATGAGATTTTCTGATTGCAGAGCTGTAGTTCTGACTCAGGCCGTTGGATCGTTGCAGAGAGACCACTGTTTCCACACAAGTGTAGAGTCGTTCTCTACAGCACATTGGCAGGGTGCAGGCTTTTCTATTGACAGGATCCTGGCTCCATTTTAAAGAAATCAACTGTATGACTTTGAACTGCTTTTGTTTTGATGCATCTGCTTATTTAAGCTAAACATTCAATTTATCTTTAAAACCCTGAGAACTGAGGCCTTTTGGGTTAAGAGTGTATAAAATGTACTGTATTTGGATTATGCAACAATTTCACTGTTTATGGAATGAGTATGCTATGGTCTGTGCATGTTATGAATAAATGGCTTCTTAATTCCTTCTGACATGGAAACCTAGAGAACCTGGGAAGACAACGTCACTGACCTGCAGTTGAATATATCTAGTTTCTCCCGCACAATGAACACTAGAACACTAGTGGACTACCAGGAACAGCAACATGATGTGTGGGTAGATGTGTAAGCTAATTGTAGCTGTATTAGTGCATTTGCGACAGAAACAATTGAGTATGTCAGTGATACTTTTTTTTTATTTGCACTAACATACAATTTTTTAGGATAAACTTTCAGGGTATGTCCCCTTCTTCAAGGTCCCAGCAGTAGTATCTAAAGCCCTTAATGTTTGTCCTAAAAAAATTGTATGTTAGTGCAAATAAAATACAAGAGTATCACAGACAATACTCAATTGTTTTTGGGTAGATGTGTGCCACTTCTGGCAGCCTTACCTCCCTAGGTCATAGACAATGCTGGCTATGCAAACATTAGAAAGAGAGGTGTATGTGTGTGGAGGGGGAGGGGGTTGACATGGGTGGATTGCCAAAAGATGGGATCTGTGTCCCTATGGAGGCACTGACAGACATGCTTTGCCTGAGCTCCACCCTTTGACAAAGTGCATGAGACTCCACTGTGACACAGTTCATAGACAAGCCGTTCATGAGATTCTGAAGCTGAGGAAAGTTAATTTGTTAATGAAATTGTTACCTACAAAAAAATTTGCAAATACAATAATTTACTAATTATTCAGAATAACGTGTTTCCAGAAGCAATATTCTGCTGTATTACACATTTAACAAACTTCAGCCTTTAAATAAACTTCAAATAGATGGACTCATTAGAGTTGATCGGTATGATTGGTATATGAGAAATGAGGTAACATCATCATGAGGGCCATTTTTTTACATTCAGGCTGGTGGAAACCTTTAATAAATATAGTAGATGTTTTAGTTACTTTTCCTATGTTAAGGACTGATGAAAGTGAATTAACCTTTTGCCTAGACATCAAACGATAAGAATCATTTGTAAGACAAATAGCACAGATTAGAGAAAACTATTCTTTCCAATAAAAGACTATAAAGTGTAACATTGTATCAATGTAACATAATCTGTCTTTCTAAACTATTCTAGCCTAATTAAAGTGCACTTCAAAGGCCAAACAGAACATTTGTCAACTAGTGGTAGAACACAAAAGATAAAGTCTATGAAAACAATTGTTTTAGGTTTCCCTGTTAAGTAATCTTTATCAAAAGGATGGCTAATATTGCTGTTATGATTTTCACAGAGATTATATCATTTTCCTACTTTTATTTAATGATAGCTAATGATTAAAATAGTTTGATGGATTATACTAACTCATAGTTTTAGGTAATCATAGTTACCTAAAACATAGTTTTAGGTAATCAAATAACATAAAAAATGGCATAACAATTCTTAAAGCATTCAGATTGTATAATTTTTGTATAAAAACACAATTGTACACCTTTTAGTTTTTTGCAAGCAATAAACGTATTTATTTTTGTCTGGGATGTGGCTTTAGATGCACACACTACGAGGTATAATAAATAAAATTATCAATATACAGTATAAAAAGTGCAACAATTTAAAAAGTTAAAAAAAGTGCTACACTTAAAAGTAAAAATAAAAGAATAAAAATGTACAGCAACTAAAAATGAAACAAAAACTGTGATGAACAAGTGCACTAACAATAATTTTACAATATATCATTATTAATGTCCAAAATAATCTGTAATAATGTCCACACAAAAGAGCTGAATAGCCTGTGATTAACAAGTGCAATGGTTACTACAGGCATACCCCACTTTTAAGTACGCAATAGGGTTTATTTACTAAAGCTAGAAAGTGTAAAATCAGGCTCACTTCTGCATAGAAACCAATGAGCTTATATCCCCAGCTTGTTTAATTAAGCTTTGGTAATAAAACCTGGAAGCTCATTGGTTTCTATGCAGAAGTGAGCCTGATTTTGCACTTTCTAGCTTTAGTAAATAATCCCTATTGTGTACTTAAAAGTGGGGTATGCCTGTATGTAGCCATCCATCACTGATAATATCCAAAATGATCAGTGATAAAGTCCAAACAAAAAACAGATAAAATGGTGTATATGTGATAAAGTCCACAAAATTTGCTGAAAATATTCTGTATAAAGCCAGCCATAGAGGGTTCGAATCTCTGCCAGATCAGCAGGAACGGGCCGAGATTTGAACCATGCATGGGCAGGCTGATTGTACCCAAAATGGGAAAAATTAGCTGTACACCAACATCTGTCCAACAGGTTTATTGCTCCGCTTTAACTGCTTCTTGGTGCATTTGTTTTAAATGACAGTGATTGAGTCAGCTACAGTGAATGTTTGATGAAGATCACATTTCCTGTTTTATTGCTATCCCCAATCTGAGTAGACTGGAGATGATTTACTAAAACTGGAGAGTGCAAAATCTTGTGCAGCTCTGAGAATCCAATCAGCTTCCAGTTTTTTTTTTTTCAAAAGCTTCATTGAACAAGCTGAACTTAGAAGCTGATTGGCTACCATGGACATCTGCACCAGAGTTTGCACTCTTCAGTTTTAGTAAATCAATCCCACTGCTCTTTTATATTATAATTATTAATATTTACAAAATATGTTGGTAGCATTTGGATACAAAGACTAATATATTGGTTCTAAAGCACATACAATATATGTCTGTTTTTGTATGCCACTAGAGGAGGCAATTTAACCACAGTTTTACAATAAATTACAAGTAACACGCTGTATTATCTTTCATAAATACCTAAAATATAGAAAGTAATCAAGCATCAAAAGTTTGTTAAAACTTTCCTCAAGTGAGTACTTAGACCCGCTGCCATCTTCACTTGATACTCACTGCTTCAGAATCATGGTTAGAGATTAGGGAAATTAGGTGTTTAATTTCCCTGAGGTTTTGGTGAAAACTGAGATTTAAGCAAAACGTTGCCTTTCTGGTGCAATGCATTGGAGTCAATAGGGTATGTAAAATTAGGGTTATTTTTGGTGGTTTTTAAGAGTGAATGGTTCCAGGGATATACAGACATTCTTTTCAACTATCCTGGACTTGTTTCTGTGCAAACTTGGCCTCTCATTAACTTAGTTTTGTTTTATTTGTCACAAAAATAAAACACATTGAAAAACAGAAAGTAAAATATTAAATGGTCGTTTACGTTTAAAAAATGTAGTGCTTACTAAGAGTATCATTGCATAGCATAATTTAGAGGATACATATAGGGATTTAGTTGCACCTCAAAGCAGATCTAAACTTTGTAGGTCCCCAAGAGCTCTACTTTCAAAACAACACAAATACAAAAAACTACCCAAAACGAAGAATCAACCAAACTACCTGTAAATAGAGTCTCCAAAAAAATGCACTCAAAAAATAAAGAGTAGAAAAGTAAATTTTACCTAAGCAAATCAACAAGCAAAATTGAGGACTTTCATCTCTGGGACATTTCTCCAACTGGGAAATCCGTAATTTTTCAACAAAATCTATTTTGTTGCTCCTCTCATCCCTAATCATGGTACTTTTGATTCCAGACTCTTCTTCAGATTACAGTATCTCATTGTGCAACGAGGACCTCCAACTGCTGCAGATATTAATTATCTTTCATCCTCTACTAGATCTAATACAATCCACTCTCTTATGCAATGCTCAAAAGTAGAAGCATTTCTTACTTATATTGAGCTGTTTAAGGGTATTATAAATCCAAAGGCCAGCTTGCCTAATAGGAAATCGGTGTTTAGGGCTATATTTATAAGGTTCATACAAATAGTGTTTAATTCACTAATTAGCAAAAAGTAGTATTATACAGTGTATGAGAGAAAAGTAGACTAACTCAAGAGAAACAGTGATTTTTTTTTTATAGTAGTTGGGTAACGGAGCTACTAGTTTTAAACAGTACAAATCTACAACAAAGAAATAAAGCATAAGTACTATGTAAATATAACCTTGTATTACAGAAGGCTATTTAATATTTTGTTAGCTTGAATGAAATTCCACTTTTAAATCCTAAGTTTAGGATTTTTATTTTATTGTTTGTTTGCCCCCCTCCCATACCCCACAGCCACTATCTTCCGCTGCCATGGGGGTTAATACCAGTGCTGGACCTGTGATAGAAATTTTTATCATTTTTTTCCACAGAAAATAAGCTTTCTTTTGGTGATATTTAATCATCACCGGGTTTTTGATTTTCTGCTAAATAAATAAATTAAACCTGATTTTCTTCGTTTCTGTAATAAAATTTTGCAAATTAATAATCTTTCTTCAGAAATTTAGGTCAAAATTTATTCTACTACATTTCTTTGGTGAACATAACCCAAATCTGTGTTTATTATTCAGCCTGTAGGAAAGTTAGAATCCACAAACTATGGTGTGTGCATGTGTGTGTGTATGTATATATATATATATATATACATATATATATATATATATATATATATATGAAAATTGATCAATCTCAATGTATTGACACCCTCTGCAACTCTTTTCTTCAGGCCCGAAAATACCAGGACAGTACAAATAGTAATGTAATTATTTGTCACACTTATTTGGAAAATGAAGAAAAAAAAATGTTCGCATATTATTTATTTTTTTTTTTTTACATACTGTCACCAGCGCAGTACAGCATTATCATTTAACTGGTGTGGTGGTGATCAGAGACCCTGACTGGTGACAGTATGTAAAAAAAAATCACATTATGAATTAAAAATTTACACATTATGATTGCTTATACCAATGAATTTCATTGGTAAAAGCAACCAATTTTATTCAATGAAACCGGTTCTGATTCAGTGATCTTTGTTGTGAATAGCTGTTATTGGCCAAAGCTAATCACATGATACAGCTGGGCTGTGATTGGCCCTGTCTGTACCATGTGATCACTGTGAGCAATCACAGCTAGCAACACAGTTATATACAATGGATGGCATGAAAGGAAGCCATCCATTGTTTACAATTGTCATGTGATCTGCTGTGATTGGTCACAGTGATCACATGGTACTGGCAGTGGGCTGGTACAGTGATCAGTCATCAGGCAGCCACGCGAGAGGCTCATTCTGGGAGGATGTCATATGACGACAACAGTGCTCCCGCCCGGCCTATTATAAAATGACTGTGTTAATCACATAAAATAATAAAACAATTATACAAAAGTATTACATTTACACAAAAACAAACAAAATTATATGCCACATAAACCAGATGCTCACAATTTTTTCAGGCTTAAATGTTTAAGCTGAGCTCCAAGCAATCAGCTACATATGTAGTTGAAATGCAAATCATTTGACCTTTATTATGGTATAAAGTTTGCATGAACATACTTTTTTTTATTTGCAATGTTTTTTAGTTTTTCAAATAATATTCACACAATCAAGCACTTTTTTTGCATCTGTATATGTTTTCGATCCATTGAAGTAATTGTGGCACACCATAAACAGAGAGCACCTCTTGAACTTTCAGAGTACATATGATTGGCCCATGGGATGGTGTTTTCAATAAGGAGCTTTTCATTCTGAAAAAATGAGAACTGAAGGCAGCCCTACCTGTAGTGGGCACCGGGAGCTGCAACTCATAGTACATATAGCGGCAGCCGATGTGGATGGACCCATCCTTACCTTTAGTGGGTACAGTGGTGTGAAGGGCACAGAGCTCAGGTGTGATGTTAATGAGTAAGACCGGACCTTTCCTTAATCTGTTGGATCTGGTGAGTGTTTCGCTGTAGAACTTTTGTGGAAATGGGTGCTTTCTGGTACGGGTGTGGTTCTGTTTCATTTAAGGTGGGAGAGTGATTGTAAATACAAATCGTTGCACAAAATGGAAGATATTATGTTACAAATGAAGTACTCCATATTTGTACAAAACCACTGTGTTTTGGACTCTATATTGTCTTTTATATGTTGGCAGCTGTTGGCGGGCATTTTTTTAGTTCAGTGTGTGTCATAATGGTACAATGTTCTTCCCTGCCTATCACAGTCCTATTACTGCAAAAAGATATTTTAGTATAAACAGTTGGTCTCCTGTTCAGAAATCCCATTCAAATCATTTCAGTAATATATCCTTAGCTTTTACACAACTTAAAATGGCTAATAATGGAAAAGAGCAGGCGGTAACTATGCAGCTAAGTTTACAATAGGAATATGTTATCCATACTCTTATGTTATTATTCCTTAATTTGGAAAATACATGTTGATTCTATTATGTCCTTGATGCTGAACAACTGTGTTGTAGGTTTATTTGCAATATAGCTCTAAGTAAAAAATACATAGCAATCGAACCTTTACACATGTTAAACGCTCTAATATATAAACACTGGATTTGTTAGTGCACATTATACCTGCATTTCCTTTTGTATATTGAATGTGGAATAAATGTATAATCTGTGAAGCATTATACTGAAAGACACCAGAGGGCATTCAAGGACTTCTGAATTTTCCTGTAAACTAATTCTGTTTTCCATTTTGTGCACCAAATGAGCTGTTCATCTCGATTACACACTGCTTGCCATTTGTAACAATTGCTTGGTGTAATCCTATTATAGATTCTTGGCAATACTCAAGCTGGAGTCCCTACTTTGAGAGAAGCAATTGCAGAAACAACTGATCCTGGAGGATTAGAGCTGGATTTGTACAATATTTTACTGTACTAAACAGCTAATATAAAAATGATATACTGCTTTCATACTGTTTTAGTGAGATTATAAAACACACATACACAAGCATTTATGTGAGTTTATTTAAACTAAATTAAAGTGAAACTCAAAGAAAAAAAATCAACAATGCTAATAGAAATGCCACTAGTAGCTGTTTTACTTTAGTCTTATTTTTTTCAGCACTTCTTTTCACTTGTTTTCAGTGCCCCCAATCCCACCAAGAAAGGAAAATTAAACAATTTAATTTCTTCCTTTATCAATGATGATACATCATTGGTGCACTCAACATCTGACTAGTATAAGGCTTTTCTGGTACCATAGGAATTCTGGGACTTGTGGTCCTTGCCCTTATTCCAAACCCCAAAGCAGTGATATTGATTGTGGGTGAGATCCTTGCTCCTTGCCAACTTCTTCTGAAATCTTCATATTGCACAAAGAAGCACATAAAGATTATAGCTTCTTTAATATCAGTGAAAGTGTAGGCAAAGTGCTTTTCTGACCAAAAAGTGTGATTTTTTTTCTTACTGCAGTTAAAACAATACAATTTGGTCAAAATCGTAATCAGAGCAATTCCGCTTACACACGATCGGAATTTCAGCCTGCAAAAGACCGATGAGAGTTCTTCGTCAGAAAATGCGACCGTGTGTATGCTCCATCGGACTTTTAATGGCCAAATTCCAGCCAGCAAAAGATTGGGAGCATGTTCTTAATTTTTCGGTCGGAACAAGTTCCTATCCGAAAATGTGATCGCCTGTGGCAATTCCGACACGCAAAATTCCTACGCATGCTCGGAAACAATTCGACGCATGCTCGGAAGCAGTGAACTTCATTTTCTTGGCTCGTCGTAGTGTTGTACGTCACCGCATTCTTGACCGTCATAAGTTCAGCAAACTTTTGCGTGACCGTGTGTATGCAAGGCAAACTTGAGGGAAATCCTGTCGGAAAAGCCGTCATATCTTTTTCCGACGAGAAGTCTGATCGTGTGCACGCAGCATAAGGGAACATGATCTAACCCCTCTCTCTGTTATTTTCTTGAATAATTAAGAAATGTAGTTCTCCCCCAAACCCAGTATTGTAGAGATGAACTTCATTGTTTCAGAAGTTTATCCAACTGAAACCCTTCACAGATAAACAACATATTACAATAGATTTCCATTGCTGCAACACTGTATGAGTTCTGTAAAGCAGTTAAAGTGGTTGTATACCTTTTTTGTTAACTTTTACCTACAGGTAAGCCTATAATAAGGCTTACCTGTAGGTAAAAAAAATATCTCCTAAACCTGTACGGTTTAGGAGATATTCCCCTCGCAAGCGGCGCATGCACACAGGGGATTGTCGGCTGACAGCCCGGCAAACTCCGGAGCTTGCCGGACTGAAGTCTCCCACGCGCACGTGCGGGAGTGACGTCATCGCGGCTCCGGCCACTCACAACGCCGGAGTCACGATACCCGGAAGACACGCCGAGGGGAGATGTCAGCTCCCTCGGCGTGGACAGGATGAGATGCCGGCACCTCGTTCTAAGGTAAGTATCTCATAATGAGCTAGTATGCGGTGTATACTAGCTCATTATGCCTTTTCCCTTGCAGGTATAGGAAAAAAAAAAAAATGCGGGTATACAACCGCTTTAACACTCAGGAGCAGCTGCTGGAGAACACAGGAATCTGCATACATTTTTTACACAGTGCAGAAGACTTCCTCATATTGTTTCCTCTTCTTTTTATTATTATTATTATACAGGATTTATATAGCGCCAACAGTTTGCTCAGCGCTTAACAAAATGAAGGCAGACATTACAGTTACATTACAATTTGGTACAAGAGGAACCAGAGGACCCTGTTCATTAGAGCGTACAATCTAGGAGGGAGGGTCAATTGATACAAAAAGGTAATAGCAGTGGGGGATGAGCTGATGGAGAAAGTAAAACAGTGTATTAGTTAGAACCAGGATAAGCTTCTTTAAAGAGAAGGGTTTTCAGGGATCGTCTAAAGATGGATAGATTAAGGGACAGTCGGACAGAGTGAGATAGGGAGTTCCAAAGGATGGGAGAAGCTCTGGAGAAATCCTGTAGGCGAGCATGGGAGGAGGTAACAACGGAGCTAGAGAGCAGGGGGTCTTGGGAGGACCGAAGAGAGTTGCTTGGTTGGTATTTTAAGACTAGGTTAGTGATGTAGTTTTATTGCCTAAGCTTAAGTGAATAAGCTGAGGTTAGCAGCTGATTGGCTACCATGCAGAGCTGCACCAGATTCTGAGTGCACCTGTTTTAGTAAATCTACCCCAGAGTCCCTCTGCAAAGCATGCTGTCCCATGTTACTATGCACCCTTGCTTGATGTACACTATAGTGATATATATATCTATATAGATATATATATACACACTATATTGTCAGAAGTATTGGGACACATGCCTTTACATGCACACAAACTTTAATGGCATCACAGTCTTCATCCATAGGGTTCAATATTGAGTTGGCCCACCCTTTGCAGCTATAACAGCTTCAACTCTTCGGTGAAGGCTGTTCACAAGGATTAGAAGTGCATTTGTGAGGTCAGGTGCTGATGTTGGACGAGAAGGCCTGGCTCACAGTCTTTGCTCTAATTCATCCCAAAGATGTTCTATCGGGTTGAAGTCAGGACTCTGTGCCGACCAGTCAAGTTCCTCCACCCCAAACTTACTCATCCATGTCTTTATGGACCTTGCTTTGTGCACTGGTCCCAATCATTTGGTGGTGGTGTTGTGGTGTTTTTTAGAGGTTGGGCTTGGCCCCTTAGTTCCAGTGAAGGGAACACTTAAAGGGGTTGTAAAGGTGTTTTTTTTTTTTTTTAAAAATAACAAACATGTCATACTTACCTTCACTGTGCAGCTCGTTCTGCACAGAGTGGCCCCGAACCTGGTCTTCTGGGGTCCCTCGGCGGCTGTCTCAGCTCCTCCCCGCAAGCATTTACCACCTTCATGCGAGCTCTCTCGCACGGTGGTGAGTGCTTGCGGGCGCGCTCCCGTGATACAGCCGGCGGCTATAGCCGCTCGCTGTATCACTCGGCCCCGCCCCCCGGCGCGCCGCGTCATCGGATGTGATTGACAGCAGCGCGAGCCAATGGCTGCGCTGCTTTCAATCCATCCACTGCAGCCAATCAGCGGCCAGGGTGAGCGGAGGAACAGATGTCGGGAACGCGAAGCTGACTTTCGAGGCGTCAGGTAAGTAAAACGGGGGGGCTGGGGGCGGCGGTTCTGTCAGAAGTTTTTTCACCTTAATGCATAGAATGCATTAAGGTGAAAAAACTTTTACCTTTACAACCCCTTTAAGGTGTCAGCATACCAAAACATTTTTGACAATTTTATGCTCCCATCTTTTTGGGAACAGTTTGGGGATGACCTCTTCCTGTTCCAACATGACTGCGCACCAGTGCATAAAGCAAGGTCCATAAAGACATGTGTGAGCGAGTTTGGGGTGGAGAAACTTGACTGGCCTGCACAGCGTCCTGACCTCAACCCAATAGAACACCTTTAGGGTGAATTAGAGAGGAGACTGCGAGCCAGGCCTTCTCATCCAACATCAGTGCCTGACCTCACAAATGTGCTTTTGGAAAAATGGTCAAACATTCCCATAGACACACTCCTAAACCTTGTGGACAGCCTTTCCAGAAGAGTTAAAGCTGTTAAAGCTGCAAAGAGTGTATGCTAAATACTAAATCCTTTGGACTAAGACTGGGATGCCATTAAAGTCCATGCGTAAAGGCAGGTGTCCCAATGCTTTTGACAATATAGTGTATATAAAATCCTTTAGAATCCTTTTCTTGGAGCACATCACGAGACAAAGAGCCACAGTATTTACTGTATGGGTTATATAGGCACCTTTAGGTGAGGGACACTGGCACGCCCTAGACAGGAAGTTTAGCTCCCTATATAACCCATCCCCTTACTGGGAGTACCTCAGTTTTGTAGCAAAGCAAGATATGTATATTAGAAGAGGGGAGGGACTTCTGTGTCCCATGATGTACTCCAAGAAAAGGATTTTACAGGTAAGCTGTTATAAAAATCCTAATTTCTTTATTGTACATCAGCTGTTATAAAAATCCTAATTTCTTTATCGGACACAGAGCCACAGTATTTACTGTATGGGATGTCCCAGAGCACTGCTATCTGAGGGGAGGGAGACACAAACAAAAGTAGGGTGCAATCAGACCTGACGACCTATACTGCTGCCTGCAGCACACTGCACCCAAAGGCGTTATCCTCATGCCTTCTTACATCCACCTGATAGAATCAGGCAAATGTATGGACTGAAGACCAAGTTGCGGCCTTTTAGATTTGAGCCATGGAGGCTTGGTGATGCACTGCCCATAAAGCAATAACAGCCCTGGTGGAGTGCGCTTTGATTTGAAGAGGTGGAACTTTCCTCTTCAAACCATAAGCTTGAATAATTACTTGCTGAATCCACTTAGCAGTAGTAGATTTTGGCGCTGCCTGTCCTTTTCTAGGACCTT
Source organism: Lithobates clamitans (assembly GCA_037952925.1). Lineage (NCBI taxonomy): Eukaryota > Metazoa > Chordata > Amphibia > Anura > Ranidae > Lithobates > Lithobates clamitans. Next base: position 665,367 of record JBBGZY010000350.1, on the reverse strand, counting down.
CAGGCAACACAAACAAAATATCCGTTTTCCTGAGCAGTCGCCTCCAAATAGATTTTGACCGCTCTCACTACATCCAGAGAATGTAGCGACTTTTCTTCCGTAGAACAGGGTTCCAGAAAAAATGAAGGTAAAACAATATCCTAGTTTAGGTGAAAACCTGAAACCACCTTTGGCAGAAAGCTAGGATGAGGATGCACCATGCATCCTCCATGCACCACCATGCACTCATTCATAATGGTTTTAATGTGCAGTTGTATGTCAGCAGCAGGAAAAACACTGTTTGAAAATTATGAATAGATGTTCCATAAAGCTTCAATGCTCAATCCATCATATAGAGTGATAGGCAAAATCTTAGAGCAATAAGTGAAAGCTATCACCTGTCAGGTATCATATGGTGAACTCATATCTCCAGCGGGTGTGCATAAGTTCAAATATGTTTGTAAACAGGCACTGTAATATCAATTTTACAGGTAGCCTTGTTCAAAAATTCAATAACTGTCATAAAATATAAACTAAAATATAAACTGAGTGCCAAATTAATCCATATGATGTACAATTCCTGTTGCTGGAAATAATAATCAGTCCCTATAAGTTCCTTCCACATTGTATTAATGCATGATCCCCTCAAAATAATGTTTGTACGCAGTGAAAGAAAAGGAGAAACCAGCTTATCTACCAGCTATCAAACAAAGTCTTTCTCTAGGAATAAAATAAATGCTTGTACATTCAAAATATTCCTAAAATCTCTCTTAATTTCCAAGTCCATGTGATAATAGCAGTAGATAGTGTGAAGAATGGTCTCCAATGGATCCAAATCAGGCCTGCCAGTGATATGTGCTTAGATATAATCTGGGGTTCTTTTCCTCACTTCCACTAAGATATTTTCTCCAATATATATTTAAGTGCTCTACTTCATATTAGACACTACAATTATCTACATTTCTTCTCAAAAATATATCATTGACTGCTTTGTAAGTGACAATTGCCTATATCTCTCCCTACTTTTGACCCAGTGAAGAAGCTTACTGTATACTTGAACCGCTTTGGTAATGGCATCCCACCTTTTTTGGATTTTTATGGTTTTCATTTGAACAGGTTTTTATTCTCCCCTCACTTTCTGCCCTTATGACAAACAGTGATAATCTCCCTGATATAGACAAAGACAGCAAAAAAAAAAAAAAAAAAAAGAAATGCTAAACATTCTGTGCTTTATCCAAAACTTAAAAACAGAGCCTCTTAAAGCATTATTAAACATACATTGGTAGGGGTAAGCTCAGCATACTTGCACAATATGGCAAAAGTTAATGTTAGGTCCAGGATGGCTAGAACAGCATTATGGCGAAAGCAGATGATTGGTTAAGGATTCTGTCTGCACATTGTTCCTGCCCCTCTTTCAGCCACTAGACAGCCACTGATGGTGTCATTTGTGTGCAAGAGTCGCATTGTCCCTGGCACCTAGTTCTGTTCTTGGTATGCATAGAATGAGCAAGGCTGCACACCATAGAAAAGACAAAAAATTCACAATGAGCCAGGAAAAGATTTTTTGGCAGAGAGATCTGGTGATTCTTTGTTTGGGGGAGTTTGGTCCCACTTCATGGAAAAAATTCTATATGGTTTGAATAACATTAAAAAGTGATAATTAGCGGTTTAAAAATCAGGATTATGACCCCTCTTATACTGAATTGTATTGTCTCTCTACTGTTTCCCTTTATATTGTAAAGTGCTGTGCAACAGTTGGTGCTATATAAATCATGAATAATAATAATATTAATAGTAATAGTACTTATTATGTAGAGCTTTAATGAGCTAAAGTAATTACATTCCTAATTACTTGTGTGCTGTCCTCACAAGCATAGACAAATGTAGATAAATAAATACATTCAAGAATAAGCTGAACATTAATATACAGTGTTGGACTCTGGTTGATAAACATTGCATTTAACTGTAGTTCATGGAAATTAATCATCTAAGATGGTTAGGTTATGTAAACAGGATGAATAAGAAATAATTTCCAAAATTAACATGGCAGTCCAAAATTGGAAGTATAAATAAAAGAGGAAGCTCAAGTAGAAAATAGAAAGATTACATAAAGTATATACAGAAAAATGCTCGGACTGGATTAAAGCAAAAAAGGCTATCCAGAGACTCGGAAATTTAAACGCCCTCTTCAAAATCTGGATACCTATAGACAGAAGAGGATCAGAATATAAAGCTGAAGTGCAGGATTGTATTTTTATTTGTAAGCAATTACTGATAATAAACATATACCTACAATTCTGGCATATAATGCAAATAGGGGCACATGGGATGAACAGATTTGACTAAACGTTTTAAAGCAAGGACACATTTGTGGGCTGATTATGTGTGGATAAATATTCCCTATTGTAACTGCTTACTTGTAGGGATGGACGAACGGTTTGGCCTGAGCATAAGTTCGGGCCGCACTTTGGTTGTTCGGATGTTCTGCGAACACCGAACAATATGCGATGTTCGGGGCAAATTTGAAAACCAATGGAACACCCTTAAAGTCTATGGGACACTAACATGAAAAATCAAAAGTGCTAATTTTAAAGGCTTATATGCAGGTTCTTGTCATAAAAAGTGTTTGGGGATTTTTTTTTTTAAACGGACGTTTTTTCAGGAGCAGTGATTTTTTTAATATTTAAAGTGAAACAATAAACATGAAATATTCCTCTAAATATCATGCCTGGGGGGTGTCCATAGTATGCCTGTAAAGCTGCGCATTTTTCCAGTGTTTAGAACAGTACCACAGCAAAATTACATTTCTAAAGGAAACATTGTCATTTAAAACTTGTCGGGTCTCGGCAATATAGATAAAACTCATTGAAAAAAACGGCATGGGTTCCCCCCCAGTCAATTACTAGGCTCTTTGGGTCTGGTATGAATATTAAGGGGAACACCGAACCAAAATTTAAAAAAAAAATTGCATGGGGGTCCCCCTAAAATCCATACCAGGCCCTTCGGGTCTGATATGGAAATTAAGGGGAACCCTGTGCCTTCAGGTCTGGTATGGATTTTAAGGTGAACCCTGCGCCAAAATTTAAAAAAATGGCCTAGGGGTCCCCCCTAAAATCCATACCAGACCCTTATCAGAGCACGCAACCTGGCAGGCCACAGGAAAAGAGGGAGGGACAAGAGAGCACCCCCCCTCCTGAACCAAACCAGGCCACATGCCCTCAACATGGGGAGGGTGCTTTGGGGTAGCCCCCCAAAGCACCTTGTCCCTATGTTGATGGGGACAAGGGCCTCATCCCCACAACCCTTGCTCGGTGGTTGTGGGGATCTGAGGGTGAGGGGCTTATTGGAATCTGGAAGCCCTCTTTAGCAAGGGGATCCCCAGATCCCGGCCCCCCCTGTGTGAAATGGTAACGGGGTACAAATGTACCTCTACCATTTCACAAAAAAGTGTCAAAATGTTAAAAATGACAAGACACAGCTTGGGGACAAGTCCTTTAATAAAAAATAAAAAAGTCCCACCATGTCCATTCATCTTCATATATCGCTCCGCCGACGGACCGAAAAAGAAAAAAAAATCTGCCACCTATCCTTCTCTATGGGAGGCTCCCACCGGGTGACGCTTCTTTGCTGATGACAGTTCTGATATAACTGAGGGCAGGGCCACCCGGTGACGTACCCGGGTGACCCCGCCCCCTCTGACGCCACAGAACTTTCCCATGGCTTCCCTGTGGCGTCAGAGGGGGAGGGGCCACCCGGTTAAGTAAATGGGTGACCCGGCCCCCCTCTGACACAACAAGGTAGCCACAGTTTTATATGACAATTTTTCCTTTAGAAATGTCATTTTGCTGTGGTACTGTTCTAAACACAAGAAATATGCTCCACTTTACAGGCATAATATAGACACCAACCAAGAAACAATATTTAAAGGAATATTTCATTTTTATTGTTTCACTTTAAGCATTAAAACAATCACTGCTCCCGAAAAAACGTCCGCTTTAAAAAAAAAAATTTTGCATTGATACATGTCCCCCTTTAAATGCCTGTAAATTGGCAAATTTTTCCCGTGTTTAGAACAGTACCACAGCAAAAGTCGCAACCGTTCCACCTCCATGGGAGGCTCCTGCCGACTGATGCTTTTTCTGGGTGACAGTTCTTATATAGCAGAAGCCAGCACTACAGAGGAGACTCCGCTTATGCGGCTCTTGCTCTCTACTATAGCTCCAACTTTACAAGTAGTCCCTCTGCATTGCACTCTGATGCTCTGGAAGACCAGTCACCTGTCCGCGATCTACAGGTTGCTGACCCCCGCTTTAGCAACTACAACAACCTCTAAAAATGTATTTCATCTGTGTATTTAGCCTTTTGCTAAAAAAAGAAAGAAAAAAAAAGAAAAGAAAAAGCTGATCACCGGCGTGTCTCTGAGGGACCACCGGTCCTGATCAAGGAAAGCTCCCGCCAGCTCATCTGTGCCCACCTGTGCCACCTGCCAGTGCACAACAGTGCTGCCTTGCAGTGCCCACAGTGCTACCCATCAGTGCCCACAGTGCCACCTATCACTGTCCACAGTGTCACCTATCATCAACAGTGCTGCCCATCAGTGTCACCTACTAGTGCCCATTAGTGTCACCCATCAGTGCCACTGATCATTGCCACCTATCAGTGCCCATCAGTGCCACCCATCAGTGCCACCTATCACTGCCCACAGTGCCACCTATCAGTGTCACCAATCAGTGCCTCATCAACAGTGCTGCCCATCAGTGTCACCTACTAGTGCCCATCAGTGCCACCTATCAGTGCCATCTTATCAGTGGCCATCAGTGCCGCCTTATCTGTGCCCATCAGTACCGCCTTATCTGTCCCCATCAGTGCCGCCTTATCTGTGCCTATCAGTGCCGCCTTATCTGTGCCTATCAGTGCCCATTAGTGCAGCCTATCAGTGCCCACCAATGCAGCCTATCAGTGCCCACTAGTGCTGCCTCATCAGCGCATATCAATGAAGGCAAAAAAATTACCTGTTTGCAAAATTTTATAACAAACTATGAAACATGATTTTTTTTTTCAAATGTTTCCATTTTTATTGTTTGTTTAGCAAAAAAGAAAAACCCCAGCTGTGATTAAATACCACCAAAAGAAAGCTCTATTTGTGTGAAAAAATGATAAGAATTTCATTTGGGTACAGTTTTGTATGACCGCGAAATTGTCATTCAAAGTGCATCAGCACTGAAAGCTGAAAATTGGTTTGGGCAGGAGGGGGATTTAAGTGTCCAGTAAGCGGTTCATGGAATATAGAGGTAGAAGATCATTTAGCTGCTATTACTATGGCTACTACATTTACTATTGCCGCTAATGCTACTACTAGTTGTGTTATGATTAATACTACTGTTATCTTAAAGGATTTTTGCTAAAATTCTATATTCATTCTATATTCATTCTGTATTATTATATAAGGTTTGTTTAGTGCTTCAAGAAAGTTGAATTAACATTCCACTGATGTTTTTCATAAACAACCTAGTAATCAATACAAAAATTAAAATTGTTATACTGGTGTTGCATCTCCACAAATCCAGGGTTAATATAATATCATAATTAACACTGTTGGATTTCAACAATTTGACTGCACACTCAAAAAAAATCTAAGGCCTGGTTTACATCTATGCAGGTTACAGTTTGCATATTCTGTGTGCATTCTGCAATTTTCAATACACATTTCTGATCCATTGAAGCCTATGGAACCAAAAAACAGGCAATTTCCATAAAATGCATAGATGTGAACACAACTATGTTGAAACTATGTTAAATGGACTGTAGTGTGTTTCTGCAAAACTTAAAATGTACTAAAAAATGCATAGGTGTGAACCAAGCCTAACTCTGTATACCATGATACTAAATTCTAGTTCACCCAGACCTTGATAGGAAAATAATTGTTTTGCTGAAACACCTATAGTACATCACATTAATGTGCATTACCTGACACTTTCCAAACACCCTCTTTTTTGTTTTAAAACATTTAATTGGGAAACAATGTAGACAAGTGGGAAGTTTTTGCTTTGCTCTGATTTTTTTATTATTCATGTGGTGCTTTTAGCTCTATTTTGTTGCTTGCAGACCCAGCTGTCTTTTTAAGACAATTTAAATTGATTCCAACACTATATCCCTAATGTGCAGTTATTTCAGCTGTAATTATACAGCTTGTTGAAAGACAAAAAATGTATCAGGCCTCATTTACACCAGAACAAGTGTTAGCTTGATTTTGAAAAATTTAAAAAAATAGGATATAAAATAGTTAATCAATAATCTTTTTAAAGTATAAAACCCATAACCAAAAAGTAATATATTACAGCTTACCAATCATTAGATATGGTGGCTGCATTCATTTTCTTTTTTAGGCTTTTCCCCTCTTTTTCAGTTGGTGATCTGGCCAGTGACACGCCTCCTGTGTTAGGCTCGATTCACACCTATGCATGTTGCTTTTGAGCGTTTTTGGAGGTTTTTTTTCATGCTTGCCACGTTTTTGAGCAGCGTTTTTGCCGCGATTTTGCCGCGATTTGCGTTTTGCGGTTTTTTTTTTTTTTTTACAGTTTTTTTACAGTCTTAAAAAAAAATAAAAAAAAAAACAAAAACAAAACAAAAACAAAAAACGGCAAAAACGCATCAAAAACGCACCAAAAACGCTGCAAAAACGCTGCAAAAACGGTGCACTTGCGTTTTTGATGCTTGTCCATTGAATTCTATTACATGCAAAATGCTGCATTTTGCATGAAAAAAAGTCCCTGACCCTTTCCAAAAATGCAGAGAAACAAAAAGGCATTGATGTGAACATGTTCCATAGGAACCCATGTTAAAAAATTCCCGTGCATTTCTGCAAAATGCAAAATGCATCAAAAAACGCGCTAGTGTAAATGGAGCCTTAGGCCCCTTTCACGCGGGCTTTCCGATCAGGTCCGCCTGTCAGTTTTCCAGGCGGACCTGATCGGAGCCTCTATTCTCTCCTATGGAGAGGGAATGTTTTAGATGCACTAGAAGATTTAGGTACACAAACACACTGAAGCCAAACCCCAGTGTTATTTTTCTTTTGGGATAAAGATTTTACATAAATAAATAAAAGCTTATCATTATAAGCACGCCTGTCAGTGTTAAATGGGTCGTCTCAACCCTCTGACTGCTACATCTAAAGGACAGCTGGTTCTTTTGAAAAACAAGACTTACTGGTAGGATCACCAGATGAAAATAAGGGAAAGAAATCCTAAAATGGAAACTAATGCAGCTGCCACATCTAAAAAATTGGTAAGCTGATATATAAAATTGTTTTGCTTTTGGTTGTATTACCACTTTAACTCACTTTGTTTCCATACCTGCTAACTTCCTCACAGGGCTCTTTTTCTGTATGCACTGCTGTAGCTGGGGACAGGAGGATCATAAAGGGTACTCTCCAACTGCATGTGTAAGTACAACCACATTTATTGCAGCCATGGTTTGCTGCAACCATACAAACAAGAAATAGCAGCTGTGACTCCACTATTATTCAGAGCTATCATTTCCCAGTGATTTGTGGGATACTTAGTTCTTCAAGGGTCTGTCCCTAGCACTCTGCAAATGCATAAAAAAATGCATCAAAAACATTTTGTGAATGCAATGAAAACCGTATAGGTGCATTGATTTTGCGCTTTGATTTAAATGAATGGAGAGCATTTGACAAGTTTTACTAGCTGCAGAAGCCTGCCAAATGTTGCAGACAACATCATAAATGACATAGTGCAACACAAAGCCATTTCTGCCTGTATACTACACAACCTGCTGTCAATATAAAATTCAGACATTTGCTATGCAGAATATTCAGGGAGCTTCAATAACACTTATCAAATGTGTACACTTTACACCCATGTGAACAAGGCCAAAAGGCTTGTTTACACTTGCAGCAGTCTCTAAAAGTGATCTGCAGTGAATCACTTTTCTGAGGTGCAGATGTGGCTGACAGGCATTCAGAAGTTGAAGCTGCCTCCTTTTGGGTACCTATTTTTTTTGTTTTTGTTTGTTTACAAGTTTTTTTGAATGGGAATGCCATTCCACAACGATAAGCCTTGTGTTTAGCTTACCATTGTGGTGCTGCCCCATTCACTTGAATGTGTCCTTTTTGGCAGAATTACTGCCTTCTAAAAGCAATAGGGGGTATCATTTTGCTGTGGGATGTAACCATCCAGAGCTGTCAGGTTAAAATGTGTGACGCGTACAACAGGGAACTATTGGCGAGCTATAAAAAGTGCTCTGCAACCGCTCTATTTCAACGCAAGTATAAACTAGGCCTTAGACTACATTTATACACATCTTTATGCTTTCAAAATATGATCACATATGCTGTGTTATCTATCTTACAGTAAATATTACCACTTTAGAAATGATTCAATGGGCAATAACACTTCATAATTAAATTGGACTCTTTTCCAAACCCATGTTTTCCAACATTGATTTGCACATTATTATAATTGCTGTACAACCACAAATTCACTTGGTGCAAATATATCTGATTAACAGACCATAAACAAATACATTTTGCAGATTCATCACTGTTTTTCTTAAATTTGTGCCAATTTCTTTTTCTGCCAGTGGCATTAAATAAGATTTGCATTACTTAACACATCTTTATAGGTTTGTGCAGTTTTCATTGGGTTACTGCTTTGCAAACATTTATTTAATTTGTCTGTAAGTGGAAAATTGAATAAAATAAAAAAATCACGGACTATGCGGCACAACAAACTGATTTTGGAAAACATGTATTTGAAAAAGAACTAAAAACGTTTTTACAAAACTCATTTGTAGTAACAGGACCTATCTTCAAAATGTTAACCACAAATTTATTATATTTTTCTCTTGAGAAAACACATTATTTTTTATCATTTGTTTTTCCCTTGGCTTGCTTTGTGATACCTTGATTTATTCTAAAGTGAACTCTCCTATCTTGAAAACGAAGAACAGTGAAACACTTAAAAGTGTTAAAAGAAACATTTAACAGGGTAAGTTCAGCTTTGGAACATGTTACATGTTCCACCTGTTTTACGGGTGGAACATGTAACATGTACCAGCATCTGCAGCCTCTCCCGCCAGCTCCCAGTGATGGCTGATGGGGAATTTTTTTTCAGCACCCACTATCACAATTTGAAAATAGCGTTGCCTTTCGGGGCTCCACACACACGGTCACATCATTCAGTCACAGTTTTGTGTGAATGAATGTCTACAAATGCCATCAAAGAGGAAACAAAAAGAAGAGAGGCCTAGCGCATTACCACTGGTAGCGTTTATTAAAAAGTAAAATAACAAGTAATATACTCACAAACGAGCTTAAAATACAGGCATGGACATAGACTGCAGGTATGCAGTAACAAACACCAGGATGAAGTGGGACCGGGCATCAAGTAGATGCGGCAACGGCTAACGCGTTTCGGGGGCGAGCCCCTTTCCTCAGAGCCTAAGCGGGTGGTAACTGCTCACAGGTAAGAGCTCCTCTATATATGTGTGCATGCATGTAACCAAGCCTCCCAATGATCACCAGCACCAGCCCACCATGGCCACTCCCACTTCCCAAAAGCAAAACCCTCCCAGCTGAAAGGACCCTCTCTGGTGTCACCATGTCTTCATGGTAACACCATGGTAATCTCACATCCAAGAAAAAGCATGCATATTAATCAATCTTAATTATTGGTATAATAGGTGTACCCAATCATAGTGCACAATAAAGGACTTTACCTGCGGGCTAACACAGGCCATCTGGGGCTATAATTTGGCCACCTGGCAAGTATAAATGTAAATGTGGATGTAAACAGGCGAAAGTAACCATATCATCTCAATCAGTCATTTGTGAGTATATTACTTGTTATTTTACTTTTTAATAAACGCTACCAGTGGTAATGCGCTAGGTCGGTGCGCCCTCTCTTCTTTTTGTTTCCTCTTTGTAGTTTTTGAATGCCCAACATTCTGAAGAGGGCTGCAAGACGCCAGATACCACTAAAGCCTACTGGCCTTATCACACACTGAATATCTAGACACTTGAGCCCAGGAGAGAGATTTTCTCTTTTGGTTACAAATGCCATCAGCCGTTGTGGCTGATGGCTTGTAGTTTTCAATGATGCTGGTAAGTGTCTTTGTAGTTCATTGATCTTCCTGCTCTCAGGTAACTGCCTGCCCGTATGAGGTGCGAGCAGACAGCTACTGTATGCTGAGAGTCTGCAGGAGCCGTACATGGTCTCTGTGATCTGCTGATCCTTCGAAAAAAATAAAAATAAATGCACATTTTTTTTACCTGCAAAAAAGATGAACTTATCATTTGTTTTCGTCCAGTTGTTTTTATCTAGTCCTGATGATTATGAAGAGCTGAGCAATGAGCGCTACACTGATGGGCAACTTATTTTGAAGGGTATGCAGGGAAAAAACTGTCAGCCTAGTTATTTTTTCATTTGTTTCTTTGTGATAAGCTGGTGTAAGGGGCGCCAGACTTATGATACAGGTATACATTTCGGTTGTGGGATCTGGGGAGGTCCAGTGTCCATGGCCAGGTTAGGACTTTCACAACAATGAAAGAGCTTTAATTCATAGATCATTAGAAGTTATTCACCACTACTACTAAAGACAGGACTCTCAAGTGCAAGTCTATTTAGAGTAGTTGTGAACCTTAGTAATGCTAAAATCATTTTTCAATAGAGAAATGAAAGCCTATCATGACTGTTAGGCTGCATTCACACCTGGGCGTTTTGAATCGAGGGCAGATTTGCCGCAATTCTGCCCGCATTTTCAAAAACGCTCAGGTGTGAATGAGAAACCGCACAATGCACATTTCAGATGCCATTCATTTCATTTGATGCAGTGCGGTTATGCTGCACTTGTCGTGCGATAAATCATGCTGCAATCGCGGCAAACCACATCCCGTGAAGCTTGTCACTCAAAAAAAGTTCATGAGCTTCTTTTGGGCAACATGCTTCATGCTATGAGGTTTTTCCACAATTGCAGTGTGATTTATTGTGCGACATTAGCAGAAGAACCGCACCACATTTTTAGGTGCCATACAAATGAATGGCATCTGAAATGTACGTTGAGTGATTTGTCATTCACACATGTACATTTTGAAGTCATGGGCAGAATCGCAGGAAATCTGCTCACTACTCAAAAGGCCCAAGTGTGAATGCAGCCTTAATTCACTTCCCCGGCTTTAGATGTGCAGGTCATGTGATTGCTATAGCTTCAACAGCGATGCATGGACCTGCTGGTGGGTATATCCAGTATGGGGGGCATATATGTCATTACAGGAAAGGACATTGCCACCGAGCTTCTGCATTTCCATGGCAATGGAACGCAATCAGACCTGGCAGAAAAGTCACCTCCCCCAAAACACTAAAATGACACTCTAAAGAGAGAGGTACCTGATAAGTTTAAAAAGGTATGGGGTGGTTGGATAAAAAAATAGTTCCATGGCGTCTGATTAATTGCCCCCTGGTTGGGGTTCCTTTTTTTATTTTTTTTTTATTTTGTGGAGAGATGCTGGGTCTATGTGGGTCTTGATGGGCACTTTGATAGCTCTTGTTATCGCAAGAAGATATACTGTTGGTTACAGTACTTATGCTGTATGTACCCTTTTTATAGATTTTTTTTTATTCTTCTTTCTTCATTATTTGTTCAGAGAAGATTGCTGATTTCATCTGGGAGCTACATTGTGCACTGTTGAATGGTAGTGCTGAATGTTTAATAAGTTTTTTTATGTCTGTAACTTTTATGTGAAAAACGTCTAATAAAAAGAAAAAAAAAATGTGTGTGTTTTTCTCCACAAGGCCCGCTTCTACTTTTTTAATATAGACTTTGTACACCCGAGTAATGCACTAAACACATATGTGTGCATCAAGCTGTCCATGGCATCTAATAGAAAAGGTTTGTTTGTTAGAGCTAGATGTCTTAAGGTCTTGTGCACACTGGACGTTGTGCTTACTCTCCTAGACTCCTTTTCTCCTCTCAGCAATGTTTTGGCAGAAAAAAAGCTTGACACGTTTTGCGTTTAGGTGCGCCAAGTTCTTGGGCATTAATTAATTTCATTAGCCAGAATAAAAATTTATTCTGGCCATTGTCCGAATGTAAGTCTGTTTTAAACTGTAGAAAGTAGCGTTTCTGTCTTTTGCAGCCAATCAGATTTAATCTTCTTTGCACAGAGTTAAATACAGTAAAAGGAAGCAACAAATAACAAAAACAACAACAAAACAAAAGATGAGATCTGTTGATATTGCCAATAGAATATTCTGACTTTCTAGTTATTATTTCTCTTCATTTAACATTTTGTGATAGGGTATTATTAAATGTACACTTTTATTTGCACACAGTGTACTTTTCCATGCATTTTTCTGGGTCATCAAGTGATGTCGCTGTTGTTTTAGATACACCAGGACTATAGGGCTAAGAGAGCAGGAAGGAATTTTGAATATGAAACATTGAAAAGTCATTCAAGTGTTTTCATTTTAAGGGTGATGAAAGACAGATTCTGTTCCCTGGCCAGAAGCCATGACAAAGCTTCATTTTACAGGTTGGTGGATCTTACTAGAAATACTACACGCTGTTCATACTTTTAGCCAGATGGTTTTAGAAGCTATAAAATATCCTCTATTCTGTGTGATTTATGATGTAATTGATGTGTGATATCAGTGGCACATATATATAACATTAGATTAAGCTTCAAAGAACATGGCGAAATATCACAGTCCATTATTTAATTGTGATGCAACTAAATGATCTTTTTAAAAAATCCAAATTACTGAGAATAATAAACAAATGGTAACATTTTCATACTAGTCCTGCCACAGTGGAGTGTATGTACACTTCAATATCTGTATCTATTTTAGCTGTGGCAAATGCCTGCAGAGGTATTAAATCCGCAGCCAGTAATTACATTTCAGTTTACTTAAGGCAGATGACCTAAGACACATTACTTGTGACTGATTGTTATGAGCTACTGCTGTTTGAAAAGTTGCTTTGTGTCAAGGTGTCTATAAGGCATACATCTGCATTATTCCCCTGCACTAATCCCTTAACAATTTTAATTGCATTGCTTTTTGCATTGTACTCCCAGAAGTAGTCTCCATTGCCCCTTAAGGCACAGCATACACAAGTAGATGTGTCCATGAGAACATTAGCAGGGCGACATTTGCTATTTATAGTGCCAGGACTCACCATGTTTAATTTTGTGACTTGCCAGATGAGCTGAAGAGTAATATGTTCACTGTTTAGCTTTCATCCTTCTTTCCATTTAGGAGGTCACACAGAGATTTTCAAGTTGGCAAACCTTCAGATTTCAGGAATGCTTTTTATCTCCACTTATATTGTATTGGTCCATCAGATTGGGTCTAGATTGGGCCATTTATGACCATCTTAAATTTCAGATTCTTTAGAATGGTGGACACACTTGGCCGTGGAGTTTATATCATAATTATCTATTATAAATACATTACTAGGTACACTAACTATGGTACAGTAGTAATCTCTAAGCATATATTTGAGTTAACATATCACAAGGCATAAGTGTATGAGTCTGTAGGCAGTCCTACAAATATTGATAGGAGAAGACATTTGCCCATTTACCCAGGTTTTTTTTTCTTTGTGCCAGGACTTGCCACTGTTTCTTGTCTGACTTGCCCCAAGGATTAAAGCAGCTGCTTGAACCTCTATTTAACGTCTAAAACCAAATCGCTCTGTCCCTCTCTTCTCCTAGGTTGTACCTTGTTTTGGCCTGATGTTTTGGTGTTATACTACACAAAATATTTTATCCAACTTCTAAATGATGTTTAGTGTTAAGCACCATTAATTAGATTTGAAATAGCTTTTTTCCTGATACTGGGTGTCCCAAAGTGCCCTATGTCTTTTTAAATTCTAGCAGCATCCCTGGGAGATAGGAAAGGGAGAGATAGTGAGGGAAATACACCTTTCTCGCCACATAACCTGTCAGATTTTTGATAAATGTACAGAATCAACAGCTCTGTAGGGCCCACACAAACATACACAGGGCATAAATGGTGGTCATACAGATAATGTCATTGTGTCTTTATACATTTTATGCAGGAAAAGTCAGATATGTCTCTGGCAATGAGTTGACATTAGAAAAATTGATATACAGTTTTTATTTTATTAATTTTAATGATTTTAAATATTCTGTCATTTTAATTTAAACCTTGTCAAATTCCACTTTTTTCAAGAAAATAATCCCTTTATATTGATAATTAGACAGAATATATTAAATCACGTGAAATAATAGGAAACATGCCACATAGAGCCTACAATCTTCTGTGCTACTTTCATTGAATTAAACAGGGAACCCCCTTTGCTTTAGATTCATATTGACCTGACTAATACCAGAGTTTTCTTTATTTAAACACTCTGCTGCAATATGACTTCAATCCAACTTTAAGTGCAATTATGTAATGCTACTTGATAGCAACTTTGATGCAACCTTGATAAGGTTTGTATATTCTAAGGGGCCAAAATCGCACTGAAATCGGACCAAAGTAGCACAGGAACCTCTTTAAAAATTGCTCCGTGATGAATTGAATGATGTAAACAATGTGATTTCACTTGTCATTTGATTTTGTGCAACCCAAGTCGCATGTGAAACTGCACTAGTGTGAACCAGGTCTAACACCTAACACATTGAAGAATTAAAATGGATTTGTTTAAACAATGGTGAACTGAATTTAGGAATATTCTTTAAAATGTCACTGTCTTTAGAAATATAAGATTTTATTATTGTTTAGTACTTGTCAATAAGCAGTAACACACTTAGAAATTATGTGTAAATCATTTATTAATCAAAAAAGCTAAAAGTCTTTTGGCTTACTGTAATACGTTTAAAGCATTAAAAAAGCAGTTTCTAATTAATGATTTCACATTTAAAGTAGTATAAAACTCTGCTACATTTTTTTTTTTAATGGGACCCCAGGGGGTTTATGCCATAATGTGCTAGTATGCACCGCATATTAGCACATTATAGAAAACTTAACTCTAAAACACAGCCCTCTAGCTATGCGTTGTCATCTCTCCAACTGGTCCCAGGTGCTTCCACCTTCACCCAGTCTTCCTTCTGGGTTCATTTTGTCTGGCTGCTTGAATGGCCAGCCCCCCCCAATGACATCACTCCCCTGCATGTGCTTAAGAGTCACTTCACCATTTCATAGAGAGGGTGACATCAGTGTGGTCTGAGCTGTACAACTGTAACTCAGATTATATTACTACTGACAGGTGGGAGAGGCATTTATGACAGAAGAGACCAGTAGAGTCTCTTTAGTTAAAAAAAACCCTGCCTGTCTGTGAGTTTTGGACATTTAATAGCACTATAACCGCGTCCGGACCACCTCACGTACATTTACTGCAGCAGGGCGGCCATTCAGCATGAAATCACCTACTTGTATGCGTGATTTCAATTGCCGGGTCTGGGGCACCAGTGACTGTGATTGGACACAACGGGAGCCAATCAAATTGAATAATATTGAATGTAGCGCTCACACAATATTAATAACTATAACTGTTATTATTAATAATAACAGTAAGATAATTGTCAGCTAATTAAGTGAAAAATACAAAAGTGACAGTGCATCAAATACATAGTTAACACGTACCCTAAGGTGCCACAGTACTCAAAGCAATATATAAAGTGCTTAAACAAAAAAGTCCATAAAGTGGTGCAATCTTCAAAGTGATAATATGATATATAAAAGTGCCAAAATAGAGAAAGTTCATAAATAAAGTGCTTGTGAAGAAAAGTAGAGTCCAATGAATCCAAATCAACAACACGGTTTCCACAATCCGTAGTGCGCCTGTGGTTTAACCCAGCCTCTCACCTCAGAAAAAGACCCCTACAGGTCTAGTTGAGCTTGTTACACAATAAGTGTCTCCAAAATCCAGACAATAGATTCTTATTCCTGGGGCCTCCAATCAGATAGAAAATTATTTCCACAAATAATGCCAATATCTCTAGGCAGGGCCCTCCATGCAATGTTCACATGCAACATAAAGGAAACTCCATGGTGTAGTAGTCCAATAAATTGTTTAATAAAAAGCAGTAGACTTACAGTTTAAAATCAGGACAAACGGCTTCACATATAGTACTTCCGATCTCGGCCACGACCGGAAGTGACGTCACCTGGCTCCTCCCGATGTGTTGCGTCACTGGGCAAATAGATACTAGGAGAACTATGGAGAGGACTTTATAGGCACACAGATAAACTTTCAAAAAATGATAAGGTTGATTTATTGAGTACAAAATTCATATAATACAAACAACAAATACAGGTAAAGGCATATAAAATTCTATAAGATTAGTATTATTAGTATATCCCACACAAAACCTTAACTCCACTTTGTACAATACGTAAAGCTGGTAGTGTGACCAGCAGTATGGAAATTAAAATTCCTGTAGTGGTGATTCTATTGAAGGTGTAGGCAAGCAGACTTGTGGGTCAGGTTGTGAGTCTGGGTATACATAATCTTTTAGTTGCTCGACATGTTGCGCGTAGAAGCACACTTCCTCAGGAGCACATGAAATTCATGCGTTGAACAGACGCAGGATAGGAGATGTCAAAAAATAGCTAACAAGCACGGTTTATTTGGTCTTATCCAAAGACCACAGATTATGTAGCAACACGGTACTGGCAGGTGAAGAATACTGGTTGGTAACCTAATATAGGTGTAGTTTGGTGGTCTGCTTAAACAGCATAGGAGCAGAGCAGAAAGCAGCCCCTTGGGAAAGTAAATCCTCTGCAATAAACCAGACCGTGAATGCCGTGTGTTCAGCTTGATAGCTCATTAGCGTCACTGATCACGTGACTTCATAAAGGGTAAATCAGTGGGTCCAGGACCCGCCGATCGTTCCCGAGGCAGACATGTATGTAAACAAGGCAGATCGCTGTTCTGTCAGAGGGGAAGATGGGGATCTTGTGTTTCTGCTAAGCAGGAACACAGATCTCTGCCTTCCCCAATCAAAGCACCCCCACATGATACAATTCCCCTTTAATGTCACTTAAGGATTCAGCATACTTTGCACCAGGGAGAGGGGAGTGGTTCGGGAGATGGCTATTAGATGAAAACATACAGTTAAAAGATGTTATGCAACAGAACAAAATATGCACATATCAGGAATTAAAGGAAAAAAAAAAGTTTACTGGTAATAAATACATGGCGGTACAGCCAACTGAGTCAGTTTATTAGATCCCTCCCAAAACCAATTAGGTCAAAGGGAAACCTACGCCCACTAGAGAAAATGTGCCTGGATAAAGACAGGAAGGGGGGGTTCTCACAGACATATAGATTACTGATAGGACTAGGGAACACGGAAACCCCCTCTTGTATAAAGAAGTGGGAGAAAGAGTTGGGGAGGGAGCTTACTCCCCCAGAGGGGTCATTGATCCTAAGCAGAGCAACAGCTACGTCAGTCAACAGTAAAATCCTGGAGTTAAACTATAGATGCCTAACCAGGATGTACTTGACTCCAGATCGCCTGAACAAATTCCAGAACGGACCCCCACAATACTGCTGGAGGGGGTGCAAGGAGCCGGGATCAATGACGCATATCTGGTGGCAATGCCCGATAATAAAAATATTCTGGACAGAGGTGAGGGGTTTTATTAAAGACATAACAGGGATCAATACCCCAGACGACCCCTGGGTCTGCCTATTTCACCTGAGTGAAATGCCTAATAATGCCTACCTGAGAACGTTACTGCCGCATCTTCTGGATGCGGCCAAAAGCTTGATACCCAAATATTGGAGAAGAACAGAAAGACCCGCTATGAAGGATTGGTTAGAGAAAGTCAATGAAATATATAACCTAGAATACTTAAGATACAGTGAGGGTATGAAAATGGGTGCCTTTGAGAAAAAATGGAAAAGGTGGGAAGAGTTTAAAACGTCTCTGAGAGCGGCCGAAATATGGACAGCCTAGGTTGGAAGATAAAAAGAGATAAAGAGACCCAGAGATCAACAGCTAAATGACCTCGGAAGCTGAAACAGAGATGGATTGGAGGAAGACAGGGAGAGAAGGGGGGGCAGGAGGGGACGCACGGTCTTGGGGGGGGCAGGGGGGGAAGGGGGGGGATGGAGAGTAATGTATAAAGGTGAAAGGTTTAAATACAACGTAAACAAGCTTTGTAAGGGGGAAAAAAAAAAAAAAAGTACAATCAGCACTACCACGATGATGAGAAGCAGGAATGGGAAGAAGTTGGAAGCACTGATAACTGACAAACGATTCCCAGATAAAAATCTTGCTGAGTGGAAAAGAAAAAAAAAAAAAAAAAAAAGCACCCCCACACAGTTAGCAAGCACTCCTAAGGAACACATTTAACACTTTGATCGCCCCTGATGTTAACCCCTTCCCTGCCAGTGTCAATAGAACAGTGACAGTGCATTTTTTTAGCACTGATCACTATATTGTTGTCACTGGTCCCCAAAAAGTGTCACTTATGCCGCGTACACACGGTCGGACTTTTCATCTACAAAAGTCCGACAGCCGTCCGACAGACTTTCGGCGGACTTGCCGCGGACTTGCCGCGGACTTGTTGCAGACTTTCTAACGAACGGACTTGCCTACACACGACCACACAAAAGTCCGACGGATTCGTACGTGATGACGTACACCGGACTAAAATAAGGAAGTTGATAGCCAGTAGCCAATAGCTGCCCTAGCGTGGCTTTTTGTCCGTCGGACTAGCACACAGACGAGCGGATTTCGGGGTCCGTCGTAGTTACGACGTAAAGATTTGAAGCATGTTTCAAATCTAAAGTACGTCGGATTTGAGGCTAAAAAAGTACGTTGAAAGTCCGGAGAAGCCCACACACGATCGGATTACCAGCCAGCTTTAGTCCGTCAGCGTCCGTTGGACTTTTGTAGCTGAAAAGTCCGACCGTGTGTACGCGGCTTCAATGTCAGATTTGTCCTCTGCAATGTCGCAATCCTGCTAAAAATCGCTGATCGCCACAATTACTAGTAAAAAAATATAAAAAAATAAATAAATTCCATAAATATATCCCAAAATTTGTAGACACAATAACTTTTGCGCAAACCAATCAATGTACGCTTATTGGGATTTTTTTTACCAATAACATGTAGCAGAATACATATTGGCCTAAATTGATGAAGAAGTTCGATTTTTTTTTGTTTATAGCACAAAAAATAAAAACTGCAGAGGTGATCAAATACCACCAAAAAAAAGCTCTATTTGTGGGAAAAAAATGACATCAATTTTATTTTGGTACAGCATCACACGACCGCGCAATTGTCAGTTAAAGAAATGTAGTGCCATATCTCAAAAAATGGTCTGGTTATGACAGGGGGCAGGGGGGCACACGCCCCGGGTGAAACATCTAGGAGGGTGCTGCCAGGGGTTCCGTCACTCCCACCCGCACTGGGAAGCGCTGCTCTAAGGGTGTGACTGCTGCCCGCTGCATAGTTTGCCAAACACAGGAGAACTAAATAGGAGGGAGACTGCACAGACGCACCCTGCTCCTCCCGCCAGCGCTATAGAAAGGCATTCCAGAGTGACGCTTCACCATGGGAGAACCTTTGTGGAACTGGAAGGCATTTATTAGGACAAGGAGAGGGGTTCGTGTGCAGAAGGCCCTGGACTAGGAAGTTGGGGTTGGTATGGCAAAGGATTGGGGGGCCTGGGGGGATGCAGGGAAGGACCTGGACTGGGGGGGCAGAGAAGGCCCTGGACTGGGGGGTGCAGTGGAGGCCTTGGGCTGGGTGGTGCAGAGTAGGCCCTGGACTGAGGGGGGTGCTGAGGCCCTCAGGTGGGGAGTGCAGAGGAGGCCATGGGCTGGGGGGGTGGTGCAGAGGAGGCCCTGGACTGGGGAGATCCAGAGGAGGTGCTGGAGTGGGGGGTGCAGAGGAGGCCCTGGACTAGCAGGGGAGTGCCGAGGATGCCTTGAACTAGGGGATGCAGAGGAGGTCCTGGACTAGGGGGGGAGTACACAAGATAGATTTATTGTTTGTTTGGCTGTACTTCTGTGGATCTCAGCAGTGCAGATTGTTTTGCACTCATTGTGTGACACATTTTTAGCTGACAGCGGGCTATCGGCTGACGTCACAAAGCCAGTCCAGTTTGGGGAAAGATCGCAACCTTATGGTCGGTATCTGCTTACATGCCTGAACCGGCACCCGGCTCAGCCTCTAAGCAAGCCGCTGAGAGTCTGAGCCGGCCAACCCTGCCCCTCCACAGCCCAGTGTTTCAGTGAATGTGGAGGGGGGTCGGAGCAGAGAGCCAGAGACTGACAGTCACCAGCTCTCTGCTCAGGGAGCACTGAGAACTGAGTGATCAGCCATGTTTGATTACTCGGTTTTCAGCCTTAGAGCTGGCGGGGGGAACTGATGCAGCATCCACCTACAAATGTATGATTAAAAAAAAAAATTCCCATACCCGACATCTCCTCTTTCCTGCTATCTGACCTACATGACAATTAGGCCTCATTCACATGGAGCATATGCGTCCATGCCCAGTGTGATGGCCGTGTACCGCGTGGGGATGCATGGTGTTCTGTGCATCCCTGTGCAGGCAGTCCAGTCAAAGTCAATTGGGAAGCAGCCGCTGCATGGACATCCAATGTCAAATTTGATACGCAGACAGGAAGGGATGCATGTATCTGAATACACAGTGTCTGCATTCGGATCTGTGCACCCACTTCAATAGGTGAAGATCTCTGGTAGATGCAGATGCAGCAAAAAGTGTCTCAGCATACTGGACCGGTCTCAACACCTGTCTGAATGAGCCCCTAGGGGAATTTATCAAAACTAGAATAGACAGAATCTGCAGCAGTTGTGCATGGCAACCAATCAGTTCATAGCTTTCATTTTTAAAGCTGAACAAGCTGCAGATAGAAGATTATTGGTTGCCATGCTCAGCTGTTCCATGTTCTGATTGCACCAGTTTTGATAAATTCCCCTCACTGTGTTTTACCTTTTTTACTCCTGACTACTACATTCTAAGTGCAGCACATTCTTTGTTAAAGTAGTTGTAAAGACAGAAAGTGCATTCTATGCATAAAGGTAAAAAAACCTTCTGTGGGCAGCAGCCCCTCCAGCCCCATGCAATACTTACCCAAGCCCCCTCTCGATCCAGAGTATTGGCTCTCTGGGGACTCGCACTCCTGATTGGATTTTGGTAGCAGCGGGAGCCATTGGCTCCCGCTGCTGTCAATCACAGCCAGTGAGCCAATCAGGAGACAGAGTGGGCGGGAGTGCGCCTGCTTGGATGCCCCCTTAGAAAGTTGCTTGCTATGGGGGGCACCTAGAAGGATGGAGGAGCCAGGGGCGCCAGCGAGGGACCCAAGAAGAGGAGGATCGGGGCTGTTCTGTGCAAAAACAATTACAGAGCAGGTAAGTATAACATGTTTGTTATTTAAAAAAAAAAAGACTTTATTATCACTTCAAGTGATACCATTTTATTTTATTAACTACTTAAGGACTGCCTGCCGCAGTTGTACGTTGACTGTTTGAAGAGGAATACCGTTGTTATGGCAGCAGCTAGCTGCCATAACCCCGGTATCCTCTTCAAGAGCGGACGGTCCCATCTCAGATAAAAGTGGTCTCCACGGCGGATTCCCCACAAGATTACTTTTATTGGGGCCCCCCTCCCGCCGCACTCCAGTCGTCTCCGCCGCTTACCGAAGCCACCTGTAGCGGCGGAGACAATGGGGTCCTCTTCCCTCACAGGCAAGATGCTGAGTGAGGGAAAGATGGCCCCCACTCGGCTCAATAGCATTGGATGGCGGAAGCGACGTCAAACGTCACTTCCGCCCAATGCTCTTAAAGGGGGCTTTTTTTGTAAAAAAGACATTTTATTTATTTTTTATTTTTTTATTGCATTTTAGTGTAAATATGAAATATGAGATTTTTTTTGACCCCAGATCTCACATTAAAGAGGTCCTGTCATGCTTCTTTTATATTTCAAGAGATGTTTACATTCCTTGTATTAGGAATGAAAGTGACCCTTTTTTTTTAAGGACAGTGTAAAAATAAAAAGTAAAATAAATAAGAAAAAAAAATGTAAAGCTCCCTGTCCCTCCGAGCTCACGTGCAGAAGCGAACGCATACGTAAGTGGCACCTGAATATGAAAAAGGTGTTCAAACCCCACATGTGAGGTATCACTGATCATTAAAGTGAGAGCAATAATTCTAGCACTAGACCTCCTTTGTAACTCAAAACTGGTAACCTGTAGGAATTTTTAAACGTTGCCTATGGAGATTTTTAAGGGTAAAAGTTTGTCGCCATTCCACGAGTGAACAAAGTTTTGAAGCATGACATGTAAGGTATTAATTTACTGGGCATAACATTATCTTTTACAATATAAAAAAATTGGGCTAACTTTACTGTTGTCTTATTTTTTAGGTCAAAAAAGTGGGGGTTTTAAGTAATTTTCTAGCAAAAAAAATTATTTTAACTTAAAAGCCAAGTCTGAAAAATAGACCCGGTCCTTAAGTGGTTAAAATGTGTGTACTGAGGTTTGTACTGTCTGTTACATACTTGCTTGTGGCACAGTCATTAAAGCATATGGTCATTTAAGCCCCTCCCACTGTTGCTGCAATCTGACCACACCCACAGTTCCCTATATTGTCGCATACCATTTTTCTTGGGGGGGGGGGTGCAAAAAATTACCAGCCCCTGGGTGTCAGATGTGCTAGCTACGCCACTGCCTGTGATAGTCCAAAGCCACCCCCAGCCCCAGCAGTAAATAAGTGCATGGCATGCCATGACAAATTAAATAGTGTTTAATAGTGGCACACCATATGCAGTGTGGCCAAACATGGGACAAATGACAGAAAGCTTTGACAGTGACAGACCTACAGGAGAATATTTTATTGGAATATGGTTCTTTAAACAAACAGTGGTGGTTTGACAATACTCAGGCAACAAATGAGAAACCATGGCAATACATGGACCGCAAACAACCAATCTTGACAACATGTGTATATGTTTTATTGTAGTTCAGCAACTTCTACACTATAGAGACACACACGCATAGTTCCCAAAGGTCCCTGATTTTGAGGGACTGTCCCTAATTTGGAACAATGTCCCTCTGTCTCTCATTCCTCCTCATTTGTCCATCATTTTAGTCTGATCTATATAGATGTATATAAAATGCACTTTTTATCTATCAAAAAGTGTTTTCCAGCGCTAAGCCTTTCATCTGATTTCTAAATTGCTGCATTTGTAAATTCCAAAAGTCAATCTAAAGGAATAGTAAGAGTAAAAAAAGCACCTGTGGGTTTACCCAATCTTGTTTTTTTGTACACTTCTCCTTTAAGGGGGCGTGACAAGGGGTGTGTCCTATGACTGCATAATTTTGCCGATAGGTGTCCCTCATTCCTATCTCAAAAAGTTGGGCGGTATGCACACGCACACAGCCACCAGAAAAATAAGCAGAGTCCATTTGTGCTTTTGGTAATCTAGAGCAGAACAACAAATGCTACCTTTTATGCCCTGTACACACGACCGGTTTTGTCGTCGGAATAAACTCTGAAGGTTTTTCCGATGGAGTTCCAACTGAATTCCGCGCAAGCTGTCTTGCATACACACGGTCACACCAAATTTTGACCATCCAGAACGCGGTGACGTACAACACGTACAACGGGACTGGAAAACGGAAGTTCAATAGCCAGTAGCCATTAGCTTCTATCTCATACTTGCTTCAGAGCATGCGTCATTTTTGGTGAGTCGGAACAGCACACTGACAAGCGTTTTTTCAGATAGTATTTTGTTCCGTCGGAAAAATATAAAACATGTTCTCTATCTAAAAATCTGAATTTTCGACAGAAAAAGTCTGATGGGGCATACATACGGTCGTAATATAAAGTCAGGTCCATAAATATTGGGACATTAACACAATTCTAATCTTTTTCGCTCTATACACCACCACAATGGATTTGAAATTAAACGAATAAGATGTGCTTTAACTGCAAACTTTCAGCTTTAATTTGAGGGTATTTACATCCAAATCAGGTGAACGGTGTAGGAATTGCAACAGTTTGTATATGTGCCTCCCACTTTTTAAGGGACCAAAAGTAATGGGACAGATTAACAATCATCCATCAAACTATCATTTTTTAATACTTGGTTGCAAATCCTTTGCAGCCAATCACAGCCTTAAGTCTCTAAAGCATAGACATCACCAGACACTGGGTTTCATCCCTGGTGATGCTCTACCAGGCCTCTACTGCAACTGTCTTCAGTTCCTGCTTGTTCTTGGGGCATTTTCCCTTCAGTTTTGTCTTCAGCAAGTGAAATGCATGCTCAATCGGATTCAGGTCAGGTGATTGACTTGGCCATTGCATAACATTCCACTTCTTTCCCTCAAAAATCTCTTTGGTTGCTTTTGCAGTATGTTTTGGGTCATTGTCCATGTGCACTGTGAAGCGCCGTCCAATGAGTTCTGAAGCATTTTGCTGAATATGAGCAGATAATATTGCCCGAAACACTTCAGAATTCATCCGGCTGCTTTTGACAGCAGTCACATCATCAATAAATACAAGAGAACCAGTTCCATTGGCAGCCATACATGCCCACGCCATGACACTACCACCACCATGCTTCACTGATGAGGTGGTATGCTTTGGATCAGTTCCTCTCCTTCTCCATACTCTTCTCTTCCCATCACTCTGGTACAAGTTGATCTTGGTCTCATCTCTCCATAGGATGTTGTTCCAGAACTGTGAAGGCTTTTTTTAGATGTTGTTTGGCAAACTCTAATCTGGCCTTCCTGTTTTTGAGGCTCACAAATGGTTTACATCTTGTGGTGCATCATCTGTATTCACTCTGGTGAAGTCTTCTCTTGATGGTTGACTTTGACACACATTCACCTACCTCCTGGAGAGTGTTCTTGATTATTTCAACTGTTGTGAAGGGTGTTTTCTTCACCAGGGAAAGAATTCTTCGGTCATTCACCACAGTTGTTTTTCGTGGTCTTCCGGGTCTTTTGGTGTTGCTAAGCTCCCCGGTGCGTTCTTTCTTTTTAAGGATGTTCCAAACAGTTGATTTGGCCATACCTAATGTTTTTGCTATCTCTCTGATGGGTTTGTTTTGTTTTTTCAGCCTAATGATAGCTTTATTCTCTGATAGTGACAGCTCTTTGGATCTCATATTGAGTTGACAGCAACAGATTCCAAATGCAAATAGCACACTTGAAATGAACTCTGGACCTTTTATCTGCTCCTTGTAAATGGGATAATGAGGGAATGACAATCACCTGGCCATGGAACAGCTGAGCAGCCAATTGTCCCATTACTTTTGGTCCCTTAAAAAGTGGGAGGCACATATACAAACTGTTGTAATTCCTACACCGTTCACCTGATTTGGATGTAAATACCATCAAATTAAAGCTGAAAGTCTGCAGTTAAAGCACATCTTGTTTATTTCATTTCAAATCCATTGTGGTTGTGTATATAGCCAAAAAGATTAGAATTGTGTCAATGTCCCAATATTTATGGACCTGACTGTATGATGAAAAGCTCCCATCGGACTCTTTCTGTCTGAAATTCCGCTCATGTGTACGCGGCATTAATAAACTCAATTCGAGCTTTCATAGATTGGCAAATGCATAACGTTTTTGGTTACTGCTTTTAAAAGATCATTTAGCTCCAATTTGGGGATGTTGAAAAGATATCGTAATGGGAGTGCTGACTGTTACATTAAACTAGCTGCTACCAGGCTTTCGCAGGCTTTGAACGGGTTTTAAATAGTGCTGAAGTTTGTTGAAAGCATACTAGCAGCTTGATTAAAGTGAACACATTGCCCATAAGATATGTGTTTAACATCAGCGCAAACTGAAACTTAAAGAGGAGGTCCAGCCAAAAAATGTAGAAGCCAGCAGCAACAAATACTGTAGCTGCTGACTTTAATATTAGGACACTTACCTGTCCAGGCATCTCACGATGTTGGCACCCTAGACGATCTTCGGATCGACTCCCGGGTGCTGCCACCACCATTCCTAGTAAGGGAACCAGGCAGTGAAGCCTTTCGGCTTCATTCCTGGTTCCCTACTGTGCATGCGCGCAGCAAGCTGCGCATTCTAATTGGCCCGGCGGCGGGGGGGAGGAGGAGGGGGGGCGAACTTCCGGGAGATTGGGCCACGGCCCGTCTCCCTTAAGTGAGGAAGGGGACATGTCAGAACCAGGTCCCCATTCCTCCCTCCCCCCTGAAAGGTGCCAAATGTGACACCGGAGGGGAGGAAGCATATAAGCAGAATTTCCACTTTTGGGTGGAACTCTGCTTTGATGGTTCTTTAAAGACCTGGAAAAGGCTGCTTAAAGCTCTCTAAGACCTCAGGTACACTACAGCTACTAAACTGAAGTTTAGGAGCAGTTAGCCATTTTTTTCAGCAGCCCCTGAACTCTCCTCTATGTTATCTTATGTGTATGTGAATGTGTTTATAGTAGTTTAGAGGCAGTTGAGGTAACAGTCATTTTTTTGAAAGCAGAAAAATCATGTTCAGGACCGTAGTTTACAGGCATTTTAAACTCCAAATGCTTGTTACCACGTTTAACCACGGTAAACTGTGTTTATAAACTTTTTTTAAAGGGAAAAACATTTATGATACTTTTTGACCGCATGAAAATATTGAAAAAACACAAATTTCACCACATGCTGTTGTCAATGAATGAGTCCAGTAGCGACGAACTCTGGTCCTCTCACGCAATTTTCTATGTCTTCGGAGCCTTAACAACATCAGGAGCATTCCCTCACACATGATCATGATGAGATCTATAGTGAAAACACAAAAAATAAGACAGTTATCTAACACACGCCCTCTCTGCTCTGCTGCTCTCTTCTTCTCTCACAGAATGGCTGAAATAGTTTATCATTTACTTGCTTTTCATGCATTGTGGGCATTTGGGAGGATCTCCTGAGGTTATCTTTAAAAAGCACTTCTAACCTCAAATGTTCACAACTGCTGCGAAACTCGCATAAATGTGGTATGCATACTTGCCAACAGTCTCGATTTTCCCTGGACAATCCTGATTTTGGGACCCTCATCCCGATCGGAGGCCGTCCCGATTAAAATCCTGGGATTTTGCTTTTGTCCCAAGAAATCAGGACTGATTTTGGCACCGGAGCTGCTTCTGGCTCCAAAAATATGGCCGCCGGCACCGTCGAAAGATCTCTTTCCTGTTTCCCCCTAGCTCTCAGCTCAGATCTGAACTCCTCCCCTCCAGCCCTCTGCACTGCAGCTCCTCCCACTCTCCCTCGCAATGTTACTGGGCGTCTACCGCCCCCGCCCCCTGTCTGCGCCACTTGTTTTCATGGTGTTGTACTGAGACAGTTTTCCCCATGAAAACGGGGGGTGCACGGGGGAGGGCGGTAGACGGCCGAATAACATTGCAAAGGAGAGTGGGAGGAGCTGCAGTGCAGAAGGCTGGAGGGGCGGAGATTAGGAGGAGCTGGAGTGCAGTAGGCTAGAGGGGCGGAGTTCCAATCTCAGTTGAGAGCCAGCCGAGAGCCAGGGGAAACAGGTTTTCTGGGGGAAACCAATGTTGGCACAACACCGGTCTGTGAGAGGCAGAGCCATGGGACTGTACTGCACTGGGGACACCTGATGTAAGGAAGCACTCTGCTGGAGATGCCTGGTGTAAGGAAGCACTCTGCTGGGGATACCTGATGTAAGGAGGCACTCCGCTGGAGACACCTGATATAAGGAGAGTGTAAGAGAACTATTAGCTCCCGTCTGGTGCGCACTTGTGCGCATGCGGGCGCACAGGCGCTTACAGATGCCTGGGTGCATCAATGCGCATGTGCGTGCGCAGCGGATTGCATGCAAACGCAGCAGCGCGCCCATAGCACCAATTGGCACCAGACGGCCTATTTAAGGAAGTGCTCTGACCCCAGACCGTTGCTGACTGGTCTTCAGCTGTTCCTTGATACCTGAACCCTGCTATTATTCTGCCTGATACCTGTTGACGAACCTGGCTTTCCTAGACCCTGCTTCTGGATCCTGTTCTTGCTCTGATTACTGTTTTTCGATCCTGGCTTCCCATCTGACTCTGCTTCTGCCTGCTGCCTTGTACCGCGCTGTCCGCCTGTTACCAGTTCCGGCTATCCTTGTGACCTTGCTTCTGCCTACTGCCTTGTACCTCGCTGCCCACCTGTTACTGGACCCGGCTATCCTTGAGACCCTGCTCTTACCTTCTGTGTTACTCCTCATCGTTCTCCGAGTGTCTGCATCCACGGTCCTGCGAGCCGCTGCGACTTCTTGCTGCAAGTCTAACGGGAACCTTACATCACCTGACGTTCCAGTACCACTGTTCCTGCAGAGTGCCTCTTTCATTCCAGCTGATCCTTGGCGCATGACTACCCATCCTGATCTGAAGGTTCTCCTGCCCTTCCAAGATCGCACCCTCTGCTGCAAGTACAGGCACTCGTGTTCCTCCTGACCTTTGGTTCCCTCTGTTCCACTTCCAGCGGGACCAGGGCTGGAGATACAAGAGAGGCGGACCTCGTCATTTCAATCTCTACCCAGGTATGTGACAGTACCAGTCAGCCAGTAATGGAGTCTAAAAGGAGGTCTCTCTTCTGTCAACCCTCTGCCGGACTGTTACCGCACTCTCCCATGTGGTACTAGGGTTGCATATGGACTTTGTTCAACTCCACAATCAACTACAGTCTGCATCCAGCCCGGTCCCTGCCTCTGAAGATTCAGGAGTCAAAATTTCTGCTTCTCAAACCATGACTTGTAACCATGTTGAACTTTCTTACCCTCCTGAGCCCAAAGTACCTCTACCTGAGTGTTTTTATGGTGACTGTAAGGGATTCAGGACTTTTCAGAATGCCTGTGAGCTTTATTTTTCTCTGCTACCCCGCACCTTTTCTACCGAAGAAGTTAAGGTGGGCTTCTTCATCTCTTTGCTGCTGGGAGAACCCCAGGCCTGGGCACATCAGCTTCAGGAGCTACGTGATCCTGTTTTGGCTTCAGCAAATTCCTTTTTTACCACCATGGCTCAACTGTATGCTGATCCTTTCCGACAACAGACTGCCGAAACCACTCTGAGTCACCTGCAACAGGGCCCCAGGCCTGTAGAGGATTATGTCTCGGACTTTCGATTATGGAGCACTGATACCAAATGGAATAGCTCTGCATTACATTTTCAATTTTATCTTTAGCTTATCGGAAGCTATTGGCCAGGGTGGATGCACCTACCTCCTTGGATGACTTGATTCACCTCTGTATCCTGATCGATCGTCGCCTGCACGAAAGACAGTCCGAGAGAGCCAGGAACCTTTATTTGTTACCTGTTCAGTCCGAAGACTCGCCTTCCTCTATGGCTATGCCTAAGGACGCTGTTAACGTCAAGAAGGTTGCACACCCTAGCTTTCCGAGAGCTCCTCTGTCTAAACAGGAATGATCTCATCGCCACCATCTTAAACTCTGCCTTTACTGTGGTGATGAAGGACATTTTCTTCGATGTTGCCCCCGAAGACATCCTAGGGGATCCTCTCCTCCACCTCATACGGTTGCTTCCCTAAACCCTGGACAGAACCATACTTTGTTGCCAATCTCTCTCCAGTATGCAGGAAAGACTTTTACAGTTTCGGCCATCATGGCCTCGGGGGCCTGTAGCTGTTTTGTGGACTCTTCCTTCGCAACCATGCATGAACTGTCCCTGTGTGCCAAGAAAAACAGCTTCTCGGTCTACCTAGCGGATGGCTCATATATTAAATCTGGACCCGTCACTTTGGAGACTGCACCTATTTCCTGTTTAACCACTTCTGGGCATCGGGAATTCCTTCGTCTTGATGTCATCACATCTCCGCTTTTCCCTGTCATCCTTGGGCAACCCTGGCTGAGGGCACATAATCCCCTCATCAATTGGTCCTCTGGGGAAGTGTCTTTTTCTTCTAATTACTGCAAAGAACACTGCCTTCCTCCTACACCCAGTCCCGGGGAGCCATTCCTCTGCATCAACACAGATTCTGAGACTGTTAAACTTGTGCCCTCTGTTTATCATGAGTACCTAGCTGTTTTCAACAAGAAGAATGCTGACACTCTTCCCCCTCACAGACCGTACGACTGCCCTATTGAACTTTTGCCTGGCGCTGAAATTCCCTTTGGCAGAAGATTCCCACTCTCTCTGAACTTGAACTTGTGCAGCTTCAAAAATACATTGACAAAAACCTTGACAAGGGTTTTATCCGGCCTTCTTCTTCCTCTGCCGGAGCAGGAATATTCTTTGTTGAAAAGAAGGATCACACACTCCGGCCTTGTGCTGATTATCGGAACTTAAATAAAGTTACTATTAAAAACCGGTACTCCTTGCCACTCATCTCTGAAGTTTCAGAGACTGCGAGAAGCTCATGTTTTTAACAAATTGGATTTAAGAGGAGCATATAACCTGATCAGAATCAGAGAGGGGGACGACTGGAAGACGGCCTTTAGGTCTCGTTTTGGGCACTTTGAATACCTGGTGATGCCCTTCAGACTTTGTAATGCACCATCTACTTTCCACTGCAAACCTAAAGTTGGCTTGTCCCTTTAAAAAACTAGGACCAAGGTACATTGGTCCATTCCCAGTAAAGAAGAGGATCAATGCTGTTGCCTTCGATCTTAACCTGATGGCGAGTTTGAAGATTCACCCTGTGTTTCACGTATCTCTCTTAAAACGATCTGTGGCTAACCCCTTCCCTGATCGAGAACCTGTGATTCCTCCCCCATTGCTTGTTGAAGGAAACGAGGAATTTGAGGTTGAAGCTATTCTGGATTGCCAGAAGAGAAGGGGTCAAACCCAGTTTTTGAATAAATGGAGGGGTTAGGGCCCTGAAGATAACTCATGGGAGCCTTCTTCCAATGTGCATGCTTCACAGTTGATTCGAGCCTATGTACAGCTTCACCCTGAGAAAAGTTCCCTAGTTGGCATCCAGAGGGGGGGGGGAATGTAAGAGAACTATTAGTTCCGTCCGGCGCGCACTTATGCGCATGCGCGCGCGCACAGGCGTCTGCAGATGCCTGGGCGCATCAATGCGCGTGCGCGGCAGACTGCATGCACGTGCAGGGGCGCGCCCAGAGTGCCAATTGGTGCCAGATGGCCTATTTAAGGAAGTGCTCTGACCCCAGACCCTTGCTGACTGGTCTTCAGCTGTTCCTTGATACCTGAACCCTGCTATCATCCTGCCTGATACCTGTTGACGAACCTGGCTTGCCTAGACCCTGCTCCTGGATCCTGTTCTGCCTGCTGCCTTGTACCGAGCTGTCCGCCTGTTACCAGATCCGGCTATCCTTGTGACCTTGCTTCTGCCTGCTGCCTTGTACCTTGATGCCCGCCTGTTACCGGACCCGGCTATCTTTGAGACCCTGCTCTTACCTTCTGTGTTACTCCTCATCATTCTCCAAGTGTCTGCATCCAAGGTCCTGCAACCCGCTGCGACTTCTTACTGCAAGTCTATCAGGAACCTTACATCACCTGATGTTCCACTACCACTGTTCCTGCAGAGTGCCTCTTTCATTCCAGCTGATCCTTGGACTACCTATCCTGATCTGATGGTTCTCCTGCCCTTCCAAGATCGCACCCTCTGCTGCAAGTCTTCGGGTCCACATCTACAGGCACTCATGTTCCTCCTGGCCTTTGGTTCTCTCTGTTCCACTTCCAGCGGGACCAGGGCTGGAGATACAAGAGAGGCCGACCTCGTCATTTCAGTCTCCACCCAGGTACGTGACAGAGGGACTCTGCTGGGGATGCCTGATGTAAGGTGGCACTCTGCTGGGGACACCTGATGTAAGGAGGGATACTGCTGGGAACGCCTGATGTAAGGAGGCACTCCGCTGGGGATGCCTGATGTAGGGAGGCACTCCGCTGGGGATGCCTGATGTAGGGAGGCACTCCGCTGGGGATGCCTGATGTAAGGAGGCACTCCACTGGGGACGCCTGATGTAAGTAGGGAATCTGCTGGGGACACCTGATGGCATCTGGTGGGAGGTGACGTGACAAGTAACACACTCAGGGCTCCCACTGATTCTGCATTATGGTGAGTTCAATTATTTCATTTTATATTACAATGTAATAATAGAAATAATGCACTTCAATCATCCTGACACCATAACAACCATGGTGCCGGGATGATTGAAACGCTAACACCAGATGTTTGGCGTATCTTTATCTGCTGATTGTTAAACTTTCTGGCATACACATCTTTCTATTGCGGTGAAGGATCTGGGCCTGCTGTCCGTCCATTCCTCTTTCTTTCATTCCTTCTCTCTCCTTCCCTCCCTATCACTTTCTTTCTTTCTCCCTCCATCCCTCAGTTATTTCAGACTCGGACCACACCCCCTTGAGTCTATTTAGTTTAAACCATGCATATTTTCACCGCCACGCGCGCTGCATTTTGCCTTTCCTTCTACACTACGCCTTAAAATAAATGCCCCGCCCTTAATTATAATAAGACTCCGCCTACAGACAAAAAAGTGTCCCTATAATTTCTTTTTTACAATGTTGACAACTATGGGTAAGCTGCAAAACGGATGTTTTTCACTGTTGTTTTTCACTGTTGTTTTCCATCTGTCCGTTTCCAGCATTCAGAAATTGTTTTCAACTGCCCTGTGTACATGAGCCCTAAAGCTTTAAGCCCTGGTTCACATTGGTGTGATTTGACATGCAATTTGATTATATGGGGAGACATAGCAAACCACCTTTTTGGTGAGCCTCACCCATTACTGGAAATGCGCACACTTGAAGTGTTCGAGTCAGTGATAAGTTTAGACCTGTCATTTGGTTGATGGGATTTTTTTCTTTCAGCAGACAGCGGATGAAAAAAATTTCTTAGGAAGGATGATGGATGTGGATGGAATTCCCTGAAGGTGATAAGTGGAAGACCAGTCGAGGCTATAACAATTCTGGTTAAATGAGAAAGTGCATTTTGACCTAAAATACGTCAGTGCAGTTCGGTTATAAGCCCGTCCTAAGCGCGGAACACCATTATATACATTTATGTACAGTAAGTGTCTTTTTTTACTGTCTTGTATGTGTGTGAATCAATAGGAGTACTAATCACATGAGAGGTACTATCTTGGTGCCCCCTTATTGTTTAAAGGGGGTTCCAGAGTCCAATAAGAAGCCTGCCCGCAAACTCTCACAACCACCGGGCCAGGGTTGTAGGAAAGAGGTCCTTGTCCTTGTCCTCATCAATATGGGGGCTAGGTGCTTTACCAGGGTGTCCCTCCTATGTTACGGCCCTGTGGTCTGGTATGGTTCAGTTTTTCTGCAGTAGGTTCTATACATTGTGCAGATGTGCTATTTCACAGGCATGTTATTTAAAGCAATTTTACATTTTTAACCACTTGCCTACAGGGCAATTTCACCCCCTTCCTGCCCAGGCCATATTTTAAGCTTTAAGTACTGTCGCAATTTGAATGAAAGTTTGAATGGTCATGCAACTCTGTATCCAAACCCACTGGGGTTTTCATTATTTGCTAAGCTAAGGAAAAAAGACTGGAAATTTAAAAAAAAAGTTTTTCTTAGATTCTGTTTTAAAGTTTTGTAAATAAGTAAATTTTCTCCTTCACTGATGTGCACTGATGAGGCTGCCCTGATGGTCACTGATGAGGCGGAACTGATGGGCACTTATAAGGTGCACTGATGAGGAGGCACGAATATGCAGCACTGATGGGCACTAATAAGCGGCACTTATACGCAGCACGGATGGGCACTGATAGGTAGCACTGATGGACATGGACATTGGGCACTGATGGCCACTGATAGGCAGCACTTATGGGCACTGATAGGCAGCATCGATAGGTGGCAATGATAGGCACTGAAAGGCGGCACTCATGAGTGCTGATAGGCAATGATAGGTGGCACTGATGGGCGGCACTGATCGGCACTGATAGACATTACTGATGGGCACTAAAAGGCAGCACTGGTGGGCACTGATTGGCAGCACTGGTGGGCACCGATTGGCTGCACTGGTGGGGCTGATAAGCAGTGCCCTGATTGTCAGTGCAGATGTCCCCGGAGGAATGCTGCTTACCGGCTTTCCTCTCTTCATGAGCTGTCAGTGTTGGGAGAGAAATGCTGATAACCGATATTTCCTGTTTACGCTGTGAACAGCTGTGATTGGACACAGCTGATCACATAGTAAAGAACCTACATTAAAGGCTCTTTACCGCGATAGACTCTTTACCCAGGGACATGGTGCACCACCGATCGCCATGCTGCACTCCCCCCAGGGGCACGCATGCATGGCGAGAATGGAGGACATCATATGACGTCCTCCCAGAATGAGAGTGCTCCCACCTGTCCATTTCACTATAGTTTTGGATAAAATGGCAGAGTTACACCAGTGTTTCTCAACTCCAGTTCTTAAGGCGCCCCAACAGGTCATGTTTTCAGTATATCCCTCAGATGAAACAGCTGTGGTAATTACTAAGGCAGTGAAACAGATCAAATCACCTGTGCAAAATAAAGGAAATCCTGAAAACATGACCTGTTGGGCACCTTGAGGACTGGAGTCTAGAAACACTGATCTAACTCTGCCATTTTATCCAAAACTAAGAAAAACTAAACTAGGCTTTAGATACAGTTTAAGATGCAAAATGTCAGGTGGTAAAACTGTTTTACGCCATAGCTTCATGTAGTTAAACATTAAAAACAATTGTTATGCAACATGTAACTATGACAATATAAAAAAGAGGGCATTTTACTTTTAAATACATTCATGTTACCTTTACCACAGTGATAGCCATTAATTGCTAGATCTTAGGGGTCCGTCTTTTTACACAACAAAACATAACTGAATCTAGACACTATAAACTGAAAACACTATTTAATTAATTTTTAATATGTAAAGCAAACTCATCTGTCCACCCAAGTTTTCATGCTTTATTTTGTTGAGAAATCACTTTGAAACACACCTCCTAGCATTTTTAGCCATGTCATCTCGAGTAAGGGCAGATGATTCATGTATCATTTATTTCCTTTAACCACTTCAGCTCCAGAAGGTTTGACCCCCTTCATGACCAGGCCATTTTTTGTTATTTGTCACTGCACTATTTTAACTGACAATTGCATTCATGCAATCCTGTACCCAAACAAAATTTATAACATTTTTTTTACACACATAGAGCTTTCTTTTGGTGGTATAGGCAGTCCCCAAGTTATGAACGGGTTAGGGACTGCCTGTTTGTTCTTAAGTCGGATTTGTTCGTAAGTCGGAAGCGCATGCGCAGAACGGAGGAGATGTCGTTTTCCGATGTTTTCCAATGTCGTTTTCCGATGTTTTCCGCTGTTTTCCAATGTTTTCCAACGTCGTTTTCCGATGCTTTTTGACATCGTTTTCCGATGTGCCCACCGCTGCCTCGTAAGTAGGAGTCGTTCGCAAGTCAGAGGTTCGTAACTCGGGGACCTCCTGTATTTGATCTGGGCTTTTTATTTTTTATTATATAAATAAATGAAGAGCAACAATTTTGAAAAAAAAAAAAAAAAATTTTTTTACTGTCTGCTATAAAACAAATCCCATAAAAATAAATAAAAATAAAATAAAATCTCTTAATACATTTTGTCAAAAATGTATTCTGCTACATGTCTTTGGTAAAAAAAAAGTACCAATAAGCGTATATTGATTGGTTTGTGTAAAAGTTATAGCGTCTACAAACTATGGGGAATATAATGGAATTTTTGTTATACTATTAATTACGGTTATCAGTGACTTGGTACTGCGATAGTGTCAGATTGCCGGCTGCACTAACTGACGCTGGGGGGAACTAACTAACTGCCACTGAGATCACCAGTGCCATTATTAGTGATCAGTGCTAAAAATATGCACTGTCACTGTACTAATGACACTGGGCAGTGATCTAGGGTGATCAAGGGGTTAAATATGTACTTAAAACGTGTTTATGTGTGTACTGTGTGCAGCTTTTAGTGGGGATTTAGTTGTTTTCATTTCTTGCTTAGCAGGGAATAAAAAAGCAACGAGATCCCCTGCCATTGGACACAGCTCTGTGTTGTTTACAGAGCTGTGTTCGGGGAAGATCAGAGCCGATCATAGGGTGACGGTGGTCAATCATTGGCTGGGACCCGGTGATTGGCATGTGCTGTGACAAATCACAACACAGCCAGGCTGGGGGGCAGACACATGGGCCCTCTACCTGGAAAAGCAGAATCACGTATGTACATGTGATTCTGCGCAGCCAGCTCGCACTGTAGCAGTAATGCTACAGAGCGCAGTCAGCAAGTGGTTAATCCATCTGCCCTTAGCTCAGGCATACAAGCAGGATGGTGTGCTTAGCTGAGAAAGCCCTCCTCCCCTTCTCCATATGGAAGAAATAAATGCCCATGAAGGCTCCTGGATTGCATGACATCATTTTGGCCTAGGCCAGAAACTACAAAGCAACTAAAGAAATGTAAAAAAACATTTAAAACAAGTAAATATAATATACCTTCCTATCTATCTACTAATGGTAGCAGCATAAGGATTAAAAATAGTAAATGTTGATTGAGAGAGTTTGGTTC
The DNA here is from genome assembly GCA_037952925.1 of Lithobates clamitans. NCBI lineage: Eukaryota > Metazoa > Chordata > Amphibia > Anura > Ranidae > Lithobates > Lithobates clamitans. Next base: position 628,898 of record JBBGZY010000350.1, on the reverse strand, counting down.
CACTTTAAAAATAAACTATAATGACTTCAGTTCCATCTTGTGAATTTTTCTTTTGGTATAATTTTTAAACTAAAGCCTTTTTTTTTTTCCAATACATACTTTTTGTTTTACAAAGGTTATACAGGCTTCATCCTTGACATGTGATACCCAGAGTACTACGTTTTTTTAAAAAGATGATGAAGCTATTTTAATCAGACACTCTGCCTTTGACTGAAACCTCCTAGAAAAAGGAAGGAGTCACTACTCTCACTTATTCAGTTTAAGTCTGAGCCATTTAGCTATGTGAACAGGCTTTAAAAACTCTGGAAAACTTGTACAAAAGAGCTTAAAACTCCACCTGATGTGTGTAGGTAAAACATAAATAATTCTTTGCATTATTTGATATTTACCTGACTGGAAAAAAAATATATATATACTCATATTTCAGAATGTTATATAGCTTAGCAATGGCCTGTCTTTCTACAAAGAGAACGACAAGGCAGTAGTATAGTGGTTCTTACTAGTTATACATTTGTCTAGGAACAGTGAGTGAGATCTGAAGAGGCATTTACATGTAATCATTACAGGGAAGATGGCTGTGGGAACAAGAATGCAAATCATCAATCTCCTTCTGCATGCAATGTCTCTGTTTAATAGCTGATAGTGTCTCCAAAGGGTTTTCCATGCTCCTTGCTTTGTTTAAAATGACATAAAATGGGCCTGGCCTTATCAGTGCCTCTAAATACATTTTCTGTGCTATACCCCACTAGGGAATTTATTCCATTCTAATGAATATGTGCAGGATTGATTTTGAGCTTGGTGTAATTTAATCCATCAATTTAACATTAAATGAATATGCAAAAGGTTCTATTGTGGACATGAAAGAAAAACAGAGGGTGAACATTCCTATTAATTTAAATGTCTCTGAAAAATGGAAGGAACCACCTGCTATTAGTATCTGACAGTGGCCTTAGTGGCAAGATGTGCAACCACTACCTTCACATATACAATTCACAAACAGCCCTGAAAACTCAAACATGACAGTCTTGGAGCTTGTTTTATTATTCATCAAGGCTTAATTTAGTCATTATTCAAATTTTAAAAATTCACACCTTCAACAAAAATATTATTGCATTAAAAAAAAAAAAAGCTAGAGTCATGTATGCATAACTACACAAAAGCATGTGTGTGTGTATGGAGATGGAGTGTTGATTATAGGCAATTGTGTTCTGTCCCACACTGCCATCTGAGGTTTCATAAAATCCCTAACCACACGTCTTCTGTATCTCCACTCTCTCTTTCCTTCTCATTTTCATTTTCATACTCATTTTCATTATCTCATTTCTTCAACAGGTGTTGCTGCAAAAATAAAAAAATAAAGGAAAAATTCTACTGCATAAATGATCCTGTTGGTCAGCATTTAAAACAGTAAAAGGCATGGATCGCATGTTAGTATTGGTGCCAATGAACATACAGGTCAAGAATATTTCCGCTACCATCTTCCATCACCAGGAAAGATGACCCTCAGTAGAAATAAGTCAGGTGTTGACTGGTGTCAAGAGACAAGGTGATTCAGAAAAGTTCAATAAAAATTAAATATGCAGCTGGTGTTAGTAGCAAACATTGAGAGAAAATGTACTTTCAGTAGATAGCCACTGTCTTCCAATTTTAATTAGATTAAAAAAAAAAAAAATATATATATATATATATATATATATATATATATATATATATATGTATATATATGTATATATATATATATATACACACACACATAGTATCTCACAAAAGTGAGTACACCCCTCACATTTTTGTAAATATTTTATTCTATCTTTTCATGTGACAACACTGAAGACACTTTGCTACAATGTAAAGTAGTACAGCTTGTATAACAGTGTAAATTTGCTGTCCCCTCAAAATAACTCAACACACAGCCATTAATGTCTAAACCGCTGGCAGCAAAAGTCAGTACACCCCTAAGTGAAAATGTCCAAATTGGGCCCAATTAGCCATTTTTTCCTCCCCAGTGTCATGTGACTTGCTAATGTTACAAGGTCTCAGGTGTGAATGGGGAGCGGGTGAGTTAAATTTGGTGTTACCGCTCTCACTCTCTCATACTGGTCACTGGAAGTCCAACATGGTACCTCATGGCATAGAACTCTCTGAGGATCTGAAAAAATGAATTACGTAATACGTAATTCAAAAAGTAATACGTTTTTTCTTAATAAAACTTACTTTAAACTACTACACTATGGGACCTCTCCTTTTTTCCTAACTACCATTGCTGGGATTGCTGTGAGTGGCGGGAGGAGAGACGGAGAGCCAGATCCACAGACACCGTTCCAGGAAACCCATCCTCTCTACCCTAAGACTGTATATCTGCCCTACTTGGCCCATTGGGGGCCGCTACTGGAGGTGAGAGGCTGGGGGAAACACTAGGTGTGTGCACCAGAATCTAAATAGAAGAACAGCACCAGTCACTATATATCTGCACTTTATTTAAAGACTGCTTGTGTGGACACTACTTATCACAGTTGCATGCTATATATAATTTTTGTGGACTGGATTGCACTATTGTCACCTTGGGACGACACCTTTGTACTCTGGATGTTGGGTGTCTGTCTACATTTTTTATTGCAGTAATGCGTTTATGATGTTATGATTGCACAATCATCACTGTTTGTTTTTGTTTGATTAAGCTATTGTGGATCTATATTGATGCGGGGTCCTTTCTCGCATTCTTGATTGGAGCTTATTTTTGTATATAAACTCATGCACAGTGGGTCAGTTTATTATTTAGAACATTGTTATTATTTGCTACACCTCAGAAGAGATATTTATTTACACTTTTTTACATTTTTTCATATATATACATCTTTTTTCTGTAATTTTTCACTATTTCAGCACCAGGAATTGTTTTTTGCACCTCAGGTATTTTGGTGGCTATAATTTCAGCCACATCAAGTTTCCTATCATTAATTTATACATAGTGTCACCCTTCTTTATGTGTGGCGGTTAATACATCAGGAATCACACCTTGCACGAGGCACTTTATTAGTCTATTTTTACTCACATATTTTATATTTATTTATTGTCACTGGCGTTATTTGTTGGATTTTAGCATGGTGCATATATCAGCTTAGATTTTTCAATACTTTTTTGGAGTTACCGTTAGGCACATTGCCTATCCCTTTTATTTGTTATAGGAGATCACTAATTGGTACAGAAGTGTTGGTTTGGTACTGGATGATAGAGTAGCGCCACATATCTTATGTGAATTTATTGCCTACCTTTTGGGGGTGCTGAGTGGACCCATCTATGTTGGCAGCTCTTTACCTGGCATCATCGTAGTATGCTTAGGTTTGATGTTTACAGTTTAGGCTGTGGTCTTTGCGCATTAGTCCTTATACTTCTGAAAAAATGAATTGTTGCTCTACATAAAGATGGTCTAGGCTATAAGAAGATTGCCAAGACCCTGACACTGAGCTGCAGCATGGTGGCCGAGATCATACAGTGGTTAAACAGGACAGGTTCCACTCAGAACAGGTCTTGCCATGGTCGACCAAAGTAGTTAAATGCACCTGCTCAGCGTCATATCCAGAGGTTGTCTTTGGGAAATAGACGTATGAGTGTTGCCAGCATTGCTGCAAAGGTTGAAGGGGTGGGTGGTCAACCTGTCAGTGCTCAGACTATACGCTGCACACTTCATTGAATTGGTCTGCATGGCTGTCGTCCCAGAAGCAAGCCTCTTCTAAAGATGATGCACAAGAAAGCCAGCAAACAGAGGGTTAATGCAGTGCTGGAAAATAATGGTGGCCACACAAAATATTGACACTTTGGGCCCAATTTGGACATTTTCACTTAGGGGTGTACTCACTTTTCTTGCCAGCGATTTAGACATTAATGGCTGTGTGTTGAGTTATTTTGAGGGGACAGCAAATTTACACTGTTATACAAGCTGTACACTCACTACTTTACATTGTAGCAAAGTGAAATTTCTTTAGTGTTGTCACATGAAAAGATAGAATACAATATTTACAAAAAAGGGAGGGGTGTACTCACTTTTGTGAGATACTGTATATATATATATATATATATATATATACAGTGGGGCAAAAAAGTATTTAGTCAGAAACCAATTGTGCAAGTTCTCCAACTTAAAAAGATGAGAGAGGCCTGTAATTGTCATCATAGGTATACCTCAACTATGAGAGCCAAAATGTGGAAACAAATCCAGACAATCACATAGTCTGAGTTTTGAAAGAATTTATTTGCAAATTATGGTGGAAAATAAGTATTTGGTCACCTACAAACAAGCAAGATTTCTGTCTCTCACAGACCTGTATCTGCTTCTTTAAGAGGCTCCTCTGTCCTCCACTCATTACCTGTATTAATGGCACCTGTTTGAACTTGTTATCAGTATAAAAGACACCTGTCCACAACCTCAAACAGTCACACTCCAAACTCCACAATGGTGAAGACCAAAGAGATGTCGAAGGACACCAGAAACAAAATTGTAGACCTGCACCAGGCTGGGAAGACTGAATCTGCAATAGGCAAGCAGCTTGGTGTGAAGATATCAACTGTGGGAGCAATAATTAGAAAATGGAAGACATACAAGACCACTGATAATCTCCCTCGATCTGGGGCTCCACGCAAGATCTCACCCCGTGGAGTCAAAATAATCACAAGAACGGTGAGCAAAAATCCCAGAACCACACGGGGACCTAGTGAATGACCTGCAGAGAGCTGGCATCAACATAACAAAGGCTACCATCAGTAACACACTACACCACCAGGGACTGAGATCCTGCAGTGCCAGATGTGTCCCCCTGCTTAAGCCAGTACATGTCTGGGCCCATCTGAGGTTTGCTAGAGAGCATTTGGATGATCCAGAAGAGGATTGGGAGAATGTCATACGGTCAGATGAAACCAAAGTAGAACTGTTTTTGGAGTGTTTGGAGGAGAGAGAATGCTGAGTTGCAACCAAAGAACACCATACCTACTGTGAAGCATGGGGGTGGCAACATCATGCTTTGGGGCTGTTTCCTTGCAAAGGGAACAGGACGACTGATCCGTGTACATGAAAGAATGAATGGGGCCATGTATCGTGAGATTTTGAGTGCAAACCTCCTCCCATCAGCAAGGGCATTGAAGATGAAACGTGGCTGGGTCTTTCAGCATGACAATGATCCCAAACACACCGCCCGGGCAATGAAGGAGTGGCTTCAACTGGCCTAGCCAGTCTCCAGATCTCAACCCCATAGAAAACCTTTGGAGGGAGTTGAAAGTCCGTGTTTCCCAGCGACAGCCCCAAAACATCACTGTTCTAGAGGAGATCTGCATGGAGGAATGGGCCAACATACCAGCAACAGTGTGTGACAACCTTGTAAAGACTTACAGAAAATGTTTGACCTCTGTCATTGCCAACAAAGGATATATAACAAAGTATTGAGATGAACTTTTGATATTGACAAAATACTTATTTTCCACCATAATTTGCAAATAAATTCTTTCCAAAATCAGACAATGTGATTGTCTGGATTTGTTTTCACATTTTGTCTCTCATAGTTGAGGTATACCTATGATGACAATTACAGGCCTCTCTCATCTTCTAAAGTGGGAGAACTTGCAAAATTGGTGGCTGACTAAATACTTTTTTGCCCCACTATATATATAAAAAGTATTGTAAACTTATTAACCAAGATGCCTGTAAAGATCTTCATTTATACTGATCATGGTATAGCTAGTAGTAGTTAGTTGTATTAAACTGGATGTACTCTGCAATGCTTAAGACATTCCACCACTCATCCTCCAGTTCAAATGAGTGTTGGGAATAGGCCTTTATAGCCATATGGGTAACTCAGTCACTTTACAGAAAACCTTTTACTACCCCCCTAATAGGCAAAGCACAGGTTTGTTTCAAAATAATAAAATTCAAAAAACTAAAAGGTTTACATAAATGATTTCCACTTGGACTTATTGCATAGTACCACCTATGGAAGGTAGTTAATGTGAAATATTCAGCTTGTGATATAGCATATTACAATTCATGCCCTCCAACCCTTGGGAAATATTTCAGTATGATTAGTATCTAAAACCTTTGGTGAAAAGTAAGTGGAGCAAAGTGAAGAAGGAATGAAAGTTCTTGATATAGAACACAGCTGACTGGGTTTGAGTTTCACTTTGTTGATAACTGTACTTTCAACAGGCTGCTAAATAACAGACAGCTGAAATACTTCTTTCACAATATTTTTTTTTATTATGGCTGTTTTTCCTGTAGTAACTCTGATTTTCATTTTGATTGTTGCAGTGTCCAGGAAGTGATTATCAGGGTGCTTTGAGTGATTGCATTCAACTCCGGTTTTTATTAGAAAATATGTCTTTGGATAATGACAAAGAGGTAAAGAATGTACAATGGGTAACTAAAAAACGACAGAAAGAATTCATTACCTGCTAAATGAGTGAACTCATCACACTTTATATGAATCCAGAGGATATATGTCAGCTTTATTGAATAGCTTTACATTTTGGGGTTAAAAATGTACCATTTGCAATAAATAAAAAATGCTGCTTCAAGGCCCTTCATATAACTTAGAGCCTAGACAATGATGGTCTCTTGCTATAAGGTACATTGTAGGTACTTACCGTCATTAGGGACTGCAGAGATTATTGTTTTTAAACAGACAGAGCCTACCAATAAGACAATACGGTCAACAAAAACTGCCTTGACAGAATGCTGCTACTCCCATGTACATATAATGATAGATTATGTGTTTTGTCCAATAAATACATACATTAGATTTGTTACATTTAGTATATTCAGAAGTCTAGTTTCTCTTTAACATAATGATAATGAGGTGATAGGAAATATTTTAAGCATATTTTATAATGGTAATTACCATATTTATAATCAAGTTATCATTATAAATAGTATGAAACAATTATAAACATACATTTAAAACAGTACTAAACAGATTATTTTTGAGGTATTTGTTAATTACTTTTTCAAGAAAATATACATGTATTCTCAGAGTTTTCATAAATATCTTCTTTTTTTAATTAAACCACTTTCCGTCCAGCTGTTGTAGATAAATGGCAAGACAGCTTACTCCTGAGAGCAGGAGGGCATTTTGAAACATCCTCCCACTTGCACAGCCTGTGCACATCCTCTGGGATTGCTGCAACACCAGTCCCATTGTTGCCAGACCAGTGAAGTCAGCAGCAGTGTTCCTGATCGCCACCACACAGGCACTAGTGAACAAGACTAGTGCAATCAGCCACAATGTTCCCGATTGCAGAAATACCAGTACAGTGTCACCAGACCAGTTCAGATAGCCGCAGTGTTTCTGATTGCCACCGCACCAGTCCCAGTGTCACTAGACCAGTTCAGCCAGCAACAATGTTCCTGATAGTTGCAACATCAGTACCAGTGACCCAAGCTAGGGCAACCAGCAACAGTGTTCCTGATCAACACCACACCAGTAGAGTGTCACTGGACTAGTGCCACCAGCAACTGTGTTTATGATTGTCATCACACTAGTTGCTCTGTCACCAGATCAGTGTAAGCACTTAACAGTGTTCCTGATCACCACCACACCAGTTGCCTCTGCCTGCCACCTGTACTGGCCCTGATCTGTTTATTTCCCACGTTTCTGCTTGCTGTCTGAACCCGAATCTGTTGCATTTTTATTGACAGCGTTTTTTACTTGCTACCTAAACTGACGCATCTTCACATAACACTTATTACGTTCCTGCGAGACACCAGTCCCAGCCATCCCATGTGGACAATTGCACTCCTGGAAGCACAGAGATTATTTTGTTTACCCTTTATTCAGCCTCCTGTACTTCTGGCTAGTAATCATAACATTCCTAGGGGCAGCTGCGTACCAGTAGGCTATGCTTACTTGGCTTATAGGAGTGTGGACTCCTTTAGGTAAAGCAACACTAAGCTATATTTCCTGACTACTCATATGGAGGCAAGCATTTCAATATTACACTGTTTTTGATACCATGTTGGTGGATGTTTGTGATACACAAAGTACAATGTCCGGTACATATTTTGTATGCAGTCCAAACATTGAAAAAGTCTCACACATGTGGTAAAACTCGGAAGGAGTAGCAGAATGTGTTTTGGGATGTAATGCTAAGCATGCCCATGCTGTGTGTGAGAAGTATTTCATTAAATTTACAATTTTGTGCAAAAATAAATTTTAATTTCCTTTCCTCAATTTCCAAAAACGTGTGGCAAAAAAAATAACTATTCAAAAAGCTCACATTGCCTCCTAAAAATACCTTGAGGGGTTTATTATCCAAAGAAATTTAACAGAATACATTTTAGTCTAAATTTATGGAGAAATATTTTTTATTTGCAAAGTTTTATAGCAGCAACTAAGGGAACAGTTTTTTTTTTTCAATTTTTTTCCCCTTAAATAGTAAAAAATAAAAAAACTCAGTGGTGATTAAATACCACTAAAAGATAGTTCTATTTGTCAATATACTGTATCAAATTAATTTGGGTACAGTGTTGCAAGGATGAGTAATTGTCTGTCAAAGTATTACACTGGTGAAAACTGAAAAATGGCCTGGACAGGAATTAGGTTTAATATGCCGGCCTTCAAATGGTTAAAGTGAATTTTACACCCATGCAGATTAACCACTTGCTGACCAGCCGCCGTAGGTATACTGCGGCAGGTTGCCTCAGCTGCGCAAATCGGCGTAGGTGTACGTCGGACTCATGCACGTTGAGGGAACACTGAGGGAACACATTTAATCCCTTGATCGCCCCTGATGTTAACCCCTTCCCTGCCAGTAGTAGCTTCCAATGGCAGCTCGTGCTCTCTCCACACTGGCCCCAATAATTCGCTGCAGACTTAGGAAATTCCCCAAATGGCTGTGGATTTCTGCCAACTCAGGCTCTGTCTTTCTCTGGCTGATAATCTTGGGCACAGTTGTTCTCTCCTCACTGTCTTTGCACTGTCATGTCAGAGCCTTTTCTTTTCCTGGGCTCCTAGACTCTCTCTTCCTCTCTCTCTCCTCAGACCGCTCTCCTTTTTCTCCTCACAGACTTTTTTCAGGATATCCCTCCTCCTCTGTTGGGGCACACAGTCCCAGGTGTCAGCGTGTGTCTCTCTCCTCACTCTGGCACCTCAGTTCCTTCCCCTCACACATTCCTCCTCTTCTCACTCTTAAGTGTCACTGTGTCCCAGCAAAGGACTTTTTGAGCCTTTTAAGCAATCTCCTCTCCTCTGTCTCCTGTCAGCACTCTCACTCTCTCTTTTACCTCAATACTTCCCTCCCTCTCTCCTCTCAGCACTTCCTGAAACTCCCCTTTTTCCCAGTGTTCTCTCTCTCCTTCAGTTTACTGGAAGGACCAGTCAGCATCTGTCTCCATCTTGTGGCCAAAAGCAGAAATTGCATTACAACAGTCTTTCATTGGTCCATGACAACATGCCTGCTACACCCCCATTTGACAATTAACCATTTAGGCACCACCACAGAGGGCTGGGGAGAGTCCTCGGTCCTATGTAGGCTGTAGGTCCTTAATTACACAGGTTTTCTTCTATTTGTTCCTAGGAATTGGCATGGGAATGAAGAAAAGATACATTTAAGAAGATGTGGGGGCTCACATTAAATGAAACTGACTGCTTTACCAGGTTTTTTTGGGGGAGAGGGAGGAGATACAGTACCAAATGCATTAGTTATGTATAATATGGTATATCCCAGTACCTGCAGGTTGTTGCTTCTGGTGAAAATCTTCCCTGCAGTGCCTCCTTAGAGTCACCGGATACTGCCCTGAGTGGCTGTATTTTCAGTGTTGGGAGAGTTAACAGCTGCCATTACTAGTGAGAAAATTTTCTCCCGCTCCCTCTGCCATTCACGAAACTCGTATTGCTATACTCTTCCATAATACATTGCATTCTTGACAGGACCTCCACCCATGGCCGGATTTAGGGGGGTGATGTGGTGCCCCAGATTTAAGCTGCACCCCCCCAGGCAACCCATGGACTGTCTGCAGTAGTGAACACAGCCCAGTCTAACACAGAACAGCCAGCACACTCTCCCCCCCTTCCCTGCACAGACACAGATCGATGTGCACCACCTACTCCCACCCCTCTCCTCCTGTCTTCCCCGCGCACACTCCAATTCCCTGCCTATGCTGTGCGTGAGAAGATATGTGGGCAGGAAGTTTGCAGCACCGCAGCTGGCAACTACATATTGGCTTGGTGAATGATTCCTCTGCCTGAGCAATCATAGACCAGCCTGGGGTGGGGCTGCTCTGCAAGCACCCCACAACCGCATGCAATGCATGCGTTCAGCAGGCATTGTGCCCACAGAAAGAAACAGCAGATATAATTCATGCCACAACCACAAAAAATCAGAGTGGAAGTATGTGTACACCCTAACCCTGTGTTGCCAACCATCTGTAAATTTACAGGCAGTTTGTATAAAACAGACACTTTTCTCCAATCCGTAAATGTCAGTGGACAGGAAAAAAGTGCCCGTATAAAAAACCTTTGTTATGGGCCCTGACTTTGGGGCTCTCTGCCAGAATCTGATATAAGGGGGGACCTCTGCAGGTCTCTGATGTAAGTGGAGACCTCTGCCGGATTTTGACTTAGGAGAGACTTCTACCAGACTCTGATGTATGGGGGGCACTCTGCCAGACTCTAATGTAAGGGGGGACTCTGATGTAAGGCGGGACCTCTGCCAGGCTCTGATGTACGGGGGCACTCTGCCAGACTCTGATGTAAGGGGGACCTCTGCCTGACTCTGATGTAAGGGGGACTCTGCCTGACTCTGATGTAAGGGGGGCCTTTGCCTGACTCTGATGTAAGGGGGACCTCTGCCTGACTCTTATGTAAGGAGGACCTTGATGTGGATGGGGGAATCACCTCCACTGAGAAATTGTGTTCTGACAGCGAAGAGACTTTCATGCCACCAGAATACACTGATCAGTGCTGCCAGCTATAGTTGGCGATGCTGAGTGTGCAGAAATTTTCCTAGAGGCTGGTTGTACAGAAGTCAATCGTTAGATTCACTTCTATACAACCAGCCTGCCCATACATGGATCGAAATTGAATCGGTCTCTACTGAACCGGATGAATTTTAATCCATGTATGGCAGCCTAGGACAAAAATATATTTTTTTGTTTACTGTGCATAAAAACATATGTAATGAAAACATTTAATTAAAAAAAAAGTTCCTTTGTCCTGAGGTTTATTTGTGTTTGTGAGACCGTCAGTTGTGCCACAGTATTTCGTATTTAGTGGGTACAAGGACTGTAGTATAGGTGTGCATTGTATACAGCAGTGTTTCTTAACTCCAATCCTCTAGGTGCCCCAACAGGTCATGTTTTCAGGCTTTCCTTTATTTTGCACAGGTGAGTTGATCAGTTTCACTGCCTTAGTAATTACCACAGCTGTTTCATCTGAGGGAAATCCTAAAAACATGACCTGTTGGGGCACCTTGAGGACCGGAGTTGAGAAACACTGGTATACAGCATGCACAGGTTCAGTTTAATCACCCTTCAAGAGCCTCCCACTGGCTAGTTGCAGAACCTATTTCTCTGTTCTTTTCCAGGGCGCCCCACGTCTTTGATAATCCCAGTCTTGCTCACATTTTGTCATCCTGTTTTGACTTTTTAATTGTAAAGGCAGTCAGATTACTTGTTGAGTATTGTGAATGTTGTCATTGTTTACACATTGTTATACTGTTTAAAGGCTAATTTCACATTTAAGAGCATAGTATGTCCTGTGCACTGCTGACCCCTGTACACTCCCCCGCTGACCACTCAACCTCTGCCCTGCTGAACCACTACATACTGCCCTGCTGACCACCAATCCTCTGCCCTACTGACCCCCTGTACACTGGCCCACAAACTGCTGACCCCTGCCATACACTACCATACTGACCACTGTCCTCTGCCCTGCTGACCCCCTGTACACTGCCCTACAAACTGCTGAACCCTGTCCTCTGCCTTGCTGACTCCCACTACACTCTGGTACTGATTCCTGTTTTTGTACACTGCCCTGCTTTCCTCCTATCCTCTGCCCCCTGACATTTTTTACTGCACATCCGACTGGATAAATCCAGCCCTCCTCCACCATCTTATTAACAAAGCACAATGCATTGTGTGATAATAGTAATACAAACATTATGAATGACAGAAAGGACAGAAGAGAGCAGCGGGTGGCACAACTTTCCTCTGTAGTAGTGGCAGCTGTTAATTCTCATAGCTCCAGAAGAAAGCCACTCAGGGCAGTATTCAGCAAATCTAAGGAGGCACTACAGGAAAGATTTTTACCAGAAGCAACAGCCTGCAGGTACTGAGATATACAGTGCCTTGAAAAAGCATTTATACCCCTTTGAAATTTTACAGATTTTGTCATGTTACAACCAAAAACGTAAATGTATTTTATTGGGATTTCATGTGATAGACCAACACAAAGTGGCACACAATTGTAAAGTGGAAGGAATATGATGAATGATTTTAAAATGCTTAGAAATAAATATCTGAAAAATGTGGCATGCATTTGTATTCAGCCCTCTTTACTCTAATACCCCTAACTAAAATCTAGTGGAACCAATTGCCTTCAGAAGTCATCTAAATAGTAAATAGAGTCCACCTGTGTGTAATTTAATCTCAGTACAAATACAGCTGTTCTGTTCTGGGAGAACCCTGGACCACAACATACCTGGGACCCCAATCCACCTGATCCTAACCTGGTCCCTGGGGAAGCCCAACTGCTGACCTTCGGGCCTAACCTCAGCCCTTTTTGCCCCCCAAAACACATAAGAATGGCCCAGGATCCACACCAAACATTCAGGACCTGCAAAACAGGACAAAAACATAAAACCAACACGAACCCCCCTTAAAAACCACAACATAGACCCAACGACACCGACACAAAAAGACGAAACAGAACACAAAAACACAAAGGAACATAAAACGGACGAACACCACAACCCGGCCCTGACTCACGCTGTGAGTACTACTGCCAGGACCCCAACTACCACTACAACAGGTGGGGCCGCACGTATAACATGGAACGTTGCGTCTCCCAGCACTTGAGCTGACGTACCAGCTTGTCCTCTAGGATCCAGCGGGCCGCTTTAGTGGCCGCTCCGATTCTAAATGAATGGGAGGAGTAGTCCAGAGTAGTGAAACCTGCGGCCAGGAGACTCTTCTTAAAAACTAACCCAAACTGGAACCTAGACAAGGCGGTCCCAACCCGATGTTTTAGGAAAGGCCCAGGTTCCGACCCCCTGATCTCGAACCACTCCTGAACCGCCAGCACCAGGCACACAGGTGAGCCCCAGACGACTCCCAAAGTTACCCACGCACCCTTACCACACTGGTCAGTTTTGGACCTGTTGATGAAAAGTGAATCCACCTCACCCCGTTGAACCACATCGGCCATATCCAACCCACCACCTCCATGTTTTGACCTGCACACTAACTCACCAATTCTAAAAGCCCTACAAAATGTCAATATAAAGCCGTCCTAAAAAGTGCAGCCTCGTAAGCCGATGAGCAAACCTTACCCAGGGTACCCGTGCCGAAGGAGACCGGGCGGCGAGCATCCTGCTTGGTCTTGCCCCGTCTGTAGCCTTTTAAAACCCTCTTCACCAATGCATGCATAGTGACATCCCCGACATCTGAAACCAAAAGGCCAAGCCGGACATTTTTTGACATTTTTTGACCCGACTAGGAGATAGATACCCTGTCCTCCATATTCCAGCACCAAGCACAAACGGTTGCACTCACTAGAACACCCGCCTACCTCCTTCTCCAGTGCTAGTCACTCCCCCATACCTTCTCGTAAGCACTCCATGTGGCTGTGCACACTGAATCCCGAAGCAGACCTGCTACCGTTCGAAGGCGATGTCCCATAAGTGGTCCAAGCAAGGCATTCCATGCTGCTCCGCTCCCGGTGCCAACACTTGGAATCTGTCCCACTGCAGGCGAGACAACGCATCAGCCACATTATTGGCACAAATATAACAATTCAGATACAAACACTGAAGCACCAGATGCCCAAGGAAGCGCACCCCTGGGGGGGAAGACGCAGAAACTTTGTTGATGGCCTGCACAACCCCCAAATTGTCACAATGAAAACGAACCAGTTTATTCCTGAACTCCTGTTTCCAAATTTCCACTGCCAGCCTATGGGAAATAGCTCCAATAGCACGAGATTGCCCAGCGAGTCCAGCCATCTGCCCACACTCCACTGCCCACCAAAATTGCCCCTTAATCTACCGCCCCGGCCGCATTTGTAGACAGCTTCAAGTCACAATCAGAAACCATCTCGTCCATCCACAAGGACCTCTCGTTATACTGTTCCAGGAACAGCTGCCATACCCGCAAGTCGTCTTTGTGCGCCTTAGACAAACGCACCTAATGGTGCATTGCCCTAACCCCTGATGTGGCAGCAGCCAACCGCCTGCAGAAAATCCTACCCATGGGCATGATGCGGCACGCAAAATTCAGCTTGCCCAGCAAGGACTGCAGGGAATGCAACTGAATCTTATTGCTGCTGAGGGCAACGGACACCGCCGCCCGCAGGTCCTCCACCTTCTCAAGGGGGAGCTGGCATTCCATCAGCACTGTATCTACCATGATCCCCAGGAATTTTAGCATGGTGACCGGTCCTTCTCATTCGCCAGTGGCACACCGAACAACTCAAAGATGTACTGCAAAGTGGCCAACAGAGTATGGCACACCCTGCCCACTGAAGAGCCGATCACCAAAAAATCGTCCAGGTAGTGAATTATGGAATGCAAGCCCGACACGTCCTTCACCACCCATTCCAAGAATGAGCTGAAAGCGTCAAACAAGGAACAGGAAACGGCACAGCTCATGGGCAAGCAGAGATCCAAAAAATAATGACCCTCCCACATGCAGCCCAACAAGCAGAAGCTGCTAGGATGCACCGGAAGAAAGCGGAAAGCCGACTCAATATCAGTTTTCACCAACAGAGCCCCGTTGCCGAACTTACGAACCCATGCAACTGCCTTGTCAAAGGATGCGTAAGAGACAACGCAAAACTCTTGGTCAATGGCATCATTGACCGAAACGCCTTTTGGATAGGAAAGATGGTGGATCAACCGGAAGGAATTGGGTTCCTTCTTGGGAACCACCCCCAATGGAGAGATAACCAGATCGTCCAAAGGGGGTTCATTGAAAGGGCCCGCCATCCTCCCCAATGCCACTTCCTTAGCCAGCTTCGCATACACCACTGAACGGTGGTGCCTTGCGGACAGCAAATTAGTGGGAACAAGAGGAACACTGACCAAGGTGCAAGGGATCACGAAACCCGCAGAAAAACCCTGTAAAAGAACCTGGTCAGGATACCTACTTAGGAAGGGAGCTAACCTTTCCACCTTCACCGGAGTCCTCCCTCTTGCCAGCCTCACCGAACTTACCTTTGTTTTGCTTGAAGGATTTCGTGAGCGGATGAGAACCCCCGCAGCCAGAGCATTCGTTCTGGAAACGACAGGATCCCCCGAATCTGCAGTTCCTCTCATTGAACTGCCAACCTTACGCTTTCCGTCCGATGGTGACGAGGTTCCTGCACCACCACCAGCCCCCCCTTGAAAGGGGGTGTTAGTGGCACGCGCCTGAGTCACCTTACTATAGCCTTTTAGGACAAACCCCATCATGTAGGCCCTCCGCTTAAGCTGCGCCTGAGCTCCTGGCCTATACTGTATATATGCATGTTAGTCATACTAACAAATGTGGTCCCTTTTATTGCACCATAACAGAAGTGACTTTTCTTTAACAGAAAGGTAATGCTTTAACAGAATTAAATTGAAGAAAAGCCTGTGCCGTGATTGTATTACCAATGTATTATATATAATATCACTTTTTTTCAGTGGAATTGAAACGTGTTATCTGACTTGTACCTTCAAATTATATAAGCAACACCCTTGTTCTTGTCTAAACCTGAATGCAAGTACAGAGGTACACTGTGAGCAAAAGTGATGACTGAAATGGGCTTATTGCCTGAAAATGTTAAGGCCATACAGCCACAACAATCCTTTTTCCTGGTTCATTTCTTATACAACACAATTCTCCAGCATTGAGCCATGCTAAGCCAGCAGTGACCTCATATTTTTTTTTTCCAAATATTTTTGCTAGTATGTGATCAAGACCACAAATTTTCACAAAATGTAAACTGGCTAGTGGGACTGAATGTTGTAGATTTTTTGTTAGATTCTTTTTTTGTAATAAATTCTCTTACTATATGCACTTTTATTGTTAGTTGTAAATTGTGCAAATCTAGTACTAGAATTGACTGAATTTGGAGTTTTGCAGCCTGAAAACCTATAAAAACACATCTTAAATATGGGACTCTGTAAAATGTAAAATATTCCAAGAGACTGCTATCACCACATATGCATTTTGCAACCCTCACCAAAAATCCCTCTTCCTCCCAGGATACAATGAGTCACATAGAATAGGTATATAACTCCCACGCTGCCAAAATCAAAACTAATGCCGTGTACACACGGCTGGACTTTTCGACCAAACTTGTCCGACGGAACAAATCCGTCGGACAATTTGACCATGTGCGGGCTTCATCGGACCTGCAGCGGACTTTTTCGGTCGAAAATCAGATGGACTTTAGATTTGGAACATGTTCCAAATCTTTCCGACAGACTCGAGTCCGGTCGAAAAATCCGCTCGTCTGTATGCTAGTCCGACAGACGAAAACCGACGCTAGAGCAGCTATTGGCTACTGGCTATCAACTTCCTTGTTTTAGTCCGGTCATATGTCATCACGTACGAATCCATCGGACTTTGGTGTGATCGTGTGTAGGCAAGTCCATTCGTTCGAAAGTCCATCAGAAGTCCGTCAAAAGTCAGTTGAAAGTCCGTTGAAAGTCCGTCGGACCTTTGATGCCGAAAAGTCCGCCCGTGTGTACATGGCATGAGGGTACACTGCGGCAAACACCTGGTAAGCTGATCCTTGACAGAAAAAGGGAGTGAATGGATAAATGATAGTGTTGCGCTGTGTGAAATAAATTGATAAAGTGCTAGTGCAATAAAACAAATACAGTAAAAAGCTGACTAAGTGTTATGGTGCCACGTGGGAAATACCACACAAAAAAAAACTAACTATAAATAATGAACATCAATATACATTGGAGAAATCTTAATCATAAGAATCAATGGAACCAATAATGTATATAAACAAGAGAATAAAAAATCAAGAAATCAGTCCCATGTGCACTACTGATTAGATATCTTGAATATATAAGTGCAATCCAAACAAGGCTGTGACAGTCTAATGCCCTGTACACACGGTCGGATTTTCCGACAGAAAATGTGTGATAGGACCTGGTTGTCGGAAATTCCGACCGTGTGTGGGCTCCATCACACATTTTCCATCGGATTTTCCGACACACAAAGTTTGAGAGCAGGCTATAAAATTTTCCGACAACAAAATCCGTTGTCGGAATTTCCGATCGTGTGTACACAAATCCGACTCACAAAGTGCCACGCATGCTCAGAATAAATAAAGAGATGAAAGCTATTGGCTACTGCCCCGTTTATAGTCCCGACGTACCTGTTTTACGTCACCGCGTTCAGAATGATCGGATTTTCCGACAACTTTGTGCGACCGTGTGTATGCAAGACAAGTTTGAGCCAACATCCTTCGGAAAAAATCCTAGGATTTTGTTGTCGGAATGTCCGATCAATGTCCGACCGTGTGTACAGGGCATTACAATTAGAATATGCAGTCCAAACAATGGTCTAACCGTTTTTTCAAAATGAATAGTAGATGCCTCCATCGTGAATGAATACCAAAAGCCGGTGCCTGGCCAATCCTCTTTGATAGCACCTGTGTGTATACAAGCCCCTCATTGTAAGAGAACTGCTCTGGTGCACACACGTGCGCATGCGCGCGCCCACGGGCAACAGCAGACTTCCAGGTAGCTGATGCACACACGTGTGCGCAATGGACTGCATCAACGCGCAGGGGCGCGACCCTAACGCCAATTGGTGCCTAACGGCCTATTTAAAGAGTGCTCTGACTCACAAACAGCGCTGACTGGTCTTCAGCTGTGTCCTGATCTTCTGATTCCTGTTATACTCTGCCTGATACCTGCTGCTGTACCCGGCTTACCTTGACTCTGCCTCTGCACTCTGATACATTCCTGATTACCGGTTCCTGATCTTGGCTTTCATTTGACCTTGCTTCTGCTCATGCCTTGTACTTCGCTGCCCGCCTGTTACCGAACCCGGCTATCCTTGAGACCCTGCTCCTGCTCTTCGCCTGGCTCAAACACTGCCTGTTGTGCTGCCTGTGCCACCGAGCCTACTACTCCATCTGCAAGTTCTACAAGCAACACTTACAGGCACTCATGTTCCTCCTGGCCCTAGCCACCATCTGTTCCACCTTCAGTGGGGCTTGGGCGGGAAATACAAGGGAGGCTGACCTCGTCATGTCAGACCCCTACCAGGTACGTGACACTCGCCTTACTGACGTAAGGTTACAGCATGTATGGATCACAAGCAGCGGTCTTTCAGGGGGTCCCTCTTTGTTGTTAGTAAAGATTCCTTCACTAGTATACTCTGTATGAGGAGATGGGAAACAGGGAAGAGAGGTGCCAATAGCGTAATGCCATTTTAAAAATACATTTTATTTGAAAAAACGGCAACAATTCACGAGTGCCGAGCTCATTTACTTCCGTCCAATCCTGGTATCGCCTATTGCTCCAATCCCTCCCAAGGAGCGATTCGTTTACACGGTCTTGGGTTTTAGTGCCCCTAAAAATCCCTCTGAAGCTTTACAACTTTATTTAAAAAAATATTTTTTTCTTTATTCTGCATTTTCCAAAAACTTGTGGCAAAAAAATTAAGTCTTTAAAAGACTCCCCATGCCTCTTAGAAAATACCTTGGAGTGTTTGCTTTCCAAAAAGTGGTTACTTTGTGGGTGTTTCCACTGTTCTGGTGCTCTAGGGCCTCCACAAATGTCATAGGAAGTCAAGAAATTAGATGCATATTATTTTTGCCCCTGGAACGCCTGAAGGTGCTCTTTGGATTTTGGGCCCCTCTGTGAATCTAGGCTGTATAAAATTCTCATACATGCGGTATCCCCATACTTGGAAGGCAAGCTGAATCCGTTGTAGGGCATAGTTGTAACTATGTCTATGCAGCGTGTGAGAAATAACTTAAAATGACAACTTTGGCAAAAAAACTAATTTTATTTCATTTCTTCCTTTTCCCCCAAAAATTTGACAAAAAAATGACAACTTCAAAAAACTCACCATGCTTACTAAATACATAGGAGTGTGGGTGTTTGTACAGTCCTGGCATTTTAGGGCCTCAAAAAATTAAAATGGCAGCCAGTACATCAGGATTGATCAGTTTTCAAATATGAATACTATAGTTTGTAGACTCTATAACTTTCACACAGGCTAAATAATATACACTGATTTGGGTTATGTTTACTAAAGAAATGTAGCAGAAAATACATTTTGGACTACATTTACGACAAATGATTATTTATTTGCAAAATGTTATAACACATAATAAGAAAAACATTTTTTTACCAATGTTTTCAGTATTTTTTTCATTTATATAACTAAAAATAAACAACCCAACGGTGATTAAATACAAACAAAAGATAGCTCCATCTGTCTCAAAAATGATAAAATTTTAATTTGGGTGCAGTGTTACATGAGTAAGTAATTATCATTCAAAGCGTGAATCTGAAAATGGCCTAGGCAGGAAGAGGGTAGAAGTGTCTGGTCTTCAGATGGTTAAAGAAACCTCTCCCAACTGTGTTGTATTTTTTTATTTTTTTCTTCTTTTGTAAATGTTCCCTATATCAGTGTCCAGCTTTAAATGCCCTTTGTGAACAATAGCTTGCTTATTAACCTTGAAAATAGCCAGAATTTAGTATCAAGATTTACCCCCATAATGGGGTTCTCAACTAAATTCAGAATTTGTGGATTTTAAGTAGGATTCGATGATCCCCACAAATTGAACCTGAGCATATTTACTAATTTCTATGTACCAACTTCCTGAAGTAGCTGTATACTGTATTTGGCACAGCACACCCACCATCCTTCTTTAGATATGCTACTGCCTTTAACAGCATGTGCAGTCTATATTAATGCACTTGTATGAAAAGAGGTTTGTTGAATGTTCACTATAGTATATGTTCCTTATACTATTTACTGTAATAAACAATTTTTACTGTTCACAGCACAGAAGTTTCCCCCATCAAAGCACATTGTTCATATCAAGTGTAATGTATGCTTCATCCATTGATAGTGAGTTATTAAGAGGTTTGTACCTCTTAATAACTTACTAGCTTACTAGGCAGGAGGACATACCTATGCCATATTGTTTACATTTTTTGCGCACCACCGCCACATACGCAAAGCCACTACCCCAATCACAAAAATCACCAATGTAAAAAGTGTAGTCCTGTGTACATTGGTGAGCCCAAGATCTGAAAGAAAATGGAGAATTTTCGTTAAATCATCTGGCTGCAGCAACAGAAAGCTGTGATCGAAGTGTCCGGGTGCGTGTGTGTGTGTGTGGGGGGGGTCATGGACCACCAGTCAGGGGGATTATGTTTCAGGGCATTGCAGTGTCAGCGACACTAATGATGTGGGATTTTTTGGAGGGAAGGGGGGGGTTAAAATGCTTCTGACCACAAATGACTGGGGTGGGGGCTAAAATGCCACTGACCACCAATGATTGTGGAATTGTTTTCAGAGGTTTTTAAAGTGCCACTGACCACCAATAATTGTGTAATTGTTTGGGGGTGGGGGTTAAGTGTTTGGGGTTTATTCATAGCACCAAGCCATTTCACTCAATGTATTTTACCCTTTCAACTTTTTTTCTTTCAACTTCCATCAATAACAAAAATATTTGCACTTGGCTTTAGTGAGCAATATTTAAAGTGGTTGTATATTTTTACCTACAAGTAAGCCTATAATAAGGCTTACCTGTAGGTAAAATTAATATCATATTCACTTTGCATGCAGCCTCTAACGCCAGCGGCGCATGCGCTGTAAAGGTCTGGCTGAAGCTCACAGGTCTGGGGCCACGAACCCAGAAGACCTGCCGAGGGGGAAATGTCAGCTCCCTCTGTGATAACCGGGATCAGCTGCCGACACCTTGTTCTAAGGTAAGTATTTCATAATGAGCTAGTATGCGGTGCATACTAGCTCATTATACCTTTGCCTTACAGGTTTTTGTTCTTATTTATTTTTTTGTGTGGGTATACAACTGCTTTAAATAGGCTACGTGAACCTTACTTTTCCTTTTTTAGCATGATGCCAGCATGTTTCTTCATTTCCATAAAATTGTGGCAAAAAAAGAGATCACCTTTGGGTGTCTATTTTTCAAATATAATTTTGCAGGTGTTTGCACTTTCCACAGTCTACTTGCAGAAAAACATGTCATGGAGGAGTTTCACTTTTTAAAAATAATAAACAGACTTATAGGTTGCATGAGACTTTAGCTCGTGGTACAGTAATTTCGGAGTATTTTATGGGTACAAGGACTGCAATTACATGTGAGGCCTCATAAAGAAAAGAGTACTATGCCCTTCCTGTACTAAGCAGCTCTAGAGAAACCATTGTGAATGAGGAGGTAGCATCTCTTTAATGATCGTCACTGCTGACTGCCCTAGCATCTGATTTCAGAGAGACAGAGTGGGGCTCCATGATCTGGGGTCTAGCACTTGAATTCCTTATTTCTGTTTTACCTCTGTGTTTTTTACATGGTTTTAATACTGGTTTTATTACATGGCCAGGGCACCCATAACCTTCTTGTACTAAATTGTATTGTAAATGTACTGTCTCTCTTTTTTTGCAAAGCCTTGCACAAACTGTTGGTGCTATATACAGCATCTCACAATAGTGAGTACACCCCTCACATTTTTGAAAATATTTTATTATATCTTTTCATGTGACAACACTGAAGAAATTATTCTTTGCTACAATGTAAAGTAGTGAGTGTATAGCTTGTATAACAGTATAAATTTGCTGTTCCCTCAAAAAAACTCAACACACAGCCATTAATGTCTAAACCACTGGCAACAAAAATGAGTACACCCTTAAGTGAAAATGTCCAAATTGGGCATAAAGTGTTAATATTTTGTGTGGCCACCACTATTTTCCAGCACTGCCTTAACTCTCTTGGGCATGGAGTTCACCAGAGCTTCACATGTTGCCACTGGAGTTGTCCTCCACTCCTCCATGACAACATCACAGAGCTTGTGGATTTTAGAGACCTTGCGCTCCTCCACCTTCCGTTTGAGGTTGCCCCACAGATGCTCAATAGGGTTTATGTCTGGAGACATGCTTGGCCAGTCCATTACCTTTAACCTCAGCTTCTTTTGCAAGGCAGTGGTCATCATGGAGGTGTGTTTGGGGTCGTTATCATGTTAGAATACTGCCCTGCGGCCCAGTCTCCGAAGGGAGGGGACCATGCTCTGCTCTAGTATGTCACAGTATATGTTGGCATTCATGGTTCCCTCAATGAACTGTAGCTCCCCAGTGCCAGCAGCACTCATGCAGCCCCAGACCATGACACTCCCACCACCATGTTTGACTGTAGGCAAGACACACTTGTCTTTGTACTCCTCACCTGCTTGCCACCACACACACTTGACACCATCTGAACCAAATATCTTGGTCTCATCAGACCACAGGACATGGTTCCAGTAATCCATGTCCTTAGTCTGCTTGTCTTCAGCAGACTGTTTGCAGGCTTTCTTGTGCATCATCTTTAGAAGAGGCTTCCTTCTGGGAGGATAGCCATGCAGACCAATTTGGTCTGAGCACTGACAGGCTGACCCCCCACCCCTTCAACCTCTGCAGCAATGCTGGCAGCACTCATATGTCTATTTCCCGAAGATAACCTCTGGATATGACGCTGAGCATGTGCACTCAACTTCTTTGGTCGACCATGGCAAGGCCTGTTCTGAGTAGAACCTGTTCTGTTAAACCGCTGTATGGTCCTAAAGCCAGTAATAAATGGTTGTTACAGATGTGTTTTTTGATCATTTGTTTGCACAATTTTCTTTTTAATTTTTTTTTTTATTAGGTATATTTTTCAGCATTAACACAGAAAATTAAGAAAAAAAATGCACCAGTATCAAAAAGTACAGTGGTTCATATAAACAAATGTATTACAGCCATGTGGAACAGAATATCACCTTGTATTTACAGTATACAGTGAAGATCAAACATAAAAGAGAAAAAAAGTCAAAATGTGCAGGGACATAAAGATCAGGACCAGGGTGGAACCAGCCTAACCCCAGATCACGCCAGGCATAATTATCCATAAGCCAATAAGGGTTGTAGGAAATATTAAATACACACCAGGAGTAAATAACAATGATAGTCAGCGTAAATAAAATCCAAAAATAAGATAAGGTGACAAAGTTATCCAGGGACCAGTGGGAGAGTAGGAAGACCAAACTCTTTTCGGTCCCATGCATCCCAAATTGTACTAAATTGTGTTAAGGTGTCACCAGTTACAGCAGTGAGATACTCCATTCCCCTAATATCTGCAATGTTTAGTAGCCGGGATTGAGAAGGCTGGTCTGTGGAGAACAACTTGTAGGAATGTCTCTTCTGGCTGCAGTTAAAATGTATGAGAATAATGTTATAAAGTGCTTGGTGAAGCCATAGAACAGGGGCCAATGGGAAGGACATTTTAAGTACTTTGTGAAGAATAAACATTACAGAAGCCCCAAAAATCTGAATATGAGAGCATTGCCAAAATATATTATATTCTGAGCCTATTTCACAGCTGAATCTCCAGCAAAGCCCTGATATCATTGGGTTATGAGTATGGAGCACCTCAACATGAAGATTTAGCAATGGAGTCCCATATTTTTTGCCATTGATTTGAAGGAATGGAGCATTGTAGAATGTGAGCCCACTTAAGCATGTATAAATTATAATCTGCGGAGAGTGGAGAGTTTTCATGGGGATTTTATGAATAGAGGATATTAAACGTAATTTATACGCGATCTTGGGAACAAACAGATTCAAATTTAGTCAGCATTTCTAAGGTTATAGAGGGCGATAAGTAGGAAAAGTAGTGTTTATTCTGGAAATTCAAAAAAAGGTGTTTGGGAATGTGTTTCTTAGAATGGAATTCTTCAAAAGAATGTAGTTTATGAGGTACTGAGTTTACAAGATGTCAGAGTTGAAATATACAGTAGCTGCTCAGGCTCATGGCATCATACTCCTAAGGAGAAACTGTCCAGTATTGCTTGGTTGTATAGGACATTAGACAAGTGAGGACATGGTAAAGAGAGAGACAACCTTACATGACATTTATTGCAGATCGAGTATGTGAACAGCATAGGAGCTAAACAGAGATGTTTAAAATGACCATTGACAGTAATCAGGTTATACCAAATTAGGTATCATGGATGGGAGGGATAAAAGGACCCTATCTCGATTTCTTATCTGTTAGATGCATATTGAGTGGACCAGGAGGTAATAGCACACAGATGTGTTGCGTACAAGTAATAAATATGGGATAGTGCAAAAATTTCTCCTGCTGGTGTCAAGATTGATACAGTTAAATAATCAATTGCTAAAGTATAAATATAAAGGTACTTTCTTGGTGACTTTATGTATCACTATAAACACAGTTTCACCATTAATACCCCCCTCCTTCCCTCCCTCTCCTCCCTTCCTTCTATTAGTATATATCTTTTCTCCTGCAAAATTGGTGTATGTATGTACGCAAGTTCTTTTTTGTGTATATGTTTACATGCATTTTTAGTATTTTAATGATGGTAACTTTTTTGTCCTATTATTGATACCATAAACATCACTGATGATACCCAATTTTTTTTCAAAATTGTATTTTTTATTGAGTTTTTAAAAGAACAGATATAAAATTGTTACATAGTGTAGAGTGCACGAATATCAAAAAGCATAATGTTATTAAACAAAGAAATAAAAGGTACCAACAAACAATGTTCATACATACAGAGCACAGGGGTGATCTGCACAGCTCACAGGTAAGTAATAGGAATAAAAAAACAAAGAATGTTCATAAAAGTAAAAAGACAAAAGGGTTTTTGTAGAGGGTATATGATAAGAAACAGAAGACTCAGGAAGGTACCAAATGGCACACATATAAACAAGCGGGGGGGAGGGGAGGGAGGGGACATGATCAGGGATAGTACATTGTTAATACAATTTATGATGTGACAGTTGGCATAGGGGTCCCATATTCCGATTGATCCCAAGGTTCCCAGACTTTATTAAATTGGGAGATAGTATCATGTACAGAGGCCGTTAGATATTCCATCCTCCGAATCTCAGCCGCCAGGTGGAGAAAGCTGGACGACGAAGGAGGTGTGTTAGACAACCAGCACAATGGAATAAACCTTTTGGCAGCTAGCAAAATATAGGAAATTAGCCGATTGATTTTTTTAGTTATACCTGAAAAAGGAAGACCCAGTAGATAATTTAAGGGATCAAGCGGAAGGGACATGTCCACCACCTTTTGTATTAGGAGCCCTACTTCATGCCAAAAGGGCTGTATCATAGAACATTGCCAACAAAATATGAAATAAGGAACCTGTGTCAGTCCCAAAGCACCAGCAACGTGACAAAACTGTGGAATCATATTTGTGAATGACATCAGGGGTTTTGTACCAAAACATGAGAACCTTAATAGATGTTTCCCTTTGGGTTACACATTTACCCATACCTGGACCGTAATAGGTCTAACCCACATCTGTTTAACGCTGGATCATTGTTCCTCTTAGTATTGCTAAGTGGTTAGTCTATAGGGATGTACATTGTCTCTATGTGGCCTCTAGTATCCGGACTACACCAAAAATGGCAGCGATCTATTGTTGCCGCCCACATCATCTATAAGCGACGGACAACGCACCAGAAGTGACGTCAGTCTGGAACGCAAACGCGGCACCGTGCGTTCCAGACATAGTGACGGACTAGGGGAGCAGCTTTCTCTATAGGGGAGTGCATGGACATGATGGTACGGTCCTGGCTAATCTACGATCGGCTACTAGGGGAGCAACTTCTACTTTGGGGGAATGCATGGACACGATGGCATGGCCCTGATCATTCCACGATCGGTTAGACTTGTTACCCAGGTTAGTGCTACTAGTCCTGACACTTTGGCCTGAGAGAGACCTTTAGCCCATTTGATCTTGATTGTTGACTGCAAGCGATCGGTTTAATTACACACAGTGCATCTATTGCATGTTGTACATGTAATAAGGGTTGATTCACATTTTTCCAATTGGTGGTCCATATTGTTTTTGGGCCGCCCACTGGGAAAGGGGGAGGGGCCGTAAGCCTTGGATTGGTTGACTGGTTGAGGGTGCATATGTATATATGGGGATTGCTGAAGGAGTGTACACTGCTGAGCTCTGAGGAAGAGGGGTTTTCCCCTCAAAACGCGTCAGCTGGCAGAGGTCCTGTGATTTCCTCTGTGACCTTTGGAGAGCATTGTTTGGTCCAGACTACATGCTGCTATTTGGCAAATATTTTACTGCAAGAATTCTACAGTCGTTTGTGAGTAGTTTTCTTTTTATCATTTTTAATAAATACATATCCAAAGGATAATGCACAAGGCTGATGCGCCCTTTCTTTTCTTTTTATATCTTTGATCATTAGGATACCCCTATCCTTGAGGGCAGCAAGGCCTGTGACATTATATAGCCTGTCTGGTTATCCACATGTGCGCAGGAGCATTTCTTTTCTGCTATGAAGATGAGAAACACCAGACCCAAAAATGCAGACGAGCTGAAAGCCACTATCAAAGCAACCTGGGCTTCCATAACATCTCAGCATACTACAGCTTGCCTCCATGCCACACCACATTGATGCAGTAATTCATGCAAAAGGAGCCCCGCCAAGTATTAAGTGAACACTATACTGTACATGGACATACTTTTCAGTAAGCCAACATTTCTGTATTAAAAATCCTTTTTTTTATTGGTCTTATGTAATATTCTAATTTTCTGAAATGCTGAATTTTGGGTTTTCACTAGCTGTAAGCCATAATCATCAAAATTAAAAAAAAAAAATGCTTGAAATATATCACTCTGTGTGTAACGCATCTATATAAAATATATGAGTTGCACTTTTTGAATTTAATTACTGAAATAAATTAACTTTTTGATGATATTCTATTTTATCGAGATGCACCTTTTTTTTTTTTTTTTCTTTTTACAGTATATAACCATAGCGCGGAACTGTTTTTTCCTATTTTGTTAAGTATTTAATAACATCTGGTTCTCCCAAGTCCCCACGGGTTTTAAGACAAAAGAGTACTGAACTAGCTATAGGGCGGGATTTGTTATGCCATGTTTTTATTTTAGTGATATTGTAACTTAAATGAAGAAATTAGATTCCATAGTTAGGTCTTGCTTTAAGGCTATCCCTGTATCAATCTTAGATTTTCTGGCACAGTGTTATGAGCCATCATGACATTATATTCCACACCCTCTGCGAGAGTTTACTCATCTAGCCTCCTTTTCAAACCATTCACAATATCAAATGGGATGAGGCAAGGATGTCCTTTATCCCCTTCTATATTCAACCTAATCATAGAACCCCTAGCTGAAGCACTACGATCACATCCAGAGATTTCAGGCTTTCATTTTCACACCTGTCCATATGTAATTAGCCTGTTTGCATATGATGTCATTTTAATGCTGTCCAATTTTAATGCTGTTTAACACCTCCACATCAGTGCTATATGCCCACCACGTACTGTCCTCCTTTAGTTCCATATCATACTATAAAGTAAATTTCTCCCAATTATTGATACTGGATTAAGGCCTCCCTACAAATATCCTAAAGAGACTAACAATCTTCCCTATTCTTGAACAGATATAGAGCTCCCCTACTTAATAATAAATGTAACTTACCCCTCAACAAAATTTTGTAAAGCTAACTACAAACCTCTTATTAACAAACTGACTACGAAAATACAGCAATACGTACGCTGCAAAATCTCATGGATAGGTAGAATGGCCGCATTCAAAGTGATGCTCCTGCCACAAATATTCTACTTATTCAGGACCCTACCCATCCCTCTTTCTTCTAATTTCCTGTGCTCCCTTGAATCCAAAGCAATGAAATTTATTTGGCAAAGTAAAAGGGTTTGCTGCCCTTATACTGATCTCATTAAACATAGGAGCGTCAAAGGATTTGGTTTTATAGACATCCAAGATTATTGGGCAGCCACAAGACTGACTCAACTGAAGCAATGGTTCCTCCCCTCAGACCTCAGTGCCACACTACTCCACTGACAGGTGGAAAAGGGTCAATATATCCCTTTTCCCTGCCACAATAAACGCAGCATTCTTGGCTTGGAGATCTCTGGCTCAGCCAGAGATCTAAAAAGACCACAGGACAGCAGTCCTAACTATCTGCTCTGGAGGTTCTTATCCCCTATCTTTCAGTGAGATGCTGGCAAGATGTAGGAATTCAATGGATAGATGACCTATTCTCTAAATCACAAATCAGACCCCTAAAAGACCTACAAAGCTCCTGTGATATCCCAATTAAAGACTTCTTTACCTACACACACTTATCAGCCTTCCTGAAAGTTCATCCATATCCTTCTATGCATATTTACACCATAGCTTGGCAAGTTTTTACAAGCCTCAAACCCACCCCCAGGGGTATAACGGTTTTTTACTCTCTTCTTCAAAACAAAGGCACATTCACTAAAACTGCTCCTATAACACAATGGGAATCTGACCTAGATAAAGTTTTTACCGATAACCAATGGCTCATAGCTATACGACATTCCTATAGCGTCACACATTGTACCAACCATTGGGAGTTTTCCCAAAAGATGCATTCTTGTTGGTATCTAAACCCGAACTGCCTAGCAAAATTTTCCCCTCACAATTCTCTCCTCTGCTGGAGAGGATGCAGTCAAACTGGTACCCTCTTCCATACATTCTGGTCATGCAAGGGCTTAGCAAGCTATTGGAACAAGGTATTTCATTTTATCTCACATCCTACCAGGGTATTTATTAAACCTGATCCAGCTCTAGCCTTACTATACCTAGGAATTGGAAGTTTTCCCACTAAATTTAGTGCTATTATTGTCATTATACCCTTGGTCAACAAGTCGCTCCTGACCAGACTATGGATATCAGACCAAGCTCCTAATTTATGTGAACTTGTTGACCATATAAAACTTATACTTTAGTATGAACAGAATTTGGCTCTCAGAACCAATTCCTACTACAAATTATGGATTCGATTTTATTCCTCCTGATAGTATGTGCTACATGTTGTTACCACGACTGCATTACTACTTTGCTTTACACCTTGTATCATCACACCCTACAATATGCCAATTTTATCCGCACAAGTGTTATTTTGTAACATATTATTGTATACATACATAAAATAATATTGTGCATTGGTAATAAAAGTGCCAATATGTTGGGCAATACTGAGTTTAGGGCTAAAAAGGGAACCTAACTCTCCCTTTGATCGTACAAGAGGTGGCAACACTGGACTGTGATTTTAAAACAATTTCAAATGTTCTCTCTTGAATCTGCTTAGATTTGGTCATATGTGTCTGTATTACCAAATCATTAAATATTGGCCTACTTTTTGTTTCAACTATGTAGATGTATTTAAAATATCTACTGCTCTTTATTGAACAAATACTTCAGAGAAGTTTGATAATAAGTCAATAACTGAATTGCTTTTTTTTTTCTTGATATTGGTTGATCTTAACCTGCTAAAGGGGGTCATGATTTATACTTGCTATTTTACTTCTTTCAAATCATTATATTAGACTCTTGCCACCTATTTTTCATACTGCACCAATAATGTACCATCCATCACCATGTGTAATATTGGAAGAATGTGAGATCCATACATGAATCTGCTTGTGTGCTAATGAGAAACCTCTGGCTCTCATAAGTACGCTGAGCTAAGTTTGTCCACAGTAATAACAGACACAATTCCAAAAGATACCAACTGTGTAAATCATACCATTTCAAAAGTACAGTGTGAAGGAAGACCATTAATCACTTATGGTATGCCAAGTATTATGTTACTGGGCTTAGAAACAAAAAAGTTAACGTAAATAGTAAAGACTACTTTTTGATTTTTTTTTGTGAAAGACAAAGGCAAATTTTATTAACATGAAACCCAAGGACAAAATACATTAGCAAATTTATTAACCATAATATATTTACAATCACTTCATATATAACTGGGCTAGACATTATGCTTAAAACTATAATTATTATTATAATTATAATTGAATTATACCACAAGGTCCTTTAAGGTAATATATTGTATCTAGTTAGAAGTTTCAAGGGTTACAGGAAGTTTTCTGCTGCTGAAATACCACTCATTGTTAACGTTCAAACAAATGGTCTGAAACTTCCAGTTACAAAGCAGCCATAGCTATTACTGCTTTCCCAGTACAGGGTATGACATCTTTTGAGAATTCCCTCCTCTATTCTATCTAAAAATACATGCAAACAGAGCTTTCTCGTAATGTACCCCAATGCAAATCAAGCACCATATATGGGACCATTGGATGTCACAAACAATGAATTTAAACGCTGTTCTCTTTTTTGTATGATAATGTTATTGCAATTATTACTCCAGCTTTTTAGCAGCAAAAATCTGAAAAAATAAACAGAAAAAGGCATTATAGTGCCTAAAAACCTCACAAAAAAAACCCCAGAACAATGAGTGAAAGAATCTTGTAAAAAATTCCTCTAATGTTTTTAAACTGGGGTATGGAACAGAGTGATGTTTACTGTTATAAAAACTGTCTGTACATTGTCAGGCAAGATTTGCTATAGATAAATGTATATACTGTACATGAGGGAGGTGTTTAGCCTGGCCTGGATTGGTAATGACCCATGGGTAGGCTAAATTTTCATTGCATACTATATAAATGTACCCCATGTTGGTAAGTATTTCCACATAGTTGTATGTCGGGGATTAGATAGGGGAATTACATCAGTGCACATTGGGATAAAATAAGGGAACAGTAATAATAAGAGTTAGATGGCTATAGGTAGGTACCATTGCCTTGTTATAGATTTGATGTGTTTATTGTTCTCTATTTTATACATGCTTAAGATGGTATCACACATTTTAAGGGCAGCAGGGTTTGTAGTTGTCACATTTCTGACAAAAGAAGTGGTTGAAAATATCCTGTAAAATAGCCCCCTAATGTTTACACTGCTTTGTGCTATATTATTGAAACCTAAGGCTAGAATACTCCTTTAAATATATAATTGCTTCTGTACTCTGTAAAGAGAGAGGAAGTCTTGGTTTAATCTTGTCCTAACCACAAGCTAGAGTCTGGGACAGATAGCCTGTTTACTGTTAGAATAACTTTCTGTACATTGTCAGGCGAGATATGCTATGAATAAATGTATATACATGGGGGAGGTGTTTAGCCTAGCCTGGATTGGTAATGACCCATGGGTGGGCTATATTTTGATTGTATATTATAACATGCTGTACCCAGAACAATAAACTGAGCAGTGTATGAATTCTCTGTTGGGTCATTATATATTGCTACCTGCGCAGGTCTGGGTGTGGCGGAACAGAGAAATTCCGGTACATAAGGTAATGTAATTAGACAGTATTAAAGGTGATAGCTAGTAAAAGAGTCAGGAGGATAAAGGTTCCTTCGATGAGCAATATACAACATATATTGCTAATTCCTGGGGGGTATCAATAGAAAGAGTCCGCCGTAGGGACTTCATG
This sequence comes from Lithobates clamitans, assembly GCA_037952925.1. Lineage (NCBI taxonomy): Eukaryota > Metazoa > Chordata > Amphibia > Anura > Ranidae > Lithobates > Lithobates clamitans. Next base: position 597,157 of record JBBGZY010000350.1, on the reverse strand, counting down.
GTCTTTCCATGAATGGTAGGTCAGAATGATGAAGTGAACAGGCTAACAAGATGATGTTAATTGCCATGTAGAGTCTGCTCAGTACTATTCAGGACCAGTTCATGGGGATCTTGGAGCGTGTAGAGTTTTCTGGGGGTGGAGCATCTGGAGGTATAATATTCCAAGATTTCAGTAGCTTGATGCCCTTCTTAACAAATTAGACAGTGTGTTTCTTTCCCTGATGAGTGACGAATAGTTTAATGGAACGGTTCCTTTGATAGACAATCTTGTGATTGCAAAGTAATGGTAGAAAGGTGCCTATGAGCTTGTATAGTGGCAGTGAAGAGATCAGCATAGAAAGCTAGGACGCAACCCTGGGGTGGTTCACTCGATAAAGGATAGATACCAGAGTGTGGTTGTAAATGGGGTTCACTCGGAACAGAGACCAGTCACTAGTGGGGTACCACAAGGCTCTGTACTGGGTCCAGTTCTATTTAACCTATATGTTAATGATATAACTAAAGGTTTGTTTGGCAAGGTATGTCTTTTTGCTGATGACACAAAGGTGTGTAATAGGGTTGATATCCCTGGAGGTATCTGTAACACGGAACATGATTTGGCATTACTGGAAGATTGGTCAAAGCAGTGGAGACTGCATTTCAATATTTCTAAATGTAAAATGATGCACCTAGGGAAAAAGAATCCTCAGAGAGATTACAACATTGGGGGTACAGTGTTAGCCACCACTACAGAAGAAAAAGATTTGGGGGTGCTTATTTCAGATGATTGCAAAATGAGCAAAGAGTGTGACCAGGCAATGGGAAAAGTGAATAGAATACTAGAATGCATCACTAGAGGGATCACAAGCAAGAGGAAGGAGGTCCTGATTCCCCAATATAGATCTTTAGTGAGACCTCATTTAGAATACTGTGTCCAGTTCTGGAGACCTCACTTACAGAAAGATATTGATAGGATAGGACGAGTCCAGAGACAGGTAACAAAAATGATGAAAGGTGTGGGAGATAAAACATATCGAGAGCGACTTCAAGAACTTAATATGTACAGTCTGGAGGAAAGGAGGGAAAGGGGAGACGTGATTGAAACCTTTAAATACATCAATGGGGTTAATAAAGTTCAGGAAGGCAGTCTTTTGACTATAAAACCAAAATCAAGAACACAGGGATATGACCTCAAACTAACTGGAGGAAGGTTCAGAACAAATCTTAGAAAGTACATGCTTGGGATAAACATAGATCCATAGTCAGGCAACAAGGTCATTACCCCCCCCCCCCAAAAAAAAAACCCAAAAAACCAAAAAAATAAATAAATAAAATGGGCAGACTCAATGGACTACTCAGTCTTTTTCTGCCATCACTTTTCTATGTCTCTATGTTTCTAAAGAGATCCCTGCATATTTGTCAGACAGCGTGGGGTTATTCCTGGTGGAGGTCATGGCTTGCTCTTTAATGTGGTATAAGTGAATACGTGTGAGAACATCTCACATTTTCCAAACTACACCCCTACTCCCCAAACAGGAGTTCATGTATCCAGCCGCATGTTGTCTGTCTATGCATGTTTGATTAAAATATGCATAATTTATTAAAGGATGTAGTACCGGACACCATATGTCCAATCACTAGAAGGTCTCCCATTGGATTCCTTCCTCCCATTAGCTAATTCAATTTTCAAATCTAAGGTGGCAAACACCTATAAACGGAAGTTTATGTATCCAGCTGCAAGTTGTCTGTCTATGCATGGTTGAATAAAATTGGGGAACGGGGCCGTAGTTTGGAAAATGTGGGCCCCCAATGAAATTATTATTATTGTCTATGAACACAATTGACACACTGCTATATATATTTAGAACATGGAGAATTGAAGATGATAGACCACTGCTCTTTCTGAATAGTAGGCATACCCTCCTACTTATGCTGAGCCATATTATCACTACCATTTTTCTTCTTTTGATTTTCAGTATTCTTAAACATGACACAATATTAGTCTTATTGAGGGTCTCCCTCTTTCCGTAGACTCGGAGTGGACTAACTTTAGAGGAGCTGACCTTTCTGTTCCAGAAAGCCTACAATGGGGGGCTGTGTGTATCACTTTGTTTATGATTTTTTTACATGCAAAGTACAGGTATGTAATATTATTTGCTCCCCAACAGGAAGGACAAACTTGTACCAGATATTTCTTATTGTACTGTTGTCTTGACAATTGTATTGTTTACTATTATAGAGCTTGACTGTTGCTATCTTCCTGATGAAGTGGGTATGGACCTGTGAAACACGTCAAAGTCACATCAAGCATTCCATTGTCCAAGTCCGATGGGGATGATGCGTGATAATATATTATAGTTTCTCCTGTACTTGCAATGATTTCATGTAATATTGTTGTCTACTTAAACATCATATGTTTTTTAATATTTGTAGAATAAAACATTGACCTTTTATACAAACATGTGGTACCTTTAAAGTCCTCTTTTCTATAACTAGTTTTCTTTGTATGTATAGTTTATTAAAGGATGTGGTACTGGACACCATATGTCCAATAGCTAGAAGGTCTCCCATTGGATTCCTTCCTCCCATTGGCTAAGTCAGTTTTTAGTTTCAGTGTGAGATACTCTTAGGGAAAGGTCTTGTACGGCAGAGGACATGCTAACATTCATGGATGACATGTGCACTTACAGGAAACCCTGTAAAGCAAGCAACATATCTTTCATGTCAGCAAGTTTGGCTGGTTGAGTGGAGGCAGGAAATTGTTCTCAGACTGGAAGGGCTGCTGATTCCTGTGTCTTAGAGCAGAGCTCCTCTACCTCTTCCTGCCTGTACTTTTTAGATTTAGCTGGGCTGTGGGTGGTTGGGGAACCAGAAGGAGAGGAGGACTCACCATGCTGATTCAGAAGAAAGTCAGAGGCTGTGTCATCCAGGCACTCTCTTATGAGAAGCTGTCCTGAGTTGGCAGCGTGGCCGGGAGAGAGGCAGCTGCTGTTGGTGTGGCCAGAGGGAAGAAGCTTCTGGGGACATGAGCAGGTATTGTCTTTCTTGGGCATGATCGAGTGATGATGCCGATTCCAGCAGCTCTCCTGTTGCTTAGAGCCACTGATATATTAGCCTGCAAGTCAGAGCTTCCTTACTTGGTGTCCATGTAGGTCCATGGGCAGCCACACCCCCTCTATGTAAGGGCTTTTACAAGACCACAGTTTAATGTGGAAAAATATGCAGGCCTTAATTAAGAAATCTAAGTTAAAGGACATTATTTCGGAAATACAATAGACACAAGTTTTCTTGATTGACAGAGCCTCAAAAATAGAAGACAAATTAAATAAATAAATAAATAAATAAATAAATAAATAAAATAAAATAAATAAACAAATTAAATGAATTAGCCTGCAGCAAACACTCTAAATTTAGCAACTGATGAGCAGCTTCAGAAACATTATGTGTGGTACTTTCATAGTACTGTAACGCTGGAATACATTACAAACGTTGAGGCTTTGTTCAAACTGGAGCTGACACCTGTCCTGCATGCAGGCTCCCTTTGTTATTGCAATAGACAGTGTTCATTCAGATCTGTACACCTCTTTCTACCCTTATTTCAAATTTTGACATGCTGCTCTACATACAGCTGTGTCTGTCTGCATTTACCCTTATAGGCTGTCTGCGCACAGCCTGGGTTGGATACAGATGCAATAAAAAAGAAAACCTGCACACAGGATGGATGTCAGCTTCCGAATGAACAAACCCTGGGGCACAATGCTGGATTGATCCTACGGGGAAAGTTGTACAAATATAGCCATTAACGAAAAGCTGCTGAAGCATTAGATGTGGCTCCTTGACAATGCTGGAGAACCAGTATAATGCAGTAGAGGCAGCATGAGATTGTAATGCTAGCGGGGCTGCAGCAGTGGCAGGAGATGGTTATTGTGTTAGGCCAGTAATAGAAAAAGTTGATACAGGTAGCTGGAGAAGGTAATGCTGTATTTAAAGAAAAATAATAAAAAATAATATTGAGCATCAGTTGTAGTTGATTGGTACTCATTGCTCATCCGGGGACCAGTTCATCTTAATAAAGGTTTGGACCAAAAACCTCTGATGGAACTTTGTCAGCAACCAAAAAAGTAAACAAAAAATCAAAATAAACTTTTTTAAAAAGTACAAAAGTTTAAATTTTTATTTAAGCATAGTAAAATATCTGCCACATACTTGTGGCATGTTAAAAAAGATCTTGTACATAGTATACAACATATACATAAAAATATCTGTATCACATATCTTGCACTTAACACTTTGTGGTACGCCCAGTTACAGTCTGCTGTAAAAAATATCATTTCACAGTATATTTTTCAACTGGCATCATCCAACGTGTTTTGAACATTAACTATAATATATTCTTCTTCAGGGAATAAGCCCATGAGATTACATAGAAAAATACAATGATAATGAATGGTTACTTACACAATCAGCAAGTGTGATCTGCCCATCAATCCACCAAACAAGGGGAGGGAGGCCTCACTGCATACAACTGAGTCCTCAAGAGATCATGTGGCAATAGCCATTTCTGTGTGAAAGAAAGGCATTATAGCCCCCCTCTTATTTGGCCAAGGATAGTCATATATACCATCTATATGAGGCATTTTCTGCTCGATCCTAATGTCATTACCCTCCTACCCAATATCAGAAAGACATACACAGTAATATATAGACAACTGTGATTAATCCCTATTGTCTGATGTCTGTCTTTGTCTACTCTCCTTGCATACCTTCACTGCCACCTATAAATACCATCCACACCCTCCTATCATACAACCTCCATCCTCTAAATATCACTTCATGAAACACACTCAACTGCTCATGTACCCCTATATATTCATGCTCATACATTCCCCCTTACATACCCCCCCCCACACTAATCATCCTGACCAACCACTTCCCCATGTCTCTATCGAACTATGCACCCCCTCCCCTTAAACGACCTCCCATAAATTCTCCCTTGGTTCATCTAACTGTTACTATGTGTAACAAAATGTAGCGCTAAAGTGATAATAAACCATATAGGTGCAGTATGTCATACAATGATGCAAACATATACCAGTGCAATACATCATACAGTAATGTAAAACATGTATGATAAAAATAAAAATTAATATAAAGTGCTGGAAACAAAAATAAAAGTTCCAAAGGCCAGAACCAATAATGGATCACTGTATAGTGAAGTGAGTTCAAATGAGCTAGAACATGGAAATAGTCCACCCTGGAAGCAGAATTGGTATTCAGAAGTAAGTTGAAACAGCCATGACAGCACACAGAACACCAGGAATGGTGCATCCTCCAACCTGGGTAAGGGGTAAATACTCTTACTAAATGAAGTGGACTCACATGCCAGCGACAGTGAGTCAGTCACGCTAAGAACGCCAAAACATGGAACTCCAATGGTGAACCCTGGAACTCACATGGATAGGGGTGAATCTGGAACTCTGATGGCGATCAATTAAGGTGCAGACAGTGGAAGCAAGACACTCTCATCCAAAGGAATATGGAAAGAAAAAATGCCTCTATACGGTGTAGATCTAAACGGATGGGTTTATTTAAAATACCAACATCGAACCATAGATATATATAAAAAGTTGTGATCACAAGAAAAAAAAACTGGGGCATAAATTAGCTCCCCCACTTTGCCCATCTTTATCGATTATATGTAAAATGGTAAACCAATCAAAGCGGCGTGGCTCCGCACACGGCTCCAAACTAGGAAGTGCTACCGCTGGTGTGAGTTACACGCCTCGCTCTGGAAGCCAGTGAGCGGAGCAACGCCGCATGACCACATGCGTGATGTCCAAGCCTCATTGTGGCCAAAGCGCACTCGTGTCACCAATACAGTGACTGAATGCGCACCAAGCCTCACAGCCGAATCTACAAAGCCTTGTTTAAGATACAAAGCGGTGATGACAACAAGCAAGCAAATTAAACCAAGTGTCACCCTGAGTATGGGACACACAAATGGGCATGTGCAATTGCGAAGAAAGATTGTATGGTAGAGGTCCCAATAACGGACGTCCAGCTTATACACAAAATCAAGCATAGGATGCATTAAGATGAAAAAACACAAGGGTTTACAACCCTTTTTCACTTAACATATGAAACTAATAATGTCATATTCCACAGATGGACCAAGTATTTAGCAATATATAATCAAATGAATTGAATCGTATATATTAACCGCTTCAGCCCCGGAAGATCTTACCCCCTTCCTGACCAGAGCGTTTTTTGAGATTTGGCACTGCGTCACTTTAACTGACAATTGCGCGGTCATGCATCGTGGCTCCCAAACAAAATTGACGTCATTTTTTTCCCACAAATATAGTTTTCTTTTGGTGGTATTTGATCACCTCTGCGGTTTTTATTTTTTGCGCTATAAACAAAAGAAAAGCGTCAATTTTGAAAAAAACGCAATATTTTTTACTTTTTGCTATATTAAATATCCCCAAAAAATATATAAAAAAATCTCAGTTTAGGCCAATATGTATTTTTCTACATATTTTTGGTAAAACAAATCGCAATAAACGTTTATTGATTGATTTGCGCAAAAGTTATAGCGTCTACAAATAGGGATGAGCTTTGAGTTCAAGTCGAACTCATGTTCGACTCGAACATCGGCTGTTTGCCAGTTCGCCGAACAGCAAACAATTTGGGGTGTTCGTGGCAAATTCGAAAGCCATGGAACACCCTTTAAAAGTCTATGGGAGAAATCAAAAGTGCTAATTTTAAAGTCTTATATGCATGGTATTGTCACAAAAAGTGTTTGGGGACCCGGGTCCTGCCCTAGGGGACATGTATCAATGCAAAAAGAAGTTTTGTTTTTTTTTCTTCCATAGATTTTTATTGATTTTTGCAAATAACATACATTAATACAATGTGCACATTGTATAGTGAATACATTAAAATCGTTTAGATGTATACAAATAAACAGATTAACTGGTTATCGTTATAACATAGAGCAAAGAACTGTCTTATTTCCAATCTCGTTAACGGAAGGTAATTGTTGCATGAGTGGCTCTCCCTCAGGTACTCTAATGGGGACACTTTTTCACCTGGAGGAGTGGCACTCCATGTGGACAGTCTTTGAACTAAAAAGAACAAAGGGAAAAGAAGATCCATATCCGAAGGCAGTAGCAATATTCAGAAATTTTATCAAGAAAGAATATGAACAATATGTTGCTTGGCAAGAAAATAATAAAGGATTTATATATTGTCAGGTTGTCAGCTATTAAAGGAATGGTGCAGCTCCAGACCACAACTCCCACGGCTCCCACTTTTTTCTTATAGTGTGTAAGAGACCTGTGCTAGACAAAAAGAAGTTTTAAAAGCGTCCGTTTTTTCAGGAGCAGTGAAACAATAAAAGTGTAATATTCCTTTAAATTTCGTACCTGGGGGGTGTCTATAGTATACCTTTAAAGCGGCGCATGTTTCCTGTGTTTAGAACAGTCTGACAGCAAAATGACATTTCAAAGAAAAAAAGTAATTTAAAACTACTCGCAGCTATTAATGAATTGTCGGTCCGACAAAACACATAAAAGTTCATTGATAAAAACGGCATGGGATTTCCCCACAGGGGAACCCCGAACCAAAAAATGGTGTGGGGGTCCCCTAATATCCATACCAGACCTGAAGAGCCTGGTATGGAATTTGGGGGGAACCCCCACGCCATTTTTAAAAAAAATTTTGAACCCCGCGCCAAAATTTTTTTTAAAAATGGCGTGGGATCTCCCCAAAAATCCATACCAGACCCTTATCCGAGCACGCAACTGGCAGGCCACAGGAAAAAAGGGGGGGCGAGAGAACTACCCCCCTCCTGAACCATACCAGGCCACATGCCCTCAACATTGGGACGGTGCTTTGAGGTAGCCCCCCAAAGCACCTTGTCCCCATGTTGATGAGGACAAGGGCCTCATCCCCACAACCCTTGGCCGGTGGTTGTGGGGGTCTGTGGGAGGGGGGTTATCGGAATCTGGAAGCCCCTTTTAACAAGGGGACCCCCAGATCCCACCCCCCGTGTGAAATGGTAATGGGGTACAAAAGTACCCCTACAATTTCACAAAAAAGTGTCAAAAATGTTAAAAATGACAAGAGACAGTTTTTGACAATTCCTTTATTTAAAGTCTTCTTCTTTCCATCTTCTTCGGGTCTTCTTCCTTCCTTCAAGAAGCAGAGGATCGGAGGAAGAACCAGAGGAAGAAGAAGATGGAGAAGAAACCAAAGGAAGAAGGAGGTCAGGAAAGGGAGGGGACAAGCGAGAGCCCCCCTTCCCTCCTAAACCGTATCAGCCCACATGCCCTCAACATAGGGAGGGGGCTTTGGGGTCCCTGGCCGGTGGTTGTTGGGGTCTGTGGGTGGGGGGCTTATCAGAATTTGGAAGCCCCCTTTAACAAGGGGGCCCCCAGATCCTGGCCCCCCTATGTGAGCGGGTATCGGGTACATCATACCCCTACCCATTCACCAAAAAAAAATCAGTGAAATGTTAAAAAAATACAAGAGACGGTTTTTGACAAGTCCCCTATTGTAAAATAGCTCTTTGCTGTCTTCTCCCCGAGTCGAGTCTCCCGGCGCCATATCCTTCCCCGAGCTGTGTCTCTCCTGCCTCCATCTTATCCTGGTGCTGTCTCTCTCGCCGCCATCTTCTCCTGGTGCTGTCTTTCTCACTGCCATCTTCTGTCGCCGTCACTCACGCCACCGCCTACTTCTCCCGTTGCTGTGTTCTTCCTCGTCGCCGTCTTCCTCTGTTGTGTTGTCACCCGCTGTCTGTCGGCTCTTACATAGCCCTGGTCTTATGGCAGCACCATCTTGAATGTAAATGCATTTTTAGGGTGTGCCCCCCAAGTCTGTTATTTGTATATTGTAAGGGTCCTGACCACCTGTGTTATAGGAGTCCTTATAGATCTCCCATAAAGATGGGTTTGTCTCCCATGGTTGAGATGCAGGACCTTTCATTCTATGAATAGTGTAGGACCCACTGATAATGGGGTACTTTGACGCAGTAGTGGGCTTAGCACTATATGGCCATATGGTGTAACCAAATCCCCATATTTTTGAATGTGCTCAGGTGCTTTAAATAGCCTTGCAGGATTAAATGTATTTTATGTATGTGTGCACTGTAATCTATTTTGTTCTTACATGGGGCATGGCCATCTGATGACATCACCCGTAGAGCCCGTCCCTTTTTTATAATAGCGGGTAACTGACGGCAAGGAAGAACACAGCAGCAGGAGAAGATGGCAGCAGGAGAAGATGGCGGCGGGAGTGACGGTGAAAGAAGATGGCGGCGGGAGAGACACAGCTTGGGGAAGATGTACCCGATACCCATTCACATGAGGGGGCAGGATCTGGGGGGCCCCTTGTTAAAGGGGGCTTCCAGATTCTGATAGGCCCTCCACCCGCAGACCCTGACAACCACAGCCCAGGGTTATCGGGAAGAGGCCCATGTCCCCATCAACATGGGGACAAAGTGCTTTGGGGGCACCCCAAAGCACCCTCCCCATGTTGAGGGCATGTGGCCTGGTATGGTTCAGGAGGGGGGGCACTCGCTTACCCCCCATACTAACCTCCAGGCTGCATGCTCAGATAAGGGCCTGTTATGGATTTTGGGAGGGACACTACGCCAATTTGTTTTTAAATTTAGCGTTGAGTTCCCCTTAAAATCCATACCAGACCCAAAGTGCATGGTATAGATTTTGGGGGGCCCTACGCCATTTTGGGGGGTATTTTTTTCTTAATTTGGTGCTTAGAGAGCATTCACATTTAGTTGAAATATTTCATGGCTTACCTAGTCCACAAAATAGTTAGTAGAAGCCTGAATTTCAGCTTTGGAGCAGGGTTTTTTTAGGTTTTGTTTTTTTGGAGGTTTTCTTTGCCGCCTCCCCCCCCCCATTACACTTTCTACTCAAGGACTTGCACAACCAAATACTTTTGTATGCAACTAGATTGAATACAGATTTGTTGTTTGCACTTCGAAAATATGTATTTAGAGTCTGCAAAAATCTAACTTAAAGCTAAAAACAATCAACTTTTTATTTCAACATTAGTATAAACATTTGGTACATGAATGTACTTGGGTCAAAAAAAAAGGAATGAAAATGATGCTCCAGCATTTGGCAATATAGTTAGAAGGGCCCTGCTCCAAAGAGCTTACAATCTACAAGGGTATGACTAGGGTTGCCACCTCATCCCTTTAAACCCAAACACATATTACATAGGTTCTGTGGCTGATTAAGGTAATAATTAAATTCACGTGGTGCCTTATCTACATTTAATTAGCCACAGAACCTGTGTAATTTAAAGGTGTTCGGGTTTAACCACTTGACGACCGCCTCACGCCGATGTACGTCGGCAAAGTGGCACGGACAGGCAAAATCACGTACATGTACGTGATTTGCCTTCCGCGGGTGGGGGGTCCGATCGGACCCCCCCCCGGTGCCCGAGGCGGTCGTCGTTTGTCCAGCGGCGATCGGTGATGAGGGGGAGACCATCCGTTCGTGGCCCCCCCCTCGCGATCGCCGCCGGCCAATGAAAACACTCCTTTGCTGCTGTATGCTAAACAGCAGCAAAGGAAGTGATGTCATCTCCCCTCGGGTCGGTATTTTCCGTTCCGGCCCGAGGAGAGACGACAAGTATGTGAGTGCACAAACACTACACACACAGTAGAACATGCCAGGCACACAAATCACCCCGATCCCCCCCCCGATCGCCCCCCGATCCCCCCCCAATCACCCCCCCCCCCCCTGTCACAAACTGACACCAGCAGTTTTTTTTTTTTTTTTTTTTTTTTTTTTTCTGATTACTGCATAGTGTCAGTTTGTGACAGTGACAGTGTTGGGACAGTGTATATTACCCCCCTTTAGGTCTAGGGTACCCCCCTAACCCCCCCTAATAAAGTTTTAACCCCTTGATCACCCCCTGTCACCAGTGTCGCTAAGCGATCATTTTTCTGATCGCTGTATTAGTGTCGCTGGTGACGCTAGTTAGTGAGGTAAATATTTAGGTTCGCCGTCAGCGTTTTATAGCGTCAGGGACCCCCATATACTACCTAATAAATGTTTTAACCCCTTGATTGCCCCCTAGTTAACCCTTTCACCACTGATCACCGTATAACCGATACGGGTGACGCTGGTTAGTTCGTTTATTTTTTATAGTGTCAGGGCACCCGCCGTTTATTACCGAATAAAGGTTTAGCCCCCCGATCGCCCGGCGGTGATATGCGTCGCCCCAGGCAGCGTCAAATTAGCGCCAGTACCGCTAACACCCACACACGCAGCATGCGCCTCCCTTAGTGGTATAGTATCTGAACGGATCAATATCTGATCCGATCAGATCTATACTAGCGTCCCCAGCAGTTTAGGGTTCCCAAAAACGCAGTGTTAGCGGGATCAGCCCAGATACCTGCTAGCACCTGCGTTTTGTGCCTCCGCCCAGCCCACCCAAGTGCAGTATCGATCGATCACTGTCACTTACAAGGCACTAAACGCATAACTGCAGCGTTCGCAGAGTCAGGCCTGATCCCTGCGATCGCTAACAGTTTTTTTGGTAGCGTTTTGGTGAACTGGCAAGCACCAGCCCCAGGCAGCGTCAGGTTAGCGCCAGTACCGCTAACACCCACGCACGCACCGTACACCTCCCTTAGTGGTATAGTATCTGAACGCATCAATATCTGATCCGATCAGATCTATACTAGCGTCCCCAGCAGTTTAGGGTTCCCAAAAACGCAGTGTTAGCGGAATCAGCCCAGATACCTGCTAGCACCTGCGTTTTGCCCCTCCGCCCGGCCCAGCCCAGCCCACCCAAGTGCAGTATCGATCGATCACTGTCACTTACAAAACACTAAACGCATAACTGCAGCGTTCGCAGAGTCAGGCCTGATCCCTGCGATCGCTAACAGTTTTTTTTGTAGCGTTTTGGTGAACTGGCAAGCACCAGCCCCAGGCAGCGTCAGATTAGCGCCAGTACCGCTAACACCCACGCACGCACTGTACACCTCCCTTAGTGGTATAGTATCTGATCGCATCAATATCTGATCCGATTAGATCTATACTAGCGTCACCAGCAGTTTAGGGTTCCCAAAAACGCAGTGTTAGCGGGATCAGCCCAGATACCTGCTAGCACCTGCGTTTTGCCCCTCCGCCCGGCCCAGCCCAGCCCACCCAAGTGCGGTATCGATCGATCACTGTCACTTACAAAACACTAAACGCATAACTGCAGCGTTCGCAGAGTCAGGCCTGATCCCTGCGATCGCTAACAGTTTTTTGGTAGTGTTTTGGTGAACTGGCAAGCGCCAGCGGCCTAGTACACCCCGGTCGTAGTCAAACCAGCACTACAGTAACACGTGGTGACGTGGCGAGTCCCATAAGTGCAGTTCAAGCTGGTGAGGTGGCAAGCACAAGTAGTGTCCCGCTGCCACCAAAAAGACAAACACAGGCCCGTCGTGCCCATAGTGCCCTTCCTGCTGCATTCGCCAATCCTAATTGGGAACCCACCGCTTCTGCAGCGCCCGTACTTCCCCCATTCACATCCCCAACCAAATGCAGTCGGCTGCATGAGAGGCATTTTTATGTCCTCCCGAGTACCCCTACCCAGCGAACCCCCCAAAAAAGATGTTGTGTCTGCAGCAAGCGCGGATATAGGCGTGACACCCGCTATTATTGTCCCTCCTGTCCTGACAATCCTGGTCTTTGCATTGGTGAATGTTTTGAACGCTACCATTCACTAGTTGAGTATTAGCGTAGGGTACAGCATTGCACAGACTAGGCACACTTTCACAGGGTCTCCCAAGATGCCATCGCATTTTGAGAGACCCGAACCTGGAACCGGTTACCGTTATAAAAGTTAGTTACAAAAAAAAGTGTAAAAAAAAAAAAAAAATATGAAATAAAAAAAAATAGTTGTTGTTTTATTGTTCTCTCTCTCTCTATTCTCTCTCTCTATTGTTCTGCTCTTTTTTACTGTATTCTATTCTGCAGTGTTTTATTGTTATTGTTATTGATTGTTATTGTTATTGTTATTGTTATTGATTGTTATTGTTATTGTTATTGTTATTATGTTTTATCATGTTTGTTTTTCAGGTGTGTAATTATTTACACTTTACTGTGCTTTATTGTTAACCATTGTTAACCATTTTTTTGTCTTCAGGTACGCCATTCACGACTTTGAGTGGTTATACCAGAATGATGCCTGCAGGTTTAGGTATCATCTTGGTATCATTCTTTTCAGCCAGCGGTCGGCTTTCATGTAAAAGCAATCCTAGCGGCTAATTAGCCTCTAGACTGCTTTTACAAGCCGTGGGAGGGAATGCCCCCCCCCCCCACCGTCTTCCGTGTTTTTCTCTGGCTCTCCTGTCTCAACAGGGAACCTGAGAATGCAGCCGGTGATTCAGCCAGCTGACCATAGAGCTGATCAGAGACCAGAGTGGCTCCAAACATCTCTATGGCCTAAGAAACCGGAAGCTACGAGTATTTCATGACTTAGATTTCGCCGGATGTAAATAGCGCCATTGGGAAATTGGGGAAGCATTTTATCACACCGATCTTGGTGTGGTCATTTGCTTTGAGGGCAAAGGAGAGATCTAGGGTCTAATAGACCACAATTTTTTCAAAAAAGAGTACCTGTCACTACCTATTGCTATCATAGGGGATATTTACATTCCCCGAGATAACAATAAAAATGATTAAAAAAAAAAATATGAAAGGAACAGTTTAAAAGTAAGATTAAAAAAGCAAAAAAATAATAAAGAAAAAAAAAAAAAAAAAAAAAAACACCCCTGTCGCCCCCTGCTCTCGCGCTAAGGCGAACGCAAGCGGCGGTCTGTCGTCAAACGTAAACAGCAATTGCACCATGCATGTGAGGTATCACCGCGAAGGCCAGATCGAGTGCAGTAATTTTTCCAGTAGACCTCCTCTGTAAATCTAAAGTGGTAACCTGTAAAGGCTTTTGAAGGCTTTTAAACATGTATTTATTTTGTTGCCACTGCACGTTTGTGCGCAATTTTAAAGCATGTCATGTTTGGTATCCATGTACTCGGCCTATGATCATCTTTTTTATTTCATCAAACATTTGGGCAATATAGCGTGTTTTAGTGCATTAAAATTAAAAAAAGTGTGTTTTTTCCCCAAAAAATGCGTTTGAAAAATCGCTGCGCAATTACTGTGTGAAAAAAAAAAATGAAACACCCACCATTTTAATCTGTAGGGCATTTGCTTTAAAAAAATATATAATGTTTGGGGGTTCAAAGTAATTTTTTTGCAAAAAAAAAAAACTTTTTCATGTAAACAATAAGTGTCAGAAAGGGCTTTGTCTTCAAGTGGTTAGAAGAGTGGGTGATGTGTGACATAAGCTTCTAAATGTTGTGCATAAAATGCCAGGACAGTTCAAAACCCCCCCAAATGACCCCATTTTGGAAAGTAGACACCCCAAGCTATTTGCTGAGAGGCATGTCGAGTCCATGGAATATTTTATATTGCGACACAAGTTGCGGGAAAGAGACAAATTTTTTTTTTTTTTTTTTTTTTTTGCACAAAGTTGTCACTAAATGATATATTGCTCAAACATGCCATGGAAATATATGAAATTACACCCCAAAATACATTCTGCTGCTTCTCCTGAGTACGGGGATACCACATGTGTGAGACTTTTTGGGAGCCTAGCCGCGTACGGGACCCCGAAAACCAAGCACCGCCTTCAGGCTTTCTAAGGGCGTGAATTTTTGATTTCACTCTTCACTGCCTATCACAGTTTCGGAGGCCATGGAATGCCCAGGTGGCACAAAACCCCCCCAAATGACCCCATTTTGGAAAGTAGACACCCCAAGCTATTTGCTGAGAGGTATAGTGAGTATTTTGCAGACCTCACTTTTTGTCACAAAGTTTTGAAAATTGAAAAAAGAAAAAAAAAAATGTTTTTTCTTGTCTTTCTTCATTTTCAAAAACAAATGAGAGCTGCAAAATACTCACCATGCCTCTCAGCAAATAGCTTGGGGTGTCTACTTTCCAAAATGGGGTCATTTGGGGGGGTTTTGTGCCACCTGGGCATTCCATGGCCTCCGAAACTGTGATAGGCAGTAAAGAGTGAAATCAAAAATTTTCACCCTTAGAAATCCTGAAGGCAGTGATTGGTTTTTGGGGTCCAGTACGCGGCTAGGCTCCCAAAAAGTCCCACACATGTGGTATCCCCATACTCAGGAGAAGCAGCTAAATGTATTTTGGGGTGCAATTCCACATATGCCCATGGCCTGTGTGAGCAATATATCATTTAGTGACAACTTTATGAAAAAAAAAAAAAAAAAAAGTGTCACTTTCCCGCAACTTGTGTCAAAATATAAAATATTCCATGGACTCAATATGCCTCTCAGCAAATAGCTTGGGGTGTCTACTTTCCAAAATGGGGTCATTTTGGGGGGTTTTGTGCCACCTGGGCATTCCATGGCCTCCGAAACTGTGATAGGCAGTGAAGAGTGAAAGCAAAAATTTACACCCTTAGAAATCCTGAAGGCGGTGATTGGTTTTCGGGGCCCCGTACGCGGCTAGGCTCCCAAAAAGTCCCACACATGTGGTATCCCCATACTCAGGAGAAGCAGCTAAATGTATTTTGGGGTGCAATTCCACATAGGCCCATGGCCTGTGTGAGCAATATATCATTTAGTGACGACTTTTTGTAAATATTTTTTTTTTTTTTTTTTTTTGTCATTTTTCAATCACTTGGGACAAAAAAAATAAATATTCAATGGGTTCAACATGCCTCCCAGCAATTTCCTTGGGGTGTCTACTTTCCAAAATGGGGTCATTTGGGGGGGTTTTGTACTGCCCTGCCATTTTAGCACCTCAAGAAATGACATAGGCAGTCATAAACTAAAAGCTGTGTAAATTCCAGAAAATGTACCCTAGTTTGTAGACGCTATAACTTTTGCGCAAACCAATAAATATACGCTTATTGACATTTTTTTTACCAAAGACATGTGGCCGAATACATTTTGGCCTAAATGTATGACTAAAATTTAGTTTATTGGATTTTTTTTATAACAAAAAGTAGAAAATATCATTTTTTTTCAAAATTTTCGGTCTTTTTCCGTTTATAGCGCAAAAAATAAAAACCGCAGAGGTGATCAAATACCATCAAAAGAAAGCTCTATTTGTGGGAAGAAAAGGACGCAAATTTCGTTTGGGTACAGCATTGCATGACCGCGCAATTAGCAGTTAAAGCGACGCAGTGCCAAATTGGAAAAAGATCAAAAACCGGGGGAGAAGGGACTTATGGACTTTTTAGGCACCACACAAAAAATATAGATAAAAAATTCCTTATTTTATTTGATATCAAAAGACATACATGTATGTCTTTTGATATCAAATAAAATAAGGAATTTTTTATCTATATTTTTTGTGTGGTGCCTAAAAAGTCCATAAGTCCCTTCTCCCCCGGTTTTTGATATATGTAATTAATAGGACGCGGCACGGTACTATCTTTAGTGTATCCACGGCACCACTCCGTGTGACGATACACTTTTTCTATACATCTTTCCAAATTGGAAAAAGACCTCTGGTCCTTAGGCAGCATAATGGTCCGGGGCTCAAGTGGTTAAAGGGATGAGGTGGCAACCCTAGGTTTGACACTAAAAATTAGACACATTAAACAAATCACATTAGAAAACCAGGGATACAAATCAAGCTAATAAGCATGAATAACCTTTTTTGTGATCAGCAGTTCTCGCCCCAAACCCCAAAAAAGTTACATGACAGAATTACCATGAGCAAAAACAGACAAAATTAATACAAAAGCCAAAATGCAGTGCACAAACTACATTGACACTAGGGATGAGCTTCGAGTTCGAGTCGAACTCATGTTCGACTCGAACATTGGCTGTTCGCAAGTTCGCCGAACACCGAACAATTTGGGGTGTTCGCGGCAAATTCGAATGCCGCGGAACACCCTTTAAAAGTCTATGGGAGAAATCAAAAGTGCTAATTTTAAAGGCTTATATGCAAGTTATTGTCATAAAAAGTGTTTGGGGACCCGGGTCCTGCCCCAGGGGACATGTATCAATGCAAAAAAAAGTTTTAAAAACGGACGTTTTTTCAGGAGCAGTGATTTTAATAATGCTTAAAGTCAAACAATAAAAGTGTAATATCCCTTTAAATTTCGTACCTGGGGGGTGTCTATAGTATGCCTGTAAAGGGGCGCATGTTTCCCATGTTTAGAACAGTCTGACAGCAAAATGACATTTCGAAGGAAAAAACTTATTTAAAACTACCCGCAGCTATTAATGAATTGCCGGTCCGACAATACACATAAAAGTTCATTGATAAAAAAGGCATGGAAATTCCCCACAGGGAAACCCCGAACCAAAATTAAAAAAAAAAAAAATGACGTGGGGGGTCCCCCTAAATTCCATACCAGGCCCTTCAGGTCTGGTATGGATATTAAGAGGAACCCCGGCCAAAATAAAAAAAAAAAAATGACGTGGGGTTCCCCCTAAATTCCATACCAGACCCTTCAGGTCTGGTATGGATTTTAAGGGGAACCCCGCGCCAAAAAAACCCAAAAAAAACGGCGTGGGGTTCCCCCAAAAATCCATACCAGACCCTTATCCGAGCACGCAACCTGGCAGGCCGCAGGAAAAGAGGGGGGGACGAGAGTGCGGCCCCCCCCTCCTGAACCATACCAGGCCACATGCCCTCAACATTGGGAGGGTGCTTTGGGGTAGCCCCCCAAAACACCTTGTCCCCATGTTGATGAGGACAAGGGCCTCATCCCCACAACCGTGGCCGGTGGTTGTGGGGGTCTGCGGGCGGGGGGCTTATCGGAATCTGGAAGCCCCCTTTAACAAGGGGACCCCCAGATCCCGGCCCCCCCCTGTGTGAAATGGTAAGGGGGTACTTACCCCTACCATTTCACTAAAAAACTGTCAAAATAGTTAAAAATGACAAGAGACAGTTTTTGACAATTCCTTTATTTAAATGCTTCTTCTTTCTTCTATCTTCCTTCATCTTCTTCTTTTTCTGGTTCTTCTGGCTCTTCTGGTTCTTCCTCCGGCGTTCTCGTCCAGCATCTTCTCCGCGGCGTCTTCTATCTTCTTCTACTCGGGCCGCTCCGCACCCATGGCATAGGGGGAGGCTCCCGCTCTTCTCTTCATCTTCTTCTTCATCCTCTTCTCTTCTTCATTTTCTTCTCTTCTTCTCTTCTTAATTTTCTTCTCCGGGCCACTCCGCATCCATGCATGGAGGGAGGCTCCCGCTGTGTGACGGCGTCTCCTCGTCTGACGGTTCTTAAATAACGGGGGGCGGGGCCACCCGGTGACCCCGCCCCCCTCTGACGCACGGGACATGACGGGACTTCCCTGTGGCATTCCCCGTGATGTCACAGGGAAGTCCCATCAAGTCACTGTGCGTCAGAGGGGGGCGGGGTCACCGGGTGGCCCCGCCCCCCGTTATTTAAGAACCGTCAGACGAGGAGACGCCGTCACACAGCGGGAGCCTCCCTCCATGCATGAATGCGGAGCGGCCGGAGAAGAAAATTAAGAAGAGAAGAAAAGAAGATGAAGATGAAGAAGATGAAGAAGATGAAGAAGAGAAGAGGATGAAGAAGAAGATGAAGAGAAGAGCGGGAGCCTCCCCCCATGCCATGGGTGCGGAGCGGCCCGAGGAGAAGAAGATAGAAGATGCCGCGGAGGAGATGCTGGACGAGAACGCCGGAGAAAGAACCAGAAGAACCAGAATAAGAAGAAGATGAAGGAAGATAGAAGAAGCATTTTAATAAAGGAATTGTCAAAAACTGTCTCTTGTCATTTTTAACTATTTTGACACTTTTTTAGTGAAATGGTAGGGGTAAGTACCCCCTTACCATTTCATACAGGGGGGGACCGGGATCTGGGGGTCCCCTTGTTAACAGGGGCTTCCAGATTCCGATAAGCCCCCCGCCCGCAGACCCCCACAACCACCGGCCACGGTTGTGGGGATGAGGCCCTTGTCCTCATCAACATGGGGACAAGGTGTTTTGGGGGGCTACCCCAAAGCACCCTCCCAATGTTGAGGGCATGTGGCCTGGTACGGTTCAGGAGGGGGGGGGGCCGCACTCTCGTCCCCCCCTCTTTTTCTGCGGCCTGCCAGGTTGCGTGCTCGGATAAGGGTCTGGTATGGATTTTTGGGGGAACCCCACGCCGTTTTTTTTTTTTTGGCGCGGGGTTCCCCTTAAAATCCATACCAGACCTGAAGGGTCTGGTATGGAATTTAGGGGGAACCCCACGTCATTTTTTTTTAAAAATTTTGGCCGGGGTTCCCCTTAATATCCATACCAGACCTGAAGGGCCTGGTATGGAATTTAGGGGGACTCCCACTTCATTTTTTTTTTTTTTTAATTTTGGTTCGGGGTTTCCCTGTGGGGAATTTCCATGCCGTTTTTATCAATGAACTTCTATGTGTATTGTCGGCAATGCAATAGCCGCGGGTAGTTTTAAATGGCTTTTTTTTCCTTCGAAATGTCATTTTGCTGTCAGGCTGTTCTAAACACGGGAAACATGCACCCCTTTACAGGCATACTATAGACACCCCCCCCCCGTACAAAATTTAAAGGGATATTACACTTTTATTGTTTGACTTTAAGCATTATTAAAATCACTGCTCCTGAAAAAACGTCCGTTTTTAAAACTTTTTTTTGCATTGATCCATGTCCCCTGGGACAGGACCCGGGTCCCCAAACACTTTTTATGACAATAACTTGCATATAAGCCTTTAAAATTAGCACTTTTGATTATTCATGTTCGTGTCCCATAGACTTTAACGGTGTTCGCGTGTTCGAGCAAACTTTTTTCCTGTTCGCATGTTCTGGTG
Organism: Lithobates clamitans; assembly: GCA_037952925.1. Taxonomy (NCBI): domain Eukaryota; kingdom Metazoa; phylum Chordata; class Amphibia; order Anura; family Ranidae; genus Lithobates; species Lithobates clamitans. The sequence continues at coordinate 577,320 of JBBGZY010000350.1, read as the reverse complement.
TGAACCGAACAGGGGGGTGTTAGGCTCATCCCTAATTGACACACACAGCAGGAATGAATTAGCAGGAACCTTCCTTTGCATCGCAACCATTACATAGCAGTTGTAAGGCTAACATGTGAGATTTAGAAGCAATCATCAAACAGCCTTAGTGGGGTGAGGGTCAGGAATTATGCCCCCCTCTCTATTTGTAACCCAATATACACTTTTTCATTTTTTTATTAGTCTCAGTAAACGGACAACAGCACACATATACTGTCAGTACTTAGTGACTGCCTCCTCCACATCATATGACAACCAAACAAATTAACAATAATAAACAAAACTTATGTGTAGCGCTAAACAGTAAATGTCCAACCAATGATTAAGGTATCACAGAAAACGTAAAAAAAGTCCTCCGTATATGTAAGACTCATATGAAGGTAGATGTATTTTCGGTGACTTCCTGCAAGGAACATATCAAATGTGTGACATCTGGGGTGAACACAGAAGAGACGCACCTGTCAGGCCTGTTCTTAGGCCAAACACCCACCACAAATGGTGGCTTTTAAATAACCTAGCTAAGCTTGCTCACCCACCACGTAAAGGACACACCCACCAGTGTAATTTCTTCGTCTCTTGAGTGCTCATACCTGTTCATTAGGAATACACACGCTTTACAAATGAAAAAATGCCTCAGCAGATATATCTGTGCACAGTAAAGCTTAAAATAATAAATGTCCAAGGCTTTGCCTATGATCAGTGATCCCCAAAATCTCCAACTCAAACTTGTAAGTTGTTGGGCATGTGGAGGGTCCAAAACAGGAAATCATAAGCATACAAAATTAAAATATGTGTGCAGCATCACATCAGACTTAGACATCCATATCTGGGCCAAAACACCCCAGTTCTAGATTTGATGCAAACCCACACGTGCTTGATTTATAATGTGATTTTTTGTGGTTCCAGTATGTGAAACCCATCAAAAATGTTAGCACTGGTGAAAAAGAAACTTTAACACCGCAACACACAAACCTCTAGCCAGGATTGGGATTTAAACTCAGGGCTGGTAGGCAGAAGTGCTAACCCATTAGTCGCTGTGCAGCCACATGTTTTTAGGCTGCATCTCTATGGTGTAAAACTGTCCTAAGTTCCAGGGGTGCAAGAAGTCAATAAATGCAGATGTACTGTGGAAGGCCAGAGAGCCAGTGAACAACCTGTTTCTGGCATATGCCATCTGTTTTGAAGGCTGGTTATGGCTAATTACTGTCAGCATGCTGAGAGATAAACAGCTGTCATTTTGTGTAGTTTTGGCTTGGTAAGAGGCTGCAGTTAGTGCTGGTGGGGAAATGTTAAGGCTGATTGTTGGGGTGCATGTATGTTCTAAAAGCAAGTGAACCCTCGTATGATATCCTGATTAGAGTGTTCCCCATCTGATCTGGAGATCATTCCGACAAGAAATTATGACACACACAAGGCATGCAATTCAGAAATGATCCCATCCTTTACTTCCCTATTTTCACTTATATAACCAACATGACATCACAACAAAAGTCCAACCCCTTCATTAATATATGCTAAATTTACAGACATACAACTAACTAATAATAGAACATAATTTCTTCATACAGAAACTGTCAACAAGAAAGGACTTCATGCGTCATTTCGGGGAAATCATATGATTTACAAGAATTTGAAACTAACTTTTGATAGACGTCACATATACATATTATTCTAAGATGGATACATATTTTTATAGCTAAAATGGTGGACAGCAAGCTAAAATATCCTTACAATCCCCTCTTTGATCACACATGTATATATATATATATATATATATATATATATATATATATATATATATATATATATATATGTATGATCTCACTTCCTTATCATGGTGGTATTCTCAGCCTACTTCTGATGATACATACTGAGATACGTTTTATTGGGAGATGAGGGATCTGAAATGCGAATGGCTCTATTAATAAGGCACATAATAAGCTTGTACACAAGATAAAGGAAAAGGAAAAAGAATATCCAAGAGAATATCCCTCCAAATCCAAAATTAACATTTCCAAAAGGTCTCAAGGTCTGGGCTATGTTGCAAGCCTCTTGTTGCAGCTTGGCCACCTCTTTTCTATGCTATGCTATCACATCATAATAGTCTGGTACCTCTATACTGGTATTGTGTACCCAAGTACAACATTCATAATCCTCAGTCATTTTACATAATACTGTATGGGTTAAATTCATGCTTTCAATGGCTAAGTCATGCAATTCTAGTTGTTTTCTAATAGCCCTAGTTTCAACATTAAGTTTAGAAATGTCATCAGAGTTCTTTTCCATTATCTCATCAATAATTCCTAAATAATTATTCAACCTTTTCATCAAATTTATTCTCCATCCTGCCCAGGAAGGGAACCATGCCCAGGCCATATCCTTTTCAAGGAATAACTCTCTCTTGTTACGATGTTTTAATGGATACCTGGGGTGTATACTAGCCTCAAGTAAATGACTCCCATCACTATCACTTATCACCCCCATTATGGGCACCAGTGAGGCCAGGTAACACCAGCCTTGGGCCTAATGTGGAATCCAGGGATAACAAGTCTTTCCACAACAAACATAAGTGTGGTTACCAAACGAGAAGGGCGTATTCACAGCAGTCTCTTGATCTACTGCTGTAACTGCTGCTAAAACCTGAAACAAATGCTGTACAGGTTTACTACTTTCATCTTCAGAGGCAAGAATCTTTTCAAAATCAGCCCGTACTCTGACCTTAACGTGGTATGTTTAATATAAAGAACAAAACTTCCCACTAGGGGCATAGCAATTAGAAATATTCAAAACCGATTGACTACAGATGTGAGCATTTCTAGTAGAATTCCCTAAATTGAAACACCAGGTAGGATTATGACTTCTATTGATGATGTGAAAGGAAATGGTGTCATTAGTTCTTCTGCTGACATTCAAAAGGTCAAGGGGAATATTTCCTTTTAAAAGGGGAGTAATATTCAAAGGTATAGCCATTAGGGGTATCCTAACAGTGCTAAGGTGCCTTGCCCATGGAAAACATATGACACAATTTGCAATGGTGGTGGAACCCTCCTACACATAGATACTACATTTAGACATAATTTATCTAAGGACCTGAGTCAGGAGTTATGTTTAACAACATAGGGAGATCAGACAACATCTCTAAATGAATTGGCATGTTTGGAATTTAAACCCAGAACCTCAGGGCTTCTAAGCAGAAGTGCTAACCTGTAAGCCACCAAGCTGCCACATGTGGAACCTTCCTACACATAATTACACATAAATACTGCATTTCTTTGGACATATATGTAGTAGAATTACATTTGTCAGGAGTTATTCTTCTTGATTTATTCTGTGATATTTGGTGGTTCTTGGTGTGTGAGTGTAGAATAGTGATGTTACCCTCTGATTTTTGGGTATGACATTTTTATTTCTGATGATGGTACACATATCACATTTTTTGCGCTCAACTTAGGATCACTTGGACATAATAAAACACACAAAATTGTGACTCATTTTAAATTTGCATCAGCAATGGTATTGTGAGTTTGGGTAAAGATTTTTGTGAGATGGAGAGCAACAAGTGAAAGTGACAGAGGAAAAAATATTTTACCAAAACATGAAAACATTACACATTCTAGCATTCTTAAAAACAAAATAGTAGATGAAGAAGCAACATTGTTGCAATGACAATTTTTTTGAGAGAAAGATATATTCATCTCAACATGAAAAGGATTTATTTGGGGAAGTTACAATTGTACCAGTAGAATCAATGGTTGAAAATGGCATTGAGCTACATTACTCTCATTTCCACTCCCAAAAAACGCTCTTTAACCCAGCGCTCATTTTAGTATTTACTATAACTCTTGGTAAAAAAGTCATGGGAGTTAAAATGAGAGTAGTTTGCATGTCTGAGCATGCTAAGTTGTGCTGGCACCTAGTTATAAAGAGATGGGGAATTTATCTCTTCTCAGACTTTTAAAGATATTTCAGTGTAGAAATCACTTTTTTTCACACACTTTAAAAGCAGATTATCTTCAAAAAATATACTGCATATTTCAGTACTATTTAGGCGATCATATCATGCTCTAAACATTATTTCCATGTGCAATTCTCCAGGTCCTAACAAGAGTAAGGGTTTGGGCGCTATCTGTTTTCTGGGAGCTATAGTAAATTTGATTTTGGGAGTATTTTTGCACCGGCACTATAGTGAATTGCATTTGCGGCATTTTAGCGCTAATTAGCAAGATGGACATTGTCACCCGCTTAGCGAGAGGGAACAAACCCGACTTGATCTTTGTACAGCCAATAGAAGGGTTGAGGCAAGGTGACAGGATTTTTGCAAGAATTTTGACATTGAGGTTAAGGATCGATATTGGCCTAAAGTGTGACCAAACAGAATCATTCTTGTGCGATTTGAGGATCATGAAAATAGCCGCTGTAAGCAATTCGGTGCAAAATGAGTGGCAATCTAAGGGAGTATTGAAGGCTTCGACCAACAGGGGGGTTAGAAGATTGGCAAACTCCTTATAATCGGTTGCCGAAAGGCTATCGGGCCCTGGACCTTTACGTAGTTTCAGAGCTTTAATCACTTGGTTTAAGAGTTGCTGGAAAGAAAGGTGATTGGGTCCAGGGGAGGGTGGGAGTGGGGATTTATCTAAGGATAAAGAACTTGATTAGAATCGCCACAGATCAGGAGAGTACCATGTTTATGGGATTCAATCACAATTAGCAAGGGGGAACGTAATGAGAGTGGATATTTATTGGGAGCATAATACGAAATGATCGTGACTTCACTATCAAGAAGGTGGCCAGTCAGGATAAGGTAACGGCCTCCTGGGTCTCTGATCTCCACCTGGAGTGGAAAGGGTGTTGTGCGTTGGAAGACAATAAGTACAACTCTCTTTTTGGAGGTGGCAGAGGCTGTATATGCTTGCAGATATTGGCGGGCAAAAAATTTGGGAGTGGACTGATCTGTAAAATGAGTCTCCTCTAGACAAACCACCATATGCCTTGGCGATGCAAATGAGCAGAATGAGCCTTGCAATGCCTTGGTTCATTTGTGGAGAAAATTAAATTGAGGCCCTGGATATAGAGTGTGAGTATGTTTATATATATATATATATATATATATATATATATATATATATATATATACAGTGAGGACGGAAAGTATTCAGACCCCCTTAAATTTTTCACTCTTTTTTATATTGCAGCCATTTGCTAAAATCATTTAAGTTCATTTTTTTCCCTCATTAATGTACACACAGCACCCCATATTGACAGAAAAACACAGAATTGTTGACATTTTTGCAGATTTATTAAAAAAGAAAAACTAAAATATCACATGGTCCTAAGTATTCAGACCCTTTGCTGTGACACTCATATATTTAACTCAGGTGCTGTCCATTTCTTCTGATCATCCTTGAGATGGTTCTACACCTTCATTTGAGTCCAGCTGTGTTTAATTATACTGATTGGACTTGATTAGGACAGCCACACACTTGTCTATATAAAACCTTACAGCTCACAGTGCATGTCAGAGCAAATGAGAATCATGAGGTCAAATGAACTGCCTGAAGAGCTCAGAGACAGAATTGTGGCAAGGCACAGATCTGGCCAAGGTTACAAAAAATTTCTGCTGCACTTAAGGTTCCTAAGAGCACAGTGGCCTCCATAATCCTTAAATGGAACATTTGGGATGACCAGAACCCTTCCTAGAGCTGGCCGTCCAGCCAAACTGAGCTATCGGGGGAAAAGAGCCTTGGTGAGAGAGGTAAAGAAGAACCCAAAGATCACTTTGGCTGAGCTCCAGAGATGCAGACAGGAGATGGTAGAAAGTTCTAGGAAGTCAACCATCACTGCAGCCCTCCACCAGTCAGGGCTTTATGGCAGAGTGGCCCGACGGAAGCCTCTCCTCAGTGCAAGACACATGAAAGCCCGCATGGAGTTTGCTAAAAAACACCTGAAGGACTCCAAGATGGTGAGAAATAAGATTCTTTGGTCTGATGAGACCAAGATAGAACTATTTGGCCTTAATTCTTATGCCGCGTACACACGAGCGGACTTCTCGGCCGGACTGGTCCGACGGACAGAGTCCGGCAGACAATTAGACCGTGTGTGGGCTTCATCGAAACTGCAGAGGACTTTTTCAGTCGAAAATCTGACAGATTTTAGATTTGGAACATGTTTCAAATCTTTACGTCGGAACTCCGCCGGACCGAGTTCCTATCGAAAAGTCCGCTCGTCTGTATGCTAGTCCGACGGACAAAAACCGACGCTAGGGCAGCTATTGGCTACTGGCTCTCAACTTCCTTATTTTAGTCTGGTCGTACGTCATCACGTACAAATCCGTCGGACTTTGGTGTGATTGTGTGTAGGCAAGTCCGTTCATTCGGAAAGTCCGTTGGAAGTCCGTCGGATAGTCCATCGGACCAGTCTGGTCGAAAAGTCCGCTCGTGTGTACGAGGCATAAGCGGTATGTGTGGAGAAACCCAGGCACTGCTCATCACCTGTCCAATACAGTCCCAAAAGTGAAGCACGGTGGTGGCAGCATCATGCTGTGGGGGTATTTTTCAGCTGCAGGGACAGGACAACTAGTTGTAATCGAGGGAAAGATGAATGCGGTCAAGTACAGGAATATCCTGGACGAAAACCTTCCCCAGAGTGCTCAGGACCTCAGACTGGGCCGAAGGTTTACCTTCCAACAAGAAAATGACCCTAAGCACACAGCTAAAATAACGAAGGAGTGGCTTCACAACAACTCCGTGACTGTTCTTGAATGGTCCAGCCAGAGCCCTAACTTAAACCCAATTGAGCATCTCTGGAGAGATCTAAAAATGGCTGTCCACCAACGTTTACTATCCAACCTGACAGAACTGGAGAAGATCTACAAGGAGGAATGGCAGAGGATCCCCAAATCCAGGTGTGAAAAACTTGTTGCATCTTTCCCAAAAAGACTCATGGCTGTATTAGATCAAAAGGGTGCTTCTACCAAATACTGAGCAAAGGGTCTGAATACTTAGGACCATGTGATATGTCAGTTTTTTTTTTTTTAATAAATCTGCAAAAATGTCAACAATTCTGTGTTTTTCTGTCAATATGGGGTGCTGTGTGTACATTAATGAGGAACAAAAATGAACTTAAACGTTAAATGATTTTAGCAAATGGCTACAATATAACAAACAAAAATTTAAGGGGGTCTGAATATTTCCCACCCCCACTGTATATATATATATATACATATATATATATACCATGTAGTATATATATATATATACTCTGCATTTAGTGTAGAATATATATACAGTGCAGGCAGTGTACAGTATATAATATAGTGTATTGAAGTGGTTAAGGGGAACCCTATGACAGAATTAAGAAACAAAGCAGCATGGGTCCTCCCCCCAGTCGATACCAGGCCCTTTGTGTCTGGTATAGATTCTAAGGGGAATGCCACGCCAAACTTAAAGAAAAAATGCCGTGGGGTCCCCCCCAAAATCCATACCAGGCCCTTTGGGCCTGGCATAGATTTTAAGGGGAACTCCACTCCAAATTTAAAAAAAAAATTGTCATGGGGGTCTCCCCAAAATCCATACCAACCCCCCCTCCTGAACCATACCAGGCTGCTTTCCCTCAACATGGGGAGGGTGCTTTGCAGTCCCCCCAAAGCACCTTGTCCCCATGTTGATGGGGACAAGGGCCTCGTCCCCACAACCCTGGCCATTGGTTGTGGGTGTCTGTGGGCGGGAGGCTTATTGGAATCTGGAAGCCCTGTTTAACAAGGGGGCCCCCAGATCCCACCTCTCCTCCTATGTAAATGGGACCCATTCACCAAAAAAAGTGTCAAAAAGTAAAAACCACAGTACACAGTTTTTGACAATTCCTTTACTTAAAAAAAAAAAAAAGTCCATCCATCCTCAGTCACGCTGCCCTATGGACCCCCCAAAAAAAGCTCCATCTCGATGGGAGGCGTCCTGCCATCTCTTGGCTGTGACAGCTGTTATATAGCCAAGGGTGGGGTGATGTAACCAAGTGACCACGCCCCTTCTGACGTCATGTGATGTCAAGTGCCATTTGAGGGGGTGGGTCATCTAGTTATGTCAGCGGGTAGCCCCGCCCTTGCCTAAATAACAGCTGTCACTGTCAAGAGACAGCAGTTACCAGGAGGCTTCCCATGGAGGCGGAGTATGTTCATTTATTTTTCTATTTTTCGGGTCCATCGGGTGGATAATAATGCAAAGTGAGCAAATATGAGTCCATCGGGTAAGCTTTAGGGGAGACAGGGTATAGGTATGGTTGAATGAAGGTACCAAGTAGGTTCGCCAAGTGGATGGGAGGGTAGGGAATGAAGTGGCGTCACATGTGCCAGAGAGGAGGCAGTCAGTCCATTGAGTCCTCAGGGCCTGGAACAGGTAAGATGAAGTGGCCTTGTTTGTGAGTTCTTGAGGTGGTCTTCGGCCCAGGGGAAGTTTGAAGTTTCAGTGGAGAGTGAGAAGCGGAGTGGTGACAAGAACCCTCAGCACTGGAATCACAAGGTGCCAGGCGTAGATCTTGAAGCACAGCTTGTAGGTTCTACAGCTGACTTTCGTGCAAAAAAAGTGTAGCTTCACTACAACATTGTGGGGTGGGGGGCCTTCTTCCAGGTTTTGGGTTAGGGTTCTGTGGATTCTGTCCATTTCAAGGCACTCAATCCCTTTTGATGGCGCTAATTCCTGTAAGAGTGCTGTTATGGTGGACTGCAGATCTATCAAGTATACCCCATATGCGTAGGTTAGAACGTCTGGCCCTGTTCTCAAAATTTTCAAGCTGAGACTGGAGGGTGAGATTTTCCTCGTGCAGGGACTCTAGTTCCTCTGAGTGGTTTCCAGCAAGGATTTCAATATCATCTGCCTGTTGTTCCAGTTCAGATGTACATCACCCCAAGTCCCTTTTGCGGGTTAGCTTCTCTGTAATAGTGTCAGATGTGTGCTTTAGGGCTTTTGCAAGCATTTGTTCAACCTGGCGGAGTAGGTCGGGATGTGTACTTTCGAACTGCAGGGCTAGTGGAGTCACCCCAAACTCCGTGTCAGACTTACCGTTGCCTGCAGCAACAGGTAGGTTCTGCTTAGGAGAGCCAGGTGCTGCTGACCTGGAGGAGGGAGCCATTGCCATTTTGGAGGAGGCTATCACCAGGATGTCCCAGATTGGTTTTGATTTCAGGTTCTGCTTGGAGCCACTGTACACCATCGCGGCCAGTGCAGTGTGTTCCAGGGAGTGTGCGGAGGCGGCAGAGGCAAAGGAGAGGGTCGAAAGTGCTTATTTGCAGCTGTGTGCCCTCAGGAGATATGAAGCACTAGGTGATCATGACTCGCTCGGTCAGCTCCAGGCATTCACCCACCACAGTTACTTTTTCTTAAATCTGCATAGGTTATTTGAACCAATGATTCTAAACTGGTGTTCTAACAATATTGAAAAATATGTTAAAATAAAAACCAAAAAATTTTAAAGCTCCCAAACACGTACACATACAAATTCAAATGCATATTAAATGCAAACGCACAACATGGCACTTAAACAGGAAGGCAGGGTGGAGAGGAATGAGACCCCAATTCTTTTTCGCGAGAGGATCCCCAACAGCTGCATCTGTAATTGCCATTTCCAACAGAAGGAGTTATGGTATGTACATTGGATATAGAATTGCATTGGAGGTGTTTCTGAAATTCTTTCTGAAAGTTGTACTTTCACTTTAATTAAGATTGCTTCACATAAAAAATAGCCTTTTACTGTGTACCAGGTTCAACACATCAAGAAACCAGCAATTTATTCAGGACCATTTTCATCATTTACAAAAACAGTTCATCCAGATTTTCAAGGTGACATTTCAAATTTAAACATTTTAAATGTTTAATTCTCCCAGCGGTGTTTTATATGTAAAACTTAGTTTTGAGCAAACGGTTCAGGTCGAGCATAAGTTCGGCCTGAACATTGGCTGTTCGCCCATTCAGCGAACACCTGAATTGTCAGGGCGTTCGACCGTTTGTTCAGCCTGCCAAATGCATTGCATTGTGCGCTGCACAGTGCATTGGAAGCCCTGATTGGCTGATGTAATGAAGGCTTTGCCCAATCAGGGCACAGAACACTGTCGGAGCAATGATTGGAGAAAGAAATGATGACTGTGCCCAATCATGGCTCATTGCTCATAGACCCAAACCACACTATAAAAGGTTCATTGTCAGAGCAGCCATTTGTATTGTTATATTGGAGTGGAGATAGATAGAACGGGGCTCTGTTCATTGCTACTAGCAAGTTAGTGTGCTAATGTGATTCTATTGTGGGTGTAAAGTATCAGTGTAGTGTAAATATAGTGATAGTGCAGCGTGAAGTGCGACCTTCCTTTTTTACTTTAGTGTCAGTTTAGTGTGTCAGGGCAGGTTTACTGCAGTATATTGAAGTGTATCAGTTTAGTGTGGGTATAAGACTACCATTGACCAGCAAGAGCACTATTAGAAAGGAATACATGATCCCTGTCTGCCTAAAGCAAACAAGCAGGATCAGGTGGCCTGATTTAGCAAGACAATTTTATATTTTCACTATTAATTTTTGAAAGTGTAGGTTTTAATACACATACTGTAAGTTTTGCTACTAAACAACATGTTTATTCTAATGCCTTTAACTTTTTATGCAAGTGATGTACTGCCACAATGACTAGAAAATTTATTGATATTTTAAAAGCAGCCTTAGCAAGATTTAATTGACTTTGAGTCCTGACTTCTTCTATATCTTGTTTTTCTTTTTTGTAGGCGAGTTCTGACTTGCTTTGCTGATCTTTGATGGTTTGACCAACTTGGTGAACACCACTGAGAAAGTGCAATGTCGTGTACACAAGATCGCACATTCCGACAACAAAATCCATGTTTTTTTTCCGACGGATGTTGACTCAAATTTGTCTTGCATACACACGGTCACACAAAGTGGTCGGAAATTCCGAACGTCAAGAACACGTACAACACGTACGACGGCACTATAAAGAGGAAGTTCAATACCAAGTGTGCCACCCTTTGGGCTCCTTCCGCTAATCTTGTGTTAGTAGAAGTTTGGTGAAAGACGTTTCGTGCTTTTCGGCCTCATGCTTTTCCGATCCTTACTGCTCTTCAGTTTGTGCTTTTGGTTTATTTTTTATATTATGTATTTGATTCCCAGTGCGTTCTTGTCAGCTCGTTTCTGATTTTCAGCTCCGGTCTTTCTGTTTTTCAGTGCCTGAGGCCGGACTTCAACAAGAAACCCTGAAGGCACTTGAAGCTGGCTGTCCTGGCTTGTCCCCCAAAGCACCTGTGAGGTAAGACAGAAGTATGTCGAGTACTTTGTGGGTAGGGGGGCCATTGATATGCCAGAAACTGTTTAAGAAACATTTTATCAACAATTTTTTAACTTAACTGAAAGAAGATTTCCTTTGATTTACTGCCTGGGTTTCTTTCAGCTGTCTCCTAGGTTCTCCAATGGGCTTTTCTTTTTGAACATTTTCTTCAATAGTGCAAATGTAATTTATTTGATACATGAGGTGACAATCTCTTCTTCAGCGAACTATTATTATGTTGTGGGTCTGCTACACACACCTTGTTTTTGTTGTTAATATATGTAATGCATTACTGACAAAAATATTCATCATCAGCACCATGAATTAATTTTGTGGAGTCATGAAAATGGCATGATTGTGGCAAATTAGAAAGCACTGTGGGAGTTATTTACTAAATGAAAATCCACTTTGCAATGAAACTGCACTCGTAGTGCAAAGTGGATTTGCCTTTAGTAAATAACCCCCATTGTCACTGTAAACACCAACTTACTACAAAAAATGCTATTGAGCATTGAAATAAGAAGCCACACATTGTTAAGTAGAAAACATTTTACACAAAGCACATTCACATGTGCGTTAGAAAAGGGTTTTTAAACAAACCAACATCTTTGGTGTATATATATATTTTTTTCACATTGTAAATATCCTTTTTTTGGTTAAACAGGCATGTTTCAAAGCATAACATACACAACTCAGGAACTTACAAAGTTCAACTTTGATAAAGTGAAGGAAATATCAGACATGAGTATGTCCAAACTGTGTTGATCTTGCCTTCATCAGATGGGGTGATGTCACCCCTGTAAAAGCCAAATTTTGAAGATGCACACAAATTGGGATTCAAACTGGGGATTTCCCTCCTGATCCCATGCCTAATGTCAACATGTGCTAGCTCCCATCATGGGGGATCAATGGACATGTTTTGGGGGTGCAACCCCCTTCCTCTCACCTAATTGAGTTGCGAGGAAGGGCTTGCACCCACAAAACGTGTATATCCCGTGATTGCAGATAGCACATGTTGACACACCCGTGTGCATCTTCAAAATTTGGCTTTTAAAATACTTTAAAATGGCTGTGCACATGTGTGAGAGCTCCGAGATGGCCGCCTGAGCTAGGAGCTCCGCACCTCACTAATTGAGGATCGCCCAAGACGTACTTCCGACCCCGCTCAAGCGCCATCCTTACGGCAGCGGATCCCCCCACAAGCCGGAGAACACCCCCATATGTTTAAAACCGGAGGCCAGACGGAACCTGGTCCCAGAATTCGCTGCCTCCACCCGCCCAGGGTGCACCAAGATGGCCGCCGCGGCTGCTGCAGCCTCACAGCTCCATGCTTCCCTCACAGAAGGAACCCCAGATCTCAGGCAAGTGCTGGCCCCAGCCCTATTGCACACCATCCCTGGGTCTCATACCGCAGGAATGCAGGCACAGATTCCCTCACCGCCTCCACAGAGTCCATGCTCGGCCACACATTTGGGGACCGGGCCTACTCCCCTGCAGGCCCGATGGCATCTATCTATACTGCGTCTCTCCCTCTTAGCCCGTCTACCCAAAACACTCATCTTTTGGTTGAAGATCTCTTTACTAAATTCTCCACTCTCCTAGAAAGGGGTCTAGAGGCCACGGCAGCTAAAATAACAGGAGAAATCAAGGTGGACCTCCAGAACATCGGCTCCAGGATGGATGCCATTAAAGGCAAGCTTGACTAGACTGCTGCAGTCTCTCACCAGAACTTTATCTTGATCCAGTCCCTTCAAGATCAACTGGAGACAGCGTTTTCTTGCATAGATGATTTGGAGAACAGATCTAGGAGGCTTAACTTTCGGATCAGAGGACTGCCGGAAACAATTCTAGATGTCGCAGCAGCCACGCAGGACTTAATGAAGTCACTGATCCTGAATATTCTGTCATCACGGTTGGAGCTGGCTAGGGTACATAGGGCCCTGGGACCCCCCAGGAAAGACGGTTCCCCCAGGGACATCATTGCTAAACCGCATTATTATGACGTTAAAGAAGCAGTCATGAAACAGGCCCGAGCCCTTCCCCAAGTATCCTGTCAAGGTCACCCAGTGCAAATCTATGCAGATCTTTCCCTAATCCAGCAAAGAAGAACCCTGAAACCCCTTCTATCTGCCATGACCCGGAGGGACATTAAGTATAGATGGGCCTTCCCCTTTGCGGTGAAGTTCTCCCACAGGGGTCAGAGTCACTCTTTCTCCAGCTTCGCGACAGGAGAAAGGCTTCTACTCAACCTGAAGATAATCTCTCAGGAGATAGAAATGGAGGCTACCCCCCCCCCTCGACTGGTTCCAACAAGCGCCCTCCTCCGGTCAGCTCGCCAAATCACCTATGGAACAAGACCAATTCTAGAAGATCATCCCATAATGCACCTCCATGACCGCAAGATCATACTGAATTCTGTGACCCAGGTAGTCAACTGCCTCTGCATTTGACTGGCTCTCTAATTGCAGAAATTGACTCCCTCCCACTCACTGGGAGTAGTTAAATACGGTGTTCTCCCTCCACTCGGGAAAAAGTTTGATTTTTTTTCTTTATGACGCTTTTTTTTTTCACCCGGTTGATTGAGATTTTTCCCTTCTTTTTGTTTTCATTTTTATAGGCGACCCTGTGGCTCTACCTCCTCTCCTTGTTCCGTGGAGATGCGGGGGGGTGGAGTATTCAAGTTGGGGTAAATCTGAGGTTTGGAAAACCCTTATATATGTTATATATGTTACAACCTGTTGTATACTTAACGGTTACAGTTACAGTTGGCACGCTATCACCACAGGTTGAAGGGCGCCCTGATTCGGGGCAGTTTGCATATGCCTCCTCTTATCCCTTAGACACCCGCGGGTATCCGGGGAATAGGACGTCCAACTGTTTGGTTGGAGTTTTGACCATATATTTTCTCACGTTTTACAGTGACATGACACAGGGGGTCTTTTTTCTTCCTTGGGCTCTAGGCAGCCTTGGGAGGAGAAAACTCTCCCCGACTTACTTCTTTCTCTCCTTCCTTTTCTTTTCTTTCTCCCCTCCCTTCTTTCCCTTCCCTCCCATGGAACACTGCTTAATCATTTTATTCATTTCAGACAAATTACTCCGTGGGCCACTGCAGACTGAGGCTGCCACTGGTAGTAAAGCACCGTACCCCCTCTCAGCATGGCATCGGAAGACACCTGTGCAGGTGAGTGATGGTAGATTAATTAGCAATCCTTTACCCAGGTCTCATGGCTGACCGCACACACAACACAATAAGGGTTGCCACCCATAATGTTCAGGGCTTGAATTCTCCCCTTAAAAGAAGGAAGGTCTTTAACACCTACAAATCCTCTAAACTAGATATTATCATGATGCAGGAAACTAATTTCCCAGCTAAAGTGGAGTTCCACCCAAAAGTGGAACTTCTGCTCATAGGATTCCTCCCCCCCTCCGGTGTCACAGTTGGCACCTTTCAGGGGGGAGGGAGTGCAGATACCTGTATATTACAGGTATTTGCACCCACTTCCACCATAGATAGCCGCAGAATTTGCAGTTATTTACGCCACTTCCTGTTCCCCCCCGCTGTCTGCTGGGAAACACACGGGTCCCAGAGACAGCAGGGACCATCCGTATTGCGCTGCGCGACTCGCGCATGCGCAGTAGGGAACCGGGAAGTGAAGCCGCAAGCCTTCCCTTACCAAAGATGGAGGCAGCAGCACCCGAGGACCGAGAGATGGTTCGTCCTTGGGTGCCAACATCGCGGGCGCCCTGGACAGGTAAGTGTCCATGTTTTAAAAGTCAGCAGCTGCAGTATTTGTAGCTGCTGACTTTAAAAAAAAAATATTTTGGCGGAGCTCCGCTTAAGTACTGTCCCAAATTCCTTCACTCCCACTTCCCAAATTTTTATTTAGCCAGCGCAGAAAATAAGACCAGGGGGGTGGCCATAGCGTTTGCTAAAACGTGTAACTTCAGCTGGCTCTCAGACATCAAAGATCCAGGAGGTAGGTTCCTTCTGGTCAAGGGAACAATAGAAGGGCAGCTCTATTCTCTAGTTTCCTATTATACCCTTAATAAGGGCCCAGCGGCATTTTTCAGAAACCTCCTCAACAACCTTTCACTTTCCCCAGAGGGCACAGTCATTTTTGGAGGAGACTCCAATGCCACTTTTGATCAAGGGCTGGACAAGTCCAGACCTCCTTTAGATGAACTTACCCGCCCAACCAAAGAAATCCTCAAGATAGCCAGACTCATCCATGCCCATAGGATGGCGGATGTCTGGAGGGAATTGAATCCCAACAAACGGGACTTCACCCACTTTTCCCACCCCCACAATTCCTACGCCACGATTTATCACCTTCTAGTTAAAACGCATTCTATTCCATTAATCATAAAATCCCTTATCAAAAACACAGTTTTGTCCAATCACTCAATGGTCGTCATGGTAATTCAGGCCCATCACTATAGATCCGGTCTACGTCACTATGCTAGACAAATCATTGAAGGAATATTTCCTTTTTAACAAAACTGAGGATATCTCGGCTGAAACGCTGTGGGCGGCCCACAAGGCCTTTATCAGAGGGGAGTTCATCAGACTGGCATCCCAGATTAAGAGGGAAAAAGAGGCTGACATACAGACCTTAGAGGACGAATTCTCAAAACTCCAGGCTCTTCTCAAATCAAACCTCTCCCCTTCCTCCATATTAGAACTTTTCAAAGCAAAATTTTGAAGTTTACCTGGGGCAAGGCGGGCTATAGGATTCCCCAAAAAGCCCTCTACCTGCATAGAAAAAAAGGAGGCCTGGGATTACCCCATCTCCACAAATACTATCAAGCTGCCAGATTATTGCAATTCTCGATAGTCTATTCTAGTTTCGAGAAACCTGATTGGGTCAAGATAGAAAAATAGGCAGTCCCTAACTTCATGCTAGACTTCCTCCTCTGGAGCCCCACAAAAACAGACCCTCAATACTTGTACCTACCCTGTCCCATTCCTTTGCTCTCTGGGACTCCCTCCGCTCCTCGGAGGCTTTAGTCTCAGCCTATAAACCCCTGACCCATCTCTATAATAACCCAGACTTCCCCCCGGGAATAATGTCCTGGCCTTTAGGTGGTGGGTGGACAAGGGACTATATAGGATTGGGCACTTCTTCACTGCTTCTGGCCCTTTCACACTAAAGCATTGTATCAAAACGCTTGATCTTTCCATATCTGAAAAATTTAGGTTTGGTCAAATATCTCATTTTTTACAATCCTTATGTAAAGATAAAGCCCTCCCTCCAAAATTTACTGACCATGAATTGTGGTGCGATCAAGCCAAAGATCAGAAGGGGGGATATCTGTGATCTACTCATCCCTTACCTCTCCATGCTCGAAGGCATCCTTCATGGAAGCCTGGGAATCCGACCTCCAATTTGTATGGAACCTGGAGAACTGGCAGAGGGCCTGCTTCAAATCCTTCCAGGGTATCCTTAACACCACTCTGATAGAAGCCAGCCTGAAAGTGATCTCCAGATGGTACTACACTCCTTCCAGACTGGCTTCCATCTTCCCTGCAGCGGACCCTCTGTGTTTCAGGGGTTGTCAACTCATGGGCACAATGTCTCACATCTGGTGGGAATGCCCCAGAATTCGTTCCTTTTGGAAAAAAATATTCAATGTTATAGACGAGCTTGTGGAGACTTGGATTCCCAGGACTCCTATGGTGGCCCTCTTGAAAGCCTTGATCCCACGGATCTCTAAATCTTCCTGTAAACTGGTTCACTTTGTGCTGCTAGGGGCTAAACTCACAATTGTCAGAGCCTGGAAACAGCCGGGAGTCTCTCTCTTAGCAGCTAAAAGGAAAATATCCTGGATAATGTCCCAGGAAAAGCTCTCCAGTATTGTACAGGATACAGCCAAGAAATTTGAGAGTATCTGGGAACCATGGGCCCGTCTGGTTGGTATACCTATTGGACCTCCTTATAGGTCTATATAATACTCTCCCCGAACGCATAGTGGTGTTCCTTCCCTTCCCCTCCCCCTCTTCTTTTTTCTTTATTTTCTCTCTTATTCTCTCCTATTTAGGTCCACTCTGGACCTTGGTTTTATTTATACTTACCCAGCTACTTTGTTAGCCCAGATATGCATATAAACAGCTAAAGCATTTAAGGTAGGGCACGGAGATGTTCACTCTTTATTCCCCCTTTTTTAGCTCTCTGCTCCATAGGCTCTGATGTGTCACGAGCCTTTATTAGGAGAACTCAGACCATTGAGGACAATAAGGGTCTCCTCCTTCCGGCACAGTATGTTCCCGTTAGGGGTGCCAGGAGGCGAGGGAACCCACAGCTTTCATGTTGAAGTATTCTTCGACATACCCATTGGTCGGACTGCTCTTACTGCCCTGGGGTCCCTGATAAGGTTAGCCTTCTAGCTACAACTAACCTATGTATATTTTATGTTATATCCATTGCACTAATTTTTGTTGCTTATATTTGACAAAGTATATTTCTGTATTACAAACTCGCTTCTTTCAAAATAAAAATCTTTTGAAATAAAATACTTTAAAACTTTTTTTCAAAGAAAAAAAACATGAAAAAAACTGTACAATTTCTGTGTGTTTTATATTCTGCCTAAAACATCAGTGATGTTTTTCATTTATTGTTGAACATCATTGATGTTTTCCTTTATATTTTCTAAATCACGACTGCACCCCATTCTCTCCCGATGAGGATCTGGGCACTTTCGCTGGTGAAATGAGATTCTTCTTCCACAACATCTACATCACCTAAAAGAAAAAAACACACCATGTAATATAAATATGCAGGCATACATCTATTACCTGAAGCTGTGGTCTCAGACACTGACACCTCAATTGACTCAATTGACACCTGTTGTGGTGACAATTTCGCCCACTTCATAAACCTCTCCCTCCACATCCTCTGCTTATGGTTTTGTCTGCTCTCCTCTGCATGCACCTGTTGTCTCCCCACCATGTGCTCTCCCACTGCGCCGAAAGAGAAGGGTCAGGAATATACTAGAAAGAACGTCAGGGGCGAGCGGAGTTTCACACATGCGCAGTGTATATAAAGCAGGAACACGTGTGCGTAGTACGTGTGACCTGTGAGCGGAGGACGAAGTAACAGAAGTGACGATCGTTATAACGAAGGTACAATTTTAACTTGGTGCATCAGTGACCTATACTGCTTATAGATTGAGGCCTATATTGAGTCAAGATTAGGAAAGTTTCGCCTGACATTAGGGTTTGTCTTATGTTGTGTCTTGCAGAGAAAATGGATCCCTTCAATGATAGGGAATTTCTAGGAATATTCATTGATATGTTCAGGGAGCTGCCCTGTCTGTGGCAGGTGAACCACCCATTTTATAATAATCAAACAAAGAGGCAGGCAGCGCTGGAGAAACTGCTTGAATCTGTGATGCCGATGATCCCCACGGAAGACCTCAATTATTTAACGTCCAAAATTGGTGGCATCATGAGCACTTATAATAGGGAGCGCAAGAAGATCCAGGATTCCCAGAGATTAGGAGCTGCAGCAGATGACATGTGTACCCAGGCTGTGGTACTATGACAGACTGCATTTTCTGTCAGACCAGAGGGAACCCAGGCCAGCACTCTCCAGTCTTCCTTCAAGGCTTCCTTCCCCTCCCCAGCTGAGGCTTTCGACGACCAACCTGGGCCTTCCAGGCAGCAACATGTGGAGGAGCCTAGCTTGAGTCAGGTATAGCATTCTTCAAAATATTTCTGGTTGTCAAATTAATGATGTTAAATATATATTAGTTTTGATAACTGATTTCTGATTTCACAAAGTGTTTTACATATAAATAGACAGTAGTGGCCACAAATGATTGGGACAAGAATGAAAAATGCTGGGGTCAGAATAATAGTCTTTTCTATTTATTAACATTCAATTTGCAACAGTCATGAGCTGAAAATTGTGTGTGATTGATGAACCAAAAAATAAAACTATGTCCCTTTTTCATACACAGGAAAGTCTCAGCCAAGAGGAGGCCATGGAAAGTGGCAGGCAGGAGTTGGCCGGGCCCAGTAGCCTGCCCAAATCCCAGGTCCCTCCCCTCGGCCTTCCACAAAAAAGTGCCAGGAAGAGGAGTAACCTGGAGGAGGCAGCACTTGGCCTATTTATGAAGGCTACTGCGGCCCACAGAAACCCCCCCCAGTCTTCAAGAGGACTATGCCTGCATGACAGCCTGCAAAATGCTGGAAATGAAGGAGGGCCAACACCTCATATGTGAGGAAGTGATATTATAAGCCCTAAATAAGGGGTTGAGGGGCGAACTCACAAGCCAAAGCCACATTTGTTTGTTCAACCACGGTCCTCCTCCTCCACCTCCTGCCACAACTCCAACACCAGAGCCACAGCCTGGAAGGAAGCGTGTAAGAAAGACAAGAGTGATGGCCTGGGTGCAGCCTGGTCTGACAAAATATGCAGGCTGTGGTATGACCACAGCCTGGGGACAGATATGTCATCTGCTGCTGTTCCTGATCTGTTGTAGTCCTGGATTGTGCTCACTATTATATGGACTCCTCAGTCCACCAATTTTGACTGTAAATAATTGATGTGTGCCCTGGGGTACAAAGGCTTTTCAAATTTCACCAGTTTCTCCAACGTTGCCTTCCTCTTTATTTTGTTATGACCCAGAATAAATGGCTATTTCTTTTTCACAACTTACTTGGCTATGTGTTTTACTTCAAAAAGGACAGTTTGTTTGTGAGTAGGCAGGTACATTTCAAAAATACAATGTCAAATTAACAAGGGACACCAACCAACCTCCTTGAGGTTAAAAAATACAAGATAATAATGGTGTTGTGGTAACTTGACACAGAAAATGAGAAATAATATTATGGAGAGCACTAGAAAAAAAATGCAGATCTTGATAAAAAAAAGAAAAAAAATTAGGAACATTATTATGGAGATCTGACGAAAAACAAAATTAATATTATTCATGAGATCACGAGAAATAATAAAGAAATCAGTTTGTGAGAACTCTGTGGTGAATATCAGCAGCAAAACAACTTAATTCTTCTAGCATTATAAAGAAGAAGAGATTGTGCTGCATTAAACTATTTTAAAAATGGCAGCGTGACAAATGTGCTATCTCCATTACGAACGCTAGTTTTACCAGACTGATTGCTTCCATCTCGTAATTTATTCTGAGCATGCGTAGCACTTTGTGCGTCGGAATTGTGTACACACGATCAGAATTTCTGTGAACGGATTTTGTTGTCGGAAAATTTGAGAACCAGATCTCAAATTTTGTTTGACGGAAATTCAGATGGAAAATGTCCGATGGAGCCTACACATGGTCGGAATTTCCGACAAAAGACTCCCATCGAACATTTTCTGTCGGAAAATCCGACCCTGTGTACGGGGCATAAGTTGTTTTAATCCTACAATGGAATTTTGACTTGATGCTGTCTTTTGGAATGACCCTATTTGTTTGGATAGGTGTCAGTTCTTTTCTTTGTTTACTGGAGTCCTGAATTCTAATTTGTTGATCTGTCTTGGTCTCACCTAGTTTGCAAAATATTTTGTGTTTTTGTAAAATTCTGTGGAATAATGTCTGTCTTTTAGTTAGACAGACTTGTTTTTCACTGCTGTATGCAAAACTGATGACCCCATGGATTATTTGATTAGCAGAACGAACCACAACTACTACCACCCAATGGCCCCATTTGGCACCTGCCAAACAAAAATAAAACAATACAAAACCTAGTTTTGGTAATTTACCTGGAGAATACTTGATGGCAGAGCAAGTTTCTGGTCCACTCCATGTGAATCAGCTATGGAGCAAATTTTAACTAGTTTGCTCCTCGTTAATTGCAAGCATTCTGGCCTAAAGCAAAGATGCAAGACAGAAACTTGATAGTAGCAGACCAGGGAGCAATGCAGTAGGACTAGGTATGAAGTACACCAATAGTTTTATGTGTAATATATTCTACTCAGTACAAGCATTGTGAACATACTAAATAGTATTACTTTTTTCCTCTTTCTTTTTATTGTGAATTCAACAGCAACTAAAAGTTCTGAATTTATTCATGCTAGTAGAAGGTTGCTACAACTAGAATTGTGTACGTAATTTGTTGTTGTACATAAAACACAGCAGTGTCAAATAACTCTTACCTCATAAAAGAATTTGGGGTTTCTGAGGTTCAATTCTCATTAGGGATACTACCTAAAGGAAATTGGTACATTTTACCCATGTTTGTATATTTTTAACTCTGTATTTCTAATTTCTCCCACACTACACACCTGCTGGTAGGTTAACTGGCATCCACTGATCTTAGTAGTATCTTTGTATGGCTGTGATAGGACCATTAGATTATATGTTCTTCAGGGGCAGGGATTGATATGAATGATCAATGTATTTTAAAAAGATATAAAACCTTTCTGCACAAAAAATGTATAGACATTGTTATTGTTACTGCCTATTTATTTCAGCTTGCACTGGCCATAATTAAAAAAATGTATTTTATGTTTTCACATAATGAACTTAAAATACAAAATATATTGACACACAAAGGGTGATTACATATGCATAAAAGGCATAGATCAAATCTCTGGAGTGTTTTCCAAAGTTGCAGTTTTCATTGTAATACAGCTGATATCAAAATAGTTGTTTTTATATAGAATTCCATTCTTAGAGTACATGGAAGCAGTAAACAGAAATCCTTTATTTACACACAATGCCATAGAAGTCAGAAAACTTCAGTTTTAAATATCTTTTGCAAACATTTACACAGGGAATCTATAATAATTTTAAGGACAGCAACCGATTCTTTATTTAGATGGTGTGCAGATAACTGTAATACTCCAAAACCTACAGGCAGATAAGTAGGTTTTATTAATGGCCTGCCACTTACTCCATGACTGCATAATTAAAGTTTTTTTCCCACTAAGGGAATAGAGTGGACACATTTCTCTGATAGCCTGATAACCACAGGACACTGGTTTAAACTACTTGATACAATCAAAGCTCATTCGATTTGTTCCCGACAGCCACTCCTATCAGCTAATTTCACCTGTGAATAGTTAATTATCCCATGAATGCATATGGTTGAGTCATTAATAAAATTTGACTACAACATGTCATTTTTTCTCTAATCATTGGAGATCTTTCCTCATTTATTTCTGTGGGGAAAGCAGAAATGTTGTTGCTAATCCATGCAGGCCATACTGGTGTTGTAGTGATAAAGCACACTAAAGAAAAAATCTTTTTTATTTTTGTTGCAATATATGTAAAAAAAAAAATATATATATATATATATATATATATACATACATTATCTTACAAAAGTGAGTACACCCCTCATATTTTTGTACATATTTTATTTCTTTACAATTACATTTACATTAAATATTTATATTTTCATGTGACAACACTGGAGAAATTACACTTTGCTACAATATAAAGTAGTGAGTGTACAGTTTGTATGACAGTGTAAATCTGCTGTCCCCTCAAAATAACTCAACACACAGCCATTAATATCAAAGGTGAAAATACTGCGCTGTCTAGTAAGCTATTCTACTAAGAGGTAATATGATGAGTAATAAGTCCTGCTGCAACTTCAGTGTGAGATGCACACAATATAGCAATTACAAAAATGGTAAGCTGCGCTAAATGAAACTATAATGGTATGGAAATATATGTCCACATATACTCAATGTCTGTATCCGATAGAGGATATAGTTACTCCCAATCAAATGGTAGGATACACCAAACTAAGTGGTTTCAAAATATAACCATATGAATAAAATGATTGAACGTGAGTATAAAAATGGATGTAAACAAATGAATTACACAATATAAGTCAAGGCTGAGAGTCTTCTGGGAAATTCACATCAGCAAAAAGTTCTTGAAAAGCAGATTCCACACTCAAGTGGTATTCCCACTTGCATAGGGTGTTCACAGTTCACTTAATTTATGGTGACTTCAAACGAAAGACACCCAAGTAATAGTGATAAGTTTGGGATAGAAAGGTTCCTTCACCTGAGAAACTACTGCCGCTTACCAGCTGTGTTGATCTCTTTTTAGGGAGATCAAATCCACCTGTGGCTTATGCCCCAGCCAGGGTCCCTATGCTTGTCAGCCAGACACCTTCTCTCATCCGCTGGAGTTATCCTTAAATAGCCCACGGTCAGCAGTTCCCCATGTTGGAAAAGAAGGCTTCCATAGTGTAATTCAACCAACATTTAATAGTAAAAAATTAAAATTGCACTTACAATGTCTCAAGAGTAAAAAGCATTTCATAAAGATATTCAAACCAGCCGGCTCTCGATAATACCCCGTTGCTTCCGGGACCTTGCGTTGTATGTGGTGACGTCAGCACGCCACAACGCAAGGTCCAGCGTTGTGGCGGATGAGAGAAGGTGTCTGGCTGACAAGCATAGAGACCCTGGCTGGGGCATAAGCCACAGGCGGATGTGATCTCCCTAAAAAGAGATCAACACAGCTGGTAAGCGACAGTAGTTTCTCAGGTGGAGGAACCTTTCTATCCCAAACTTATCACTATTACTTGGGAGAGACTGCCAGCAGCAGTCATGGCTTTTTGGTAAGCAAGGTACCTCACACTTGGGTGTTGACCTGAACACTTGTTGATTGTGTTAGGAAGATTGGAATCACGGCTTCTGTTTCCTGCAATTCACCTTTTCTCCTGTGGCGGCAAACTATTATGGATTTTCTTAAGGATCACTTTGGGACATTGCTTTAGTTTTCCTTTTTCCTCATTTTTTCTTTTTTGGATTTTTTTCTTTTTTTGGGCTAATTTGTTGGTTTTATTTTATTTATCATTAGTTTATCATTATTTGAGTAGTTCACTATTATAGTTGTTGCTGTATCTTAGATTTATTATTCAACTTGCAATTTAATTTTGATTTTTATTTCAATAATTCCTGGCACAAATTCATTATTTTTCAATTTCCAGCGCCGCACTGATTGTATTATATATCTATAACCTTGTAAGTGGCTGTTGAAAAAAAAAAAGGTAGAAACAGTAAGAAGTGCCAGGAGTATTTTGATTATCCTTAAAGTGGTTGTAAACCTCAGTCATGAAATCTGAGCAAATCACATTTATCTGTAGCGTTTACTTGTCTCTCTCCAAAGCTCTCCAAGTGCCGTTTCTCTCTGGTGCTTCGTTCCTCTGTGTTCTGGAAATTTTTATAGATAGGCAACTCCTATCCTCATATTGATTAGTGGTTCCAAATTAATAATAACTACTGCAGTAGGGAACAGACACAAAAGATACACTCAGCAT
The DNA here is from genome assembly GCA_037952925.1 of Lithobates clamitans. NCBI lineage: Eukaryota > Metazoa > Chordata > Amphibia > Anura > Ranidae > Lithobates > Lithobates clamitans. The sequence continues at coordinate 552,730 of JBBGZY010000350.1, read as the reverse complement.
CTTTCCAAAATACCGGTTCTGTTTTATTTGACACAATTGAAGGTTTTTATACACATGATTACATAGGTATCACATTAATATTACAATTGTACTTGTATGGTAACAAGGGGCGTAACATAGGCAGGTTAATTCTATACAGGACTTGACAGAATGCAAATATGTAATGAAAACATTATTAGTGCCTTGTGCACAATGAGTGCAGTGTGCAAAACATAGGCAAACATACAAAATAGAATACAATTTTATACGGGATTTTCAGTTTCAATTGGTCTTTGGGTGGCGGTGATGCCTTCACACCATAACCATATGGAGGTAGTCTTGATGAAAGCAAGAATTGGCCTTGCTGTCAAAAATGTAAATGATATGCACCTGTCAAACAGTTGTGATAAAATTGGACCTTGAGTGTTAATTGTGCCCATGAAACCTACATCAAAAAATTTCTTACAGGTGAAATCAACACCCACAAAGCTAGACAGCCTAAACAGTCTTTCAGAGATTCCAAATCCAAAAAGCACTTAATCAGCAACATCGGCATAAGGGGCTTGATAGCTGCTGCTAATCCAGGACTAAATTATTTTGATAAATGTCAGCCGGTCCACAGAGTCTGGGGACAGATGCGCTTTCTTTCCTGTCAAAAAACCTCCGGCAGCACTGAATGCCCATTCTGAAAGCACGCTGGATGCAGGAAAGCCCAGCAGCTCAATTGCATACTGGCCAAGTTCTGGCCAGTGGTCTATTCTCATGACCCTGTAACCCAGTGGATCATCAACTGGAAAGCTCTCCATGTCTGTTTTTGCCCCTTCATAATCTCCCACCATATGCCGCTGCCGATGGGATGTGGAAACTGATAGGACTAAAAATTTTTTGAAAGGCATCACCGAGGCGGCTGCCTTCTCCACCACTCCTCTCTTGACCAATGGAAGCCTCAAAACTATGTTTTCCTCCTGCTCTCCTGCCTTAAGTATCCTATCCATAATGCCACGCAGAGTCTGCTCCAGCAGACTGCTCCTACTTACCACTCTCGATCCGTTTGAGTACACATTTTTTATCACCATCCTTTAGACATGCCCCTGTAACCAATTTTCTATCCAATAACAAACTCTATGGTTCATGCCGACAAATCTTTACCACATCCACAGGCCTTCCCCTTTCTATATGGCAACTCACTTTCTCGTAGAATGTTAACAGATTAGATTAAAAATGGATGTAAACAAATGAATTACACAATATAAGTCAAGGCTGAGAGTCTTCTGGGAAATTCACATCAGCAAAAAGTTCTTGAAAAGCAGATTCCACACTCAAGTGGTATTCCCACTTGCATAGGGTGTTCACAGTTCACTTAATTTATGGTGACTTCAAACGAAAGACACCCAAGTAATAGTGATAAGTTTGGGATAGAAAGGTTCCTTCACCTGAGAAACTACTGCCGCTTACCAGCTGTGTTGATCTCTTTTTAGGGAGATCAAATCCACCTGTGGCTTATGCCCCAGCCAGGGTCCCTATGCTTGTCAGCCAGACACCTTCTCTCATCCGCTGGAGTTATCCTTAAATAGCCCACGGTCAGCAGTTCCCCATGTTGGAAAAGAAGGCTTCCATAGTGTAATTCAACCAACATTTAATAGTAAAAAATTAAAATTGCACTTACAATGTCTCAAGAGTAAAAAGCATTTCATAAAGATATTCAAACCAGCCGGCTCTCGATAATACCCCGTTGCTTCCGGGACCTTGCGTTGTATGTGGTGACGTCAGCACGCCACAACGCAAGGTCCAGCGTTGTGGCGGATGAGAGAAGGTGTCTGGCTGACAAGCATAGAGACCCTGGCTGGGGCATAAGCCACAGGCGGATGTGATCTCCCTAAAAAGAGATCAACACAGCTGGTAAGCGACAGTAGTTTCTCAGGTGGAGGAACCTTTCTATCCCAAACTTATCACTATTACTTGGGAGAGACTGCCAGCAGCAGTCATGGCTTTTTGGTAAGCAAGGTACCTCACACTTGGGTGTTGACCTGAACACTTGTTGATTGTGTTAGGAAGATTGGAATCACGGCTTCTGTTTCCTGCAATTCACCTTTTCTCCTGTGGAGGCAAACTATTATGGATTTTCTTAAGGATCACTTTGGGACATTGCTTTAGTTTTCCTTTTTCCTCATTTTTTCTTTTTTGGATTTTTTTCTTTTTTTGGGCTAATTTGTTGGTTTTATTTTATTTATCATTAGTTTATCATTATTTGAGTAGTTCACTATTATAGTTGTTGCTGTATCTTAGATTTATTATTCAACTTGCAATTTAATTTTGATTTTTATTTCAATAATTCCTGGCACAAATTCATTATTTTTCAATTTCCAGCGCCGCACTGATTGTATTATATATCTATAACCTTGTAAGTGGCTGTTGAAAAAAAAAAAGGTAGAAACAGTAAGAAGTGCCAGGAGTATTTTGATTATCCTTAAAGTGGTTGTAAACCTCAGTCATGAAATCTGAGCAAATCACATTTATCTGTAGCGTTTACTTGTCTCTCTCCAAAGCTCTCCAAGTGCCGTTTCTCTCTGGTGCTTCGTTCCTCTGTGTTCTGGAAATTTTTATAGATAGGCAACTCCTATCCTCATATTGATTAGTGGTTCCAAATTAATAATAACTACTGCAGTAGGGAACAGACACAAAAGATACACTCAGCATCTTTCCAAAATACCGGTTCTGTTTTATTTGACACAATTGAAGGTTTTTATACACATGATTACATAGGTATCACATTAATATTACAATTGTACTTGTATGGTAACAAGGGGCGTAACATAGGCAGGTTAATTCTATACAGGACTTGACAGAATGCAAATATGTAATGAAAACATTATTAGTGCCTTGTGCACAATGAGTGCAGTGTGCAAAACATAGGCAAACATACAAAATAGAATACAATTTTATACGGGATTTTCAGTTTCAATTGGTCTTTGGGTGGCGGTGATGCCTTCACACCATAACCATATGGAGGTAGTCTTGATGAAAGCAAGAATTGGCCTTGCTGTCAAAAATGTAAATGATATGCACCTGTCAAACAGTTGTGATAAAATTGGACCTTGAGTGTTAATTGTGCCCATGAAACCTACATCAAAAAATTTCTTACAGGTGAAATCAACACCCACAAAGCTAGACAGCCTAAACAGTCTTTCAGAGATTCCAAATCCAAAAAGCACTTAATCAGCAACATCGGCATAAGGGGCTTGATAGCTGCTGCTAATCCAGGACTAAATTATTTTGATAAATGTCAGCCGGTCCACAGAGTCTGGGGACAGATGCGCTTTCTTTCCTGTCAAAAAACCTCCGGCAGCACTGAATGCCCATTCTGAAAGCACGCTGGATGCAGGAAAGCCCAGCAGCTCAATTGCATACTGGCCAAGTTCTGGCCAGTGGTCTATTCTCATGACCCTGTAACCCAGTGGATCATCAACTGGAAAGCTCTCCATGTCTGTTTTTGCCCCTTCATAATCTCCCACCATATGCCGCTGCCGATGGGATGTGGAAACTGATAGGACTAAAAATTTTTTGAAAGGCATCACCGAGGCGGCTGCCTTCTCCACCACTCCTCTCTTGACCAATGGAAGCCTCAAAACTATGTTTTCCTCCTGCTCTCCTGCCTTAAGTATCCTATCCATAATGCCACGCAGAGTCTGCTCCAGCAGACTGCTCCTACTTACCACTCTCGATCCGTTTGAGTACACATTTTTTATCACCATCCTTTAGACATGCCCCTGTAACCAATTTTCTATCCAATAACAAACTCTATGGTTCATGCCGACAAATCTTTACCACATCCACAGGCCTTCCCCTTTCTATATGGCAACTCACTTTCTCGTAGAATGTTAACAGATTAGTCTGGCAGGAATGACCCTTCGTAAACCCATGCTGATTACTGCTAATGATACTGTTTTCATCAGCAAATTCTTGGAAATAGTCCCTTATAATCCAATAGTTTACATACTATTGATGTTAGGCTGACTGGCCTGTAGTTTCCAGGTATATGTCTCTGCCCTCTTTTGAATATTGGTACCACATAGGCTTTTCTTCAATCAGCTGGTACCATTTCTGTCAATATGCTGTCCATAAAGATTAGAAATAATGGTCTAGCTATAACCTGACTGAGTTTTTTGAGGACTCTCAGGTGTAAGCCACCCGGTCCTGGTGATTTATTTGTGTTATACTTTTCTAGTGTTTTCTGGACTTCGGCCTCTGTTAGCCACAAGGGTATGTCATGCGATGTGTTACTAATGGTAATGGTTGGTATACTCCTGTGTAACATAACTGCCTGTATAAAAACTGAGGACAAGAAAGCATTTAGTACAGTTGCATTCTCCATGTCATCTGTAACCATCCTCCCTTCATCATCTTCTATGTGGAAAATGTGCTCTGACCTTCCTTTTTTACTGTTAATATATTTAAAAAAAATAGTGGGATATTTTTTTATACTCCTCTGCTATGTGTCTCTCATAATCTTTTTTAGTCACACTGATTGCATTCCTTAAAGTGTTGAAATGCTGACAATGGCCCATCCCCTTTATATTTTTTAAAGGCAATTTTATTCTGTAGTTACATAGTTACATAGTTAAAACCAACGTTACCGTTTAGCCACCCAGGTTTAACCTTCTCTCTTCTATATTTATTGCCCAATGGAATGCACTGTGTGATACCTTTGTTTAATATGTTCCTAAAGAATTCCCATTTTTTACCTTTGTTTAATGTTTATAGGATTTGATCTCAAATAATGTCTTGTAGTATTGAGTGCAGTTCAAAAAAAATTTGCGCGTTTGAAATTTTGTGTTCTTGTATTACCCTCGTGTCTCCTTTTCCTATGATTTACGCTAAATGTGAACATCCTGTGATTGCTAGATCCAAAGTTGTCCCATATTTCCTCATCTGTGATCAGATTTGAATCATTCCTATTTGATAGATAGATCTAGTAATGCATTCTTTCTAGTCTGAGAAATCCGCCAACTGCGATATGAAGTTGTCCTGTAGGACATTTCAGAAATGATGGGCCTTTAATGAGTGAGCTGTCCCTCTGGCCAGTCAATATCGGGATAGTTGAAGTCCCCCATTATGATGACATTTCCCTGCCTCACTGCCATTTCTAACTGTGATTGGAGGTCCAGCTCCTCCTTCAGGTTGGGGGGCCTGTAACATGCACCCAATATTAATTTCCTACTTACTTCTTCTCTTCGGAGTTCCACCCACACGGATTCCACCTCCCCCTTGCCCCATTTACAGTGTCACTCCCCTCTTCCACCCTTAAATCATTCTTGATATATAGACACACCCCTCCACCTCTTCTACCCTCCCTCTCCTTCAGACACAAGGAATACCCCTGGATATTTTGCAGCCAGTCGTGTGAGCTGTCAAACCAAGTTTCTGTTATTCCCACTAAGTGTAAATCCTCCTCGTGTAATAACAACTCAAGTTCCTTCATTTTGTTAGCTAGGCTCCTGCCATTTGTGATTACGCCTCTCAGTATTGTACAGGTGCATGTTACTTTCCTCTTATGTTTTCTCAGGCTTTGGTTTGGATTTGTCAATTCATTCACCCCCGGGTTAGATGTTATGGATATATTATCACTAGTGACTCCACTAGTACCCTCTGTCCTTTGCTCACTGCCGGCTATCGCTTCCTCTGACTAGTTTAACCGCTTGCCACCCGACATCCATCATATGATGGCCAGGCGGCGCGGCTCTTGTTCTGGGAAGGCATTATATGACGGCCCTCCATTTAAACAGGGAATGCACGCGATCATGCGCGCGCATCCCTGTGCCTTCGGTGGCGGCGTGTCACTGAGACACCGCTCGCCACCAAGGGGGGTGAACAGCCATTGGTCGTGACTTCATCACGGCCGATCACAGATGGTTCCGCCCCACTGTGCACTGCGCATGCGTGTGATCACGGGCGCGATGCGCGTGCACGTCAGTGGCGGCGTGTTCCCAGAAACACTGCTCATCATGACGCTGGTAAACAGCCATTGGCTGGCGGCTGTTTACCATGTGATCGGCTGTGATCCTTTCACAGCCGATCACTAAATGTCAACAAACCACAGTAAAGAGATGTTACCGGGTTCTCCTCCTCACACACTGATAGTGTGTGAGGAGGAGATTGCGGTAACATCTCGTTACTGCTTACAGTGTACACCAATCACATTGATTGCCCCCCAAATAAAGAGGACCTGTCATCACCCATCATAGTACCTGTCACAGTTCATCTGAGTACCTGTCAGTCCATATAAGTACCTGTCACAGTCCATCAGAGTACCCGAGTATCTGTCACAGTCCATCAGAGTACATGAGTACCTGTCACAGTCCATCAGAGTGCCCGAGTACCTGTTACAGTCCATCAGAGTGCTCGAGTACCTGTCACAGTCCATCTGAGTACCAGAGTACCTGTCACAGTCCACCTGAGTACCAGAGTACCTGTCACAGTTTATCTGAGTACCCGAGTACCTGAGTATCTGTCATAGTCCATATGAGTACCTGAGTACCTGTCACAGTTCATCTGAGTACCCGAGTACCTGAGTACCTGTCACAGTCCATATGAGTACCTGAGTACCTGTCACAGTCAATCAGAGTACCCGAGTACCTGTCACAGTCCATCAGAGTACCTGAGTACCTGTCACAGTCCATCAGAGTGCCCGAGTACCTGTCACAGTCCATCAGAGTACCCGAGTACCTGTCACAGTCCATCTGAGTGCCCGAGGACTTGTCACAGTTTATCTGAGTACCCGAGTACCTGAGTATCTGTCACAGTCCATATGAGTACCTGAGTACCTGTCACAGTTCATCTGAGTACCCGAGTACCTGAGTACCTGTCACAGTCCATATGAGTACCTGTCACAGTCCATATGAGTACAGAGTACCTGAGTACCTGTCACCGCCCTTCAGAGTACCCGAATACCAGTCGCCAGCCCATCAGAGTACCCGAGTACCTATTTGTAGCCCATCAGAGTACCCGAGCACCTGTCACCAGGCCATCAGAGTACCCGAGTACCTGACACCAGGCCATCAGAGTACCCAAGTACCTGTCACCAGGCCATTAGAGTAGCCGAGTACCTGTCACCAGCCCATCAGAGTACCCGAGTACCTGTCTGCAGCTTATCAAGTTACCCGAATACCTGTCTCCAGCCCATCAGAGTACCTGAGTACCTATCTGCAGCCCATCAGAGTACCCAAGTACCTATTTGCATCCCATGCCTCATAGAAAATATGTTGGGGTGTTTGCTTTCCAAAATGAGGTCATTTTGTGGGTAATTCCACTGTCCTTGTGCTCCAGGACCTTCAAAAGTGTGATAGGTAGGAATGAAATGTGATGTGTAATATATGCTCCTAGAACACCTGAAGGTACTACTTCAATGTTGGACCTCTGTATGTGGACAGGGTGTGTAAAAGTCTCACACATGTGGTATCACCATACTCGAAAATAGTTGCAGAATGTATTTTGGGGTGTAATTTTTGCTATATACATGCTATGTGTTAGAAATACTTATAAATTGACAACTTTGTGTAAAAAAAAATGCGTTTTCATTTTTTTTCCACATTTTCCAAAAACTTCTGGAAAAAAAATTAAACGTTCAAAAGACTCGTTATGCCTCATAGATTATATGTTGGGGTGTTTGTTTTCCAAAATGGGGTCATTTTGTGGGCAATTCCATTGTCCTGGTGCTCCAGGGCCTTCAAAAGTGTAATAGGTGGTTGAGAAATGAGATGCGTCATTTATGCTCGTAGAATGCCTGAAGGTGCTACTTCAATGTTGGGCCTTCATACTCGGGAGGAGTAGCAGAATGTATTTTGGGGTGTAATTTGTTGTATGCATATGCTGTGTGTGAGAAATAAACTGATAATATGACAATTTTGTTAAAAAAAAATCTTCATTTTGCAAAGAATTGTGGGAAAAAATGACAACTTAAAAAAACTCACCATGCTACTTACTTAATACCTTGGGATTTCTACTTTCTAAAAAGGGGTCATTTGGGGGGTATTTGTACTTTCCTGACTTGTTAGTGTCTCAAGAAATGAGATTCACCTGATGTATTGAAGGTCTAAACAGATGTGATCAATTTTCAGTGATTGGCACCATAGTTTGTAGACTCTATAACTTTCACAAAGACCAAATAATATACACTGATTTGGGTTATTTTTACCAAAGGTATGTAGCAGTATAGATTTTGGCCAAAATGTATGAAGAAAAATTACTAATTAGCAAAATTTTATGACAAATTTTATGAAACAAAGAAAAAAGCATTTTTTTCACAAAATGTATGTTCTTTTTTTATTTTTAGCACAAAAACTAAAAAACCCACTAGTGATTAAATACCATCAAAAGAAAGCTCTATTTGTGTGAAAAAAAGGACGCAAGTTTCATATAGGTACAGTGTTGCATGACTGAGTAATTGTCATTCAAACTGCGAGAGCGCTGAAAGCTGAAAATTGGTCTGGGCAGGAAGGGGGTGTAAGTGCACTGTACTGAGGTAGTTAAAAGCCCCTCCAACTTCTTGGCCATATTTTTTCCTAACAGAGCTGCACCCTCCCCATTAAGGTGCAGCCCGTCCCTTCTAAAGAGCCGGTAAATAACCGAAGTCAGACCAGTTCTCCTGCTGCCACTTTGGTGTGGCTCGAGGCACAGGTAGTATCACTGAGAATACCACCTTGGAGGTCCTTCTCTTTAATCTAGTCCCTGAAATAATTTTTAAGGACTCTCCAACTTCCTCTTACTTTTTCTCCAACTTCCTCTTACTTTTTTGTTGGTACCAACGTGTACCATGACAGCTGGGTCCTCCCTAGCCCCTCCCAATAATCTGTCCATCTGATCCACGATTTGCCAAACCTGAGCGCCGTGTAAACAACATACTGTTTGCCGATCACGGTCTTTGTGACAGATTGCCCTTTCTGTCCTTTTAATAATTGAGTCCCCTACTAACAGTACCCGTCTAACCTGTATTCTTGCTCCCCTCTGTACCGAAGCAGTCATTCCCCTGGCAGTTAGGGGAGGGTGCCTGCTTCAGCACTGCCACCCCTGAGCTAATATCCCCAACATCACGCAACTTGCCATATTTGTTGGGGTGTACTAATTTAGGACTAGCCTCCCTAGCGCTCTTCCCTCTACCCATCTTTCCCATCCAGCTACCTAACTCTGGCTCCTGTAACTCCATTTCTCCACCCTCCTCTACACTGGCCCCACCAACACCTGTTTTGTAATGTCCAAGCTCCTTTCCAGGTTGCTGATAATTCTCAGTGTTGCCACCTGATTCTCCAGATCCAGGTTCTGGGCTTCCAGAGAAACCACTCACTCACATCTCGAACAGCAGTATTCACCCTTAAATGGCCGTTCAAGGAATGCATACATGAAGCAAGATGTTCACTGGGTGGCATCACCAATCCTGTTGGACATTTTACCTGCTACTCTAATGGGGTTAATAAAGAAAGAGTTGCTATTGGTACTCTACACTACTCCAAGTACTCTTGGTGCTACAGCTACTCTAGGTTCCTCACATTCAAACTCAGCACACCTCGTCACTCCCAGCACTCCACGACACTCCCAGCACCCTGCGTCACTCTCAGCACCCTGCGTCACTCTCAGCACCTCGCATCACTCTTAGCTTTCTGCATCACTCTCAGCACCCGATCACTCTCAGAACCCCGCGTCACTCTCAGCACGCTGCATGACTCTCAGCACCCCGCGTCACTCTCAGCATCCCGCGTCACTCTTAGCACTCCGTATCACTCTCAGCACCCAGCGTCACTCTTAGCACTCTCGGTACTCCAAATTACTACAAATAATTCTTCCAATAGTGGCGCATATCCAGCTACCTTAATCTAGAGCATACTGAAAAGCCGCTATCTGCATCTATGATGCAATAGCTCATATGTAGGTGATTTCACAAGGGAATAACATGTATTATGGGACAGGTTGGTACAGAGACACTATAGTTCATGTACTCTCAAAAAAACGTTAAAAAAAGGCAAACAAAAAAAACTGAGAATGCTTATTGTTTGAGAGCAGTGTTTCCAAAGAATCAAATGCTATTAAACGTATCAACTTGTAAAGTAATGTTAAAGGTTTGTTTTTAAAAAAATAAAACAAACAAACAAAAAAAACATGTTATACTTACCTGCTTTGTGCGATGGTTTTGCACAGAGTAGCCAAGATCATCCTATTCTCAGGTCCCCCACTGGCACTCCGGGCTCCTCTCCCTAGACCATTGCCTCCGATAGCAAGCCGCTTGGGGGCACTTGTGCATGCTTCATAAAACAGATAGATCCGGGGCTCGACCCTGCCCTGCCCCCACACTTTCCTCATTGGATCAATCGCTGCTGTGTCTCAGCCAATGAGAAGAGAGACCCAGGGCAGCTGAGACTTCTGTGCACATCATTGGATTGAGAGGGGGCTCAGGTGAGTATTAGTGGGGATGTGGGGTAAGCAGCACACAGAAGGAAGGTACATGAAGGTAAAAACCTTCAGCATTTGAACTATACAATGATTTGGAATGAGTAACTTTGGGGATGTTGGTAACTACAGCAAAATTGTTTGATATGGGTCATTATACCTACTAACAACTAATAAATATTTGTTTGAACAGTTCAGGCCTCAGCTAAAGCTAAAGCACTGGAAACCGAATTTTGACACCATTCCACAAGTGTACATAGTTTTAAAGTGTGACATGTTAGGTATCTACTTACTCGGTGTAACATAATTTTTCACAATATAAATCGGGCTAATGCCGCGTACAGTTGATCGGAATTTCCAACGATTTTTTCCGACGGATGTTGGCTCAAACTTGTCTTGCATACACATGGTCGCACAAATGTTGGAAATTCCGATTGGCAAGAACGCGCTGACGTACAACACATATGACGGCACTATAAAGAGGAAGTTTAATAGTCAGTGCGCCACCCTTTGGGCTCCTTCTGCTAATCTCATGTTAGTAAGTTAGTTAGTAAGTTTGGTGGGACGATTCGCGCTTTTCAGCCTCGTGCTTTTCAGATCGTTACTGCTCTTCAGTTTGTGCTTGTGGGTTCGTATCTGTTCTTCAGTGCGTGTTGTCAGTTAGTATCTGTTTTTCAGTGCGTTCTTGTCCGCTCATTTCTGAATTTCAGATCGTTCTTCTCAAGTTCTTTATGATTTTCAGTGCGTTCTGCTAGTTCGTTCTGGCCAGCCGACCATTTTGAAGCCATGTTGCGGGTACGTAGTCGTCGCAGAGTTCATGCTGTGCAGGGGTTTGGTGTTAGGGTTCTTACTTTGACCCAAGCCCAGTTCATGAATAGGGCGAGGAGGAGTTCATGGATGAAGAATTGGTTGCTCCAGCGTGACCTATTCTCGCACATGCCTTTGTTGTGGGGGATCCAGGAGAATAATCCTGATGATTTCAGGAATTATCTCCGGATGACGGACCCAGTTTTTCACCATCTGTTGGCTTTGCTGTCCCCTTATATTACGAAGCAGGACACCTGCATAGCCATCACTCCCGAGCAAAGGCTCGTCGCCACCTTGCGGTACTTGGCGATGGGGAGAAGTCTGCAGGACATTAAGTTCTCGACATGCATCTCCCCCCAGGCTCTGGGAATCATTATTTCAGAGACCTGTTCTGCCATAATTCAGGTCCTGCAGAAGGACTATATTAGGGTAAGTTTTATCCTTTAACCACTTAAGCCCCGGACCATTTGGCTGGCCAACAACCAGAGCACTTTTTGCGATTTTGCACTGCGCTGCTTTAACTGACAATTGCACGGTCGTGCGACATGGCTCCCAAACAATATTGACATCCTTTTTTTCCCACAAATAGAGTTTTCTTTTGGTGGTATTTGATCACCTCTGTGGTTTTTATTATTTGAGCTATAAACAAAAAAATAGCCACAATTTTGAAAAAAACGCATTATTTTTTACCTTTTGCTATAATAAATATCCCCCCCCAAAAAATATAGAAAAAACATGTTTTTTCCTCAGTTTAGGCCGATATGTATTCTTCTACATATTTTTTGTAAAAAAAAATCACAATAAGTGTTTATTAACTGGCTTGCAAAAAATATTTATAGCGTATACAAAATAGGGGATAGTTTTATGGCATTTTTATTGATATTTTTTTTTTACTTGTAATGGATGGCGGCGATCAGCGATTTTTATCGTGACTGCGACATTATGGCGGACACATCGGACACTTTTGGCGCGATTTTGGGACCATTCACATTTATACAGCAATCAGTGTGATTAAAAATGCATTGATTACTGTGTAAATGTGACTGGCAGTGAAGGGGTTAACCACTAGGTGGCGCTGTAGGAGTTAAGTGTGTCCTAGGGAGTGATTCTAACTGTGGGGGGGAGGGGCTATGTATGACACTACATTGATCACCGCTCCCGATCACAGGGAGCTGTGATCAGTGACAGTGTCATTAGGCAGAACGGGGAGATGCTTGTTTACATTAGCATCTCCCCGTTCTTCCTCACCGTGAGACGATCGCGGGTATCCCCGCGGACATCAAGCAAGCCGCCTCTTAAAGGGCCACGTACAGGTACATTAATCTGCCTGTACGTGCCCTTCTGCCGCAGTATATCTGCATGAGGCGGTTAGGAAGTGGTTAACATGACATTCTATGTATTTAATGTTTGCTAATGTATTGTATTTATTTAATTATTCCATAATTACCATGATTGCAATATGCTGTGAATGTCCTCTTTATCCTCATGCATGCTGGAAGCCTTTAAAGTTCCTTTTTTGTCCTTTATGCATATTTGCCTTCTCTAACCTCCCCAGCATGCTATCCTGGGCCCATACACACCTAGCCTAGTCACTTAACAATGTTTTTTCTCATCTCCATTGTAGTGCTTACCCTAAACACCCCCTAAAATGTGTTTAAATGTTATTTTTGTCCTTTGGAGCCCCCCCCCCAACCGCTAAGTCAGCTGATACCAATCCTCTATCTGCTGACTTTGCCAAACCCATACCCACTATACCTACCTCTTTTGTGTTCATATTTATGGATGAATTCATCAAAGCATGTAGTGCAAGGGCCTGCCTGAATACTTTCAAATGGTACTGTTTAAAGTTTTGTTCTATTATCTTGATAGGTAATTGCAGAATGTAAAAATGTGCTTCAATTTGTACAGTGTGTATTCCTATTTTTGTATTATGACACTCCTTACCTGTCCAGTGGACTGTCAATAGTGTAAGTAAGGAGGGGCTGGCCAAAGTAACACACATTATTTATGCATTCAGCTCTCAATGAAGTGGAGAGGTTTACCTGTCCAAAACATCTACCCACCCCCCCTAAAATTTTTACAATGGGACATCAGAGGGTGTGAGGAATCTGATAAGTGGACCTTATACTTTTGTCTTTAAATACTCATTTCAATAAATGTTATAATTAGGTTGGCCAAGAATGTTTGTGTCTAATCTGCTTGCAATGTTATTTTCAAAATTACTAATTTTCTTTTTCTTGTTTGATTCCACAGTTTCCTTCAAACCTACAGGAATGGCAGACTGTGGCATCCCACTTTGCCCAGCGGTGGGACTTTCCTAACTGCGGAGGGGCAATAGATGGGAAACATGTCCACATCATCCCACCCCCCAACTCGAGGTCATACTATTATAACTATAAGTGGTTTAATAGTATTGTGTTGTTGGCGGTGGTGTCTGCGACATACAAGTTTTTGTATGTGTACGTGGGGAAGAATGTTTGGATGTCAGATGGTGGAGTCATCGCCCAGACAGAGTTTTACAGATGGCTCCAGGATGGTGGCTTGGGCTTGCCACTTGCAGAAGACAACGTGGCTGGTCTTCCATTTGTTTTCATCGCTGATGAAGCGTTTGGGCTAGGTGAACATCTAATGAGGCCATTTCCCATGAGGTCCCTCACCCCGGACCAGAGGGTTTTTAACTACCGGCTGACCAGAGCCAGAAGAGTGGTGGAGAATGCTTTATGGCCAGCAGGTTCCGCCTATTTCTAACACCAATCCACATGGCGGAATATAAACTGGTGTCCTCAGATGTCCCGAGTCTTTTCTCCTCTATATGAATTAAAAAAAAGGTATACTTAGCACACAGATATTTGAGGCAAGAAATAGGAATATGAAACATTGCTTGGAAGTGTCGTACAATTGTCTGTTTTGGCAAAGTTCCAAGCTGAATACATGATTTTTTGCCTTTCTTCTAGCTGGAATACTTACCTTTTTTAGTAAAGTATCACACATGTAGAGACCCCTAGTATCTACTGGAGTACCTGCATGGGACACCCTAAAAAGGGTGTTCTGGTGTCCCACACTAGTGCTCCTGTGTCAAGATGTGTAAACTATATACTAGAAAGAAGGTCAGGGATGGAGTTTGACGTATGCGCAGTGTATATAAAACATAACACGCGTGCGTCGTACGTACAATCTGTGCGCGGAGGACAGAGTAGCGTATGCACTGATCGTGCTAACGAAGGTAACATTTTAACTTGGGGCATCAGTGGCCTATACTGCTTATAGATTGAGGCCTATATTGGGACAAGATTATGAGAGTTTAGCCTGAAATTAGGGTTTGTCTTGTGTTGTGTCTTGCAGAGAATATGGATAAATTCAATGACCATGACTTCCTCCCCAACTTCATTGATAAATTCAGAGAGCTGCCCTGTCTGTGGCAGGTGAAACACTCATTTTATAATAACAAACTAATGAGGAAGGCAGCTCTGGATCAACCCTTCCTTCCACTCTTCCTTACACACTTCCTTCCACCTCAGATGAGGCTTCCGACATACAACCTGGGCCTTCCACCCAAAAAGATGTGGAGGGGCCCAGCTTGAGCCAGGTATAGCACTGTTCAACATATTTCTTGTCAAAAATGTAATTATGTTAACTAGATGTTATTATTGATCTCTAATTTCTGATTTAACAAAGTGGTTTACATATCAATAGACAGTACAGTAGTAGCCAAAAATGATTGGGGCAAGAATGAAAAATGCTGGGGTCAGAATGATAGTCTTTTCTATTTGTTAACATTGAATTTGCAACAGTCATGAGCTCAAAATTGTGTCTGATTGATGAATAAAAATATAAAACTATGTCCCATTTTCATACACAGGAAAGTCTCAGCCAGGAGGAGGCCGTGGAAAGTCTCAGCCAGGAGATGACGGGGAAAGTGGCAGCCAGGATGTGGCCGTGGAAAGTGGCAGCCAGGAGGTGGCCATGGAAAGTGTCAGCCAGGAGGTGGCTGTGCCCAGTAGCCTGACCGAATCGCAGGTACCTCCCCTTCACCTTCCAACATAAAGGCCCAGAAAGGAGAGGAACGTGGAGGAGTTAGCGATTGTTTTTATTAGGCTACTGCGGTCCTCACAACAACCCCTATTGTTCAAGAGGCCTTTGCGTGAAAGACGGCCAGTAAGATGCAGGAATTGGAGGTGGGCCAACGCATCAGTGAGGAGCTCATATTTCAGGTCCTAAATAAGGAGAAGATGTGGGAACTCGCAAAAAAAGTCATGTATGTGAGTTGAACCAAACTCCTCCTCCACCTCCTGCCACAACTCCAACACCACAGCCACAGCCTGGCAGGAAGCATGGAAGGAAGACAAGAGTGTGAAAGCCTGGGTTTGTTCTGGTCTGGCAAAAGACGCAGGCTGTTGTAAGACCACAGCCTCAGGACATATATGTCATCTGCTGCTGCTCCCAATCTCTTGCAGTCCTGGACCGTATTGTGCTCCCTATTAAATGAACTCCTCAGGTTACCAATTTGGCCTGTCAAATAATTGATGTCTGCCCTGGGGTACAAAGGCTTCACAAAATTAAACCGTTTCTCCAGCGTTGCCTTCCTCTTTAATTTGTTATGACCACTAATAAATTTCTAATTTATTTTTAAAAAATCCTTGGCTATGTTTTTTACTTCAAAAAGGACAGTTTGTTTGTGAGTAGGCAGGTATATTTCAAAAATACAATGTTTTTCCCAAAAAAACGCATTTGAAAAATTGCTGCGCAAATAACGTGTGACATAAAAAGTTGCCATGACCACCATTTTATCCCCTAGGATGTCTGCTAAAACAATATATACAGTACCTCACAAAAGTGAGTACACCCCTCACATTTTTGTAAATATTTTATTATATATTTTTTTGTGACAACACTGAAGAAATGACACTTTGCTACAATGTAAAATAGTGAGTGTACAGCTTGTATAACAGTGTAAATTTGCTGTCCCTTCAAAATAACTCAGCACACATCCATTAATGTCTAAACTGCTGGCAACAAAAGTGAGTACACCCCTAAGTGAAAATGTCCAAATTGGGCCCAGTTAGCCATTTTCTCTCCTCGGTGTGATGTGGCTCATTAGTGTTACAAGGTCTCAGATGTGAATGGGGAGCAGGTGTGTTAAATTTGGTGTTATTGCCCTCACTCTCCCATACTGGTCACTGGAAGTTCAACATGGCACCTCATGGCAAAGAACTGTTGCTCTACATAAAGATGGCCTAGGCTATCAGAAGTTTGCCAAGACCCTGAAACTGAGTTGCAGCATGCTGGCCAAGTCCATACAGCCGTTTAACAGGGCAGGTTCCACTCAGAACAGGCCTCGCCATGGTCAACCAATGAAGTTGAGTGCACTTGCTCAGTGTCATATCCAAAGGTTGTCTTTGGGAAATAGACGTATGAGTGCTGCGAGCATTGCTGCAGAGGTTGAAGGGGTGGGCGGTCAGCCTGTCAGTGCACAGACCATATGCCGCACACTGCATCAAATTGGTCTGCATGGCTGTTGTCCCAGAAGGAAGCCTCTTCTAAAGATGATGCACAAGGAAGTCCGCAAACAATTTGCTGAAGACAAGCAGACTAAGGACAAGGATTACTGGAACCATGTCCTGTGGTCTGATGAGACCAAGATAAACTAATTTGGTTCAGATGGTGTCAAGCGTGTGTGGCGGCAACCATGTGAGGAGTACAAAGACAAATTTGTCTTGCCTACAGTCAAGCATGGTGGTGGGAGTGTCATGGTCAGGAGCTGCATGAGTGCTGCTGGCACTGGAGAGCTACAGTTCTTTGAGGGAACCATGAATGCCAACATGTACCGTGACATACTGAAGCAGAAGATGATCCCCTCCCTTTGGAGACTGGGCCACAGGGCAATATTCCAACATGATAACGACCCTAAACACACCTAAGACCAGGAAGACCTTTTCTGAAGAAGCTGAGGGTGAAGGTGATGGACTGGCCAAGCATGTCTCCAGACCTAAACCGTATTGAGCATCTGGGGCATCCTCAAACGGAAGGTGGAGGAGAACAAGGTCTCTAAAATCCCCCAACTCTAACATCCCCCAGCCCAGAGTGGAAGAGGACTCTAATGGTAACCTGTGAAGCTCTGGTGAACTTCATGCCCAAGAGGGGTAAGGCAGTGTTGGAAAATAATGGTGGCCACACAAAATATTGACAGTTGGGGCCCAATTTGGACATTTTTACTTAGGGGTGTACTCTTTTGTTGCCAGCAGTTAAGACATTAGTGGCTGTGTGTTGAGTTATTTTGAGGGGACAGCAAATTTACACTGTTATACAAGCTGTACACGCACTACTTTACATTGTAGCAAAGTGTAATTTCTTCAGTGTTGTCACATGGAAAGATATAATAAAATATTTACAAAAATGTGAGGGTTGTACTCACTTTTGTGAGATACTGTATAATGTTTGGGGGTTCTGAGTAATTTTCTAGCAAAAAAATTATGATTTTTACATGTAGGAGAGAAGTGTCAGAATTGGCCTGGGTGGCAAGGGGTTGATTACCATAAGTAAGTAATATACAAAGAATTTTTATATTGTTTTTAAGGTAATTTACTATATTTTCAAAAACCGTACTTAAGCAGGTGGCTTAACGGACACATTACTGAAGTTTGAAGTTATAACTTCAAACCAGTAATTTCACAGTAAATAGATAAATAATAAATTATTATGTTATAATATATAGCATAATAATATATTATTTAGCTTGATTAAAACAGTACCTTTTCAGCAGGCAGCAGATTCTCATTCTTCCTCATAACTGTGTGAGAAAAACATGGGATTAGGGGCTGGAAGTGAGCATTTAGATACATGACCCCTTCTATGACACTGCAGTGAAAGGACAGTCTCCACTGCAGCATTTTTATTGGACAGCTTGGGCCAATGGTGCTTTACCATTGGTCCAAGGCTCCAAGCAGTCCATTAAGCTCAGTGCCTCTGACAAGAAGTGAGAGGCACTGTGAGCTCAAGCTCTCAGTCTGCTGCAAACAGTGTGTGCCAGCTTGTATGTAAACTGGCTGCTCTGTAAGCAGCTTCTAACAGGCTGCACAAGGAGCCTGTATCTCTGGAACCATAGATGATAGGATTCCCAAATTTTGACCAGTGCCGAGGTAGGACTTCAGCTACTTACCCCCAAATTTGGTTGCCAAGCTATGACCCTCGAAGCTCAATCTTTTTTTGTTTTTTTATGTTCATGGCAGGTGAGGCCCTGCCTCACCCGCCTCCCCTGATTGCACGTCCCTGATACATACTGTATATTGAATGCCAGGTTTTAGCTAATGTCGGGGAAACCCCAAACCTCTTACTAGCATTTTTTGCTTTTCATTTATATTCATTCGTGTAGCATTTAATAGGTTTCACAGGTTTTTGTATTTTAGAACATTATTCTTTTGCCATGCTGCTTCCTATGCTATCTATAAAACCATGAAATATGTGTCTGCATAATACTTTTTTCTAATTTCAGCCTTTGAGTAACATTATTCCAATTAAAATGCTAATTATTATTAGTTAAATAAAAACTGTAAATTTATCATATATACAGTAATTGGTACTATTGTAAAAATTGTTACAGCATATTTGTTCTTACAGAATGAACACATCTATTCTTTTATCTAATGATTCCTGAGAAAAATAATACTTATTTTTTCATATTTTTCTATCATTTCTTGTTCTACTGTGTT
The DNA here is from genome assembly GCA_037952925.1 of Lithobates clamitans. Classification (NCBI taxonomy): domain Eukaryota; kingdom Metazoa; phylum Chordata; class Amphibia; order Anura; family Ranidae; genus Lithobates; species Lithobates clamitans. Next base: position 533,804 of record JBBGZY010000350.1, on the reverse strand, counting down.
TCCCCGAAAATAAGACCTACCCTGGAAATAAGACCTACTGTGATATTTGGAGAGGGCTGCAATATTAGCTTTACCCCCAAAATAAGCCCTAGTTTAAAGTGGTGGTAAACTGCTAGAATCCTCACTATTGTGGTGTTGTATAGTGTGGAAGGTGTGTGTTTTTGTAGTCTGGTTTAATCAGGTGCCTTCTTATAGCGCCGTTCTGTGCTCAGCTGATCTCCAGCTGCTCTCCCCTTCTCTTCTCCTGGCTGTCTTCGGGGGATCTCGGCCCCCCTTCTCCAGTGCTCGGTGCAGGGAAGAGAGCTCAGGCAAGTCACGGAAGCGACGTTATAGGAAGGTGTTTGACTCCTTGCAGAATTGGATTGCAGGGAAATACACCTTTTGATTTGTATATTGCTGTAGTGGCGAGGATTCCAGCAGTTTACAAGCACTTTTGCTATTATTCACACTGGGGATTCCTGACAGGCAGGGAGAGAGAGGGGGTGAGAAGACAGCACATTGCATGGTAAGCCCTAACCCGAAAATAAGCCCTACTGTGTTTTTAGTTGCCAAAACTAATATAAGACCTATAAGGCTTATTTTCGAGAAAACACGGTACCACAGTAATGCCCCGTACACACGGTCGGACTTTGTTCGGACATTCCGACAACAAAATCCTAGGATTTTTTCCATCGGATGTTGGCTCAAACTTGTCTTGCATACACACAATCACACAAAGTTGTCGGAAAATCCGATCGTTCTAAACGCGGTGACATAAAACACGTACGTCGGGACTATAAACGGGGCAGTGGCCAATAGCTTTCATCTCTTTATTTATTCCGAGCATGCGTGGCACTTTGTCCGTCGGATTTGTGTACACACGATCGGAATTTCCAACAACGGATTTTGTTGTCGGAAAATTTTATCTCCTGCTGTCCAACTTTGTGTGTCGGAAAATCCGATGGAAAATGTCCGATGGAGCCCACACACGGTCGGAATTTCCGACAACACGCTCCGATCGGACATTTTCCATCGGAAAATCCGACCGTGTGTACGGGGCATTACACCAGGACAAGAAAAAAATGTGAATAGAACAAAAAACAAGAAGACACAGAGAGCAATTAAGGTCTGCTATTTTAGCAATTAGGCTTGGCCATACATTATACAATTTTTTTATTCAATTTTCTTTAGATTTACCTTCAGCTTTGTAGTGCAAGGGCCTTCCTGATTGTAAAGAAATTGAAAGTGTTTAGGTTTGATCTCATATTATGCTTTTGGTAAATCTAAAATTGTACAAGAAAATTGTATATTGTATGGCCAGCCTTTCCTTTGTGACCCTTTTTGAACGAGAGACCATCATTTCCTGTCCTGGTGACATCATACCACCAGAAAAAAATCAAATATAGAGAAAATCAACTCAGTTTGAACACAAAGGGGGTTATTTACAAAAGGCAAATCGACTTTGCACTGCAAGTGCGCTTGAAAGTGCAAAGTGGATTTGCCTTTTTTAAATAACCCCCAAAGTGAACTATAAACATTAAAGGGATTCTAACCTTTCCACACCATGTCTGGAACGTAAAAAAATATGGCTGAACTAGGGCTTTAGTGACCAATGTTTGTATGTCCTTTATAAGTAAAATGGTAAAAACACATCTAGATTATTATTACTAATTTGTGAAACTGTGCACACATTAAACAGCTTAAAGTTTACTGCGTTAGTGAGTGAATATAAGCAATTATGCTTCAGAATACCTACAAGCACAAATGGTCTAAGGTTATGTTTTTAAGAGCTTGATATAAGTGAACTGGTTGTTTGAGATTACAATCTTCAGGTTTTTCTACAAGATGTATTAACCTCTGCTGTGACTTTGTGTAAAAGTGCAATTTTTCTTTTGCTCCATTAGCAAAATACCCATCTGATCAGACATTTCACTCTACAAAGTTTGTGGTACATTAATACTGACAGTTGGCATTAAGCATTTAAGTGTAATGCTATCCATCCCTTGTGTGCTTTGGCAGACAGCAGTGAGCTGGATAGACAGATTCTCTGTATACTTATCTCTCTGAATAAGTAGATTATCACTCAGCTGACTGCTTCTGTATCTTAACCAGCAACTCTTGCCCTAAACACTCAGTTGTAATCTGGGAGACTCAGAGTGATAAAAATGCTCTGCTCCAGGACAACTTGAACCTGTTGTCATGGGTCAATCTGCACCTCTCCAAAGTCTTAACAATGCAAATATAAGCATAAGCCAAACTGTCATACAAAAGAATTGGCATAGCTTTGATGTACAGTACAAAGCTAAGCTCAAACAGGAAATGTTAAATGAGTCAGACTTTAGTTACTACATTCACATGGTTGTATTACTGTTTAGGTTTCACGCAACATGACTAATTACAAATGTACAAAGTTCATCATACATTTATATAATATAAGTAATTGCTACATAATCCATCTTGTAATTTAAAGGGTCAGGCTGCTCAAAAGTGATGTTTTTATTTACAGTTTTTCTCTTTTTTCCTCTATTGCATTTTTACATACACTACATTTTAAGTACTTGCTTATCTATTCACTGAGACTACACCAAAATGATTACTTACCGACAGGAAATGTAAAGAAAACAATAAACATAATGTTTTTTTAAAGAAAACATTGGCTAGGCAAACAAGCAAAAAAAAAAAAAATCTTGCTAACGATCTCAATATAATATTGTCATGAACAATAGAGTAAACAGGGAGCAGGGAGGTCGATTGATAGGTAAGGTATTTCCATATGTAATGCGTTTTAAAAAATTGACAAACACACTGGCTAATTATCACAAGAACCCCAAGTTCCTCAATAAGGACACTGGTAACAGCTGTAAGCAATGCAGAATGCACACACTTATATCTCAGCTGCCGCCACCCACAAATGACAGGCTTGTGGGAAATGTTGCTCCTAACACATACGGTCAGTACACTCATACGGTGAGTACAAACTCTGCTCTCACTAGCAGTTGCAAGTTAGCTAAAACCAGGCAACATTACTTCTAAAGTTAGTATGAATGCCCACTTACAGCCTCTGAGCACACAGGCAGATACAAATTTCACATACATGGGGTGAAACACAAGAAACAAGAACCAAAACTATAAAGGGACATATAACAAAGTTTATTGGACTTGAAAAGTCCTTGGTTAATTATTAAAGAGGTTACCCAGTATAATATTTATAAAAGATGAAACGACTTATAACCAACAATATTAGGCATAGCATTAGCAGCTCAGGACTACCTAAACGACCATATAATGTAAACCTCATCTGGTAACCATCCCATTCTTAGTAAAATTGTGACAGTAGCTAACATAAAACATTATTAGGATGGGAGGGTAGCTTTTATCAAACTAACAATTAGCACACTGTCTACATAGCAAGCTATAAGTAACAGGGCAGGATTCCTAGCTCCTGAATGGATGATAACAATGCAAAGGGGTGACTGTTGCTGTGCACAACTACAACTGAGTAAACCTGCTGCTGGTAAAGAAAGAACAAGGGTTATTGTCCCCACCCCCTTCCTCTGACTATATTCATTATAACCAAATAATTCGTTTAAGAGTAACTCCACTTTTGTTGAGAAAAAAATAACATTTTCTCTGGTGAGCTATGTACAGTGCAAGGATTTTAAGAAACTTTGTTGCAGAGTTCTACCTTTTGTTATTCTGAAAAAAATGGCTGTTTGTTTGCCTGTGTCCATGTGCAAGTGAATCTAAAAGAAGTGATTTTACAATTATAAATCAGCTGCTGCACTTGCAGGGTTTTAAAGAGGAAAGTGGCAGGGTCTGCATCCCATTAGATGTGTTTTCCCTTTGGGAGCATTTCCCCAAAAACTACATTTTGTTGTAGGGGATGCCCAAAATCTGATTTGTATCTTAGTATAGAATGCTGGGAAAATCAGTCAGCCAATCACACAAACAAGAAATTACATTTCTAGGTGGCATTTTTTACACCATCCGTGTACAGAATGCCTCCAAGTTGGCATATTGCATTGCATTGTACAGAAAATTACAATGCTGCAGATTGAAAACAAAAGGTAATTTTTAATAACATTCAATTACAATATGAACTGTGTGACAATTGTATATACTGTACTATATTATTTTTTTGTTATTTGTTATTTTTTCCAAGAAAAGCGGGTTTACCCTTTAATTTATTAATTCATATTTCATTGTTTAACACTTGATTTATTATTATTTTTATAAAACAACCCTCAGTTTATGTGTTGAAAGATGTTACAAAGTGAGGCATACAGTATATACAAGCAAAGAGAATTAAAATAAAAGGAATGAAACTTACATAAAAGGAATCTCTCCTGCTTTCGGGGTTAGATAGCAATTCCACACATCGATGAGACACTTCAGGTATGACCAAGAGTTGATTTCAGATCTCCCCTCTTACAGATAAAAATTGAGTTGCCAACCACTCAGGCAAGCCAATTGGATAAAGATAGCTTACTGCTGCCTATTTCTCTAATTAACTCAAGCAGGATCTTGCTAATACCACTTTTCAAAACCCCATAACTTTGTATGCAAGATCTGAAAGTGAGAGTTATGGTTTCAGCCGGTGTTCTGCAATGCTAATTCTCTATGCCTATCAGAACCAGTACCACCATAAAAGGACCTACTAATGAAAAATGTCCCCATGTCCTATTGTAAAACCAGCTTGCTTACTGCCAGACCAGCTCTTCTTTGCTCCACCATGCTTTCTGAGATGGATTTATGATCGTGCTCTGCACAAGATGCAAGGTATGAGATAGTACCTTTTTTCAGATTTTTGAACATTGAAATATGGATATGCAGTATTAAAATACTAAGTGATGCTTTTACACTTTTGTGATAACTTGAAATGTAGACACATCTGCTGGTGCTCAGGGAAGAGCACACAGGTTCTAATGAATTCCTGATCCTGATGTGAGACCACACCAATTGAACATTTGGCCTTCCTTTCACATTGTATAGCTAAAATGTTTAGGTAAATTGTTTAGTTAATATATAGAAGCTGTATTGTTTGAATATCTTAATTACCTTTTCTATGGCTGAATTGTAACCGATTATTAAAAAATGTTTATGAAATTAAGCAAACATTAAGCAAAATAAATTATTTAAACCTTTTTGAATGTATCATGATAAATATAATACAAGTACAGTGCAAGTAAAATGTCTACCACAGATAAAAAATCTATTTCTTGGAGACGCATGGGCGTAGCCTGACTGAGCAGACATGCCAGCTGAGAGCTCTGCTCCTGAAGGGATGTTTCTGCCATATTATACCATGTCCCAGCTCAGCTTCACCTGGTAAATATTGTTACTCGGTCTGCTAATAACTCCTGCCACTTAATGTAATGGTTCTTGGGAGTTCTCGTCTTAAAATTAAGCCAAAAAACAACAAAGAAGTGCTGCCCCAGGCTTCAGTCAGAATGGCACTAGCTGCATCGCCTTCCCCTGGTACCTCACACTCAGTGAAATCCTCTCAGCGCTCTAAAGTATCTGAGGCAACACAGGGGGAATATGACTTAGATTCATCTATACAAACTTCACAAATGACATCTTTTACAGACCCCACTTATTCTTCTGTTCTTAAGCAATTTGAAAAAATGCTTCACAAAGCCTTTAAACAGACCTCAGATCATATAACAAACAGTCTGACTAGGGAAATCAGACAACTGGGCCAACGCACTGCAAATCTTGAACTGTGGGTTGATGAACTTGAAAATAACACCCAGGCTTATGCAGTTGAATTTAAGAAACCTCAAAGAGGAAAACTTAGTCCTTTAATCTCGTTTAGAAGATTACGGAATGTCCTTAATCTGTCACTGATATGTAAGCCATTATACTATCCCTATTTCAAGAACTACAGCCTTCCATACCAGTTCAACGAATGGAGATGGACAGGGTTTATAGAGCCCTCACACCTCACAAAGCTGATGGACCACCGTGCAATATTATTGCCAAATATCCGTACCAGGGAACAACTTCTAGCTGCAGCTAGGGCAAAAGATTCACTGATTTTCCAGGGACATACCTATCAACTTTTTTTCTGATCTATCTCAACTCACCGGGCTTTGAAGCTTTTGAAGTCACTTCTTCAAGTTTTACAGCGACATCAAATCACCTATCAATGGGGCTTTCCAGTTTCAATTTGATTCACTTACCAAGGATCTACAGTATCTCACAAAAGTGAGTACACACTTCACATTTGCTGTCCCCTCAAAATAACTCAACGCACAGCCATTAGTGTCTAAACCGCTGCCAACAAAAGTGAGTAGACTCATAAGTGTAAATGTCCAAATTGGGCACAATTAGCCATTTTTCCTCCCCGGTGTCATGTGACTCGTTAGTGTTACAAGGTCTCAGCTGTTAATGGGGCTTTCCAGTTTCAATTTGATTCACTTACCAAGGATCTACAGTATCTCACAAAAGTGAGTACACACTTCACATTTGCTGTCCCCTCAAAATAACTCAACGCACAGCCATTAATGTCTAAACCGCTGCCAACAAAAGTGAGTAGACTCATAAGTGTAAATGTCCAAATTGGGCACAATTAGCCATTTTCCCTCCCCGGTGTCATGTGACTCGTTAGTGTTACAAGGTCTCAGGTGTTAATGGGGAGGATGTGTGTTAAATTTGGTGTTATCGGTCTCACTCATACTGGTCACTGGAAGTTCAACCTGGCAAATCATGGCAAAGAACTCTCTCAGGATCTGAATAAACGAATTGTTTCTCTACATAAAGATGGCCTAGGCTATAAGAAGATTGCCAAGACCCAGAAACTGAGCTGCAGCACAGTGGCCAAGACCTTGCAGTGGTTTAACAGGACAGGTTCCACTCAGAACAGGCCTCGCCATGGTTGACTAAAGAAGTTGAGTGCACGTGCTCAGAGTCATATCCGGAGCTAGTCTTTGGGAAATTGATGTATGAGTGCTGCCAGCATTGCTGCAGAGGTTGAAGGGGTGGGGGGTCAGCCTGTCAGTGCTCAGACCATACGCCGCACACTGCATGAAATTAGTCTGCATGACTGTCGTCCCAGAAGGAAGCATCTTCTAAAGATGATGCACAATAAAGCCCGCAAACAGTTTGCTGAAGACAAGCAGACTAAGGACATGGATTACTGGAAAAATGTCATGTGGTCTGATGAGACCAAGTTAAACTTATTTGGTTCAGATGGTGTCAATCATGTGTGGCGTCAACTAGGTGAGGAGTACAAAGACAAGTGTGTTTTGCCTAAAGTCAAGCATGGTGGGGGGAGTGTCATGATCTGGGGATGCATGAGTGTTGCCGGCACTGGGGAGCTACAGTTCATTGAGGGAACCATGTATGCCAACATGTACTGTGACATACTAAAGCAGAGCATAATCCCCTCCCTTTGGAGACTGGGCCGCAGGGCCCTATTCCAACATGATAATGACCCCAAACACACCTCCAAGACGACCACTGCTTTGTTAAAGAAGCTGATGGTGGTGGACTGGCCAAGCATATCTCCAGACCTAAACCCTATTGAGCATCTGTGGGGCATCCTCAAACAGAAGGTGGAGGAGTGCAAGGTCTCTAACATCTACCAGCTCTGTGATGTCATGATGGACAGGAAGAGGACTCCATTGGCAACCTTTGAAGCTCTTGTGAGCTCCATCCCCAAGAGGGTTAAGGCAGTGCTGGAAAATAATGGTGGCCACACAAAATATTGACACTTATGCCGCGTACACACGGTCGGACTTTTCGTCTACAAAAGTCCAACGGACGCTGACGGACTAAAGTTGGCTGGTAATCCGATCGTGTGTGGGCTGCTTCGGACTTTCAACGTACTTTTTTAGCCTCAAATCCGACGTACTTTAGATTTGAAACATGCTTTAAATCTTTACGTCGTAACTACGACGGACCCCGAAGTCCGCTCGTCTGTATGCTAGTCCTACGGACAAAAAAACGACGCATGCTCATAAGCAAAAACTAAACGGAAGCACTCGGTCTAGTAAAACTAGTGTTCGTATTGTAGGTAGCACATTCATCACGCTGCAAAATCTGTGATCGTTGAATGCAGCGCATTTTATTTCTTCTTTACGAATGCTCTAAAGAACGAAGGTGTTTTGCTGTTCATAATCAGAGTTCTCCCAAACTGATTTCTGAATTCTTTTTCTCTTTGATCTCATGAATGATATAGTATGCTTTTTATAAACAATGTTTCCATACTAATAATACTTTTTCCCTTTTTTTTTTTTTTTATGTTTGTAAAGTTACCACAAAGAACCCATTATTCTTTTTTTTTTTTTTTTCTAGTGATTATTTTTTAATTTTTAGATAAAGTTAACCCAAAGCACCGTTTTTGTTTATGTATATATTTTTTTTTCAAGACTTACCACTTGAACATTCTTAACATTAGTAATGTATTTTTGGTGTGTTTTTTTAAAACTCAATGAGATTGTTGTCCCTTGTTAATTTAACATTGTGTGTAAAATCAATGATTTAAAAGAAAACACATAAAAGTCTTTTGCTAAACTCAAAAAAGATCCATTTATTCATGGTCAAAATAAAATAAAGAGGAAGTCAACGCTGGAAAAAGTCGGTGTACAAGAAAATTGGGATCTTGAGGAGTCCATATAAGAGGGAGCACAATCTGGTCCAAGAATCCCAGAGATCAACAGCACCAGCAGATGATCTAGATGTCCCCAGACTGTGGTCCTACAACAGCCTGCGTCTTCTGTCAGACCAGACTGAACCCAGGTCATCACTTTCTTCTCTTCCCTGCAGCCTTTCCTCCACGCTGCCCTGCAGCCTTCCCTGCAGCCTTCCCTGTAGCCTTCCCTGTAGCCTTCTTTTGAGGCTGTGGCTCTGGTGTTTCAGTTGTGGCAGGAGGAGGAGGAGGAGGAGGAGGAGGAGGAGGAGGAGGGGGGGGGGCTGCCTCATGTAGTTGGGTGTTTTTGGTTAGCGTGCCCTGCAGCCCCTTATGGATTGTTTCCCCAAATAGGCGCTCACAAATGAGGCGCTGCTCCCAATCCATCTGAAGAAGCCTGCTGGCTAAGTAGCAGCCATAGGCTTCTTCCGCTTCTGGGGGGCTTGTTAAAAAACGGGTGGCCTGTTGCATGAGGCGCAGGGATGCGTCCTGTGTGACCATCCCCTTCTTGGCCCTTTTTTTGGGAAGGTGGAGGGGAGGCACTTGGGATTGGGTGAGGCTCCTACTGGGCCCAGCCACCTCACTTGGCCCAGCCACCTCACTTGGCCCAGCCACCTCACTTGGCCCAGCCACCTCACTGGGAGCAGCCACCTCCTGCCTGACACTGGGCCCAGCCTCCTCCAGGATGATGGTGAATCCGGCCTCCTCCAGGCTGTCCATGGGCCCGGTCTCCTCCTGCCTGCCACTTTCCCCACATTCCTCCTGGATGGACTCATCCTGTGTATAAAAAAAGGACAATAGTTTTAGTTTCTTTTTTTGGGTTCATCAATGACACACAGTTTGCTTCTCATGACTAGCAAATTCAATGTGAATACATCTCTTTAATAAAAGAGTCTAATCAGACACCCTAATTATTTCAAGCAGGTGCCAAACATATTTAGTCACTACTATCATTTGATATGTATACACAATTTGGAGTGCTAAATTATTTGAGACAATTATAACATCCAGTTAACATCATTAATATTAGTACAGTAAATCTTTGTTAAAATAATTTACCTGACTCCAGATGGTCATATCCGGTTCATCCAGGATGGAAGACCCAGCTTGCTCCTCATCAGCCTCTGCTGGGGTGGAGGGAAGGGTGGAGGGAAGGGTGGAGGGAAGGGTTGAAAGTGATGCCCTGGCTTCATTCTGGTCATCAAGAAAACGGAGTTGTTTGTAGTACCACAGCCTGGGTACATAAACATCATCTGCTGATGCTCCTGATCTCCTTGATTCCTGGATCTTCCTATGCTCCCTTTTATACATGTTCCTCAAGACCCCAATTTTCTTGTACACTGTCTCCATTGTTGCTCCAGGGATGGTCTCCTGGACAAAGGACAGAAGTCTCTCCAGCGTTGACTTCCTCACATGCTTGTTATAATACTGAGGGTGTTTCACCTCCCACAAATTCCTCATCTCTCGATACTTTGAAATAAAAGAAGTAAGGAACTCTGGATCCTTCAATAGGGGATTCATTATATCTGGAAAAGAGAAAGTCACAAGACCAAAAAAACTTATTATATGTTTCTGCTAACCCCTCATCATCTTCTCCCTATGTAGGCCTCATCAATCTATCAAGCCATATAGGCCGCTTGCTACAAAGTCATGACCATAAACCCCCCCCAAAAAAAATATATATCTCAAATTACCTTCGTTTTGGAACGTCCTGGTCCACTATCACCTACGCACAGAACGTACGTACGACACGCGCGAAAGGCCCTCCTTTATACACTACGCATGTGTGAAACTCCGCCTGCGTCGCCCGCCCCTGACGTTCGAAATGAACTCATGTTCTCCGCCCCCTAATTTGACGCACAGAACGTACGTACGACACGCGCGAAAGGCCCTCCTTTATACACTACGCATGTGTGAAACTCCGCCTGCGTCGCCCGCCCCTGACGTTCGAAATGAACTCATGTTCTCCGCCCCCTAATTTGACGCACAGAACGTACGTACGACACGCGCGAAAGGCCCTCCTTTATACACTACGCATGTGTGAAACTCCGCCTGCGTCGCCCGCCCCTGACGTTCGAAATGTACTCATGTTCTCCGCCCCTTTTTTGTTACGGCGCGTAGTGGAGTTAAAGAATGGCGGAGACACCTGAAATGTTGACGACCTCAGGTAGTGGAGACAGCCCGCAGGCTGGAACGTCTGGAACGTCAACCAAATCTGTGAGGCCTAGATTTAAGGCCTCTAATATGAGTTTCAAAGAGATGGTGGAGATGGTGGCCATTCTTCGCAAAGACGACTATGATGGCAATTATGGGCCGTACGCACGGCCAAATTTGCGCAAGGCCAAAATCATGGCAAAGGTCGTGGACACTTTGCAGGCATCATTTGGGGTCCAGCGCTCCAAGGATCAATTGCGCAAAAGATGGTCTGACCTGAAAATCAGGGAGCCGGATCAATACCGACGTATCCGGAAAGTTCTTAAAAAAAGTAAGTACTTGTCGTGTTTTTCTCTTGTGTTTATTACCTTGTATACTGCTCCATGTGCTTTTCCTTTCTATACGATTTTTGTTCATCGTTCTAAACGATCTTTGAAGAAACCTCGTTACATATCCATATCTATATATCTATCTCTCTATCTATCTCTATCTATCTCTCTATCTATCTCTCTATCTATCTCTCTATATCTATCTCTCTATATCTATCTCTCTCTCTATATCTATATCTATATAGATAACAATATAAATATATAAAAATATAAAAATATAAATATATAAAAAAATATAGAAATATATATATATATAAATATATATATATATATATATATATATATATATATATATATATATATATATATCTATATATATATATCTATAATATATCTATATATATATATCTATTATATATCTATATATATATATATATTATATATCTATATATATATATATATATATATATCTATAATATATCTATATATATATATATCTATATATATATATTATATATCTATTTTAAATTCTCTTAATTTTTTGGATTTACATTTAGTTAGATATTTAGAGATTTTGTTACAGATATAGAGAGAGATCAAAAGATTATTAACTATATTTTGAGATATTGATATCTATCTATCCGGTATGTCTTTATAATTTGAAATATTGAACTAAAATAGGAACTCTACACAAACCACTTCACTACAAATGTTGGAAAATTATTATGTCCTAAAATATCTGTGTGCTAATTAGATTACTAATTTTTTGTTTCACATAGGGGAAAAATCACTCAGCCAACCAAAAGAACACAGTCCACCCCAAGCAAAACAGGATTGGGCAATCAGTCCAAGTCCCATTGACGATGTGGAGGAAGGAGAGGTGGGCGACATGGGCACCCCACCAGGTGAGTGTCTGACACACCAGCTTACGTTAATCTATGCATGGCTGCCTTTTGTTTAATTGAATTTGTCTACTCTATTTTAGGGGATCTGCTTCATTCAAGCAACAGTGACACCCCCGAGGATGTGGAGGAATTAGGCTACATGGCCACCCCACCAGGTCAGTGTCTGAGACAACAGCTTTAGTTCTGGTAAGGTAAACTATGTATGTGTGCATATTTGTAAAGACATTTTTTGGTTTCATTCCACTTTAGGAACAACAAGAAGTGACCATTTCACCTCGGAAAGTGCCCAACGTCTAATTGGTCAAATAATGGGCTGGAATCAAGACATGGATCAAATGCGTAATAGGCTGGATCGTATGCAGCAGGAAATGAAGGACATGATTGATGTTTTGGGTCGAATCTAAATGCCCTTTTTTAAACCCCAAAACATCAATCATGTCCTTCATTTCCTGTTTTGCTGACCCCATTCTGGGCCTTCTCTTTGTTTTTTTGGCCTAACATAAATGGCTGTTTAACCTAATGTCAAAAAGGAGGGCTGTCAAAAATCCACAAAAAAATAAAAATTGATTTTCTAAAAAACAACCAAAAAAAAAAAAAAAATTGATTTTAAAAAACCCAAAAAAATAAAAAAAAGTGATTTTAAAAAACCCAAAAAAAAATAAAAAAAAGTGATTTTAAAAAACCCAAAAAAAAATAAAAAAAAGTGATTTTAAAAAACCCAAAAAAAAATAAAAAAAAGTGATTTTAAAAAACCCAAAAAAAAAAAAAAAAAAGTGATTTTAAAAAACCCAAAAAAAAATAAAAAAAAGTGATTTTAAAAAACCCAAAAAAAAATAAAAAAAAGTGATTTTAAAAAACCCAAAAAAAAATAAAAAAAAGTGATTTTAAAAAACCCAAAAAAAAATAAAAAAAAGTGATTTTAAAAAACCCAAAAAAAAATAAAAAAAAGTGATTTTAAAAAACCCAAAAAAAAATAAAAAAAAGTGATTTTAAAAAACCCAAAAAAAAATAAAAAAAGTGATTTTAAATAACCCAAAAAAAAAAAAAAAAAGTGATTTTAAATAACCCAAAAAAAAAAAAAAAATTAATTTTCAAAAACCAAAAAAAGTAAAAAAAATTGATTTGAAAACACCAAAAAAATTAAGAAAATTAATGTTAAAAAACCCCAAAAAAAACAAAAAAAATGATTTTAAAAAACAAAAAAAAAAAAAAAAAAAGAAAACTTGCTTTTAAAAAAAAACAAAACTTGATTTTCCAAAAACAAAGCCTGTTTTTGAAAATCCAAAAGCCCAAAATATTTTTTTGTGGATTAGGTAGAAATATTTCAATATAATTATATTTTGCTACATCATTAAGATACCATTATATTTTTGTCTCGGAACATTTTATACTAAATGCAGAACTGAATGCATACCAACCATTAATAAAAACATCTCCTTTTATAGGATTTTAACAAATGTGTGGTTTGTTATTTCAAGGCTCAGTATCAGTTTGGTTATAATTGTCAAAAAGTTGTTTACAGTGGCAATGGAGCTTATTTAGACATTTTGAAAATTCTAATACAGTTGGCACTACAACTGCTCGACCATAACCTAGGAGACAGCCCAAAAGAAAGGCAAGCAATAAATATAATGCCAGATTTCAGCAATATTTTTTTTATTGTAAAAAAAATTATATATCCTGGCCCATTGCAATGGCCCCCCTACCCATAAAATAATCAACATATTGCTGTCTAACCTGACGGGAACTTTGGGGGGCCAAGCCAGTACGGACAGTATCCAGGCCTGTAAGGTTGGCTTCTATTTGTCCGGCCTCAGGCCCAACTGTGCCTATATAATTGGCAGAATGCTTATTTAAAAAGTTGTGCAGAATGCAGCATGATAAAATTATAAAATTAAGTTTGTATTCCGCCAAATTAATGGCTGTTTGAAACAGGCGGAACCGGCTGGCCAGAATTCCAAACGCATTCTCAACCACTCTTCTAGCTCTGGCCAGCCGGTAATTAAAAACCCTCCTCTCCGGGGTGAGGGTTCTTTGGGGGAATGGCCTCATGAGGTGCTTGCTCAGAGCGAAGGCTTCATCGGCAATGAAGACAAAGGGGAGTCCTTCCACGTTATCCTCATCAGGTGGCAATCCCAGGCCACCACTCTGGAGACGCTGGCAGAACTCCGTCTGGGCAAATACTCCTCCATCCGACATCCGGCCATTCTTCCCCACGTCCACATATAAAAAATCATAGTGTGCCGACACCACCGCCATTAAAACAATACTGTGGAACCCCTTATAATTAAAATAATATGACCCCGAATGGGGTGGTGGCACAATGTGGACATGTTTCCCATCTATAGCCCCTCCACAATTGGGAAAGTCCCAACGGCTTGCAAAATGGGATGCCACAGTCTGCCATTCCTGTGGCGTTGAAGGAAACTGGGGAATCAAACAAGAAAACAAAAATCAATTAATTTGGAAGCTAACATTGCAAGAAAATTAGACAATTAAAAACATTATTCCCCAGCATCAGTATAACATTCAATAATTTAATTCTTCTGGAATAACTAATATGGAAAAAGGCACACTTATCAGATTGCTCACCCCCTCTGATAGAACATTGATTACATTTTAGGGGGTTGTGAAATCCCCAAAAAAAATTACTTTAACAACACGCAGGAATTTAGGGATAACAAAGGCTACAAGACTGCAGTTGTCGCACTCTGCAGGTGCAGTTGCAAACCAGCTTACAGTAAATGAGGTAATGTCAAAAGGCATTCATGTTGTAAACAGTACACAATCACATGCAAGGGCAATTAATGAAAACACTTTGAGGCTTGCATATGATTTGATGATGGAAATCAGCAGAGCTTCTGCTCATTTACTAAAGCAATGGAACAAATGCACTTGTAGAGTGCACATGCATTTTGCAAAGTGCAACATAGATTTGCTTTAGACAAATCAACACCACAGAACATTCAAGCAAATTTTAACGAGGGTGGGGGTGGGGGGGTTGTGAAATCTAGCTAATTGCTAATTAGCAGCACACTATTTGGAGTGAGTTCAGGTGGGGGGGGGGGGGTTGTGAAATCTAGCTAATTGCTAATTAACAGCACACTATTTGGAGTGAGTTCAGGTGGGGGGGGGGGGGGTTGTGAAATCTAGCTAATTGCTAATTAGCAGCACACTATTTGGAGTGAGTTCAGGTGGGGGGGGGGGGTTGTGAAATCTAGCTAATTGCTAATTCTAAGCACACTAAATACACTCCAACAAAATACATTCAAAATGAGTAGACTAGGTGGATATGTTCCCATCACTTCATGCTGGGAAGGTTATTGAAGGAAACTATACATGCATGACAAAAAATAACAGGAAAAAATCCCAGCATGTGTGAGGATAAAAAGGGGACATTCACACTATATTGCAATGATGGGAAGTAGTGTTTGAAGCAAGAAATACATTACTTTATCAAAGATTACATAAAAGAACATGTGATGCTAATAAACTAAAAATAGCTTACCTTAATATAGTCCTTCTGCAGGACCTGTATGATGGCAGAACAGGTCTCTGGGATAATGATCCCCAGAGCCTGGGGGGAGATGCCTGTCGAGAACTTAAGGTCCTGCAGGCTTCTCCCTGTGGCCAAATACCGCAAGGTAGCGACCACCCTCTGCTCCGGAGTGATGGCTTGCCTCATGCAGGTATCCTGCCTGCTGATATAGGGGGTCAGCAAAGCCACCAAACGATCAAAAACGGGGTCCGTCATCCGGAGAAAGTTCCTGAAATCCTCAGGATTATTCTCACGGATCTCACGGAGCAAAGGCATGTGACAGAACTGGTCACGCTGAAGCAACCAATTCTTGGTCCATGAACTCCTCCTCGCCCTGTTCATGGACTGGTCTTGGGCTGAAGAATAAACTACAGCACCAAGCACATACAATGCACGAGCTCTACGACGAGTACGTACAGGTAACATGGCTTCAAAACGGTCGGCTGGTCAGAACGCACTAAACAGAACGCACTGAAGAACAGCAAGGCCTGTGAAGAACGACCTGAAAATCAGGAACGAGCGGCCAATAAAACAAAGATTTCTCAATGCCAACTGACCAAACGCACTGAAAAGCAGATACAAACCTCACAAGCACAGACTGAACACCAGTTAAAACGAACTGAAAAATACGAGTCTCACAAGCGCGAATCGTCTCTCACCAAACTTCTACTAACACGAGATAAACACGAGATTAGCAGAAGGAGCCCAAAGGGTGTCGTACGGGCTATTGAACTTCCGTTTTATAGTCTCGTCGGACTTGGTGTACGTCACAGCGTACTAAACTGGCGTACTTTTGTGTGGTCGTGTGTGGGCAAGTCCGTTCGTAAGAAAGTCTGCCCCAAGTCCGCCGAAGGTACGCCGGAAGTATGTCGGGCAGGCTGTCCGACTTTTGTAGCTGCAAAGTCCGACCGTGTGTACGCGGCATTAGGCCCAATTTGGACATTTTCACTTAATGGCGTACTCACTTTTGTTGCCAGCGGTTTAGACATTAATGGCTGTGTTGAGTTATTTTGAGGGGACAGCAAATTTACAATGTTATACAAACTGTACACTCCAGAAAAGATATAATTAAATATTTACAAAAATGTGAGGTGTGTACTCACTTTTGTGAGATACTGTAAATATGTCTGCCATTCTGCTGAAGAACTCCAAGAAGAACTGGATTGACTTATTTCTTTTCGATTGACTCAATGTCAGGCAACTAACTAGATGTTTGGTAAACTTTTTTTTTTTGCTCTTACCAGTTTAGAACTCACTCGATGCAAACTTTTTCTATTATTTAACTCCTCACATTTCTCCTGGTCTTTTTTTTTTTTACTGACAGCAGCGGGTTGTTCGCTCTATTTCTTTACATAGCCTCGAGCTATTATTCATTTTTTTAATGTATTCTGAGATGTTTTTTGTTACTTGTATACACTTTACCCCATCCCTTCTATCCCTCTTCGTATGCTTTCTCATGACACATTGATGGGTATGGAACTTTTTAGGACTATGGGACAATGGTATAATTTCTATTTATATATTACTTTTTATTGTTGGCAGTGTACACTTTGGTGTTTTTTTTTTTCCAGTTTGCTACCTTCGGATCCCCATTATTATGTGGGCTTCTGATGGTAGCTCTTTGGCCTCTGGTGGACCGCCGTTCTGTTGAGCTATTAGCTCTCTTTATTATTTTACAAATATTTGTAATATCTGCTCGACGAGAGCCAATTCCTTTCCTTTTATTCTAGCCTTTCCTTTTTCCTACCCCCTATACTGAATTGTATGCGATCCTACAGTCAAAACTTAACTTTTTTTTATTATGCAACTCTTTATATTATCAATATGGCCCTCTTAAAGGGGTTGTAAAGGTATTTTTTTTTTTAACCATTTGCCAACCGCCTAACGACTATATACGTCAACACAATGACACGGGCAGGCAAAATCACGTACCTGGTACGTGATTGCCTTCCCGCGGGCGGGGGGTCCAATTGGACCCCCCCCCAGGTGCCAGCGGCGGTCGGCTTTGGTCTGGGAGTGTTTAGAGATGAGGTGGAGGCCATCCGATCGTGGCCCCCTCGCGATCGCTCCCAGACAATGACAATCATCCCCTGCCTCTGTGTAGTACACAGAGGCAGAGGATGTGATGTCATCTCTCCTCGGCTCGGCAGTTTCTGTTCCGGCGCCGAGGAGAGAAGACATGTGAGTGCACCAACACACACACACAGTAGAACATGCCAGGCACACTTTACACCCCCCCGATCGCCCCCCGATCACCCCCCAATCACCCCTCCCCCCCGTCACACTGACACCAAGCAGTTCTTTTTTTTTTTTCTGATCACTGCATGGTGTCAGTTTGTGACAGTTAGAAGTGGTAGGGCAGTTAGTGTTAGCACCCTGTAGGACTAGGATACCCCCCTAACCCCCCCTAATAAAGTTTTAACCCCTTGATCACCCCCCGTCACCAGTGTCACTAAGCGATCATTTTTCTGATCGCTGTATTAGTGTCACTGGTGATGCTAGTTAGGGACGTAAATATTTAGGTTTGCCGTCAGCGTTTTATAGCGACAGGGACCCCCATATACTACCTAATAAATGTTTTAACCCCTTGATTGCCCCCTAGTTAACCACTGATCACCGTATAACCATTACGGTTGACGCTGGTTAGTTTGTTTATTTTTTATAGTGTCAGGGCACCCGCCCTTTATTACCGAATAAAGGTTTAGCCCCCTGATTGCCCGGCTATGATATGCGTCGCCCCAGGCAGCGTCAGATTAGCGCCAGTACCGCTAACACCCACGCACGCAGCATACGCCTCCCTTAGTGGTATAGTATCTGAACGCATCAATATCAATATCAATATCGATCAGATCTATACTAGCGTCCCCAGCAGTTTAGGGTTCCCAAAAATGCAGTGTTAGCGGGATCAGCCCAGATACCTGCTAGCACCTGCGTTTTGCCCCTCTGCCTGGCCCGGCCCAGCCCACCCAAGTGCAGTATCGATCGATCACTGTCACTTACAAAATGCTAAACGCATAACTGCAGCGTTCGCAGATTTAGGCCTGATCCCTGAGATCGCTAACAGTTTTTTTGGTAGCGTTTTGGTGAACTGGCAAGCACCAGCAGCCTAGTACACGCCGGTTGTAGTCAAACCAGCACTGCAGTAACACTTGGTGACATGGCGAGTCCCATAAGTGCAGTTCAAGCTGGTGAGGTGGCAAGCACAAGTAGTGTCCCACTGCCACCAAAAAGACAAGCACAGGCCCGTCGTGCCCATAGTGCCCTTCCTGCTGCATTCGCCAATCCTAATTGGGAACCCACCGCTTCTGCAGCACCCGTACTTCCCCCATTCACATCCCCAACCAAATGCAGTGGGCTGCATGAGAGGCATTTTCTTTATGTCCTCCCGAGTACCCCTACCCAACAAACCCCCTCAAAAAAGATGTCGTGTCTGCAGCAAGCGCGGATATAGGCGTGACACCCGCTATTATTGTCCCTCCTGTCCTGACAATCCTGGTCTTTGCATTGGTGAATGTTTTGAACGCTACCATACACTAGCTGAGTATTAGCGTAGGGTACAGCATTCCAAAGACTAGGCACACTTTCACAGGGTCTCCCAAGATGCCATCGCATTTTGAGAGACCTGAACCTGGAACCGGTTACAGTTATAACAGTTACAGTTACAAAAAAAGTGTAAAAAAAAAAAAAAACACAAACAAAAATATAAAATAAAAAAAAATAGTTGTCGTTTTATTGTTCTCTCTCTCTCTATTCTCTCTATTGTTCTGCTCTTTTTTACTGTATTCTATTCTGCAATGTTTTATTGTTATTATGTTTTATCATGTTTGCTTTTCAGGTATGCAATTTTTTATACTTTACCATTTACTGTGCTTTATTGTTAACCATTTTTTTGTCTTCAGGTACGCCATTCACGACTTTGAGTGGTTATACCAGAATGATGCCTGCAGGTTTAGGTATCATCTTGGTATCATTCTTTTCAGCCAGCGGTTGGCTTTCATGTAAAAGCAATCCTAGCGGCTAATTAGTCTCTAGACTGCTTTTACAAGCAGTGGGAGGGAATGCCCCCCCCACCGTCTTCTGTGTTTTTCTCTGATTCAGCCAGCTGACCATAGAGCTGATCAGAGACCAGAGTGGCTCCAAACATCTCTATGGCCTAAGAAACCAGAAGCTACAAGCATTTTATGACTTAGATTTCACCGGATATAAACAGCACCATTGGGAAATTGGGAAAGCATTTTATCACACCGATCTTTCTCCTCTGCTTTGAGGGCAGAGGAGAAATCTGGGGTCTAATAGACCCCAATTTTTTCAAAAAAGAGTACCTGTCACTACCTATTGCTATCATAGGGGATATTTACATTCCCTGAGATAACAATAAAAATGGTTTAAAAAAAAAAATGAAAGGAACAGTTTAAAAATAAGATAAAAAAGCAAAAAAAAAAAAAAGAAAAAAAAAAAAAAAGCACCCCTGTCCCCCCTGCTCTCACGCTAAGGCGAACGCAAACGTCGGTCTGGCGTCAAATGTAAACAGCAATTGCACCATGCATGTGAGGTATCACCGCAAAGGTCAGATCGAGGGCAGTAATTTTAGCAGTAGACCTCCTCTGTAAATCTAAAATGGTAACCTGTAAAGGCTTTTAAAGGCTTTTAAAAATGTATTTAGTTTGTCGCCACTGTTTGTGCGCAATTTTAAAGCATGTCATGTTTGGTATCCATGTACTCGGCCTAAGATCATCTTTTTTATTCCATCAAACATTTGGGCAATATAGTGTGTTTTAGTGCATTAAAATTTAAAAAAGTGTGTTTTTTCCCCAAAAAATGCGCTTGAAAATTTGCTGCGCAAATACTGTATGAAAAAAAAAAATGAAACACCCACCATTTTAATCTGTAGGGCATTTGCCTTAAAAAAAAATATATAATGTGTGGGGGTTCAAAGTAATTTTCTTGCAAAAAAAAATAATTTTTTCATGGAATCAAAAAGTGTCAGAAAGGGCTTTGTCTTCAAGTGGTTAGAAGAGTGGGTGATGTGTGACATAAGCTTCTAAATGTTGTGCATAAAATGCCAGGACAGTTCAAAACCCCCCAAATGATCCCATTTTGGCAAGTAGACACCCCAAGCTATTTGCTGAAAGGCATGTCGAGTCCATGGAATATTTAATATTGTGACACAAGTTGCGGGAAAGAGACAATTTTTTTTTGTTTGCACAAAGTTGTCACTAAATGATATATTGCTCAAACATGCCATGGGAATATGTGAAATTACACCCCAAAATACATTCTGTTGCTTCTCCTGAGTATGGGGATACCACATGTGTGGGACTTTTTGGGAGCCTTGCCGCGCACGGGACCCCGAAAACCAAGCACCGCCTTCAGGCTTTCTAAGGGCGTAAATTTTTGATTTCACTCTTCACTGCCTATCACAGTTTTGGAGGCCATGGAATGCCCAGGTGGCAAACCCCCCTCCCCCCAAATGACCCCATTTTGGAAAGTAGACACCCCAAGCTATTTGCTGAGCGGTATAGTGAGTATTTTGCAGACCTCACTTTTTGTCACAAAGTTTTGAAAATTGAAAAAAGAAAAAAAAAACATTTTTTCTTGCCTTTCTTCATTTTCAAAAACAAATGAGAGCTGCAAAATACTAACCATGCCTCTCAGCAAATAGCTTGGGGTGTCTACTTTCCAAAATTGGGTCATTTGTGGGGAGGGTTTGTGCCACCTGGGCATTCCATGGCCTCCGAAACTGTGATAGGCAGTAAAGAGTGAAATCAAAAATTTACACCCTTAGAAATCCTGAAGGCGGTGATTGGTTTTCGGGGCCCCGTACGCGGCTAGGCTCCTAAAAAGTCCAACACATGTGGTATCCCCATACTCAGGAGAAGCAGCTAAATGTATTTTTTGGGGTGCAATTCCACATATGCCCATGGCCTGTGTGAGCAATATATCATTTAGTGACAACTTTGTGCAAAAAAAAAAAAAATTGTCACTTTCCCGCAACTTGTGTCAACTTGTGTCAAAATATAAAATATTCCATGGACTCAACATGCCTCAAAGAAAATAGCTTGGGGTGTCTACTTTCCAAAATGGGGTCATTTGGGGGGGTTTTATGCCATCTGGGCATTTTATGGCCTTCAAAACTGTGATAGGTAGTGAGGAGTAAAATCAAAAATTTACGTCCTTAGAAATCCTGAAGGCAGTGATTGGTTTTCGGGGCCCTGTACGCAGCTAGGCTCCCAAAAAGTACCACACATGTGGTATCCCCATACTCAGAAGAAGCAGCTAAATGTATTTTGGGGTGCAATTCCACATATACCCATGGCCTGTGTGAGCAATATATCATTTAGTGAGAAC
This sequence comes from Lithobates clamitans, assembly GCA_037952925.1. Classification (NCBI taxonomy): domain Eukaryota; kingdom Metazoa; phylum Chordata; class Amphibia; order Anura; family Ranidae; genus Lithobates; species Lithobates clamitans. Next base: position 511,916 of record JBBGZY010000350.1, on the reverse strand, counting down.
TTTTTGTAATTTTTTTTTTTGTCATTATTTAATCACTTGGGACAAAAAAAATGAATATTCAATGAGCTCAACATGCCTCTCAGCAATTTCCTTGGGGTGTCTACTTTCCAAAATGGGGTCATTTGTGGGGTTTTGTACTGCCCTGCCATTTTAGCACCTCAAGAAACGACATAGGCAGTCATAAATTAAAGGCTGTGTAAATTCCAGAAAATGTACCCTAGTTTGTAGGCGCTATAACTTTTGCGCAAACCAATAAATATACACTTATTGACATTTTTGTTACCAAAGACATGTGGCCGAATACATTTTGGCCTAAATGTATGACTAAAATTGAGTTTATTGGATTTTTTTTAGAACAAAAAGTAGAAAATATCATTTTTTTTCAAGAGTCTTTTTCTGTGTATAGCGCAAAAAATAAAAACGGCAGAGGTGATCAAATACCATCAAAAGAAAGCTCTATTTGTGGGAAGAAAAGGACGCAAATTTTGTTTTGGTACAGCATTGCATGACCACGCAATTAGCAGTTAAAGCGACGCAGTGCCAAATTGTAAAAAGTGCTCTGGTCAGGAAGGGGGTAAATCCTTCCGGGGCTGAAGTGGTTAAATAACAAACATGTTATACTTACCTCCACTGTGCAGTTCGTTTTGCACAGAGTGGCCCCGAACCTGATCTTCTGGGGTCCCTCAGCGGCTGTCTCAGCTCCTCCCCGCAAGAACTAAACACCTTCATGCGAGCTCTCTCGCATGGTGTTTAGTTCTTGCGGGCGCTCTCCCATGATACAGCCAGCGGCTATAGCCGTTGACTGTATCACTTGGCCCCGCCCCCCGGAGTGCGGCATCATTAGATGTGATTGACAGCAGTGCGAGCCAATGGCTGCGCTGCTTTCAATCCATCCACTCTAGCCAATCAACGGCCAGGCTGAGCAGCGAAGAGGAAATCGGGGGCGAGCGCAGCAGGTGAAAATGGGGGGTTGGGGGGGCCGGTATTGTTGGATGTTTTTCACCTTAGTGCATAGGATGCATTAAGGTGAAAAAACGTGAACCTTTACAACCCCTTTAAACATTTTGACCCTAAATGTCCAAGATCTTAACATACCACAAAAATGCACTAAAGCATTCCGTTCATTTGCCACAACTAAAATCCACATTTTTACATGAGACCCATTTTACTGAACAATCTAGTCTACTCCTAAGTTTTTCAGATCCTGTTATCCACAGTATATACAGCCTTGGCAAAAGGAGGAGAGAGAAGCACCAAGCCAACCCTTTAAACAGCTTAGGAGTTTATTCAATATATAAGTATAAAACAACACTAAAAACTTGCGTGAAAAATGTTGGAGCACTTTCAGAGTGCTAGAGCGGGTGGGATCTTCCATGTGCAGTGTCACAGGAGCACAGGAGGACCGCAGGGAAGTCTCTATTGAGGGATCCACGAGCGCCGTGTGTTAGCCGCAGCTGGAGCCTCAGTAAGCTTCATGGAGACATAAGCTGTGTGTCTCTGGGTGGGAGTGGTCCAGGGCTGTCAAACTGGGGAGCCGCCCCACACTGTCTGGCCAATCAGAGCACATTTCAAAGGCACGGCCTTGCCTTTTTCATCAGCTAAGCCTCTAAAAGTCACATCACATTTATATAGAGGATACAATTAACCCACTCTGAGACGCAATTAGCGGTGTCAGATGGGAAAATGAGAACTAAAATTACCTGTTAGTTTGGATAAAAGGAACATTTGATGCAACAGGTCTTAGGTGGGTAAACGCCTGAGTGTGTACCTTGCTGTAAAAAAGGTGAAAAGGGTGCATAAAATTAACTAGATGCAACAGTGATACATGTGTATACATATAAATACACATACACATGCAAACGTCGCCACTGGGGGATAATTATACCAATAGGTAGAAGGTTACAGCAATGAGTAATGAGTATGAGTATACATGAGTTGTGACTGTAATTCAAATAAAGGTTGGTTGTTATTCGATTGGGAAGATAATAACGGTTTTGGAGAATTCATAAGAGTCTATAGTGTATATTGAAAATACAAAAAAAAAATTTCCAGAAAGAGGGAAATTTGAAAAAAAAAATTAGCAGGCAGAGGATAATTTGGAAAAAGATAAAAAATACATTTTGAAGTGAAATAGAAGTTATATATATGAAAAAATGGGAATGTGGAAAAGGAACATACTAGATAATCTTAATGTAAAACATTATTCGAAATGACTTTTAGTATAATAATATCGTGACTGTAGCCATAGATGAGTGCATAAATGAGTGAGTTAATTAATCAATCAATTAGTATGTACCCATGAAAGGATATATAAAGAGAGATAAATAGATAAATAGTTGCACATGGCAAATTACACATGTGTGGGAGCAACTGCGTGTACATCTGTTGTTGCAAACCAGATACCCTGTGCACATAACAAGAAGCTTGCATGTGAAAATGCCCTGGGGGGGAGGAGAAGGGAGGGGGGGAAGGGAGGGTCCTGGGGATCATCCAAAGGGAGGGAGGAAGATTAGATGATGGTGCTGACCTCCAACTCTTCATTCAGGCCTTCAGGTGAGAGACTATTGTGTTTGAATATCCAATAAGTCTCTTAGACACAAAGTTTTTTAACCACTTCCCGCCCGGCTTATAGCAGAATGATGGCCGGGCGGTGGTTCCGTTATCCTGACTGGGCATCATATGACATCCTTCAGGATAACAGCCACCGCGCGCCCGTGGGGGCGTGCATTGCGGCGATCGGTGGTGCGGTGTGTCAGTCCGATCTTGGTAAAGAGGCTCTGGCGGAGGCTCTTTACCACATGATCAGCCATGTCCAATCACGGCTGATCACGATGTAAACAGGAGAGCTGGTGATCGGACGCGAGTAGAGGAGAGACGATCGCGGCTCTCCTGACAGGGAGGTCTGCGCTGATTGTTTATCAGCACAGCCCCCCCCTCGGATGCCCACACTGGACCACAAGGGAAGCTGCCAGTACCACCAGGGAGGCACATAACATGTGGATGGCCAGGTACATCCCCCATGGCCATCCAGAAATAAATGCCAAATCTGTGCCAATCAGTGTCCACATATGGGCACTGACTGGCACCATTGTGTAACATAATAATTAAGTGATGCCCAGCAATGCCACCCATCAGTGTCATCAGTGCCACCCATCAGTGTCCATCAGTGCCACCTATCAATGCCCATCTGTTCCCATCAGTGCCCACCTATCAGTGCCCATCAGTACCCATATGTGCCACCTATCAGTGCCACCCATAAGTACCCATCAGTGCCACCCATAAGTACCTATCAGTGCCACCTATGAGTGCCCATCAGTGCCGCCTATGAGTACCCATTGGTGCCACCTTTGAGTGCCCATCAGTGCCGCATACCAGTGCCACCTATCAGTGCCCATCAGTGCCGCCTATCGGTGCCCATCATCAGTGCCCATCAGTGCCACCTCATCGGTGCCACCTCATTGGTGCCACCTCATCGGTGCCCATCAGTGCCGCCTTATCAGTGCCCATCAGTGCAGCCATATTAGTGCCCGTCAGTGCAGCCATATTAGTGCCCATCATTGAAGACGAAAACGTATTTATTTACAAAAAATGTAACAGAAACAAAGAAAAAGTTTTTTTTTTTTTAAATTTTCGGTCTTTTTTTATTTGTTGCGCAAAAAATAAAAATCGCAGAGGTGATCAAATACCACCAAAAAAAAGCTTTATTTGTGGGAACAAAATGATAAAAAATTAGTTTGGGTACAGTGTAGCATGACCGCGCAATTGTCATTCAAATTGCGACAGCACTGAAAGCTGAAAATTGGCTTGGGCAGGAAGGTGTCTAAGTGCCTAGTATTGACGTGGTTAAATCTTTCTCCATCGGGTAGGGAATGGGAAATAGATTAAATGGCTGTGACCTTCAGTAATGCAGGGTTTCTTTCGTGGTGGGCTAGAAAGTGTCTTGGAATACTGCATTTGGGGTAGAGTACTTTCAAACTTCTCCTTTGTTACCCAAATCTGATACAAAGAGGTCTAATGGTACACCCTACACAGCACATTTTACATGGGCATGTGATGAGGTAGACCACAAAGTTATTCAAACATGTTAGGAATTCATCAATGGCAAAAGTATTGCCTTTTTGGTCAGAAAAGGTCTTTTGTCCATGGGTCACATGTACACAAGTAAGGCATTTTCTTTTGTGACACTTATACATTCCAACAAGTGAGAACATTTTGGGAATGCAGTCCAGAAGGGGTTTCTTGTTATTGCGCAATTAACTAGGGGCTATGATTTTTTTGACATTGTTAGCTCTTTTAAATACCAGTTTAGGTTTAGAGGCAATTTGTGTCTTTCGTTTCGGATCATTGCACATGTTTAACAAGGGTCTTTTTGATGGCCTAGTGTTTATTATTATATTTGGTGATGAACATGGGACCTTTGTGAGTAGGAGATGGGTCTACTTTGTGACTTTCCACGATCATATTATCCTCAGAGTGAGACTCAATTGAATATTTTTGGAGATATTTTTGAAAGGCTGAATTGATGTCTTCTTCTTGATGACTTTCCCTTAGGAACTTTTTGCAAAGGACTTGAATCTGAGCTTTGTAGTCTTCGATAGAGCTGCAGTTGCATTTTAAATGGCAAAACTGACAATATGGTAGGTTGTTAATCCATTTTTTGTGGTGGCAACTTTTCTTGTGTAGATAGGAATTCCAGGTGGTGGGTTTGAAGTGAGTCCATTGAATGTATTTTACAATCTTTGTCATGAAAAAGTTCAAGGTCTAGGAAGACAAGCTCATTAGGGTCAGTCACAGATGTGAATCGTATACCAAAGGGATTGTTATTGCAATATAGGAGAAATTTTTGAATGAGGGCTATGTCTCCTTGCCAGATGACAATGACGTCATCAATGTATCTTCCATAATAGACCACGTGACGTGAAAAGGGATTCTCAGCCCAGATGTGAAGATCCTCCCAGTATGCCATGAAAAGGTTGGCGTAGCTAGAGGCAAAGCTAGCCCCCATAGCTGTTCCTCTGATCTGCAAATAGTATTCCTGTTCAAACTCAAAATAATTGTGATGAAGAATGAACTTGATGGCTTGAAGAATAAACATTACTTATGTGGGATGTAGGGTTTCTAACTGACTGCCTCTAATCCAATATCATGTGGAATGGATGTGTAGAGCGAGGTGGTTTCCCAAGTATATAAAACCGATGCAGCACTCTATGGGACCAGCGTGAAAAAAAAAAATTGCGGATAATATGCCAAGTAAAGTTCATTTATTAAATGCACACTTAAAATATTTAAAACCAACTGTCAAACGGAAACGAGATAATATGAATAAACACAATATAAAAACTCAAACAAAGGTCTCCTTTTCTCCTTTTTTAAGGTTTATGTGGGGTCACTGGGACAATGAATGTACCTATTTGCACCTTATTTTTTGCTTAATGTACTGTTCATATCCGATATTTCTGTATAATATCACATGTTAACCTGTTTGTTTCTATAAATAAAATAAACTTTTTTGAAAAAAAAACTAAACTCATTGCCATTGTTGATGTTCTGTGAAAAAATGTATGCACGATACCACCATAGGTCCAGATGACGAGGGGTTAACATCAACAGGTCAGCTTCAAGGTGGGGAGAAAAACAAGTGCCATTGTATCGTTAACCCCTCAATCACCCCAAAAGAAATATACAGTGCATTAGTCTTGCATGCAAAGTGTTGTACTATTTCTTTTAGGGTGATTGAGGGGTTAACATTACAATGGCACTTGTTTTTCTCCCCACCCCTATCTATTCGCCTATATACCTGCCATTTGCCCTTGCTCCCATGACTTTGACAAGGCGCATGCACACGAAACATGTAAGCCACGGTCCACACGGCAACACTGAGCTTGCGTTCAACCTTCAGACTTCCCGGTCCTCCTCGCTTCCAGCCCCGACGTTCGCATCATCCAGGGCGCCTTGTCTCAGCTAGCCCGATCAGCGTGTTCGAGTTCAACCTCCAGCTGTGTGCACTACGATACACCTCCCACGGCACAGCAGGCTGGGCACTCGTGACAAGCCACCGGTCTTACTATTGTGACCCTTGCCTTCCCATCCTGGTGACTCCCCCTGAATATTGGGTCATCCATCCCAGGACTGAGACTTGAAGCTGACCTGTTGATGTTAACCCCTCATCATCTGAACCTATGGTGGTATCCTGCATAAATTTTTTCACAGTACATCAACAATGGCAATGAGTTTTTATATTGTTTTTTTTTCTTATTATCTCATTTCCATTTGACAGTTGGTTTTTAAATATTTTAGGTGTGCAATTAATAAACAAACTTTACTTGGCATATTACCTGCAAAGTTTTTTTCATGCTGGTCCCATAGAGCTCTGCATCGGTTTTATATGTTTCGATGTCCACCTTTTCCAGTGGTTGGCAGCTGCACTGGGTTTCAGCTTTTCCTCACATCCTCCAGGATATACACACCTTTACTAATGACTGACAGTTCTAGCGCTTAAGGACTCTTTTGGTTTTGCTCGGTGTCCCAAGTATATTGAAAGAAGGTGTCAAGTATGTGGCTTGAATCCCGTATATAAGCTGGAAGCCGTTGAACAATAGGTTGGAGGAAAAAATCTACATAGTCAGATAGGTGGTTGGTGAGGCTGTCTATAGCTGCTATGATGGATCTCCCAGGGGGATAGAGTGGGTCCTTATGGACTTTTAGGTAAGTAGTAAAAATATGGGGTGGCAAAGAAGTTGGGACATAGAAATGATCTTTCACTGGGATTCAGAACCCCATCATCATGGGCTGTGCCTACTGTGAGTTGAAGTTCTCTTCTGAAAGCTTGGATGGGGTTTTTTCTCAACTTGGTATATGTCTCCAGATCAGATAATAGTGTGTCTACTTCTGTTATATAATCCTCCTTGTTTAGGATAACTATTCCACCTCCTTTGTCGGCTTGTCGGATGGCGATGTTAGGGTTGGCTTGTAATTTGCAGAGTGCTTGCTGTTCCTGTTTTGTCAAGTTGTTATGTTTATTCTTTTGGGCAAAAATAATTTTTAGTTCATTGTAGACCAAGGAGTAGAAGGTTTCCACGTATGGTCCTTTATCCTGATAAGGATAGAACTTGGATACAGGTCTGAAACCTGTCTCAATCATTTTCCTGGGGTCCTCTAGGTCTGGGTATTCCACATTGGATAGATCTCCTTGATCCTGTTCTGTCCATAGCTCTTGTAGGATGTCCAGAGCAATAGCATCTTGGGATTATAAGGGCTCCATGAGTTCTGGAGGATCTCTTTCTTCTTTAGGGATAAGAATGGATTTTCGTTGGTTGTTGCTCCCCTGATTGTAATAGAACCTGATGATGGAGAGTGAGCGTATGAACCTGTTCAGGTCCTTAAAAAAGTTTAATAAGTTGGGGGGACTGATGGAGCAAAATTGAATCCTTTGTTTAATAAGGAGAGTTCAGATTCTAATAAAGAACTCGAAGACAGGTTGAAGCTTTTCACAGTTGATCGGAGAGGGGGGAGGTGTTGTGTCTGATTATTTTTGTTGCCTCCTCTGCAACTTCGTCTGGTTTTTAAAGCCGTCTCTTTATTGCTAGTGAGAGGGGGGTGCTCCCTAAAAAACCTTTCTTAGATGTTTGGTCTTTTGGTCGGGCTCCTTTCATGATGTAGTTGTTCATATCATCTGATCCTTTGGGAGAGGTATGGTTCTTAGTGGATTCATGATGAGCCTTCTGTTGGTTTTGCTGGGATAAGTGGGTTTTTGATCGTCTTGGGGTATGTTGCTGGTGGTTGGTAGTCGATCGTCTTGATTGATATCATCATAAAGTATGTATTTTTGCATATGACATCTTACTCTTCATGTCATCTCCCCATATCACAGCACCTAATCTCTTCTCTGTCTTAAACCGTTTTGCACATATTTCGGGCTTAACAGTTAACTATCAAAAATCTACTACACTCAACATTTCCTTGCCTCCTTCAGACCTTTAGCTTGCTAAAGATTCACTTCCCTTCTCTTGGACACCTCATAGACTTCCAATCCTAGGAATACAACTCACTCCTAAGATAACTGACTTATACTCAGCTAACTTCCCTCCATTACTAAAACAGGTTACTGAATTATTATCACAATGGTCCTCTATCCCTCTATCCTTGGCAAAATAATTGTAATTAAGATGGCTATATTGCCCACATTTTTATATATTTTTAGAGTCTTGCCCATCCCGGTTCGATCTAATTTTTTACAGCTTATACAGCGCAGAATTATTTTCTTTATCTGGGATAAAACGAAACCTCGAACCTTAAAATCCACTCTCGGTCTCCCACAATGCTGCAGAGGTTTAGGTCTCCCAAATATTTCTGCTTACAGTCATGCTGCACACCTTGCACATTTACCAAAATACCATGCAATCAAAGAAATTCCTTTATGGGTAACAATTGAGTCTATTGACTGTGACCCTTTTTCAGTATCTAACATGTTATGGTTAAGACCAACTGATCGTACTTCTATACGCAATCCTATCAAAAAACATCCTTTGTCCATCTGGGACAGATTTAAAACTTCTCTTGGCCTTCAATGTCCTCATTTACAGCTCCTTTCTTTTATTAAAAATCCCGCTTTTTACTCTGCCTGGTTTGCTCCTAATTCTTTCAAAGCATGGAATACAGCTAATGTATCCGTTTATATAATTTGGTATTTGCCTCCTCCATACATTCTTTTCCTGCTATGTGTAATAAATTTGGACTTCCTCAATCAGAACTGTTTTATTTGCAAATCAAAAAATTTTTCCAACCTTATTTCAAATCCCAACTATCCCAGATGTCGCGTTTTGAACGCATATGTATTTCTGACCCTCTTGCTAGAGGACTTCTTTCCTTTCTCTATAACCAAATTTTAGCTAGTACTAACACTTGTCTCCCTTCATATGTCTCCAAATGGGAACTAGACCTTAATCACTCATTTAATGCTACTGAATTGTCTAGCATATGGTCCGACACTAAGTCTGCTTCTTCTAAAGTTGTTGCTGTGAAAATGAACTTTAAGGTGCTAACCCGTTGGTATTTGGTTTCCGCTAGAACATCGAAATATGCTTCTGATTACCCTGGAGCTTGTTTTCGCTGCTGTTCAGAATCTGGCACTCAACTTCATATTTGGTGGGATTGCTCAATTGCCCAAAAATTCTGGAAGGCAGTTTTTGACTTAGCCTCCAAAATCTTTGATACTCCTATACAGCCCAATCCTGCTACAGCCCTTTTAAACCTGAAACCTGATGGGATCACGCAGAATCAATTTCGCCTTCTTTTACAGCTCCTAACAGCTGCAAAACAAACCATTGCTAAGGCATGGAAAACTAAATATTTAATTATAGCTGAAACCATACACAGAACTAATAAAGCTCTTATTCATGCTAAAATGGAAGCAATCTAAAGAGATCGAATTAGTCAATTTGAGAAACTCTGGCTTCCTTTGGTTAAGCATTGTTTACCTCCAGACTTTGATGACACACTATTATTGGCATGGTAGTTTTACTGTATTTGCCTTCACTACAATTTCTATTCATTTCGGATCACATCACCACTTATAATCCCCCCCCCGCCCCGATTCCCTTCCCCCCTTTTTTCTATCCTCTTCTCCCTATCTACTTCTATTTTTTGTTATCTATCCTTCTTTTAATATTGTGTGGTACTTATATACACATTATCTCCTCTATTTTTAATATATACCTATTAGCTTGATCCTCTTATTACTACTCTTGCAAAATGAACCAATAGTCACTAGCTTACTTTTTTCCTTTTGATGGAATTTTCTAATGCTTTCGATGGAATACTTTATTGGTTTATTCATTGCTCTACTCGTTACATTTTTACATTGTTATGTACTCATCCTGTTCATAAATCGATATGTTTAGCTTTATTGCTATTATTGTACCACCATCCTTGTATGTAATTTGTCAATCTTTGTTATAGTTAAAAAAATAATAAACAAATTTGATGAGAAAAAATCTTTCTTACTAATATTCTGGAGTTGGCCTTAAAGGCTTAAGCAGGGGCGTAACTAGAACCTTCAGGGCCCCAGTGCAAGAAACCCTAATGGGCCCCCCATTCCATCCGACCCCCGGGCTTCCAATTTTAGGAGGGTGTCCATGGATATCCTCCCAGAACTCTGCCTCCTGTATGCCCCCTGGGATGTGCATCCAGCAAAATCACGGCGGCCCTCTACCATGTGATTAGCTGATCTCATTAAACAGACTTTCTTGGTATTGGCAGCCCTTTCCCCCCACACTGTGTCTGTGTAAGGAAAGATCAGACGTTAGCTGCCAAGAATTTCAGTATATTGTTTACACTGATATTCAGGGCCACATCTCAGTGCTCATCAATGACACCTATTAGTGTCCATCAATGCTGTCTATCAGTGCTGCCAATCAGTGCTGCATTTCAGTGCCAGCTATCATTGCTCATCACTGCTACCTATCAGTAGCACCTCTCAGTGCCCATTAATGCTGCCTATCAGTTTCCATCAGTGCTGCCTATCAGTGCTCATCAATACCACCTATCAGTGCTACATTTCAGTGCCACCTATCAGTCCCCATCAATGCTGCCTATCAGTGTCCATCAATGCTGCTTATCAGCGTCCATCAGTGCCACCTATCAGTGCTGCTTATCAGTGCTCAATGCCCATAAGTGCCCCCTATCAGTGCCCATCAAAGCCACCTATCAGTGCCCATCATTGTTACCTATCCACGCTCATGAATGCCACCTATCAGTGCTCATCAATGCCCATCAGTGCTGCACCGCCTATCAGAGCCACAGACCATTGCTCATCAATGCCACCTATCAGTGCTGCATATCAATGCTGCCTATCAGTGCACCTACCAGTGCCTATCAGTGACACCTACCAGTGCCACCTATCAGTGCCCATCAGTGCCTACTATCAGTGCCCAACAATGCCGCCTATCAGTGCCCATCATTGCCGCCTATCAGTGCCCATAAATGCCACCTATCAGCACTGCCTATCAGTGCCACCTATCAGTGCCCATCAATTCCTCCTATCAGCACTGCCTATCAGTGCTCATGAATGCTGGATGCCTCCTCAGCATGGCTCTGAGAGGAGAGGGTATCTTTCATACAGCCAAACGATAGTTCTCCCTGGTCCTCCCTCCAACCCCCCTCCTTCCCTCCTTCTTCTCTTGCACAGGATTACACAACTGATCTGCTCCTTCTCCCCCCCACTGCTCTCCTGTATGTGTACCGTGGGAGGTGTAGTGAGCTCATTAGCTTCACACTTGACTTCCCGCAGAGCACATACAGGAGAGGGGGGAGAAGGAGCAGATTGGCTGTGTCCTGAGAGGAGAGAGGGAGGGAAGACAGAGGGGAAGCAGGGAGAACTATCGCCTGGCTGTATGAGAGATCCGCTCTCCTCTCAGTGCCGCGGGACTAGGAACCCCGCTGGGGCCCCCGACAGTGGTGGAATGCCAGGGCCCAGTCGCAAGTGCGACTGCTGTGACCCTGGTTGTTCTGCCACTGGGCTTAAGAATTTTTACCTTAATGCATTCTTATCATTAAGGTAAAAACCCTTTCATGCTGCGTGATCTCCCCAGCCCTGAGCCTGGATCTTGATCCAGGGCTGTGTCTGAAAGAAGCAGCTCTATGCAGAACAGTCATTGGCTCCCACTGTTGTCAATCACATTTTGTGTGGAGTGAGAGGGGAATGGGGCCAAGCGCAATGTCTGTGTATAGACACAGGTAGTGTGGCTTGGGATCGAGCCCGCAGGTGTGCCACATAAGGAAGTGACTTCCTATGGTGACAAACTGAAAAGAGGAGGAGCCAGGAGTGTTGGCAGGGGACACAAGAAGAGGCGGATCGGGGCAGGTAAGTATATCATTTTTGGTATTAAAAAAAGGCTTACAGTTACTTTAAAGGTTTTAGAAAGAGACTGAAAAATGTTGTACCGTTGTTTTCTCTGTACTGTTATTTTAATCAACAGCCCTGAGAAAGCAGTTTCATCCAGAGAGTGAAGCTTTGCAAGTCATTTCCAAAGCTACTACTAACAGTTGGCTTAAAGTACACAACGAACACCAAATTTCAGAGTTAAGTTCACTTGGTTATTTAATCTATAGTTAGGAAATCACATATATCTTCCCAACAAATTTCTGTTTTGGACTAGCAAGCAATAAACAAACCATACTCTGTGCACTATTACATTTCGGCATCTGTTTTTGTGCTTTGGCAGTCGTATAAAGGGGTGAAGTCTGCTGTATATGATCTGAAATTGGTGGGTCAGTGGAAGACAAACCTCTTGCAGATACTTAGTGGATCGTTTGAGGAGTAGGAGAAACCGTGGATTTGATCAACTATAAATCTGTTCAATGTGTATATCCCATGCACTGACAGTAAGAGTCAGTTTTTTCGGGTGTTGGGGACGGCTCTCCCCTCAGCATAAAGAATACCCCTGATGGACTTTATTTTACTTATATCAAACTTCATATTCTTTGATTAACTCTTTGAAAAATTTTATAACAGAAACTAAGAAAAATTTTTTTTTTTTTAATTTCTGTATTTTTTTTGTTTATATAGCAAAAAAAAAAAAAAGGTGAATAAATACTACCAAAAGAAAGCACTATTTGTGTGAAAAAAAAAATAATATAAATACTGTAGCAAAAATGTCCTGCTCATGAAGGGGGTAAAATGTTCTGGAGGTCCACTGGTTAACCATTTCAATACCGAGCTATAGTCATATGACGTCCTCGGCTTCTCGCCGCTCCTGCAGGCCCCCAGGGGCCTGCAGCTCGGCGACCGGGGATGAGGTGTGTCCCTCAGACACAGCCCATCCCAGATGCGTGTAAAGAGCCAATAAAGAATGGCTCTTTACCACGTGACCAACTATGTCCAATCACAGCCGGTCACATGTACTGTCCACAAGCACGGCGCTCGTGCACGCCCCTAGGCCGCACGCAGAATGGCGATCGGGGATGAGGCTTGTCACCCTGACACAGCCGAACCCCGATTGCAGAAAAGAGCCAATGAAATTGGCTCTTTACCACGTGATCAGCTGTGTCCAATCACAGCCGGTCACAGAATGTCAACAAACGGTGGTAACGAGATGTTACCGGGTTCTCCTCCGCACACACTGATCGTGTGTGAGAAGGAGATTGCGGTAACATCTTGTTACCGCTTACAGTGCACACGAACACACGCTGATTGCCCCCCCCAATAAAGAGGACCTGTCACCAGCCATCAAAGTACCTGTCACAGTCCATCAAAGTACCTGTCATGACCCATCAATGTACCTCTTATCACCCATCAAAGTACCTGTCACCAGCCATCAAAGTACCTGAGTACCTGTCACAGTCCATCTGAGTACCTGAGTACCCGGGTACCTGTCACAGTCCATCAGAGTACCCGAGTACCTGAGTACCTGAGTACCTGTCACAGTCCACCTGAGTACCCAAGCACCTGAGTACTTGTCACAGTCCATCTGAGTACCCGAGTACCTGTCACAGCCCATCTGAGTACCCGAGTACCTGAGTACCTGTCACAGTCCATCTGAGTACCTGTCACAGCCCATCTGAGTACCCGAGTACCTGTCACAGTCAATCTGAGTATCCGAGTACCTGTCACAGTTCACCTGAGTACCTGAGTACCTGTCACAGTCCATCTGAGTACCTGTCACAGTTCATCTGAGTACCCGAGTACCTGAGTACCTGTCACAGTCCATCTGAGTACCTGAGTACCTGTCACAGTTCATCTGAGTACTTGTCACAGTTCATTTGAGTACCCGAGTACCTGAGTACCTGTCACAGTCCATCTGAGTACCTGAGTATCTGTCACAGTTCATCTGAGTACCTGAGTACCTGTCACAGTTCATCTGAGTACCCGAGTACCTGTCACAGTTCATCTGAGTACATGAGTACCTGAGTACCTGTCACAGCCCATCCGAGTACCTGTTACAGTTCATCTGAGTACCTTTTACAGCCCATCTGAGTACCTGTTACCACCCATCTGTACCTATCTGTAGCCCATCAGAGTACCCGAGTACCTGTCACCAGGCCATCAGAGTACCCGAGTACCTGTCACCAGCCCATCAGAGTACCCGAGTACCTATCTGCAGCCCATCAGAGTACCTGAGTACTTATCTGCAGCCCATGCCTCATAGAATATATGTTGGGGTGTCATTTTTGCTACATACATGCTATGTGTTAGAAATAGAAAATATAGCAAATTATAATATAATATAATATATATTTATAATATATTTTTACACTTATAATATATATTATAGGTGTAAATATATATATATATATATATATATATATATATATATATATATATATATATATATATATATGTATAAAATATAATATATATTTATAATATAAATATTTATATTACTGTGAGTGCACCAATATAACATGTCATATTTTTGTGTCTTTTGTCTAGCAAAAGAGATAGGAGAGAACACTTATGTGCTATCTCTCTTTCTGTTCCCCTTTTTTCTTGGCATTAATATGCATTTTTAATATTCTTTTTTTACCCATGTCATGACCGGGTGTCCCCCTATTTCTATGATGTTAATTCCACGATTTCCCCTTCCGTTTCTATAGTACGTACACACGCCGTGTGGGCATCACTGCCCATGTGCAACAGCGCAGATACGTGAGCCCATGACGTTCGACGTATAAGGTGGAACGCACATCAGCTGGGGACGTGAACCGCACTCGGCTGTGTCTGATCCTGGACCACCCCCCTTCCGCTGACGTACACGCCCATTTGTCTGTTCTGGCAAGTGGTGTTGTCATGTACGCTTCCGTGTGCTTGCGCTGATAGTGACGAGTGGGTGCGGCTGTCGGGGTTGGGCCGGCCCCCTCGTCATTGTGCACTATTCCTTCTCCAATAGCAGAGATGGAGCTTGAAACGCACCTCCATATTGGCTATCACACGCTGTGGAACGCACGCTGAGACGCCATTTTGGAGATACCGGAAGTACTCTAGGTAATAGGTTGCAAAACACTCGTGGACTTGATTTTCATGATGGGGGTCATATTGCCTATATATTTGTGGAGTGCAGCAGTGGAGGGACACCCCAGATGAATTCCTTGGAGAAGAAACACGTCAGGAAGGTCCCCACTGCTGCCTATTGATTTTGTACAAGCGCTTTTTTATCCACTATCATGTGAGTGTTCTTAACTTCAATAAATTTTAATTTGAATTTACGGAATTACACTATGTGGTCCCTCTTTGCTTTCTCCTTTGCCACTTTTGCATCTATGGATTTCTGAGAGGTTACGTCCCACGCATCCTCATTGGGTTGTGAACAGGGTATCTCCGGTCTACAGCAATCAACATTACCAGAATCCATCCACCGTAATACAAGCTTGTTTGACACGCAGAGCATATGCCCTGGCGTGTTCAAACATTCTGCTAAGCCTCTTCTACTCACGGTGGTGGTTTGATCACAGTCACTCATTTCATCTACGGATAGACACATTTTCACAGATTGGAACCTTTTGCTGTTGAACTCCACAACTTTAAATTTATAGACTTGAATTATATACATACCAAAGTTTTTGTTGCAGCATTTCTAGTGTTGACATCATTATCACTACTTCCTATGTGTAGCATTTATAGATTGACACTACTCTTTGTGTTTTATTCATCTTGTCACCTTGTATAAAAATTTTACATTTTTTTTATTCACTGTTTGAAGTTTTTCAGATGTTATTTGGGCTTATAGCCCATCTCTTTATAGCGCTACACTTTTATTTGTATATGTGTTAGAAATATCTTATAAATTGACAACTTTGTGTAAAAAAAAAAAAGATTTTCATTTGTTTTCCACGTTTTCTGAAGACTTGTGTAAAAAAAATGAACCATTCAAAAGACTCATAATGCTTTATAGAATATACGTTGGGGTATTTGTTTTCCAAAATGGGGTCATTTTGTGGGTAACTCCATTGTCCTGGTGCTCCAGGGCCTTCAAAAGGGTAATAGGTCGTTAGGAAATTAGAGGTGTAATTTATGCTCCTAGAACGCCTGATGATGCTCCCTGCATGTTGGGCCTTTGTATGTGGCCAGGCTGTGTAAAAGTCACAGACATGTGGTATCACCATACTCAGGAGGAATAGCAGAATGTATTTTGGGGTGTCATTTTTGCTATATACATGCTTTGAGTTAGAAATATCTTATAAACTGACCACTTTGTGTAAAAAAATACGTTTTAATTTTCTTTCCACGTTTTCAGAAGACTTGTGGAAAAAAAATGAACCATTCAAAAGACTCATTGTGCCTCAAAGAATAGACGTTGGGGTGTTTGCTTTCCAAAATTGGGTCATTTTTTGGGTAATTGCACTGTCCTGGTGATCCAAGGCCTTCACAAATGTAATAGGTAATTAGGAAATTAGAGGTGTAATTTATGCTCCTAGAACCCCTGATGGTGCTCCCTGCATGTTGGACCTCTCTGTGTGGCCAGGCTGTGTAAAAGTCCCACAAATGTGGTATTGCCATACTCGGGAGGAGTAGCAGAATGTATTTTGGGGTTTAATTGAAAGTATTCATATGCCGTGTATGAGAAATAACTTGTTATTATGACAATTTTGTGAAAAAAAAATCTTAATTTTCCCAAGAATTGTGGGAAAAAATTAAAACTTCAAAAAACTCACCATGCCTCTTACTAAATACCTTTGAATGTCTACTTTATAAAAAGGGGTCATTTGGGGGGTATTTGTACTTTTCTGACATTTTAGAGCCTCAAGAAATGAGATAGGCCATCAGTGCATCAGGTGTGATCAATTTTCAATGATTTGCACCATAGCTTGTAGACTCTATAACTTTCACAGAAACCAAATAATATCTACTAATTTGGGTTATTTTTACCAAAGAGATATAGCAGTATAAATTGTGGCCCAAATTTATGAACAAAAATTACTTATTTGCAAAATTTTATCATAGAAACTAAAAAAAGTGTTTTTTTTCAAAATTTTCACTCTTTTTTTACTTATGTTGCAAAAAAAAAAAAACCCAGTGGTGATTAAATACCACCAAAAGAAAGCTCTATTTGTATGAAAAAAAATGATAAAAAGTTTATTTGGGTACAGTGTTACATAACTGAGTAATTGTCATTCAAATTGTGAGAGCGTTAAAAGCTAAAAATTGGTCTGGGAAGGAAGAGTGTATAAATGCCTTGTATTGAAGTTGTTAAAGTGCACATTGCTTCAACTTATTTACTAAATTAGGCGAACATTTGCTTTGGCAAGTGAACAGTCAATACTTTTTCAGTAAATCAATCCCATTTGATCAAGGAGGTGCAGTATGTGCAGATGCCTTCCCCATTCTTGCTTGCAGTTACAGTACAGTACAAAAGTAGATAGCTCAAATGTCAAAAACGTAATGTTTACCGTGATTTGGGACTGTGATGACAGCTTTGAAAGAAGAAGGGATGAAAGGGCTAAGGTAAGTGGATACACATATATGAAAAGTTGCTTGGTATGCTTAGATATATTACATGTTTTTTTTAAAGTGTGGTTAACTTTTAGGGCTTGTTCACACCATGTCCAGTGACCTGCTATTTTCTGTACTGGATAAACTCAGGTCACCAAGAGGGCACATAAAACACAATGGGCTTAAGCATTTTTTACCTTAATGCATCCCCCCATGCATTAAGGTAATGATGAAGTGGTTTAAAAATATGAAAATAAAAACTAATTGATAGTGGAAAACAGAAAATTTTAATGTAAAAAATATGAAAAGTGAAAGTAAAATTGAACCTAATTATGTGTATTAATATGTGTTTGTTACTGCACTGGGGAATAAGATGTGTGTTACTGTACCAGATGATTTTCTATACTGTACTTCAAACCATGATATTGGATAAAACTTTTTATACATCTACTAAGAACTTCCTTTCATTATGTGCATTGCTGTTTTAAAGCCCCATGGGGAAAATTATTTTTCTTTAATTAAATTTCCGGGGTGCGCAGCCTTTCTTATCTCTTTTATGTGTGTCTTCCTTTTTTCATATTTCAATTTTGGGTGGTTAAACACCCCTCCCCACCTTGACACATTAGAGATAAGACATGGGCTGTGTGTTTCCTTCTCTTCACGTATCCTGCACACTGTTAATCAATTGTTCCCACTCGGTTAACTTTTAACAATCCCATGCATGAGGGGGAATCTAACTTAGACCCCCACACTGCATGATATTCAATTGCCTTACATGGCAATTGCTGACAAACTTTATTTATATTCTACCTATTTTCATACTGACATTCGATGCAGGAACGTGAGGACCTGGAACCAACACACAGCCCATGTAAAAAATTCAAAAAATGTTAAAAATGCAAAATAAACTAAAAACATACCAGACCATCAACATTTGCTGTGTGCTATGTTGGTGATCCCATGAAGTCAGTCATTCATGTCCTACTGACACCATCCCCAATATTTTTGTTTTTGTTTTGAGGGCTATTTTTTGGACTGGCGGGTGTTGGTGGTGCCTCCTCTCCCTTCTTGGGGTGAGTCTGACCCCTCGCGGCTTCCCGGCAGGAAAAGGGGGGGGGCATGCGAATTCCTTTGCGTGCCCCCTTTTTTGCTCACCGCTGCAGTTAAGGTGAGCTCTATCCTGCCGGCGGCGTCCCGTGTTCATCTCCGGACGTTTGACGGAGTGCGCATGCCTGTAAGGGCCCGGCTTGCGCACAATGTCATGACGTCACGCGCATTGCGGCGGAGATGACGACAGTGGTCGGGGCCTGTAGGCCTTCCGGGACGCCGAGGGAGCCACACAGGAGCCGCTCCATCAGCGGTTCCAGTGCCAATCCCTCCGGGTTTTTTTTTTTTTTTTTTTTTTTTTTTTTTTTTTTTCTTGGAGGCGGTGTGGGTGGGGGGTTTGCACCTGCACATGATTATCCCATTTGCCTGAATTTGGATATAAAGGGAGACTGGAGGCCTGATAATCAGACATGATCTCCTACAGGCCAGGATGAATGCTACTGCTGCCAGGTTCTTTCTACACTAGAGCCCT
Source organism: Lithobates clamitans (assembly GCA_037952925.1). Taxonomy (NCBI): domain Eukaryota; kingdom Metazoa; phylum Chordata; class Amphibia; order Anura; family Ranidae; genus Lithobates; species Lithobates clamitans. The sequence goes on along the minus strand of JBBGZY010000350.1, from coordinate 492,912 downwards.
TATTTTTGCATGATCGCCACCAAGCTTATCACATTGAACCTATCAACAAGTCCAACATTATCTCCAACCTACACGATTTATACAACTGATAAGGTAAACTTTTTGCTATTTCACTTTTATTCCACACAGCACTCTCCTACATACACACACCATCCTACATACACACTTTCACATTTTGATTTGCTTTTCACTTTTTTAGCTCACTTTTCATTTTTGTTTTCACACAGTAGGCACCAAGCAAGCACCATGTCATGTTACCACACCATGCACCACCTCATTCACACCATTCTTCACCACACAATGCACTCCTCTCCATTCAGGCCATCGTTGTTGCTGCGTTTTTTGTTTTTTGTTTTTCCACACACACATCTTTTTCCCTCTTTTTCACCCATTCTATCCTTCTTATTAACCTATCCATCACAATAGTATAATACACCTACCATACCACTGCATTGTTGGATCACACGATCATTAAATCTTATCGATTACATTTATGGAATGGTATTAACATTTCAATATATTTACATAGTAAAAATCCTATCCAACACCAGTCTCCACATAGACAAATTGGAAACACTCAGTACATTACCAAGTTAATTATCAAACTTCCTCTAACTAATACATGGCTATTCTTGGGTTTCTGTTGCAGGTGTGGGCTCCTCCCCCTCATCTCCCCTTCCCCTTCCCCCCCCCCCTCCCGGGGGGCGCGCTAAGTGTGGCTCCTTGTAAGCCCCCTGAGGCTGGCTCTCCTGGGAGAGTGAGGGTGGCCCCCCGAGCCCTCCAGTGTTTCCATTGGCCCTCAGCACATATCCTGGACTAGAGAACACCCATTCCACCATTTAGCGGTAAAGACTCATTATCTTGGTTTAATCCAAGTGATGCACAATAATATATATTTATCTATTTGAATTTAATTTATGTAATTCTTTTTTAGATCCAACTGTCCCCCTGAAGAGACCATATACAGGTCGAAACGCGTCGGGGCTTGCTATTTATGTAACATGCAACCTAATTATGTGTATTAATATGTGTTTGTTACTGCACTGGGGAATAAGATGTGTGTTACTGTACCAGATGATTTTCTATACTGTACTTCAAACCATGATATTGGATAAAACTTTTTATACATCTACTAAGAACTTCCTTTCATTATGTGCATTGCTGTTTTAAAGCCCCATGGGGAAAATTATTTTTCTTTAATTAAATTTCCGGGGTGCGCAGCCTTTCTTATCTCTTTTATGTGTGTCTTCCTTTTTTCATATTTCAATTTTGGGTGGTTAAACACCCCTCCCCACCTTGACACATTAGAGATAAGACATGGGCTGTGTGTTTCCTTCTCTTCACGTATCCTGCACACTGTTAATCAATTGTTCCCACTCGGTTAACTTTTAACAATCCCATGCATGAGGGGGAATCTAACTTAGACCCCCACACTGCATGATATTCAATTGCCTTACATGGCAATTGCTGACAAACTTTATTTATATTCTACCTATTTTCATACTGACATTCGATGCAGGAACGTGAGGACCTGGAACCAACACACAGCCCATGTAAAAAATTCAAAAAATGTTAAAAATGCAAAATAAACTAAAAACATACCAGACCATCAACATTTGCTGTGTGCTATGTTGGTGATCCCATGAAGTCAGTCATTCATGTCCTACTGACACCATCCCCAATATTTTTGTTTTTGTTTTGAGGGCTATTTTTTGGACTGGCGGGTGTTGGTGGTGCCTCCTCTCCCTTCTTGGGGTGAGTCTGACCCCTCGCGGCTTCCCGGCAGGAAAAGGGGGGGGGGCATGCGAATTCCTTTGCGTGCCCCCTTTTTTGCTCACCGCTGCAGTTAAGGTGAGCTCTATCCTGCCGGCGGCGTCCCGTGTTCATCTCCGGACGTTTGACGGAGTGCGCATGCCTGTAAGGGCCCGGCTTGCGCACAATGTCATGACGTCACGCGCATTGCGGCGGAGATGACGACAGTGGTCGGGGCCTGTAGGCCTTCCGGGACGCCGAGGGAGCCACACAGGAGCCGCTCCATCAGCGGTTCCAGTGCCAATCCCTCCGGGTTTTTTTTTTTTTTTTTTTTTTTTTTTTTTTTTTCTTGGAGGCGGTGTGGGTGGGGGGTTTGCACCTGCACATGATTATCCCATTTGCCTGAATTTGGATATAAAGGGAGACTGGAGGCCTGATAATCAGACATGATCTCCTACAGGCCAGGATGAATGCTACTGCTGCCAGGTTCTTTCTACACTAGAGCCCTTATTTTTGCATGATCGCCACCAAGCTTATCACATTGAACCTATCAACAAGTCCAACATTATCTCCAACCTACACGATTTATACAACTGATAAGGTAAACTTTTTGCTATTTCACTTTTATTCCACACAGCACTCTCCTACATACACACACCATCCTACATACACACTTTCACATTTTGATTTGCTTTTCACTTTTTTAGCTCACTTTTCATTTTTGTTTTCACACAGTAGGCACCAAGCAAGCACCATGTCATGTTACCACACCATGCACCACCTCATTCACACCATTCTTCACCACACAATGCACTCCTCTCCATTCAGGCCATCGTTGTTGCTGCGTTTTTTGTTTTTTGTTTTTCCACACACACATCTTTTTCCCTCTTTTTCACCCATTCTATCCTTCTTATTAACCTATCCATCACAATAGTATAATACACCTACCATACCACTGCATTGTTGGATCACACGATCATTAAATCTTATCGATTACATTTATGGAATGGTATTAACATTTCAATATATTTACATAGTAAAAATCCTATCCAACACCAGTCTCCACATAGACAAATTGGAAACACTCAGTACATTACCAAGTTAATTATCAAACTTCCTCTAACTAATACATGGCTATTCTTGGGTTTCTGTTGCAGGTGTGGGCTCCTCCCCCTCATCTCCCCTTCCCCTTCCCCCCCCCCCTCCCGGGGGGCGCGCTAAGTGTGGCTCCTTGTAAGCCCCCTGAGGCTGGCTCTCCTGGGAGAGTGAGGGTGGCCCCCCGAGCCCTCCAGTGTTTCCATTGGCCCTCAGCACATATCCTGGACTAGAGAACACCCATTCCACCATTTAGCGGTAAAGACTCATTATCTTGGTTTAATCCAAGTGATGCACAATAATATATATTTATCTATTTGAATTTAATTTATGTAATTCTTTTTTAGATCCAACTGTCCCCCTGAAGAGACCATATACAGGTCGAAACGCGTCGGGGCTTGCTATTTATGTAACATGCAACCTAATTATGTGTATTAATATGTGTTTGTTACTGCACTGGGGAATAAGATGTGTGTTACTGTACCAGATGATTTTCTATACTGTACTTCAAACCATGATATTGGATAAAACTTTTTATACATCTACTAAGAACTTCCTTTCATTATGTGCATTGCTGTTTTAAAGCCCCATGGGGAAAATTATTTTTCTTTAATTAAATTTCCGGGGTGCGCAGCCTTTCTTATCTCTTTTATGTGTGTCTTCCTTTTTTCATAGTAAAATTGAGATTGAAGATGGTGGGGGTAGGGGGAAAGGGGGAGAAGGGGAGGGGTAAGGGGGAGACAGAGGAAGGGAGGAAAAAGGGGGAGGAAAGGAAAAGGAGAGGAAAGAAGAAAAAAGAGAAAGAAGGAAACAAGGGGGAACAAAGCGGGAAGAAAGAAAGAGTGGAAGAAAGGGGGGGTGGGGAAGGGGGAGTGGAATAAAGGGGAGGGTTTTTTTTTCTTTCTTCTGTGGTTTCAGACTAACAATTAAGGGGAGTGGTTAATTGCTCACAGGTGCTTGCGGCCTATATAACTCTGTGTAGGACTCATAAGTGAGCCTGCTCATTGTGAGGCTGTTGGAACTCTGTGTAAGTGGAACTGGTCTAAGTGGTGTGTTAAAAACAAGAAGGAGAGTGAACAAGACTTACTTTTTGTTTGCTGGGTTGCATTTTTGAGGATTTTACTTTTAGCTTTTCAATCACCTTTTTCTGTCACTTTTTAAATAGCTTTTTTTTTTTTTTCTTCTGTGGTTTCAGACTAACAATTAAGGGGAGTGGTTAATTGCTCACAGTTGCTTGCGGCCTACATAACTCTGTGTAGGACTCATAAGTGAGCCTGCTCATTGTGAGGCTGTTGGAACTCTGTGTAAGTGGAACTGGTCTAAGTGGTGAGTTAAAAACCAGAGTTTAAAGCGGGGGGTCCACCCACACCGCAAAAAAATAAATAAATATTAAAATCCAGCAGCTACAAATACTGCAGCTGCTGACTTTTAATACATGGCCACTTACCTGTCCCAGGGTCCAACAATGTCGGCAGGGGACGCAGAGAACCCGCTCGGTTCTCGGCAGCTGCCACCGCCATCCTAGGTGAGGGAATCAGGAAGTGAAGCGTTGCGGCTTCACTTCCAGGTTCCCTACTGCGCATGCGCGAGTCGCGCTGCGCATCATAAGTGGTCCCCGCTCTCTCCTGGGAGCTGTGTGTTTCCCAGGAGACAGCGCGGTGGGGACGGGAAGAGGCGTAGACTCCCATGGGAGTCTATGCCGGAAGTGGGTGCAAATACCTGTCTTAGACAGGTATCTGCACCCCCTCCCCCCTGAAAGGTGCCAAATGTGACATCGGAGGGGGGGAGGGTTCCGAAAAGCAGAAGTTCCATTTTTGTGTGGAACTCCGCTTTAAAACAGGAGGTTATAACAGGGGTCATAGTACCTGTGTAGTGTAAGTACCTGAGTGTTGTCTGAGTAGTGTGTGTGGATCGTTAGCACTTGTGTATTGTGTACTGTATACTTGTGTATTGCGAGTGCACGTAGGTCTGCGACTGTTCTGCGATTGCACATAGGTCTGTGAGTACCTGTGTATTTTGTTGTGTATCTGTGTATTTTCTTCAGTACCTGTGTATTGCCTTGAGTATTAGTGCCAGGAAGCTAGCTGTTAGGTAATTTGAACAGGGTAAAATCCCCAATCCTCACTAAATTTAATAGGTACGATTCCCGGCAGGTGTGGAGAGGCGACTCTTTGTACATCTTGCTGCATGCATGCATTCCTTGATCATCCGATCGAGGGTGAATACTGCTGTGCAAAATGTAATGTTGTTTGCCTGGAAGCCCAGATTCTGAATCTGGGGAAGCAACTGTCAGCACTGAGAAATCCCTCCATACTAAAGGAGAGCCAGGAACGTACACGGCAGGTGCCGGCAGGGGCCAGCACAGAGGCGGGTGGAGACAAAGAGGTGCAGGCACTAGCAAAGAGTAGATGGGTGACAGTCAGGAGGGGTAGAGGGGGAAGTACCAGGGAGGCCGATCCAGGACTGGAGCATCCCAATAAGTACGCTCCATTAAGTGACATTAGTGAAACCAGTCAGGGACCAGCACTGCTGGAGCTGAGGGACTCTCCTAGCTGCCGGGGGAAGAACTCCTCCAGTGAGAGTGGGGGGGCAGCAAAGGCAAAGGAAAGACAGATTCTGGTGGTAGGGGACTCAATTCTTAGAAGGACAGAGAGGGCAATCTGTAATCAAGACCTGAAGCGCCGAACAGTATGTTGTCTACTGGGCGCTCGGGTTCGGCACATCACGAATCTTGTGGACAGATTACTGGGAGGGGCTGGGGAAGACCCGGCTGTCATGGTGCACGTTGGCACCAATGACAAAGTCAGAGGCAGATGGAGTGTCCTGAAGAACGATTTTGGGGACTTAGGAACTAAATTGAGGAAAAGGACCTCCAAGGTAGTATTCTCAGGAATACTACCGGTACATCGAGCCACACCAGAAAGGCAGAGGGAGATTAGGGAAGTAAACAAGTGGCTGAAGAGCTGGTGTAGTAAGGAGGAGTTTGGGTTCCTGGAGGACTGGGCCGACTTCTCAGTCGGTAACCGGTACTATAGAAGGGACGGACTGCACCTAAATGAGGAGGGTGCAGATCTGCTGGGAATGAAGATGGCGAAAAAGTTAGAGGGGTTTTTAAACTAGGCGATGGGGGGGAGGGTCCAGAGGCAGAGATAGCCAGCACGGAAGATATTCCAGAGGGTAGTATTGGGGGCATTAGTGGTAGGTTAACCAAAGCACAAAAACACAAGGTGAGTATAGTAGCAAGTCCTAGTTGTAATCTTGAAACACCCAATACGAGGACAATATGCGACCGGTCTAAACTATGTGGCATGTTCACCAATGCCAGGAGTATGGCGGACAAGATGGGTGAACTAGAGATACTGTTGTACGAGGAGGATTTGGATTTTGTGGGAATTTCAGAAACCTGGTTCAACAGCTCTCATAGTATTTTTTTACATACTATACCATTGGAGTTTTTTCTTTCTGCCCTTCTTTACCTATGTGTCCAAACGAGGGAGTGTTTACATCAATGCGGAAGTGTCTGAACCATCTCCAGCTGTGTGGTGAGCTGTCATCTACTGTCCCTGCAGAGGGCTAAATCTGCATGCTTCTAAGACCTTGCTATAAAGGAGGTCCAACGTGTCTGGTAAGGATACATCTATTATCAACCTTCGGATCCACTGGTGGTTGGAGGTCCCTTCACATCCCCTTATTCCTTTATACACACTAAGGAATGCAATTCATGAACTTTGGATATGCGTTTTTCCTGCGACTCAGGATGCAATTTTGAACTTTATGACTTTGCCCTTGGGTGGAATAACCTTTGTTTTTACTTTTTTGCAAACCAGTTTATAACTTTATTGTTGGTTTATATGTATGCAATGGTCAATATTAGTATTTGACTTATATGTCGCTGTTTGCTCTGTAGCATAGCGACTTTCTAATTCACTCACAATTAACTTTGATGGTGTTTTTTATTTATATATATATATTTATACACACTAAGGAATGTAATTCATGAACTTTGGATATGCATTTTTCCTGCGACTCAGGATGCAATTTTGAACTTTTTCAGTTATGACTTTGCATTTGGGTGGAATAACCTTTGTTTTTTTGTTTTTTGTTTTTTCTTTTTTGCACACCAGTTTATAACTTTATTGTTGGTTTATATGTATGCAATGGTCAATATTAGTATTTGACTTACATGTCGCTGTTTGCTCTGTAGCATAGCGACTTTCTAATTCACTCACAATTAACTTGGATGGTGTTTTTTATTTATTTTTTATTTATTTGTTTATCTACTTATGGTAATCATGTAGTAATATAGATTTAAATATCTAATTCAAGCGCACAATTTTTTCTTTGTATATCAACAGCTCTCATGATTGGCTGGCAAACATTCAAGGGTATACCCTATACCGCAAGGATAGAGAGGGTAAAAAGGGGGAGGGGTATGCCTATATATCAAGAATAATGTACAAGTGAATGTGAGAGATGAAATCACTGAGGGAGCTAGAGAGGAGGTGGAATCATTATGGGTAGAGCTCCAAAGGGATGGAGCTAAGGGGAAAATAATACTGGGAGTATGCTATAGGCCCCCTAACCTGAGGGAGGAAGTGGAGACAGATCTCCTATCACAATTTGGATTAGCAGCAAGGATGGGAAGTGTTAGCATAATGGGGGATTTTAATTATCCAGACATAGACTGGGCGGAGGGAACCGCGCATTCATTTAAGGCTCGCCAGTTTCTTAATGTCTTGCAGGACAATTTTATGGGTCAGATGGTAGAAGCACCAACTAGAAATAAATCATTACTGGATCTACTGATTACCAACAATACAGACCTGATCACGGATGTGGAAATACGGGGCAATTTAGGTAACAGCGATCACAGGTCAATTAGTTTCAGTATAAATTACACGAATAGGAAACATAAGGGGAATACAAAGACACCGAATTTCAAAAGAGCCAACTTCTCTAAACTACAAACCTTGCTAAAAGGCATAAATTGGGATAAAATATTAGAAACAAAGAATACGGAGGAGAGATGGGTTTGCTTTAGGAGCAAAAGTCCTGGATGGCTTAACTCCAATGTAAAAATGCATAAAAAAGCAAAGGAGAAGGCCTTCAAAAAATACAAGGTTGAGGGATCATCCTCAGCATTCAGACTTTATAAAGAATGCAACAAGAAATGTAAGGGTGCAATTAGGACAGCTAAGATAGAACATGAAAGACACATAGCGGAGGAGAGCAAAGAAAATCCCAGGAAATTCTTTAAGTATGTAAACAGTAAAAAAGGGAGGACAGACCATATTGGCCCCATAAAGAATGTGGAAGGACATCTGGTTACAAAGGATAGGGAGATGGCGAAGGTATTGAATTTATTCTTCTCCTCAGTCTTCACGAGTGAATCGGGGGGCTTCAGTAACCAAAACTGCAGTATTTTTCCTCATGACACAACACAGGAAGCACCTCCATGGTTAACAGAGGGCAGAATCAAAATTAGACTTGAGAAACTTAACATTAATAAATCACCGGGACCAGATGGCTTGCATCCGAGGGTACTTAGGGAACTCAGTCAAGTGATTGCCAGACCATTGTTCCTAATTTTTATAGATAGTCTACTGACTGGAATGGTACCAGCTGATTGGAGAAAAGCCAATGTAGCACCAATATTTAAAAAGGGCACAAAATACATCCCTGGGAATTACAGACCAGTTAGCCTAACATCAATAGTATGTAAACTCTTGGAGGGGATGATAAAGGACTATATACAAGATTTTAGTAATAAGAACGGTATCATTAGCAGTAATCAGCATGGATTCATGAAGAATTGTTCTTGCCAAACCAATCTATTAACCTTCTATGAGGAGGTGAGCTGCCATCTAGATAAAGGAAGGCCCGTAGACGTGGTGTATCTGGATTTTGCAAAAGCATTTGACACAGTTCCCCATAAACGTTTACTGTGCAAAATAAGGTCCGTTGGCATGGACCATAGGGTGAGTACATGGATTGAAAACTGGCTACAATGGCGAGTTCAGAGGGTGGTGATAAATGGGGAGTACCCAGAATGGTCAGGGGTGGGTAGTGGGGTTCCCCAGGGTTCTGTGCTGGGACCAATCCTATTTAATTTGTTCATAAATGATCTGGAGGATGGGATAAATAGTTCAATCTCTGTATTTGCAGACAATACTAAGCTAAGCAGGGCAATAACTTCTCCGCAGGATGTGGAAACCTTGCAAAAAGACCTGAACAAATTAATGGGGTGGGCGACTGCATGGCAAATGAGGTTCAATGTAGAAAAATGTAAAATAATGCATTTGGGTGGCAAAAATATGAATGTAATCTATACACTGGGGGGAGAACCTCTGGGGGAATCTAGGATGGAAAAGGACCTGGGGGTCCTAGTAGATGATAGGCTCAGCAATGGCATGCAATGCCAAGCTGCTGCTAACAAAGTAAACAGAATATTGGCATGCATTAAAAAGGGGATCAACTCCAGAGATAAAACGATAATTCTCCCACTCTACAAGGCTCTGGTCCGGCCGCACCTGGAGTGTGCTGTCCAGTTCTGGGCACCAGTCCTCAGGAAGGATGTACTGGAAATGGAGCGAGTACAAAGAAGGGTAACAAAGCTAATAAAGGGTCTGGAGGATCTTAGTTATGAGGAAAAGTTGCGAGCACTGAACTTATTCTCTCTGGAGAAGAGACGCTTGAGAGGGGATATGATTTCAATATGCAAAAACCGTACTGGTGACCCCACAATAGGGATAAAACTTTTTCGCAGAAGAGAGTTTAACAAGACTCCTGGCCACTCATTAAAATTAGAAGAAAAGAGGTTTAACCTTAAACAATGTAGAGGGTTCTTTACTGTAAGAGCGGCAAGGATGTGGAATTCCCTTCCACAGGCAGTGGTCTCAGCGGGGAGCATTGATAGCTTCAAGAAACTATTAGATAAGCACCTGAATGACCGCAACATACAGGGATATATAATGTAATACTGACACATAATCACACCCATAGGTTGGACTTGATGGACTTGTGTCTTTTTTCAACCTCACCTACTATGTAACTATATGTAACTATGGATAAATAATAATAAATAATAATAAGCATGGACCTGAATTTCCGGGAGGCCGTCATATGATGGCCTCCCCTTTGCACGCTCCCTGTGCGCCCTGCAGGGCGTGCGCGGCGTGCTCTGTGATCACTGAGTCACTGAGACTCAGGTGATCACAGATCCGAGTAAGGGGCCGATCCTTACCATGTGATCAGCTTTCAGCCAATGACAGCTGATCACATGATGTAAACAAAAGCTCGGTAATCATTTTTTTTTCCTCACGCTGACAGCATGAGGAGGAAAAAAAGACAATCACCGGCTTATGTGCATGGGACATTGGTCCCGAAGAGGAAGAGGCAATTCTGCCTCATCTGTGCCCACCAGTACCCCCTGCCAGTGCCACCTGCCATTGCCACCTGCTAGTGCCCACAGTGCCCACCAGTGCCACCTGTCAATGCTCACGAGTGCCACCTATCAATGCCCACCAGTGGTGCCAATCAGTGCCACCTAGTAGTGCTGCCTATCAGTGTAACCAACCAGTGCCGATCAGTGCCCATTATTGCCACCCATCAGTGCCCATCACTGCCACCCATCAGTGCCCATCACTGCCACCAATCGGTGCCCATCAGTGCCGCCTCATCAGTGTACATCAATGAAGGAGAAAAACTACCTGTTTGCAAATCTTTATAACAAAATATAAAAAAATATAAAAAATTCTCTTTAAAATTCGGTCTTTTTCAATTTTTTTAACAAAAAATAAAAACCGCAAGGGTGATCAAATACTACCAAAAGAAAGCTCTATTTGTGGGAAAAAAATGATAAAAATTTTATTTGTGTACAGTGTTGTATGACCGCGCAATTGTCATTCGAAGTGCATCAGCGCTGAAAGCTGAAAATTGGTCTGGACAGGAGGGGGGTTTAAGTGCCCAGTAGGCAAGTGGTTAAACATTGTTACTCTTCATGTCTGTGACTAATTATATTGTCATTGATTATTTGTTAATCAAATTACAGATATTCTCCAGATGAAGGCTTTAGTCTGCGAAACTAGTTGAGATGTTATCCGTGATCAACTATCCCATTGTAATTAAGGGCATCAAGGAACTAAACAATGGGTCTTTAAGGGCACAACAGTATTAAACTACAAAAAGGTAAAATAGGGTTTTTGAAATTTTATTAGTATCATACAAAAAAAAAAAAAAAACCACGGAGAATAAACATGAAAATTTAAAAACAAGTCTGATTTAGGCATGCAACCTAGTTAAACACACCATAGTGGATCCTGTCCTGCAAGCTCTTATATAATCCCTCGTAACTATATGTAGACATTTCAGACATTGATTCCATACAGCAACAAAGATAAACTTCCCCTGACATAGGGTGGTGGAAGAATGTGGAGTTGGGATTGAAAGAACGCTGCAGGTCTGGTATTCCAAGGTGGTATAGTCTCTAATTGGTCTACATGTTTCACGTTGACAAAGAGCACTTCTTCAGGAGCTAGAGGTTCTATTAAAAATGCATAGAAAAAAGAAAGACATGTATCACAATGACAATAATTATAGACTATTATCAAAACATAAACTTCAAAAAATACATGTAATAAAAAATACATGTAATAACTGTGTTAGAGATTCCGCCCTCCCATGGTGAACCAAGGGAAAGGCCCTATAAAAGATTATGGTCTCAGATGGAAGGACAGCACAACCCGGTGGTCTAGGACGACCTAGAGCACCAGGTTGTGCTGTCCTTCCATCTGAGACCATAATCTTTTATAGGGCCTTTCCCTTGGTTCACCATGGGAGGGCGGAATCTCTAACACAGTTATTACATGTATTTTTTTGAAGTTTATGTTTTGATAATAGTGTATAATTATTGTCATTGTGATACATGTCTTTCTTTTTTCTATGCATTTTTAATAGAACCTCTATCTCCTGAAGAAGTGTTCTTTGTCAACGTGAAACATGTAGAGCAATTAGAGACTATACCACCTTGGAATACCAGACCTGCAGTGTTCTTTCAATCCCAACTCCACATTCTTCCACCACCCTATGTCAGGGGAAGGTTATCTTTGTTTCTGTATGGAATGAATGTCTGAAATGTCTACATATAGTTACAAGGGATTATATAAGAGCTTGCAGGACAGGATCCACTATGGTGTATTTAACTAGGTTGTATGCCTAAATCAGACTTGTTTTTAAATTTTCATGTTTATTCTCCCTGTTTTTTTTTGTATGATACTAATAACATTTCAAAAACCCTATTTTACCCTTTTGTAGTTTAATACTGTTGTGCCCTTAAAGTCCCATTGTTTAGTTCCTTGATGACCTTAATTACAATGTTGGGGACGTTGGCACATATGACTATCAAGTACCTACAGAGTCACTCTGTATTTTAGGTACTTTAGTACTAGGACCTCCCTTTTGCTAACTATCCCATTGTGATCTTCCCCGCTTTGGGACTATTATCTTGGCGATATACATGGATTGTTACCCATGCTTTTATCCTGTAACTGTTTTTTTCGTTATGTATTAATAAACTTTTGTACTATTTTACACATTTTCTCATATATTTGAATTTACCCTTATTGCATTGTACTGAGATAATCCATTTGACACCTTTTTTTGGGGAGACCTGGTTGGGGACCAGGCTCCTGATTCCTTTATCTCTAAAGTTTCTGGACGATGCTACAAATCCTTTCTTAGTACATCTTCTACTCATTATTACTGATTTTAGAGGCTACCCCTACTTTTCTACAATAATTAGGTGGATAACACACCTGGCGCACTGTATAGCAAGGTCTCTTTTGAGCTCTGTAGGAGGATCTTTCTGCCCTCCAAATTCTTGCTCCCATTTACGTTGCCCTGCAGCATTAAAAAAAACAAAAAAAGCATTCTCTACGTTTGGAGTGGGGATGGGGGGCTCTTACACTATATATATCTGAATCTTGTTAGCTATCTCTTGTTTCATTTTTGGCCTTTAAGCAACCATTCACTATGGATGATCTGGGTACAGCCTAGACAGGCTTTATGACCAAAATACAGGCGACCTGCCTTACTACAAACACTAAATCAGATGAGGAGATTAAGACCTTTCTTGATCGAATGTTTAATCTTCTCAAACGCAAATCACATTTACATTGGCACACGGAATATTTTAAACAATATATCAGGGAAGATGCGTGTCCTTTGGGATTGAGAATTTAATTATTCCCTACCATTAGCCACTTAAGGACAGAGCCTCTTTTTTAGATGTGTTGTTTACAAGTTAAAAACAGATTTTCTTGCGAGAAAATTACCGTATTTATCGGCGTATAACACGCACCGGCGTATAACACGCACCCCAATTTAGGAGGGAATTTTAAGGAAAAAAAAACTTTTAGGAGGGAAGTTGAAGGGGAAAAAAAACTTACATTTAAACGCCCATCATTGCAGCCTTCTCAGTGCAGCCTTGTCAGTGCAGTCTTCTCAGTGCAGCCATGTCAGTGCAGCCTTGTCAGTGCAGCCTTGTCAGTGCAGCCTTGTCAGTGCAGCCTTCCCCAGTGCAGCCTTGTCAGTGCAGCCTTCCCCAGTGCAGCCTTCCCCAGTGCAGCCTTGTCAGTGCAGACTTCCCCAGTGCAGCCTTGTCAGTGCAGCCTTCCCCAGTGCAGCCTTGTCAGTGCAGACTTCCCCAGTGCAGCCTTGTCAGTGCAGACTTCCCCAGTGCAGCTTTCCCCAATGCAGCTTTCCCCAGTGCAGCCTTCCCTAGTGCAGCCTTCCCTAATGCAGCCTTCCCCAGTGCAGCCTTCCCCAGTGCAGCCTTCCCCAGTGCAGCCTTCCCCAAGTGATCCCAGCCATTCTGGGCTTCAAAATCGCCGATCGCGATTTGAAAATGGCGCCGCCGGCGCCGAAATACACAGTGTCGGTCCTCGGCTCTTTCCGGCGGCTGTCGTTCATTTTCGGCTCCACTCGTAGTCCCGAGCGGAGCTATCCGAACCTAGCCGAGTAGGTTCGGATAGCTCCGCTCGGGACTACGAGTGGAGCCGAAAATGAACGACAGCCGCCGGAAAGAGCCGAGGACCGGCTCTGTGTATTTCGGCGCCGGCGGCGCCATTTTCAAATCGCGATCGGCGATTTTGAAAATGTGACAGGTCGGGATCACAGGAGATCGGCGTATAACACGCACCTGCGATTTTCCCCTGGTTTTAAGGGGAAAAAAGTGCGTGTTATACGCCGATAAATACGGTACTTAGAACCCCCAAACATTATACATTTTTTTCCTAACATCCTAGAGAATAAAATGGCGGTCGTTGGAATACTTTCTGTCACACCGTATTTGCGCAGTGGTCTTACAAGCTCACTTTTTTTGGAAAAAATACACTTTTTTGAATTAAAAAATAAAACAACAGTAAAGTTAGCCCAATTTTTTTTAATATCATGAAAGATAATGTTACGCTGAGTAAATTGATACCCAATATGTCACTCTTCAAAATTGTGGCCGCTCGTGGAATGGTGACAAACTTTTACTCGCTTCTGCACACGAGCTCGGCAGGACCGTGCGCATTTAAACAATTTTTTTTTCTTATTTATTTTACCCTTTATTTTTAATTTCTTTACACTGTTTTTTTTTTTAAAATTGTATCACTTTTATTCCTATTACAAGGAATGTAAACATCCCTTGTAAAAGAAAAAGAGCATGACACGTCCTCTTAAATATGAGATCTATGGTCAAAAAGACCTCAGATCTCATATTTACACTAAAATGCAATTAAAAAAAAAAGTCATTTAAAAAGAGAATTAAAAAATGAGACCACTTTTATCTTGAAGTGGACCGCTGGCCAAACATGAGGATACCAGGGTTATGGCAGCTAGCTTCTGCCATAACAACGATATCCCCTGTCAAAGTCAGGACATATATCGGCGTGCGGTGGTCCGGAAGTGGTTAAAGACCCTTCCCCCACATTCAAAACCTCTTGGGAAAAAAATTTGACCCAATGTAGCTTGGAACTAATGAAAACTTTGAGTACCCAATATGCTCTTGACATGATTTCACTGGATAGTGAATTCGAAATACTTAACACACAGTTAACACACTCATGGACGTTCCGGCCTTTCCCAATAAATGGAAGGAGGTCAAGGAGTGCCTTGAGGAGAATAAGGAAATCATTATTAAGAAACAAGCCAAATTTGTTAAGGATAAGCTTGCCTTCTCTGAAGGATTTGCTTATAAATGGTCAGGAAGATTGATGGGTAGGAGAGCCGCCCCACGGGGAACTCAGTCATGAAACGTAGTGACTGATCAATCAGAATCTGATTAATCGCTTTCTTCATCAATTTCTCATCCAACAGGCTCCCATCCTACAGGTTCCTCCACCTCTAATTCAACACGCAAACAATCTCGTTACAGCAGCGGCAACTCTCCAGCAGCACCTAGGAAGGGTAAAAAGACCTCCTCTAAACACCAATCAGCACATACACCAGGAGACCCTTCTCTGCCACCTAACCAGTCGGCTGGTGGGACAGGTTCTTCTACATTGCACAATTTAATCCCCAAGGTTCTTGGGTCAGCCTTGGTTAATCCCAAGAAGGCACTAATCGACACTGATTTTTTAGACCTGACTTCACAAGACTTGAAGAAACAACAAAAACCAAGATAGACACATTTGTTCTAAAACCACCTCTCACGTCCCTACGCAGCACCTTTATACCTTTATATCTCTTTGCGCGTAATTTAACCTTCAATGTAATTTTTGACAAAGACCACCAAAATGTCAATCATAAACGTGAACTCACTGAATGCACTAGTCACTTTAACATGGAGGAATTTCGTGCACTACGTGACCTGATGCTCTTGTATGATGAGAATGCCAATGAGGATACCCTGGGTTCACAACAAGACCCTACAGGGGACCCCACTGGCACCACAGCTATGGCAGCTGTCTCGTCCCTTACGCTATCTAATGCCCCTACCAAATTTAAACCCAAATCACACAACTTCCCAGACTTAATGACCTGCCCAGCTATTTGGGCTTTTCTTCACCAATCTATTAAGGACCTTAAGCAAAATAAATGACAGGATTTTCCATCTAATCTTACCCCTATTCAGTTACGAGCACTGAGACACCTAGAAAAATGTAATGGCATCATTATTACCTTCCGATAAGGGTGGCAATATTGTTGTCATGTCTCACATACAATATCAGACCATGTGTCACAAGGTTTTAAACAACTCCACATGGTATAAACCTATTCCATCCACTAAAATTAATGGATTCATAAATGAGTTTAGAGAACTGTGTACTGGGGCTTGATAGATAGGGATACTCTCAACTATCTGATTCCCAAACATCCGCAAACCCCCACTTTTTACACGTTGCCAACGACACACAAGAATCTTTCCCGTCCCTAGGTAGGCCCATTCTGTCCAGCATTGGCTCCTTAACGGACAATGCTAGCAAATTTGTGGACGTTTTTTTGATGCCACACGTCTCGATGGTTAGATCCTTTCTGGTGGAACAGGAACGTACGTCCTGGCCTCTAAATTCATTTGATTTACAATTACTATCTTTCATACTTACACGGATCTTCTTCATTTTTGAAGATCAACATTTTCTATAGGCCCAAGGCGTGGCCATGGGCATGTCCTGTGCCCTGTCTAATGCTAATTTATTCCTCAGAACTTGGGAAAGAACTGTCTTTTCTAACGATCAATACACAACCTTTTTACAGTCCGTACTCTGTTGGTATAGGTTCACAGATAACCTATTTGTGTTATGGACTGGCTCCTTAGCCCAGTTAAATGATTTTATCCAGCTATTGAATGTCAACTCTATGAATCTACACTTCACGGTTAATTCTGATGATACACAGATCCCATTTTTGGACCTGTTGATCATCAAGAACCCTGATGGAACACTGGGTACAGATCTCTATCGGAAGCCAACAGCAGGGAACACCCTGCTACACTCTTCCAGTGGCCATCCCAAGCCTCTTGTGCTCAGTATCCCTTATGCACAGTACTTGCGACTGCTCAGGAACTGCGCACGAGAGGAGAATTTCTAAATTCAGGCTGCTTCTCTACATGAACGATTCCTTTTGAGAGGCTACTCCCAGACCAATCAGTGGAGGGCCTTCAATAAAGCATTTACTCGAAATAGAACATCCTTATTATATCCCCATTCACGTACAAGTTGCACCAATACTGTTAAGATTATTACCAAATTTTCAGCACATCATGGCCAGCTTCGGGACATTCTCTCCAAGCATTGGCATCTCTTAACAGATCACCACATTTTAAACCAACATCTTCGTAGTACTCCTGAACTAATTTTCCATAGAGCCAATTCCCTGAAAGATCGCTTAACCAGCAGCCACTATCGATCTGATACAAGTGGTCCCTTGAGATTGAGGGGCACTTTTCAATGTGGGCATTGCCCCCAGTGCCCCTGGATTCTCACGGGCACTACTTTTATACTCCCAATGGGGAAATTTTCACTCCCCATACCTCAGCCCACTGTGGCACCACTGGAGTTGTGTATTTAATGCTCTGCAAATGCAGGGCGTTTTATGTAGGAAAGACCATTGGGGAACTAAGGCAGAGAATTGGGGACCACTTATATCACTCAATAAATGGCAAACTTACCCTCATCGGCCGGCATATAGGCCTTCACCATAAATTTGACCCTCGAGTAAATTTTTGGCCTTGGAGGTGGTGCCCCCGGATACCAGGTGGGTGACCTTGACAGGGTGCTCTTGCAGGAGAAGACCCTCTGGATTGAGAGGCTTAATGCCACTATTCCATCCAGCCTAAACAAAGTCAACTCCTATAGACCATTTCTGTAGAAACTTTTGTCCCCTAGATCTCCCCCTTGGATTCCTGTAGGTCCTGCCTTAATCTTGAATGCATAGTTACACTTCTGTACATGCACTCTGCTATGGTAACTGGTTTTCCCTTCCCCCTCCCCCCTCCTACCTCCCCCTTTCTTCCACTCTTTCTTTCTTCCCTCTTTGTTCACCCTTGTTTCCTTCTTTCTCCTTTTCTTCTTTCCCATCCTTTTCCTTTCCTCCCCCTTTTTCCTCCCTTCCCTCCCCCTCCCCCTGTCTACCCCTCCCCCTCCCTTCTCCCCCTTTCCCCCTCCACCCTCCCACCATCTTCAATCTGAATTTCATGTTCACTTTTCATATTTTTTACATTTGAATTTTCTGTTTCAATTAGGCTATATGGGTAGAGATCAGTGTTTATAAACGTTTTTTATGTATGTACCATCATCCCTGAAGTAGTAAACCAAAAAATATGTAGAAAATTGGATTTTAAAGGTACCCCTGATATAGGAAAAGACATTATCTACTAAAAATATATCAAATATTTATTAAAGCAGTTTTACAAAAAAATATACGATAAAAATGTGAGAACAGTTTTACATTCACAGTCAAAGGTATACATCCTCAACCTAATATTGACAATGAAAAAAACTGGTCACCAAGAGTTCAAAACATAACCACGTCCACATGATTTCAACATGTTTCGCCCAGAAGGCTTCATCAGGAAAATTGACGAGGCTTTTCAATTATTCAACAACAATATTCACGATAAAAACAACCTTGGATGTTCAAAAGAGAAAGAGAAAAAAAAGGGTAAATACACAGAAAAAATACATAAAACATTCACATTTATGTAGCTTGAAAGCTCTTTAGCTTGTGCAACCATAACTCCACCAAAACCACCCTCCAGAAACAAAAACAAAAACAGGAACCACCCAACACAACCACCGCGTCAACTCCATACCTCTGTAATAGAGTTCTGGGGAAGTCGCAGGATACGAGGCGTCAACTGAGAGAAGAGGGGAGGAGGGGTGCCCCCAGAAATGACTCCCCCCTGTGTAGTCCAGATGGATGCCTGATCACCCGTAGGGAGGGATGTATATTCTCATGGATGAAAATCATCACAAGCAAAAAGGATGATTACGGTATCTGTAACAGATATCATAGATAATAAAATTTCACACATATTGCGGGTGAAGAGAGAGGTAGACCACAAGACAAACTAGACAGTGGACACCACTCACCAACCCCCCGAAGAGTAGAAGAGTATTTGTATTGGGAGCTCATGAGGACTGAATGGCACAATATCAATTGTGAAAAAGCACCTGTGTAGGTGAAGACAAAGCTGCTCCACAGTTTCTGAAAAAGTATATAAAATGCATGTAGCTATATTAAACTTCAATGCGACGGGGAACATATGTACGCTGCAGTTTTAAATCTTCAAGAGCACCTGCTCACCTTGAAAAGATATCACATCGTTATGTAAGAAGCTACGTCACATTTCTATTGGCGCTGCTGAAGGGGCACCCTAAAGTAGTGGGCCACAAAAAATAGTCACTTCCTATGAAAAAAAAAAAAAAGATTTGTTTAAAAGGAAATAGAGCACCAAAAGTGGTGCTTTAGTTTACAATTAGACATATCACAGAGTGTTGAACCGATTAACGGTCAATGTTTAGTTTTACCTGGTGCCGGCGTCCATGTTTAGCATGAGCTCCCTGACTGTTAGCAAGCATCTGAATGTGTGGAGTTTAAATATCCCTCCCCATGGCCCCAGAATGCTGTGCGTGTCATCACACTGCACTGGAGCCAAGCGGACGCAAAGGGGAAGTTCCTGGTCCAAGGACTAATGACCCGTAACCGGAAACAACAGACAGGAAGTAAAACTACTTCCTGTGTGCCCGAAACAGCACTAAGACTCCCTTTGGAGACAGTGCTGAGCCAAGAAGAAAAACTTGGACAGTTGGAAAGATGGCTGTGGGATACGGTTATACCGGTATGCCAAGGACTATAAGGAGACCTCAAGGCGGGCGTATACCGGGTTGGCAACCCCCAGGAAAGAAAAGCCCAAGGGGGATGTGTGTCCAACCTAGTATACACCCTTGGGCGTCCATACGGGGATCAAATGGCACTGAACTAGGGGGGTAAAAACGAGGGAAAATAGAGCCTGGGGAGGGGTAAAAAAAAAAGGGAAAGAGGGGTTCCCCAAGGTTTGGGTGTGGTCATGATTGCACATTACAATGATTCGTCTACAACATTGTACCACTAATTTACATCCACATATGAAAAGCTGTATCAATATGCACATCATTGCCGCTGACTCAATATATGTTAGTATCCCTTTTCTAAAAGATGTATTGTTTCTAATAGAGGCAATTCTGGCGTAGACAATCAATCCAGAATTAGTCACGAGAGGAATCGTAAACTTCTGGTGACCCCATGATATTCAAACGCAGTAAATGTTAACAAAACAAGGGAAGGGAAGACACTCAATGGGGCACATGCTCCCAAGGAGACAGAAGTGACCAGATCACAAAAGGGGGGTGATATTTATAGAAAAGGCTTATAGCTAATCCCTTCATTGAGGCCGGGGGACCGAGTAGCTTGTAAACAATAGATCCATCTCGTCTCCAATTGGAGAAGTTTATTATCTATATCACCTCCTCGTTCATGTTCTGGTATGTGTTCAAGGCTGAAAAAGCCGATAACTTTTAAATTGAAATTGTGGTATAGCCCCACATGACGGCTAATAGGCGTTTTCATCCTATGTTTGGAGATAAGGAACACATGGTCCCTGATTCTACAAAAAAGTGGGCGCTTAGTTTTTCCCACGTAAAATGCCCCGCAATGACATTTCATTAGGTATACTGAACCAACCGATTGACAGTTTGTTCTATGTTTGGGGGTCCAGACGTTATTGTTGGGAAGGGTAACATTGTTCCTTTCTAAAATGAAGGGACAATAGTTGCATCTGCCACAAGGGTAGGTGCCTGGTGATTTAGACTTGAGTACAGTCTGATTGCGACTAGAGTATCCCTCAAGGAGCGAGAGCATTTGAAGGTGATCTCTGGATAGGGTCTAACGAATTTGGAAATTTTTTTTGATCAGCTGCCAATAGGTACCAGAACTTTTTATAGATATGTCGCACCTTTGCATGTTGTCTATTATATTTGGTAATCACTCTTGTTGATGTTGATACTTTATCTCATCTGGGTTTGTATAGCAACAGTTGTCTATTCTCGTTTTTTACCCTGGTCGAACGTGTAAGTAAACTTAAGATTGTATGTGTTCACCTGTAGACGCACCAGGAACTCTAGTAGTTGTTCTTTTGATCCTGCCCACACCATAAAAACATCATCTATGTATCGATGCCATGATACAATCTTACCTATAAACTCTGCTTTGGATTCATCAAAGAAAAGGTCTCGTTCCCACCCCCCCAGGTACAGCTTTGTGTAGGAGGGGGCACATTTGGTCCCCATTGCCACGCCCTTTACCTGGAGGTAGTGGGAACCCTTAAACACAAAAATATTGTGTGTAAGTATAAAATTAAGAATTTCAATCACAAATTCGTTATACTTCCACGAGTCAAGATCCTGTTCATTCAAGAATTCTCGCACAACCTCCACACCTCTGGTATGGGGTATGGAGTTGTGCAAGGCCTCTATATCGATCGCAACTAGCCAACATCCCTGAGGTAGCTGTAATCCATCCAATGTTTTCAATAGCTCAATGGTATCCTTAACAAAGGAAAAAAGTCCCTTTACGTGGGGGTCTCACTTTCTGTCCGGATGAGGAGGCAAACAAATTTGAACTGATCAAGGATCTGCACCTCTTTACCAAACGCCTCCTGTACAAAGTCCTATATGACAAAAATCCGAATGACGTTGAGATAACGAACTCAGATAATGCCAATTTAGAAGGTGTTACTTTTGAGGACCAACGAGCCCTTCAGGATTTGATGGATTTGTGGGAGGAGAGCAATCCCGAGGAGGGGGGTTGGATATTCAACCCACCTGGATCGGAGACCTCCCAACCTGTAAATCAGGGGGCTGGTCCATCTAACAACCCTCTTTACCCCTATAATCCTTTTTTCATATCTTCTGTTGGAGTAACCTTTGAGACACCAAAGGCATATAAACCCAAATCCAAGTCCTTCCCTGTCCTACAGGGAAATTCTAACTTGTGGGCCTTTGTGATCCAGGTCACTAAAGAGATTGAAGCTACCAACTGACTAATTGGCCCTCCGGGCAATTTATCTAAACACTTGAAAAAGGCATTACAGAACTTGAGGTCTAATAAAAACATCGTAATAAAACCATCCGACAAAGGTGGCAACCTTGTTCTGATGGATACAAAACAATATGAGCAAATGTGTTTTGATATCATACGTAATACTAACTGGTACAGACCAGTACCCAAATCTCACGTTAATTATTACATGAAACTTTATAAGGACATTCTGGCTAAGGCGCACTACAGGGGGGTCATTGACTCTAACACACTAAAATTCTTGGACTCTACCAATCCGGTGACTCCAACATTCTACGCACTGCCTAAAGTGCACAAAAACCTACAGAATCCCCAGGCCGACCGATTATTTCGGGGTGCGGATCCCTGACAGAAAAGGTCAGCCAACTAGTGGACGAGTATTTATACCCCCACGTAAAGGGACTTTTTTCCTTTGTTAAGGATACCATTGAGCTATTGAAAACATTGGATGGATTACAGCTACCTCAGGGATGTTGGCTAGTTGCGATCGATATAGAGGCCTTGTACAACTCCATACCCCATACCAGAGGTGTGGAGGTTGTGCGAGAATTCTTGAATGAACGAGTTCTTGACTCGTGGAAGTATAACGAATTTGTGATTGAAATTCTTAATTTTATACTTACACACAATATTTTTGTGTTTAAGGGTTCCCACTACCTCCAGTTACAGGGCGTGGCAATGGGGGCCAAATGTGCCCCCTCCTACGCAAACCTGTACCTGGGGGGGTGGTAACGAGACCTTTTCTTTGATGAATCCAAAGCAGAGTTTATAGGTAAGATTGTATCATGGCATCGATACATAGATGATGTTTTTATGGTGTGGGCAGGATCAAAAGAACAACTACTAGAGTTCCTGGTGCGTCTACAGGTGAACACATACAATCTTAAGTTTACTTACACGTTCGACCAGTCAAAAATTACTTTCTTAGATGTAGAGATCTTTATAAATGAAACAGGAATGCTCTGTTCCACACTATATCGCAAACCGTCAGCAGGCAACAGCTTACTGCATGCCAGCAGTTCGCACCCTGAAAAACTAATCAAAAGCATCCCTTTCAGTCAATTCTTGTGCCTGAAACGCAATTGCACATTGGATACAGACTTCCAAAAGGAGGCAAACCTGCTACGCGATCGCCTCCTAGCTAGAGGATATAGTAAAACATGTCTGAAAAAAGCATTCAACAGGGTAAAAAACGAGAATAGACAACTATTGCTATACAAACCCAGATGAGATAAAGTATCAACATCAACAAGAGTGATTACCAAATATAAGAGACAACATGCAAAGGTGCGACATATCTATAAAAAGTTCTGGTACCTATTGGCAGCTGATCAAAAAATTTCCAAATTCGTTAGACCCTATCCAGAGATCACCTTCAAACGCTCTCGCTCCTTGAGGGATACTCTAGTGAGTAGCCACTATCGCAATCAGACTGTACTCAAGTCTAAATCACCAGGCACCTACCCTTGTGGCAGATGCAACTATTGTCACTTCATTTGAGAAGGGAACAATGTTACCCTTCCCAACAATAACGTCTGGACCCCCAAACATAGAACAAACTGTCAATCGGTTGGTTCAGTATACCTAATGAAATGTCATTGCGGGGCATTTTACGTGGGAAAAACTAAGCGCCCACTTTTTTGTAGAATCAGGGACCATGTGTCCCTTATCTCCAAACATAGGATGGAAACACCTATTAGCCGTCATGTGGGGCTATACCACAATTTCGATTTAAAAGTTATCGGCTTTTTCAGCCTTGAA
Organism: Lithobates clamitans; assembly: GCA_037952925.1. NCBI lineage: Eukaryota > Metazoa > Chordata > Amphibia > Anura > Ranidae > Lithobates > Lithobates clamitans. Next base: position 469,203 of record JBBGZY010000350.1, on the reverse strand, counting down.
CACATACCAGAACATGAACGAGGAGGTGATATAGATAATGAACTTCTCCAATTGGAGACGAGATGGATCTATTGTTTACAGGCTACTCGGTCCCCCGGCCTCAATGAGGGGATTAGCTATAAGCCTTTTCTATAAATATCACCCCCCTTTTGTGATCTGGTCACTTCTGTCTCCTTGGGAGCATGTACCCCATTGAGTGTCTTCCCTTCCCTTGTTTTGTTAACATTTACTGCGTTTGAATATCATGGGGTCACGAGACGTTTATGATTCCTCTCGCGACTAATTCTGGATTGGTTGTCTAGGCCAGAATTGCCTCACTGCAATGATGTGCATATTGATACAGATTTTCATATGTGGATGTAAATTAGTGGTACAATGTTGTAGACGAATCATTGTAATGTGCAATCATGACCACACCCAAACCTTGGGGAACCCCTCTTTCCCCCCTTTTTTTTTACCCCTCCCCAGGCTCTATTTTCCCTCGTTTTTAACCCCCCCCCAGTTCAGTGCCATTTGATCCCCGTATGGACGCCCAAGGGTGTATACTAGGTTGGGCACACATCCCCTTTGGGCTTTTCTTTCCTGGGGGTTGCCAACCCGGTATACGCCCGCCTTGAGGTCTCCTTATAGTCCTTGGCATACCGGTATAACCGTATCCCACAGCCATCTTTCCAACTGTCCAAGTTTTTCTTCTTGGCTCAGCACTGTCTCCAAAGGGAGTCTTAGTGCTGTTTTGGGCACACAGGAAGTAGTTTTACTTCCTGTCTGTTGTTTTCGGTTCCGGGTCATTAGTCCTTGGACCAGGAGCTTCCCCTTTGCGTCCGCTTGGCTCCAGTGCAGTGTGATGACACACACAGCATTCTGGGGCCATGGGGAGGGATATTTAAACTCCACACATTCAGATGCTTGCTAGCAGTCAGGGAGCTCATGCTAAACATGGACGCCGGCACCAGGTAAAACTAAACATTGACCGTTAATCGGTTCAACACTCTGTGATATGTCTAATTGTAAACTAAAGCACCACTTTTGGTGCTCTATTTCCTTTTAAACAAATCTTTTTTTTTTTTTTTTCATAGGAAGTGACTATTTTTTGTGGCCCACTACTTTAGGGTGCCCCTTCAGCAGCGCCAATAGAAATGTGACGTAGCTTCTTACATAACGATGTGATATCTTTTCAAGGTGAGCAGGTGCTCTTGAAGATTTAAAACTGCAGCATACATATGTTCCTCGTCGCATTGAAGTTTAATATAGCTACATGCATTTTATATACTTTTTCAGAAACTGTGGAGCAGCTTTGTCTTCACCTACACAGGTGCTTTTTCACAATTGATATTGTGCCATTCAGTCCTCATGAGCTCCCAATACAAATACTCTTCGGGGCGTTGGTGAGTGGTGTTCACTGTCTAGTTTGTCTTGTGGTCTACCTCTCTCTTCACCCGCAATATGTGTGAAATTTTATTATCTATGATATCTGTTACAGATACCGTAATCATCCTTTTTGCTTGTGATGATTTTCATCCATGAGAATATACATCCCTCCCTACGGGTGATCAGGCATCCATCTGGACTACACAGGGGGGAGTCATTTCTGGGGGCACCCCTCCTCCCCTCTTCTCTCAGTTGACGCCTCGTATCCTGCGACTTCCCCAGAACTCTATTACAGAGGTATGGAGTTGACGCGGTGGTTGTGTTGGGTGGGAGTATTAGGGGAGGGTTGGGTGTGAGCCTGTGTGATGGGGGTTGTTGGGTGTTTTGGTGGAGTTATGGTTGCACAAGCTAAAGAGCTTTCAAGCTACATAAATGTGAATGTTTTATGTATTTTTTCTGTGTATTTACCCATTTTTTTCTCTTTCTCTTTTGAACATCCAAGGTTGTTTTTATCGTGAATATTGTTGAATAATTGAAAAGCCTCGCCCATTTTCCTGATGAAGCCTTCTGGGTGAAACATGTTGAAATTATGTGGACGTGGTTATGCTTTGAACTCTTGGTGACCACAGTTTTTTTCATTGTCAATATTAGGGTGAAGATGTATACCTTTGACTGTGAATGTAAAACTGTTCTCACATTTTATCGTATATTTTTTTGTAAAACTGCTTTAATAAATATTTGATATATTTTTAGTAGATAATGTCTTTTCCTATATCAGGGGTACCTTTAAAATCCCATTTTCTACATATTTTTTGGTTTCTGTTTTAATTAGTTTTTATTTTGATATTTTTGATTCACTTCATCAATTACTGTTTTTTATCCCCCACACCCTCACTGTTAAATTCTTTCACTTGCAGTTTCATTTCAATCACTCCAGTCACATTCTCACTTTACCTCACTCGCAATTCCTTTCTAAATACAAAGTTTACCCATTTCATCTACCTTATTCTATCTAGACTCCAGCCTATTGATTTGTTAGTCCCCCCCAGTCGCCGCAGGACACTCCCTTTTACTTGGTGACGCCTTGTGCTTGCGGGGATGTGAGTAAGCAGTTTCGCTTCAGCCCCTGTATAACATAAGCATTTTGTTTGACCAATATATTGCTTTAAACATTGTTACTCTTCATGTCTGTGACTAATTATATTGTCATTGATTATTTGTTAATCAGATTACAGATATCCTCCTGATGAAGCGGCTTTAGTTCACAAAACTAGTTGAGATGTTATCCATGCTCAGCTATCCCTGTGATCTTCCCTGCTTGGGGACTATTATCTTGGTGATATACATGGATTGTTACCCATGCTTTTAACCTGTAACTGATTTTTTCGTTATGTGTTGTGTAAAATAGTACTAAAGTTTATTAATACATATTTGTTCATATATTTGAATTTACCCTTATTGCATTGTACCGAGATAGTCCATTTGCCCTCTTTTTTTTTGGGAGACCTGGTTGGGGACCAGGCTCCTGATTCCTTTATCTCTAAAGTTTCTGGACGATGGTACAACTCCTTTTCTATCTACATCTTCTACTCATTATTACTGATTTTAGATGCTCCCCCTACTTTTCTACAATAATTAGGTGGATAACACACCTAATTCCTTTATCAAATTTTATTTGGAGTCGAATGGCCATAGCAGCCTTTTATTACAAACCATTAAATACAACATTCAGAAGAAAGACAAGTTTAATGCATATAATACAGTCAATGCATAACAAATAAACCAACCACAGCTTATGCCTGGTCTAAGGTCTTTGAAGGCCTATATACCGTATTTATCGGCGTATAACACGCACTTTTTTCCCCTTAAAACCAGGGGAAAATCGCAGGTGCGTGTTATACGCTGATCCCCTGCGATCCCGACCTGTCAGATTTGCAAAATCGCCGACCGCGATTTGAAAATGGCGCCGCCGGCGCCGAAATACACAGAGCCGGTCTTGGCTCTTTCCGGCGGCTCTCGTTCATTTTTGGCTCCACTCGTAGTCCCAAGCGGAGCTACCTGAACCTACTCGGCTAGGTTCGGATAGCTCCGCTCGGGACTACGAGTGGAGCCGAAAGTGAAAGAGAGCCGCCGGAAAGAGCCGAGGACCGGCACTATGTATTTCGGCGCCGGCGGCGCCATTTTCAAATTGCGGTCGGCGATTTTGAAGCCCAGAATGGCTGGGATCACTGGGGAAGGCTGCACTAGGGAAGGCTGCACTGGGGAAGGCTGCACTGACAGGCTGCACTGGGGAAGTCTGCACTGACAAGCTGCACTAGGGAAGGCTGCACTGGGGAAGGCTGCACTGACAAGGCTGCACTGGGGAAGTCTGCACTGACAAGGCTGCACTGGGGAAGTCTGCACTGACAAGCTGCACTGGGGAAATCTACACTGGGGAAGGCTGCACTGACATGGCTGCACTGACATGGCTGCACTGACAAGGCTGCACTGACAAGGCTGCACTGGGGAAGGCTGCACTGACAAGCTGCACTGGGGAAGGCTGCACTGACAAGGCTGCACTGGGGAAGGCTGCACTGACAAGGCTGCACTGAGAAGGCTGCACTGAGAAGGCTGCAATGATGGGCATTTAAATGTAAGTTTTTTTTCCCTTCAACTTCCCTCCTAAAAGTTTTTTTTCCTTAAAATTCCCTCCTAAATTGGGGTGCGTGTTATACACCGATAAATACGGTACTCACAATTAACTGGTTGTATCTACCACCCAATCAAAGGCCCCCAGCCACAACTACACCGGCTCAGGGACATTAGCCACTTATGTACTACAAGATACAACCTAATTAATACCCCAATATTACCACATTGGGGTATTGTTAGGAAGGGACACCCATACCTCAGATGGGCCCAACCCACAATTTTTCACAATTATTTAACCAGCACTGCCTTCAAAGACCCAATAGACCCCCTGCCAAAGCACACGAGTGTGACACCTTATGCACGTGTTGCCCCCCAAACCGGAAGGCCTGCTGAATACCCTCCTGCATTTCCATTAGTCAGAAATCAATGCCAATGGCATTAAGATGCATACCATCTCTTCTCAGATATCACCAGGTCTCATCCTCCAGCTCTCGATGACGCATTGCCAGGTCCCCATTTCGGGCAAAAAAAAAACCTGGCAACTATATCGGACCACACAACTTAGCCTGACCCAATAGATAGCAAACCTTATAAGTTATAATAAATGAGGGTGCACATATTACAAAAATCTGACTGATTCCCACCGCTCAAAGTGCTGAATGACCTGGCCATTAATTCCCCATCGGACCACCTCCATTGCCGCCCCAATCCGAAAGTAATGAGATGAACTGTTGTCTGCACTCCAACCAGCAGACAACAGGCATTTCCTGAACACCGCCCTAAACTGGAATTGAGACATTACTGTCCCCTCCGTATGCATAAAGAAAACTCCTGGAAGATTTGGCCAAAACCGTGAAAAAACCCCCACAGCCCGGACAGGGCAAACTGGAGAAGAGGGAACCACCACAACTCAATCCAAGAACGCCTCCTCGACTGATCAATGTTAGATTTTCTTAACAGAATTCCCAATGTAGTGTCCCACACATCCTGTATGCTCAAATCACCCTCACCACGTTTGTTACAGCTTACCAATTCCCCCACACGAAAAGCCCCCCAAAAAAGGCCAGCACAAAGATGGCCCAGAACAAGGCAACCTCATCATCATCCTTACGAGAACACCCCCCCTCCTCATTCACCAGATTGCTTAATTCCTGACTCTGCAGTATGAGGACCAAGTTGACGCACATACTGAATGATGGATTGAGAACTTAGAAGTGGCAATGAAATGCTCCACAGCTGCTTGGGGCATGGAATTCTGCGCTGCTCCGCTTCCAGTGCCAACTGACGGAACCTGTCCCACTGGAAACGAGCCAAAGCACAGGAGTTATGAACTGCAGGAACATGCACAATTCCATGGAGATTGCAATGGAAAAAAAAAGTTCCAGACAGCCAAAATTACGCACTAAACCAAGAAAGAGAAAATTGAGTACTGTCCGTGATACTTTTTTTATTTGCACTAACATACAATTTTTCAGGACAAGCTTTCGGGGTATGTCCCCTTCTTCAAGGTCCAAGCAGTACTCAAGTACTGAGTACTGCTTGGACCTTGAAGAAGGGGACATACCCCGAAAGCTTGTCCTGAAAAATTGTATGTTAGTGCAAATAAAAAAAGTATCACGGACAGTACTCAATTTTCTCTGTCACAATTGCACTAATACGGCTACAATCAAATCAAGCACTAAACCAACCAACTCTTAGCAGTTCAATGACCCTGACAGTAGGTTCCATAACCAGCAGTGCCCACCGCGTCAGTGAACAGTTCTAGATCAAAATTATAAATCACCTGCTCCAGCCAAAGAGAGAGACTATTGTAAGAAACCAGAAATGAATCCCACACAAGTCCTCACGCTGATCCTGCTCCAGCCCAATATAAGGATGTGGCGCCTTAATGCCAGCTGTAGCAGCTGTAGCAGCTGCCAGTCATCTACAAAAAAATAAAACGTGGCTCGTGAGCACACTGCAACAAGCAAAATTCAACTTGCCCAAGAGAGATTGCAAAGCACGAAGTTGAATTATTTTTTTTTTGTATTGCCCAGTGGCAGAAACGCCCCCTTCAGATCTTCAAGTTTGTCCTAAGGCAAACGACATTCGTTGTCGGGTGTCGATGGCGATACCCAGAAACTACAACTTAGTGGCCGGGCCCTCCGTCTTGTGAGGGGCCAGTGGCAAACCAAAAACTGGAAAACATGATGGATGCCAAAAGTGAGGCATAGATAGTACTTCCAGCAGGCCCTATGCACAAGAAATCATCTAAGTCATGGATGACTGAATTAAGCCCCGAAACATCCCGAATCACCCATTCCTAAAAGGAATGAAACATTTCAAACAACAAACAAGAAATGGCACATTGGTAAATGTGCCAATGTTTGGCCAATTATGGCTCAGGGGGTTTAGTACACGCCCCACACTATATAAGGCTGCCTGCGTGGCCGCCTTGTGTAGTGTGTTGTGGTGGCGGAGAGAGATAGACAGAGAGACAGTGTCATTTGATTTAAGTTAGATAGAGTAGGCAGGTGAGTCAGTTAGCTGCACTTACAGTGTATTGTGTATATATATGCATCCCAGGTGTTGTATATATATATATATATATATATATATATATACACTGTATTAAGTTTAGCTAGATCCGTTCCTGTTTTTCTCTTCCTACTGACAGGCAGGCAGGTGTTTTTACAGTATTTACAGCTACCTGAAAACAATTGCTGTTGTGCTGATCCTATTAATACCACAGGCAGGCAGCTGCAGTATTTACAGTTAGTGTAGTGCATCATCTACACAGTGTGCACCTAAAGCTACCTGAAGAAAATTGGTAGTGTTCTTCTGATCCTATTAGTACCGCAGGCAGCTGCAGTAATTACAGTTAGTGCAGAGCGTCCTCTGTACAGTGTGCACCTAAAGCTACCTGAAGAAAATTGGTGGTGTTCTTCTAACCCTAATAATACCACAGGCAGGCAGCTGTAGTATTTACAGTTAGTGTACTGTGCCCTCTGCACAGTGTGCACCTAAAGCTATGGTGTTCTTATACTAATAATACTACAGGCAGGCAGTTGATTCTGCTAGTTGCAGTATCAGTATACTGTATATATACATTCCAGCTTTGTGCACCTACATCTCACTGCATACCATTAGTATGTCTGGAAGTCCAACAAGGAGAGGAAGACAGTCACAAGCCAATAAAAGAGGGCAAGCAGGCTCTGTGTCTAGAGGCAACAGTACTGGTTGTGGAGATGGTGCATCCTCATCAGCACGTGGCCGTGGGACACGCTTGTCCTTTTTTTCGGCAGCTGGCCGTGTTGAGCTGCAACATGCAGATGACTTGGTAGAGTGGATGACTAAGCCATCCTCATCCTCCTCATCCTCTCTCACCCAGGCTCAGGGTACTTTGTCTGGCAAAGCAGCTGCCAACGCAGCCTCTTCCCTCGGCTTAATGGCATCAGTCACTCCTTCCCTAGCCCCACCATGTCCTCCTAAGGAGTCCCCTGAACTGTTTGACCACAGTGTTGGGTACATGCCCTAGGAGGATGCCCAGCATTTTAAAGGCTCCGATGATAATACCCAGCTACAGAAAGGCAGTAATGTTAGCCCAGACAGAGGGGGTGCCCAAGAAGGACAGCAATCTGGCAGTCATGTTCCCCCAGCTGCAGCATACTGCCAGCTTTGCTCCGGTGATGAGGAGGGAGGGGATGATGAGGATCCCTGACTCCATGTGGGTGCCTGATAGGAGAGAGGAGGAGGAGGAGGAGGAGGAGGCACATCTCCAACGAGGTAGGATGCCCTCTAGAGGCCAGCTTAAGGGCAGCACACCGACTGCATCACATCGCAGAGCTTCGCATGTGCAGGGCACTGCTGTCTCTGCTGTCTCATTATTCCAAAAGTTCTTTGGTGTGGGCCTTTTTTGAGACGAGTGCATCAGATCCCACTGCTGCTATTTGCAACATATGTCTCAAGCGTATCTCGCGTGGCCAAAACATCACCCGCTTGGGCACCACATGCTTAACCAGACATATGTCGACCTGTCATGCAGTTTGTTGGCAAGCGTAACTAAAAGACCCACACCAAAGAACAAAGCAGACCTCTCCTTGCTCCTCATCAGCTGGGATCTCCAACCCCACTGTCAGGTCTCTCACTTACCAGACCGGTGAGTCTGCTTGGGCAGAGGGTAGGCTACCTTACGTATCCTACTCACGGCCCCTGATAGAGAAGACAGGGAACCCACGAGTGCGGAGTGGTATGAGAGCGTGGTTCAGGAGTCCGGGTTCCAGAAGGGAGGTGGTCCTCCAATAGCAGGTAGTAATCAGGAGCACAGGCAACAGTGCTGAGCAGGAGCTGTAGACTTGTCACACACAGGCAGAGTTCGGCAACAGGCGGGCAGCAGAAGTACAAGAGGAGCAGGCAGGAGCGAGGTCAAACAAGCTGGGGTCAGGTGCAGACAGAAGTCAGGAAAGTCCAGTAAGCAACAGGAACACAGGAACACGGAGAAGGTAATGGGAACTTAGGTACAGGAGCTGTTGATCAGGCAGCACCGAGCAGAGAGTACAGCAAGCCTAAATAGGCTGATTGGTGCCAAACGCGACATACGTGCATGCGCCGGTACGCACAGGCGCCCGCACACCCGCACATGCCCGAGCTCGCCCACCGGATGCCAGCGCGCACACCAGCACCACCAGGCACACGCCTACCAGCGCCCATAGATGGACGCGCGCTCCCGGGCGCCACCGTGCACACCACGGCCAGCCAGATCATCCACACCAGTGCCCACAGAAGCACGCGCCCTGCACCAACGTGCACCGACGCCCAAACAGGCGACCTCTCTGACAGTGCCCCCTCCTCAAGGGCAGACTCCGGATGCCCAGTTGGGCTAACTTGGAGGCATGCAAATTTTTGAATGCTTGCAAGAGTTCTCTGGCATGCAAGTTGCTTTCTGGCTCCCACAAATTGTCTTCAGGGCCATACCCTTTCCACTTTATGAGATATTTGGTTTGATTGCGCCTCTGTCTGTAATCTAGAATTGCTTCCACTTCAAACTCCTCCTTGCTATCAACTAGGATAGGTTTGGGTGGGCCGACACTATGGCCAGCAAAAGGATTGGGGGTAACCGGTTTCAAGAGAGACACGTAGAAGACTGGGTGCACCTTCAGGGACTTAGGCAGGTCAAGTTCGTAGGTGACAATGTTAATCTTTCTCTTTACCAAGAAGGGACCCAAGAACTTAGGGCCTAGTTTATTAGACGGACAGGCCAATTTCAGATTAGCGGTAGATAACCATACTGGGTTGCCTGGTTCCAAAACAAGTTCTCCACGCCTTTTCCTATCGAACATCTTCTTGTAATATCCTTGACCATGGTATCCTGTAGTAATTTGTTGTTTACTGAAAAGAAATCCAAGGTTTCGGATACTGCAGGGACGGAGCACTCCGATATTGACCCAGGCAGAAAGGACGGGTGGAAGCCATAGTTGGCGTAGAATGGTGTTTGATTGGTAGCTGAATGTAAGGAATTGTTGTAAGAAAACTCCGCGATAGGGAGCAGAGAGGCCCAATCGTCCTGGAAAAAAGCAGAGAAACAGCAGAGATATTGCTCCAGAGTTTGATTCGTCCTTTCAGTTTGCCCATTTGACTGGGAGTGATAGGCCGAGGAGAATGCCAATTCGATTTCCAATGAGCTACAGAGGGCTTTCCAGAATCTGGAGGTGAACTGGACACCTCGGTCAGAAACTATGTTCGTCGGGACTCCATGCAACCTAATAATTTCTTTGATGAAGATACTAGCTGTCTCCATAGCCGAGGGGGTACCTTTCATGGGAAGGAAATGGGCCATCTTGGACTGCCTATCTACCACAACAAAGATGGAGGAAAAGCCTTCTGATGGGGGGAGTTCAACGATAAAGTCCATTGAAATCATACTCCACGGTCTCCCTGGGCCGGTAAAGGTTTTAATAGGCCCCAAGCTCTCACCCGGCTGTTCTTGCTTCTGGCGCAAGTATTACAAGAGTCAACATACTCCTAATAATCCTTAATAAGGTGAGGCCACCAGAAGGTACGTTGTACCAAGTCAATTGTTTTTCATGTGCCAAAATGTCCAGCCAACTTATGGTCATGGCAAAGTTTCAACACCTGTACCCTTAGCTCCTCAGGGACCACAATTTAGTTTTCACGCCAAAACAGGCCATCCTTGGCATGCGCCTCAGCAGGTAGGGTCATCCCCATAGAGGCCCGTCTAATTTGAGAGATAAGATCTTCTTGAAGAAGCAGGAAATTCCCCGAAGGGAGGACGGTGTCTGGAGGTAGGGCTTTTTCTGAGTCGTGGAACATACGGGAGAGTGCGTCAGACTTGACATTCTTGGATCCGAGTCTGTAGGTAATGTGGAACTGGAATCGGGAAAAAAAAAGTGCCCATCTGGCCTACCGAGGTTTTAGCCTTTTAGCCGTTCTCAGGTATTCTAAGTTCTTATGGTCCGTATAGACCAGAATGGGATGAGCAGCACCCTCCAGAAGATAACGCCATTCCTCTAAAGCTGCTTTAATGGCCAGAAGTTCCCGATCCCCCACATCGTAATTCCTCTCTGATGATGAAAGTTTACGTGAGAAAAACCCCACAGGGTAGAGGAGGGCTTTGGCACCTTGCCTTTGCGAGAGCACAGCTCCTACCGCAATTTCAGATGCGTCAACTTCTAACACGAAAGGTAGAGCTGGATTGGGATGCTTAAGAATGGTGGCTGAGGTAAACAGAGCTTTAAGTTCTTCGAAGGCCAACTGTGCCTTAGGGGTCCAGCAGAACCGGGTTCCTTGTCTGATGAGCTCAGTGATGGGGGTGATTATCGAAGAGAACCCTTTGATGAACTTCCTATAGAAATTGGCAAAGGCAATAAAACGTTGTACACCTTTTTTATCTGCAGGAGCAGGCCAGTCCAGGATAGCAGATACTTTTTGAGGGTCCATCTTGATACCCTCGGGAGAGATGACCAGGCCCAGGAACTGAACACATTGGAGCTTAAACTCGCATTTTTCGAGTTTGGCATAGAGCCCATGTTGCCTGAGTTGGGCAAGTACATTTCGTACGTGCCTACGGTGGTCGGTCAGGGAAGCGGAGAAAATCAGAATATCGTCCAAATAGACTATGACATACAGGTCGCTGGCGCATTACACAGGCCAAAGGGCATAATGAGGTACCCGAAGTGCCTGAATCGAGTACGAAAAGCCGACTTCCACTCATCCCCTTCTCTTATGCGGATTCAATTGTAAGCACCACGGAGATCCAACTTGGTGAAAACTGTTTCGGTTCCTAGTCTTTGAAACAGTTCAGGTACTAGGGGTAGCGGATATCTGTTCTTGATCGTAATCTTGTTCAACTCCCAGTAGTCAATACAGGGACGTAGGGAGTGATCCTTTTTCTCAACAAAGAAGATGCCCGCACCTGCTGGAGATGTGGAGGGGCGAATGAACCCCTCTTTCAAGTTTTCGTCAATATAGACCTTCAAGGTGCCCAGCTCCTGCTCAGTTAAAGGAAAAATCCTCCCGAAGGGAACCTCGGTTCCGGGTAAGTTATTGGGCAGTCGTAAGGCCTGTGTACCGGGAGAGTCTCCTCCCCCTTCTTGCTGAATACATCAAGGAAATCTCGGTAGGGTTCGGGAAGGGATTGGCATAGCTTGGTGTCAGAGTCCAAGCAAAGACATTGGGATGGTGTAACGGGTGTTCCCAGTAAGCAGTGCTGCCTGCAGTAATCGGAGAGAAATCAAATCTTTCCAGTAGACCAATGCTGGGGTTGTGTTCCTGCAGCCAGGGCATTCCTAGGATGATTGGAAAGAGGGGAGAGGAGATGACATCCAAGTGTAAGAGTTCCTGGTGGTCCGGGCCTATGGTGGCTAGTAAAGGAGCGGTCTCCTGGGTGACTGGACCGGAGCTGAGGATGGAGCCGTCTGCTAGAAATACTGCAAGTCCCTGGGCCTTGGGCTGGAGAGGAATGCCGTGGTTGTTAACGAAGGTCTGGTCAATGAAGCCACTGCATGCTCCAGAATCAATAATGACCGACACCGAGATGTTCCTTCCGGGAAGCTGCAACATAACAGAGAGTGTCAGATGGTTACCAGTTTTGGGCAAGACAGGTACACATAAAGAAGAGGATGGCAGGCACTTACATATCTTGTTGGGGCAAGCCCTCACAAAATGTCCTGGTTCTCCGCAGTACAGGCATAAATTGCGGGCACGTCTGCGCATCTTTTCTTCCAAGGTAAGGAATGGATGGAGCAGACCAAGTTGCATGTGCTCGGGAACTTCCACGGCTAGAGCAGAGGAGGCAGGAGGAACTGGGAACCCTGGGAAGCATCCAAATAGGGCGAGGGTGGCTAGTGGACCTCTCGGAATGTCTCTCTCTTAGGCAGCAGTCAATCTGAAGGGACAAGTTGATGAGTTCATCCAGAGCCTGGGGTATCCCCACACGTGCCAACTCATCTTTAATGGGGTCAGATAACCCCATCCAAAATTGATGGCGCAGGGCAGCGTCGTTCCACTCTGTATCAGAGCTCCAGCTTCTGAACTCCACTTCGGCTGCTCTGCGACCTTGCTGCAGGGAGTGCAAGGTGGCCTCAGCAGTAGCCATCAGTTGAGGGTCCTCATATAACTGTGACATTGCAAGGAAGAAGGCATCCAGGATATCCAGGGACCTGGATTTCTGCTCCAGTAGACAGTGAGCCCAAGTTTGCGGCTCGCCGGTCAGTAGTGATATGTCAAAACCCACCTTTGTGGCATCCAGGGAAAACGTGCAGGGTTGTAAAGCAAAATAGAGCTCACAGGCATTGCGGAACACCCGGTATTTGCAACGTTCTCCCGTGAACTTTTCGGGTGTGGGTACCCTGGGCTCAGGAGGGAGCATTACTATGGAGGGTGTTGAGGAAAGTCTGGCAGATGATGCTCCCTGTGGGTGCGGAGATGCTGAGAGGGCTTGGACCTGTCCCTCTAATCTGGTGTAGCCTTCTTGTAGGCTTTTAACTGCTTGGGTAAGGCCAGCTAGGTGCCTATAAAGTTCATCCATGGGGGAGGCCCCCTGCCCTGACTCGGTCATGGCTGCCCGATACTGTCAGGTCTCTCACTTACCAGACCGGTGAGTCCGCTTGGGCAGAGGGTAGGCTCCCTTACGTATACGACTTGTGGCACCTGATAGAGCAGACAGGGAACCCACGAGTGCGGAGTGGTATGAGAGGGAAGATTTAAGTGTGGGTGTGGCGCTGTTCAAAGGAAATTTGGAATGTGTGTGCCTGTGGTATGTGCAAGGCTTTATAGTGCAATCTGTTTAATCGTGAGTGAAAAAGAGATCTTTCTCAAAAAAATACAAATGTACTTAACCATAAAACTAAATATAGTTTAAATCCCAAATAGAAAATAAATGGGTTAAAGCGTGCTGCCAAACTGTCCCAATGTTGCTACCTTGTGTGAATAGATGTAACACTACAATCCAGGTTTAGCATAATAAATACAAGTAATGGTAATCAAACCCAATGAGACGGGGAGGGGGGGAAAGAGGAGGGGAGAGGGGAAAAGGGAGGGTGAGGGGGCGGAGGGACAAGGGAAGTGTGGATGGTCCAAGAGTGCACAGGTGCCAATAATAGAAATAAACTGTTGTGGTTATTAAGTTATAAAGTGCATAAGTGACAAAAAAGTGCTAATAGCTTGATTATTTCAAAGTGCAGGTGTGTTGAAAGCAATCTTCCAATCCTTTTTCTTGGTGACAGTGTTTAAAATCCCGTGCTCTTAATGTGCACACACTCACCAACTTCCTTAACCCCTGCAGGGGTATTAGGTAGTCACAGTCTGTGCTACTGTGCAGCAATAACTGGCAATCTCAGGATCGGATTGATGTAAACCATAGAAAAGAAGAGATATCCATAGCATAATACCGTATAAAAGGTTTTATTGTAAAAGGTAACAGAGCGGTACTCACAAATTAGTAGCTCATATAAGGCAAGAAAAAAATCTCAGTAGAACCGTCAGAGTAATCTTAGCTTTGCTGGGAGATACTGCAACGTAGGATTAGGCCACGCCCTATGCGTTTCATCATTGGATGTCTACGGGAGCGTGGTATGAGTGGTATGAGAGCCTGGTTCAGGAGTCCGGATGCCAGAAGGGAGGTGGTCCTCCAACAGCAGGTAGTAATCAGGAGCACAGGCAACAGGTGCTGAGCAGGAGCTGTAGACTGGTCACACACAGGCAGAGTTCTGCAACAGACGGGCAGCAGAAGTACAAAAGGAGCAGACAGGAGTGAGGTCAAACAAGCCGGGGTCAGGTGCAGGCAGAGTCAGGAAAGTCCAGTAAGCAAGCCGGGTCGTCAACAGATCAGAACTCAGGAACACAGGAACACGGAGAAGGTAATGGGAACTTAGGTACAAGAGCTGTTGATCAGGCAGCACTGAGCAGAGAGTGCAGCAAGCCTAAATAGGCTGATTGGCACCAAACGCTGTGCACGTGCGTGCACCGGTACGCACAGCGCCCGCGCACCCGCAAACACGCCCCCGGACACCAGCACGCACACCAGCACCACCAGGCACACTACCAGCGCCCATAGGTGGATGCGCGCTAATGCGAACGCACGCGCGTGCCACAGCGCAGCCACAGCGCACACCACGGCCAGCCGGATCATCCACACCAGTGCCCAGAGAAGCACGCGCCCCAGCACACGCAGAAACGCGCGCACCAATGCGCACCGGCGCGCACCGACGCCCAACCAGATGACCTCTCTGACACCCACTATTCCTTCAGTCCTCTCTGAAACCTGCACTGAGAGGAATGAAGGTGTAGAATTAGGTGTGTCACAGCCAAGTACTTGCGGGCAATCTGCTATCATTGCACTGACGTCAGATTGTACCAGGCAAATTTCCCTGCCCCAGCTGCTGCACCGCCGAAAGAAGTTCGCTCCCAGCCATCCACATGCCCAGTGGTTGAATGCCTGCTTGGCTAAATTGCTAGCACTTCAACTGCTGCCTTTTCAGTTGGTAGACTCTGGCCCCTTCCGTGAGCTTGTGGAATGTGCGGTTCCTCAGTGGCAGGTTCCCAAACGCCACTTTTTCTCACAGAAGGCGATTCCGGCTCTCTACCGGCATGTGGAAGGCAATGTCTTGGCCTCGCTGGACAGGGCGGTCAGCGGTAAGGTGCATATTACCACTGACTCATGGTCCAGCAGGCATGGACAGGGACGTTACCTATCTTTCACCGCTCACTGGGTGACTCTTCTGGCAGCTGGGAAGGATGCAGGACAGGGTGCAGTAGTGTTGGAGGTTGTTCCGCCACCACGCCTCCAAAATTCTACTAGTGGTGATTCTGCCACACCTCTCTCCTCCACCCCCTCCTCTTCTTCTTCCTCCATGACCTCTTCCTGTGCTGATTTGTCCTCTGAACCAGCGGTGCTCTGTAGGCATTCAAGGGGCTACGCACCTGATGCTGATGTAACCGCTTGATTTTTTTTTAATGTGAGATTCCTTCAAGACTGCCTTTGCTGATGCTGAGTGACTATCCTGTTATGCTGAGTGACAATCCTTTTTCTCCTCAATTTTCATGCTGATACCTTGTAAGAACATAGTGCGCAGAACTGCCTGCTGGGATCAGTGATAAAAGGACCAACGCGGCCTGCTTTCAGCCTCTCTTGACGCCATTCAACACATGCCAGCATGAGGTCTGTGTGTGACCAGGAGTGAGAGACTGCGGCCTATACAGCGGAGAGCTGGATTGCCCGCCTCTGAGGGATCTCGGAGTACAGCCTTGCCATCCTAGCAAGCGGACCGGCCTGCGCTTCAGAGCAACTGGAAGCCCCTGGAGTTTAGCCCATCGGGAGTTGCAGCTCGGCGGCACCATCTTCACCAGACGGAGACACCACAAGGGGATTCTGAACGGAGCCTCACAGCCATTAGGGTCCATTGTGGTGAGAGGGCACCTGCCCATTCCAGTAGAGAGTACAGTATTGCTGAGTGAGCTCTTTCTACAGACTGCTGGTGAGACTTGTAGTTCCGCGGAGGCGGATCTACTTCTTTACAGGCATCATATAGCTGGACTTTGGGGCCTTGTCTTTTTCCCTGCACTGTAAGGTCAGTACTGTATTGCACTCACATGTAAGGAGGAATCTACAAGTGGTAATATTTCTTCAGTTAAGCAGTCATCAGCATATCTTTTGTTCTACAGTAATTTCTTTTCCTTTGCCTTTGTGGATTACAAATACTGAAGTTTAAACATCAGGCTAGCTGAAGATATCTGGAGTTGAAAGAACTTTCATAATTTTCCTCTTTTACCAAGCATTGCTGCTCTACTTATAAGTTGAACTCTGAATTATAGCCTAGGGGGAGCCATTGAGTATATACTAGACTTTACACCATGTTCTTGAATTCAGGGGGAAGGTATTTAATACATGTTTTGAAGATATTGAGTACTTATCCCTCTGTACACCTGTTCACATATACTCCTTAAAGCGAATATAGGAATTTATGTTCTCTATATGTGCGTTAATTGATAACAATTGTCAATTACAATTTGTGTTTATTCATGCTCTTCATTGTGTTCCATTACTTATTTTAGTAAACTCGTCTGAGTGGTTCAGTGATATTGTGTGAGTTTCTCATTGCTAACATCACATTGCAGAATGGAACCCAAGGCGTCAGAGGTAAGAGAGGATCTGCAGAGTCGGGGTAGCCAGTGGGGTATAGAGTCAATCAGCAGCCCTCACGGGGGTACCGCTACATGTATATTACAGCAATAATGAAAGTTTAGAAAATGAATTTGCTGGTCATTTCAATTTCCCTGTAAAAAAATGGCATGGGAATCACCCCAAAGGTCCCCCAAGAATACATACTAGACCCTTCAGGGTCTAAAAGTCACTCTGGCAGGAAGATGTAATCTAAGGCTGGGTTCACGCTGATGGGGAAACCTGCATCCAATTTGCATGACAGGAGAGAGTGCTCTCAATGGAGCCGGTTCACACATCTCCTGGGCATTCGCTGAGCGCACAGCAGAAGGGTCCTGTGCGTCTTTGGCTCCATTTCAGGTCCGAATTCAGGCAAAAATTCTGACCTAATTTGGACCTGAAACGATGCACAGGGACCCCCTGCTGCGAGACGCTCCGCACGTTGTGTGAACCCAGGCTCGTGGCAATTCAGGTGGCATTTTTTTCTTTGTAAATGTCAGTTTTGCTTCAGTCAGTTTTGCGGCTTGAACCCAGGTATGTTTGGCTCATGCCTATTTGTGAGTCACGTTTCTGAACAGTGACTACAATCACTGTTAAAAGTGCTAATAAAAGTAGATGGGGCGCAAGCAGGGAGAGAAGAAAAGGGCAGGCTACATACACCCTGTGTACTTTTTAAAGTTTTTGAAAGTGTATGTAGCACTCCTAATGCCTGCAACTGGTTAAAGACAGCACTCCTATGGCCTTGCTTCCTTGCATACTACTATAGCTCCCTATCCAGTAAGGGAACAATGATAAAGCAAGACTTTACTGGTTCAGCAGAAAGAGAGTGGCACCATAGTCATTTTGGGTCTCCTTTGCAATGCAATAACCCTATGTTCACACCACATTTTTGGTGCATTTTGTGTTTTGCAAAAATGCACTACAGTCTATTTACATGGTTTCCTATGGATGTAGTTCACATCTGTGCTTTTTGCTGTGTTGCGTTTTTGCGTTTTTTGGAAAGGGTCAGGGACTTTTTTCCACAGCAGATTGTGTTTTGCATGTGATAGACTTCAATGGAGCAACACTAAAGATGCAAGTGTCGGTTGCCCAACCCACTCATTACCAACCAGATATACACAGTGGGGGTTATTTACAAAAGGCAAATCCACTTTGCACTACAAGTGCAAACTACAAGTGTAAAGTGCACTTGAAATTGCACTGAAAGTGCACTTGGAAGTGCAGTCCTTGTAGATCGGGGGGGGGGGAACATGCAAGGAAAACAAAAGACAGCATTTTAGCTTTCACATGATTGGATGATAAAATCAGCAGCGCTTCCCCTCATTTCAGATCTACCCCTCAGATTTACAGCGACTGCACTTCCAAGTGCACTTTCAGTGCAATTTCAAGTGCACTTTGCACTTGTAGTTTGCAATTGTAGTTCAAAGTGGACTTGCCTTTCATAAATAACCCCCAGTGTGTTTAAAGAGAAAAAAAAATGCAAAATGCATGAAAATGGCATGCAAAACGTATCAAGAATGAGGGTTTAAAATAACAAAACGCACCTGCAAAACACGCCTGAAAACCGCATCAAGTGCAACCGCATAGATGTGAACCTAGACTTTTATGTTTATTTGTAGAACAAAGGTGCATTTATTAAGAAATTTTCTAAAGCAGTTTAAACATCAATATACCACTGCATGTGTATAAAAAAAAATAAGGACAGAACAGGGATCCTTGAAATTTTTTCAAGCTTAATGCAGACTTCTGGGGAGACAGTGAGCCAATGACACAAGCTAAAAATGAGATTTATGTTCGAAACATAAACTTTGCAGACATTTTTTTTTTTTTTTAATAGTTGCAAGAACTAGAAAAGTATCTGTTAAAAATGTATAATTATTAGAAATATTACAAGACAAAGTTGTTTAGCAGTAGTTATACCATTACATTTTTCTTTAGGATTAAAAAAAGCAAGAAAAAAACAAAACAAAACAGTTCTACGCCACAAATGTCACTTTAAATGTTGGCAATATTCCCAATTATTAATGGCAAACTGAGTCCTAAGGCACTTAAAATATGTTTTTATACATGTCAGTGGATTAATGCATCCATCATACATGCATTAATGATTCTAAAGAACAAGACTTTTATTTAGTTATTTAAGCTCTGTTCAGAGAAGTTAATGGACCAAAGAGACATTGAATGTTAAGTTGATTTGATCTGCAACAAGTGAGAGTGCCAACTATTCCAGGCATTAATGGGCAATTTGTCAAAAGAATGTTCGCCAGTCAGAGATGAGGATTTCCATAAATGTTCAGAAACTAATCAGTAAGCCTGTGAAACATGTTACTGACTATGTATACTAGGATTAAAAACCATAAGGTTCTAGCATCAATGATCAACAGCTAAATGTGGCAAAGAGCAAATGTTCAAAGTTAACTTTCCCAATCACTTAACCAACATACTCAAGGACCTCCAACGTTGGAGCAAAAGGTACTTTGTATGGTTTGGCAGAAACAATAACTTGAAAATAAATATATTACCCAGCCTTTCATACCTATATCAAAACATTCTCATAAGATACCTAAGCAATTCCTATCTGCCATCTGTAGGGAATTTCTTACCTTCATCTAGAGATTTAGATTCCACTGTCTTCACCACAGTGTCCCTACTCTCCCAAAACTAAAAGACAGAATTGGATTCCTGGACCCTTTATTATATCATAAGGTTGTTCATGCTGCAAGAATTTCAGTCCACTGCACATCACCACTTGATCTCAGCAAGCATCTAGACATTTTCATCTGTGGCTAATATACTCTCTGCTCTGATACTTTTTTAAGGCATGCTCCCAGTTGCAGGGCACATTCCATGGGGCACAGTAGGGCACATTCCATGGGGCACAGTAGGGCACAGCAGAGTACATTACATGGGGGGCAATAGGGAACATTACATGGGGGCATCAGGGCACATTACATGCTCAATTAGGCAAATTAATGGGGGCTCAGCCAGTGCTGGAGCAACCCTGCATATCAGAGCTGTTTGGCACCAGATTGTCTGTGTGAGGGGTGGAGCTGCAGTGCAAGGAAAGCCCAGGACACCCAGCACACGAGAACAAGATAGAGGAGCAACATGATGGGTCACCTGCAAACATGCGGCCAGGTTCTGAACTTATGGTGGATACCAGTGTGCGATGACCAGCTGTGTGGAGAGATTGTGCCTGCTGTGTCCTGAGTGCAGAAACCCCACCACAGTTATAGGGGCGTGGCTGAGGAGTGGGTTTTGTAGGGAACCAGTGGTAAAGTTGGTGCCCAGTGACCTGCTGCCTTTCACATACACAGTGGATCTAAAATCAGGACTGTGTATTGAGTGGAGAGAGGAATCCGGGTTGGCTGGAGGAGATTGGAAGGTGTGTGGTTCCCGAGCCTGTAATCGTTTGGGCCTCTGTTGCTGCTTCTGGGGAAGAGGCCAGAGGTCTGCAGCGGTTCAGGGCTGGGAAGTGGATACAGAGAGCAGGGTCGAGTCCCAGGACAGAGATAAAGTCCCCCATGAAGATAAAGAGCACAAGCGGGGTGGAGTCCCAGGATAGAGGTTTCCCCATGAGGATAAAATACACCCGCTGCAGAATCTGGAAGTCCACCACTTACAGTTCAGGTGGAGACACTGCTGAGCGGTCGGTACCCACCAGTGCTGCCCAACAGGAGCAGGCAGATGTATCAGAGAAGCCGGCTGTTTAAGTGCACCCAGTCACCCCTGCGCAGAGGGAGCATGATTCGGAGGGGTAGTGTGGAGGAGTGGTGTGGGGATTGATTGAGGGTCACCCAGACTGGAAGCGGAGTCTTGGCACCTGGAAGCAGATGTGGAGTGGTCCCAGAGAATGAGTTTGAAGAGGAATGCGACTGGGGAGACACTCAGGGAGTCATAAATCTGCAGACACGATGGTCCAAGGGGGAAATAGGAGAGATGGAGAGGTCTGTTACCCTTGAACAGGCAGAATGAGCAACGCAACTGTA
The DNA here is from genome assembly GCA_037952925.1 of Lithobates clamitans. Lineage (NCBI taxonomy): Eukaryota > Metazoa > Chordata > Amphibia > Anura > Ranidae > Lithobates > Lithobates clamitans. Next base: position 448,560 of record JBBGZY010000350.1, on the reverse strand, counting down.
TCAGCTGCTGTTCTGTGCTTATGCCCAACAGGCCCAGAACACAGCCTATAAACTGTGGCTTAGGGATGAGCCCGATGACGTAAGTCAAAATGTTAAAAGCGACAAAACACAGCTTGGGACAAGTCCTTTATTAAAAAATAAAAAAATAAAAATGTCCCACAATGTCTATTCATCTTCTTCTATCACGCCGCGAAGGACTGAAAAAGAAAAAAAAAATCTGCAACCGATCCGCCTCCATGGGAGGCTTCCGCCATCTGACGCTTCTTCGCTTGTGACAGCACTTATATACCTGAGTTACCCAGTTACGTCACCAGGTGGCCCCGCCCCCCTCTGATGCCACGTGGGAAGCCATGGAGAAGTTCCTGTGGCATCAGAGGGGGGCGGGGTCACCCGTATATGTAAACAGGTGGCCCCGCCCCCCTCTGATGCCACGGGGGAAGCCATGGAGAAGTCCCCGTGGCGTCAGGGCGGGGTCACTGGGTGGCCACTGGGTGGCCCCGCCCTCAGGTATATAAGAGCTGTCACAAGCAAAGAAGCATCGGACGGCGGGAGCCTCCCATGGAGGCGGATCAGTTGTGGATTTCTTTTTCTTTTTCGGTCTATCACGGCGTGATAGAAGAAGATGAATGGACATCGTGGGACATTTTTATTTTTATTTTTTTTAATAAAGGACTTGTCCCAAGCTGTGTTTTGTCGTTTTTAACATTTTGACACTTTTTTTGTGAAATGGTAGGGGCACACTTGTACCCTGTTACCATTTCACACAGGGGGGGAGGCCGGGATCTGGGGGTCCCCTTGTTAAAGGGGGCTTCCAGATTCTGATAAGCCCCCTGCCCGCAGACCCCCACAACCACCGGGCAAGAGTTGTGGGGATGAGGCCCTTGTCTCCATCAACATGGGACAAGGTGCTTTGGGGGGATACCCCAAAGCACCCTCCCCATGCTGAGGGCATGTGGCCTGGTACCGTTCAGGGGGGGCGCTCTCTCGCCCCCCCTCTTTTCCTGTGGCCTGTCAGGTTGCGTGCTCGGATAAGGGTCTGGTATGAATTTTGGGGGGGACCCTTACGCCATTTTTTTATTTTGGCGCAGGGTTCCCCTTAAAATCCATACCAGACCTGAAGGGTCTGGTATGGATTTTGGGGGGACCCCTACGCCATTTTCTTTTTAAATTTGGTGCAGGGTTCCCCTAATTTCCATATCAGACCTGAAGGGTCTGGTATGGATTTTAGGGGAACCCCCTAGGCAACTTTTTTTTTTATTTTGGTTCAGGGCTCCCCTTAATATTTACACCAGACCCAAAGGGCCTGGTAATGGACTGGGGGGGGGAACCCATGCTCTTTTTTTCAATGAGTTTTATCTATATTGCCGAGACCCAACAATTCGTTACAGCCGCAATCAGTTTTAAATGACAATTTTTCCTTTAGAAATATCATTTTGCTGTGGTACTGTTCTAAACATGGGAAAAATGCGCCACTTTACAGGCATACTATAGACATCCCCCAGGCACAATATTTAAAGTAATATTTCATTTTTATTGTTTCACTTTAGGCATTAAAAAAAAATCACTGCTCCCGAAAAAACGTTCGTTTTTAACCACTTCAGCCCCGGAAGATTTTACCCCCTTCCTGACCAGAGCGTTTTTTGCGATTCGGCACTGCGTCGCTTTAACTGACAATTGAGCGGTCATGCGACGTGGCTCCCAAGCAAAATTGACGTCCTTTTTTTCCCACATGTAGAGCTCTCTTTTGGTGGTATTTGATCACCTCTGCAATTTTTATTTTTTGCGCTATAAACAAAATAAGAGCGACAATTTTGAAAAAAACGCATTATTTTTTACATTTTGCTATAATAAATATCCCCCAAAAATATATAAAAAAACATTTTTTCTCCTCAGTTTAGGCCGATCGTATTCTTCTACATATTTTTGGTAAAAAAAAATTGCAATAAGCGTTTAATAATTGGTTTGCACAAACGTTATAGCGTTTACTAAATAGGGGATAGTTTTATGGCATTTTTATTAATATTTTTTTTTTTTACTAATAATGGCGGCGATCAACGATTTTTATTGTGACTGCGACGTTATGGCGGACATGTCGGACATTTTTGACACATTTTTGGGACCATTATCATTTATACAGCGATCAGGGCAATTAAAAATGCACTGATTACTGTGTAAATGGCACTGGCAGTGAAGGGGTTAACCACTAGGGGGCGGGGAGGGGTTAAGTGTGTCCTAGGGAGTGATTACTAACTGTAGGGATGGGCTGTATGTGTGACGTCACTGATCTCTGCTCCGATGACAGGGAGCAGAGATCGAGTGACACTTGTCACTAGGCAAAACGGGGAGATGCTGTTTACAACGGCATCTCCCCGTTCGACCTCTCCGTGAGGCGATCGCGGCGATCGAGTCCGCGGAACCCGCGACCTGACTCACGGAGCTCCTGGCCGCCGCCGGCGCGCACGCAATCGTATGGCGGGGAATTCAAATGGACATACAGGTACGCCCATTTGCCCAGCCGTGCCATTCTGCCGACGTACATCGGCGTGCGCTGGTCGGGAACCGGTTAAAACAATTTTTGCATTGATACATGTCCCCTGGGGCAGGACCCGGGTCCCCAAACACTTTTTATGACAATTTCTTGCATATAAGCCTTTAAAATTAGCACTTTTGATTATTTATGTTCATGTCCCATAAACTTTAATGGTGTTCGTGTGTTTCTGACAAATTTTTTGCCTCTTCGCATGTTCTGCTGCGAACCGAACAGGAGAGTGTTCGGCTCATCTCTACTGAGGATCACCCAGTCTGCACAGGCATGTGCTCTTCCAGGGCAAGGCAAGTTGAGGGAGCTCCCCAGATTCTCCAGTTTTCAGCGGAATGTACAGAAAAGAACCACATTGGAGTGGGGATTGGATTTCCCTTATGTCCTATGGGATATTATGGATACCATTGAAGCCTCCCATTGGTTTTGGACTATCTTCATGTCCTCAAATCCCAATGGGGACCTCATAATTCAGAAGTTTGGGCTCGGTTACAAAATATCAGACAGGAGTGGAGTTTGGGATGGGCCATCTACAGGGATCGTGTGGTGATCGGCAAGTCCGGACAGCCCAATCAGAGTTATTTAATGGCCACAGAATTCTATTTGAGAAATCACCAGGATGCCAATCCAAAGATGTACTGTTGAAAGGGGCTGATGCAGGATTTCAGCCTGACAACAGAAATGGATGGCAGCTGTTTCTGTGATTGCAAGTGGAAATTTGTTACCCTTGCCCTTTCCCTTTAAGTGGACTAGGCCAGACCAGTGTCACCCACCTTTTCGTCAGAGATGGGAGCCAGAGGAGAAGACATGTGGGTGAGGTGAGGTCTTCAATACTGCTAAGAGACTGCTATTATGGAGGGGCTCCTCCTCAATATTGCTTTCAAAACTTTTTCCAACTGTAAAAAGGTTCTTCTGTCAGCAGGATTATAATCCCTTGCTGACATAATGTTTAGCTAGCTTAGTTAGATGTGAGGATTGTGTTTCTTCTTGTCTTTTCTGCAGGATGACCATGGATTACTGTCCTCCTGCCCAAATGTTAGACTTTTTCAAATGGTTTCTTCCTGAAAATTAAAGTTTCTGCTAGGGAGGGCTTCCCTTTAGGGGGAGGTGCTCCATTTGAAAAATGGTTATTGGTAATCTGTAAATTGCTTGTACATATATGTCTGTCCTGATGATTGCTACCCTGTTTCCCCAAAAATAAGACAGCGTCTTATATTCATTTTTGCTCCCAAAGATGCGCTAGGTCTTATTTTCAGGGGATGCCTTATTTTTCAATGAAGAAGAATACGGTACACATTTATTGTGCCATTTTTATTAATTCCCCCCACTGATCCTCCTGTGCCATTTTGATTCCCCCCTCAAATCCACCCTGTGTCATTTTAAGTGAGTCACCCTCCCCCTCCACCCCTGTGCCAGTGGACAGTGGATTATTTAGTCTCTCCCCCTCCCACCTTCACCAGACATCCCCCCAGCCCTTTATCAGACATTCCCCCCCTACCTCATTCACCCCTGTGTGTCTGTGCCGGCCAGATTCCACACAATGTGCCCAACTCCTGCCCCAAGCGACTCACTGTCTAATTGTGAGTCAGCCAGAATCCATCAGGGCAGAGCGAGCAGAAGGCAGCAGCTTGTCCTGGCAGCGGCGCGGGCTCTCTGGTTTAAAGAGACCTCACACTACCTGAACAGCAGCTAATCAGTGAGCTGCACGGCGGCGCCCGCAGCTACGGTCCAGAGGAGTCAGACGCTTTAGGGTAGCTTCGGGGGCCTTATTATCGGGGTGGCCTTATTATCGGGGAGGCCTTATTATTGGGGAGACCTTATTATCGGGGGGATGCCTTATATTACAGTGAGAAGCAAAACTGGAAGTACGTCTTATTTTTGGGGGATTTCTTACTTTCGGGGAAACGCAGTAGCTGTATGGAGCTGTAGTTAGGATGTGTGTGTATATTGCATTTATGTTGTGATTTCTAGCTACAGGGAGCTGTGTTTAGACTGTTGTGTATATATATTTGCTGCTGTATACACGTCAAATGTACATACTCTATTTTTGCTACCATGCATTTATTTGTACATAGCCATTTCCAAGTTTGTTCCTTTTTCCCTTCCAAATTTTCTTATGGGATGCCTTTGCTCCTGGGTGCAGGAGCCATTTTTGTGTTTTTCTGGCCAATGAGGACATGGCCATTTCAAGGGGGTGGGGGTGAGTGTAGCACCTTCTGCTGTGCAACTAGTGTAGATAAATTTGATTTAAATTTTTTTGTCACAAGTGATTTGTTTCGACTCATGGTAACTGTATGAGTCTGTAATTAGGTTGGGTTACTGAAGGTCAGACTGGATGGCTCAACAAGGCAAGTCTCTGTTACCTCCCTCTTGATCTAGAAGCTTAGAGAAGCTTCTGGAAGCTAGTGGGCAAAGGCCAGGAGGTCCTGATCTGCATTCTTGAGGGAATCTTGTCAATCCCCAGGCAGAGGGCCTGGCAGGGCGGCTGGGTCAGCCTTTAAATATGATAGAGCGTGGCCAGCATGGGAGTCAGGAGAAATATGGAGTGTTGAGGAAGCTGACGGTGGCCTAGGAGGGGACACCCATGTCTAGAGGGGCTCTGACGCCAGGCTGGGCCTTGGGCTGGCTTGGAAGAATCATTTCAGGGTCCAGTTTAAAAAGGAATCTTGCCTAAGAGCAGCAGGGAGCAAGAAGGACAGAGTGAGTACATCAGCACACCAGGGGATTCACAAGGGGAGAGTCTGCCACATGTAGCAAGCTTTCAAAGGACAGTGCTGTGCTTAACCTTTTTATCCATTGTCCTGGGAGATCTTTGGAGCAGACGGATGGGCTGGTAGACAAGTAGCCAGAAGGGATGGTAGTACCTACAGACAGTGGAGCTGGGAGCAGTTCTACAAGAGGAGAGAAGATACTCCTGCATGCGGTTTGCCAGCGTTTTATGCTATTTTCCAAAGGGGGCTGAAAGCTCCTGGTCTGTAAGGGACTTTGCCACTGATCCAAGAGACTGGGTGTTTCTAGCATGGAGAGCAGTCTAGGATCTTTTATCTGTATAGAGGAAGGACGTTGTCCTCATCTGTTGTTCTTTCAGTCAATTGGGCATCCCATAATCCCTATACCCTATCCAAATTGTTTTGACCAGTAAAACAACGAAAACAAGTCCATGGGATGATTTCTTGTGTCTGGATGCAAGTTGGAAATGCGTGTTGCCTGGCTGTGCAGTAGTAGGGGAAACCAGTAACCAGCGGTTCCTGCAGGGGTAACGCTACACACTTAAAGTGGTTGTAAACTTAAGACATGAAATCTGAACAAAGCATATCCCTCTATACTGTGTACTTGTCTTAATTAGGAGCACTAAGTGTCATTTCTATCTGCTGCTTTGGTCCTCTGCTATCGGCATGAATTACTTCTGACAAGTTTTTCTGACACCAAGAGAAAAATGGTGACAGGGGAGGGACCTCTTGCTAATTGACCAGCTTTCTATGTGCTATGTGAAGGGGGTGTGTCCTTTCCCTTCAATCAGCTGTCAGAGCTCCCCTCACTGAGCTCTGCAGAGTATAACTTCAGTGCTCCGTCCAGTTTTTCTGAACTCTAGGACAAGCTTTATAACCTGTGAAATTTGAACAAATGTAAAGAAGAGAAGACTGCAGATTAACAGGTATAACTTATGTAGGAGGATTTGTTTAATATCTGTGTATCCCCTGAGTCCAGTCACTTCAGTAAGTATATGTAATGCCGCATACACACGATCGGACGTCTCGTCGGAAAAAGATATAACGGCTTTTCTGACGGGATTCCGCTAAAGTTTGCCTCGCATACACACGGTCAGGCAAAAGTTCGCTGAACTTACGACCGTCAAGAACGCGGTGACGTATAACACTATGAGCCGAGAAAATGAATTGAATCGAATTGTATAGAATTGTTTCCAAGCATGCGTAGATAGGCACAGTTAAAGCGGCACTGATAGGCACAGTTAAGGCGGCACTGATGGGTACAGTTAAGGTGGCACTGATAGGCACAGATAAGGCGGCACTGATGGGGCAGATAAGGCAGTACTGATGGGCACAGATAAGGCGGCACTGATGGCCACTGATGGGCCCTGATGGGTGGCACTGATGGGTGGCATGGATGGGTGGCGCTAATGGGCACTGATAGGTACCACTGATAGGTGGCCACTGATGGGCGGCACTGATAGGCGGCACTGATGGGCACTTATGGGCACTGGTAGGTGACACTGATGGGCACTGATAGGTGGCACTGATGTGCAGCACTGTTGTTGAGACACTGATTGTGGGCACTGATCGGTGGCACTGTGGGCACTGATAGGTGGCACTGTGGGCACTGATAGGTGGCACTGTGGGCACTGATGGGTGGCACTGGTAGGCGGCACTGCTGCCTATTGCTAGGTGGTGCTGGCAGGGGGCACAGGTGGGCACTGAGGCTCTTTAGCAGCTTGCCGTGATTGGGACTGATGTCCCTCTCATGGCCACCAGTGAATGACTTTTTTTTCCTCCGCACGCTGTCAGCGCAAGGAGAAAAAAATAGCCGATTACCGGCTCTGTTGACATCACATGATCAGCTGTCATTAGCTGACAGCTGATCATGTGGTAAGGGGTCGTAATCGACCCCTTACTCCGATCTGTGATTAGGCGAGTCTCATAGAGACAGGGGGCACGCAGACCGCTCGTGCACGGGATGACCTCAATGGACGTAGTCCCGGCAAAGCAGGTTCGCACTGTAGCCGTCATTCGGCTATATCGCGGATTTCAGGTGGTTAATCACTGCCTTCTACTCCCTGTTATTTCTCAGAGAAATTAGTTAGCGGACATAATTAATATTAGCGTTTGCACCCTCTTCAGTGTTTTTATCAACATTTTTTCATCTGTTTCTTATTTGATTTTTGATTTTATTCTTACTCACAGACCATACTTTTCTGGTTTATCATTCTACCATCCTCAACACATTTTATAAAAATGCTGGTGAATGTGTAGAGAAATTTCCCATAAATATATGGGGTTTAAATTAGCATGGTGACCATTTGCTGATTTTTCTAAGCATTCAGCTAACATTATAATAAGTATAAGTATAAAAGAATTGCACCTTTCAACCACATCCTACCTAAAGCTGTCTCATTGGAACTATAGCAGATATTATTCTGCCTCACAAAGGCACAGACAAGTTTTGATGCTATTTAAAAAGGAGGTCAAATTTGTTATCTGATTATTCTAGGACCATTCATCAACCATTAATACAGTTAATTTCTACACACCTATGTAAAATGCATTTGCATCTTTGTGTTAAACCTAGCTTTAAAGGCTAATACATTTATATGGTGGTTAGCTAGTTAATGTACAATCCCTCCTAGTAGAAGACAGAATGATCTCTTTGGATCAGTGTTGATTTAAATACAACCCCCCATAATTCTATTTAATTCCAGAAAGAAACATTCAGAACTATACCAATCACTCACCATCACAGACCCTTAGTGTTTAAAAGTACTTTATAGTAATTTGTTTAACCGCTTGACAACACTGTACGTCGGCACAATGGCACGACTGGGCAAATGGGCGTACCTGTACGTCCCTTTTAAGACAGAGCTTAGTGGGTGCGTGCTCTGCTGGCAGGGCACGCACGTACTCCGTGAGCATGCCCGCGGGTCCCATGGGCTCGATGTACGCCGGGGGCCCACGATCGTGACACGGAGCAGCCGAATGGGGAGATGCCTATGTACACAAGGGATTCCCTGTTCTGCCTAGCAACATGACAGGGATCTACTGCTCCCTGTCATCAGGAGCAGTGATCTCTGTCATGTTGTAGTGAGCCCATCCACCCCACAGTTAAAATCACTCCCTAGGACACACTTAACCCCTTGATCGCCCCCTAGTGTTTAACCCCTTCCCTGCCAGTGTCATTTACACAGTAATCAGTGCATTTTTATAGCACTGATCGCTGTATAAATGTCACTGGTCCCAAAATAGTGTCAATAGTGTCCGATGTGTCCGCTGCAATGTCGCAGTCACAATAAAAATTGCAGATTGCCGCCATTACTAATAAAAAAAAATGAATAATAAAAATGCCATAAATCTATCCCCTATTATAACTTATACGCAAACCAATCGATATACGCTTATTGCGATTTTTTATTTACCAAAAATATGTAGAAGAATACATATCAGCCTAAACTAAGGAAAAAATTTGTTTTTTTTATATAATTTTTAGAGATATTTATTATAGCAAAAAGTAAAAAATATTGCTTTTTTTTCAAAATTGTCGCTCTTATTTAGTTTATAGCGCAAAAAATAAAAATCGCAGAGGTGATCAAATACCACCAAAAGAAAGCTCTATTTGTGGGAAAAAAAGACAAAAGAGAGAGAGGCGCCTCTGGGTGTAGACTTTAAAAAAGTTTATTGAATAATCTTGTGTCAATCACACTCATGTTTGGAAGATCATAAAAAGGCATATATATGTGCAGTATCCATCAAGGGAGGTGTCATCAGGTCGGTCAGAAACCTTGTCTACTGCCTGCTCTGCCTGCGTGTGGAGGGATATTGCTTGAGATGTTAAAGCCGGCTGCAATACCGATAAAAATCCAAAACGAGGCTCAGAGCACAGATGGAAGATGGGCAAGGAAAAATGACGTCACTGGCAAGCGACGCGTTATCCGGGCGTACGGGCTGCGATGACGTGACAGCCGCGCCCCTTCATCAGGCTAAGGATGGATGCAACTGGAGGCAATAAGAAGGGAAAAGAGGAGGAGTGAGCGAATTGAGCAGTACCGTGATTGGTCCGAACGGAACTAGATGACAAACAGGAAGAGGGAGTGGCCGCAATAGTACTAAAGGAAAGTAAAACGATGTGTGGCAGAAAGTGTCAGCGAGGGGGATATAAGCAATAAATACGTAATATAGCAATGAATGGTCAGCAGCGGTTATTAGCAGATCATGGATGAAGGAATAATCAAGAAATAATATGGATGTGTATATGAATAGGTATAGGAACCCGGGGGAGGGAGGGGGGGGGGGAAGTATAATAATGAGGGATTACTGAGAAATAATATGAAATAGAATACCCTAACTAAAGAGGGGGGAGGGGGGGGGGGGAGAAGGGAGCCTAAGCTAAATGAGATTAAAAAAAAAAAAAAGCGGAAGAGAGAAAAAGGAAATAATAAATAATAATAATAAATGAAAAATAATGATATTAATTGAAAAATAATAAAACAAAAGAAAAATAATAATAAAAGTAAATGAATAAAAATAAAAAATAAAATAATAATAATAATAAAATAAAACAAAAATAAAATAGATGTAATTATGAAAATAAATAAATATAAAAGTAAAAATAATAATAATAAATAAAAAATAAATAATAATAATAGAAAATAATAATAAATAAATAAATACATAAAAAAATAATAATAATAATGATAATAAAATGATTAAATAGAAATGAAAATAGAAATAGTAATAATAACAAACAAAAATCTGATGATGGGAACAATACAAAATGTTTTCCATTATCCTTATCCTTACCCTTATTTTTATCTAATGGGGATTGAGTAAAGAATGGGTTATAATTAATGTGAAAAAAGGGACAATATGTATGTCTCATATATATCTCTGCCACACGCACATAGGCACCATGCGGAAATACCGTTACAGTTAGAGCTATATGGAAATTTGTGTACATCTATATATGTACGTGCACCCCTAAGCCGACAAATATACAAATATACAAATAATGCAAATGTACACATTAAAAACTGGATGTGCTAATTAAAAAATCACTAACTAGTAATATGACGTAACATATACGTATACATATAAATAAAAAAGGTGGTAAAATTACTGATAGTTAGATACTACTGGATAAGATATAATAAAAAACTGATGGGATTATAATATGGTGGAAATCTCAATGCTCTCATTGATCCCTCCTGGCGACAAAGCATCCAAAGTGTATATCCAGAAGGTCTCACGAGCGCAAAGCTTCTTAAACCTTTCAGCAGGAGGAAGGGATTTGGGGATCTGTTCGATCACCCAAACCTTAAGGCCTACCGTGGACCCTTGGTGAGCCAAGGCGAAGTGTCAAGACACTTAAGAAGCTTTGCGCTCGTGAGACCTTCTGGATATACACTTTGGATGCTTTGCCGCCAGGAGGGATCAATGAGAGCATTGAGATTTCCACTATATTATAATCCCATCAGTTTTTTATTATATCTTATCCAGTAGAATCTAACTATCAATAATTTTACCACCTTTTTTATTTATATGTATACGTATATGTTACGTCATATTACTAGTTAGTGATTTTTAATTAGCACATCCAGTTTTTAATGTGTACATTTGCATTATTTGTATATTTGTATATTTGTCTGCTTAGGGGTGCACGTACAAATATAGATGTACACATATTTCCATATAGCTCTATCTGTAACGGTATTTCCGCATGGTGCCTGTGTGCGTGTGGCAGAGATATATATGAGACATACATATTGTCCCTTTTTTCACATTAATTATGATAACCCATTCTTTACTCAATCCCCATTAGATAAAAATAAGGGTAAGGATAAAGATAATGGAAAACATTTTGTATTGTTCCCATCATCAGATTTTTGTTTATTATTATTACTTTTTCTATTTTCATTTCTATTTATTCACTTTATTATTATTATTTATTATTTTATTTATTATTATTATTATTTTTTTTTTAATTTATTTATTCATTTATTTATTTATTTATTTTCTATTATTATTATTTATTTTTTATTTATTATTATTATTTTTACTTTTATATTTATTTATTTTCATAATTACATCTATTTTATTTTTGTTTTATTTTATTATTATTATTATTATTATTATTATTATTATTATTATTATTATTATTATTATTATTATTATTTTTATTAATTTACTTTTATTATTATTTTTCTTTTCTTTTATTATTTTTCAATTATTATTATTATTTTTCAATTATTATTATTATTATTTATTATTTTTATTATTTTTCATTTATTATTATTATTTATTATTTCCTTTTTCTTTTTTCCCTCTTCCCCTTTTTTTTTAATTTCATTTAGCTTAGGCTCCCTTCTTCCCCCCCTCCCCCCCCCCTCTTTAGTTAGGGTATTAGGGTATTCTATTTCATATTATTTCTCAGTAATCCCTCATTATTATACTCCCCCCCCCTCCCTCCCCCGGGTTCCTATACCTATTCATATACACATCCATATTATTTCTTTATTATTCCTTCATCCATGATCTGCTAATAACCGCTGCTGACCATTCATTGCTATATTATATATTTATTGCTTATACCCCCCTTGCTGACACTTTCTGCCACACATCGTTTTCCTTTCCTTTAGTACTATTGCGGCCACTCCCTCTTCCTGTTTGTCATCTAGTTCCGTTTGGACCAATCACGGTACTGCTCAATTCGCTCACTCCTCCTCTTTTCCCTTCTTATTGCCTCCAGTTGCATCCATCCTTAGCCTGATGAAGGGGTGCGGCTGTCACGTCATCGCAGCCCGTACGCCCGGATAACGCGTCGCTTGCCAGTGACGTCATTTTTCCTTGCCCATCTTCCATCTGCGCTCTGAGCCTCGTTTTGGATTTTTATCGGTATTGCAGCCGGCTTTAACATCTCAAGCAATATCCCTCCACACGCAGGCAGAGCAGCCAGTAGACAAGGTTTCTGACCGACCTGATGACACCTCCCTTGATGGATACTCCACATATATATGCCTTTTTATGATCTTCCAAACGTGAGTGTGATTGACACAAGATTATTCAATAAACTGTTTTTTAAAGTCTACACCCAGAGGCGCCTCTCTCTCTTTTGTGTTTCTCCTCAGGATTTGGAACCCAGTTTCAGTTCCCATTGAAGGCAGCCCTACATGTGGACTCTCTGTCCTGGTTTGGACTTTCCTGTATATACGTGGTTTTTTATTATACATATATATACATTTATCATCATGACCGTCTTGTGCCATTGTTTTGGAATATTTATTACCTGAGATGGTTTTTATAATAATAATTTTTATAGTTTTTATGTTTACAGTAATTGACTTGTTCCTTTTATATAAGGTATGGAATAAGGGTTGTTTTACTTCTTTTTTTCAGTTTTTGCGCCTACACTTGCATATTGTGGGAAAAAAAGGATGTCAATTTTGTTTGGGTGCAACGTCGCACGACCGTGCAATTGTTAGTTAAAGCGACTCAGTGCCGTTTTGCAAAAGTGCTCTGGTCAGGAAGGGGGTCAATTAAAAAAAATGTGCTTCAACAAACATTAGTGTAATTTTTCCTCTTAAAGGTCCAAAAATTTTTTTTTTTTTTAAACGATAAAAAAAATTAAAAAGAAAAAAAAAGTAATAAAAAAAAGGAAAGATGAAAAAGATACTGAAGTTCTGCTTTAAGCCTGCTTTTTCTGTGTAAATTATTATTAAATTATTAAAAATATAACATAATACCAGAGCATCTGCATGGTAACATTATAGTTAATACAGTATGTACTGTTAAGTCTACTGCCTGTGACCACATTGACATTGTTTTTCCAGAATCATCTGTATTCTGGGGCATAATGGGACATTGAAGTCATAAGGGGCGGGGTCACCGGATGACATCACCTGGTGACCACGCCCCATGCCTACATAAGTCATTGCGCACCGTGCACACGGATTACAGCGGGAGAGAGCGTCATGTCAACGTTGGAAGAAGACCGGAGGAAAGAAGACGACGGAGAAGACCGGGCCAACACTAGCAAAAGAGAGGGCAAAAGAGCAGAAGATAGCGGAGGAGCCCGGCAGAAGACACCGGAGAGCGGGAGAAGAACTGGAGACTGGGAGAAGAGGCCAGAGAGAGCGGAGAAGTCTTAAGAGACCCCCAAGTCGGAGCATTTGTCGCACCAGTGTAAACCCGGCCCAAAAGGTTTTAATATAGCCACATCATCTACAGCACCTGTACTGTGTGATTTTTGCTGCTTAAATTGGTAATTGTGCGGTCATGCAATGCTGTACCCAAACAAAATTTGCGTCCTTTTTTTCCCACAAATAGAGCTTTTTTTTTGGTATTTGATTGCCTCTGCGATTTTTATTGTTTGCGCTATAAACGGGAACAATAACAAAAATTTTGAAAAAAAAAATATATTTTCTACTTTTTGTTATAAAAAAATCCAATAAACTAAATTTGAATCATACATTTAGGCCAAAATGTATTCAGCCACATGTCTTTGGTAAAACAATGTCAATAAGCATATATTTATTGATTTGCGCAAAAGTTATAGCATCTACAAACTAGGGTACATTTTCTGGAATTTACACAGCTTTTAATTTATGACTGCCTATCTCATTTCTTGGGGTGCTAAAATGGCAGGGCAGTGCAACCCCCCCCCCTCAAATGACCCCATTTTGGAAAGTAAACACCCCAAGGAAATTGCTGAGAGGCATGTTGGGCCCATTAAATATTTTTTTTTTTGTCACAAGTGATTGAAAAATAACAAAAAATATAAATTACACCCCAAAATACATTCTGCTTCTTCTCCTGAGTATGGGGATACCACATGTGTGGGACATTTTTGCAGTCTAACCACGTACAGGACCCCGAAAACCAATCACCGCCTTTAGGCTTTCTAAAGGCATAAAATGGTGATTTTACTCATCACAACCTACTGTATCACAGTTATGGAGGCCCTGAAATGTCAAGATAGCACAACCCCCCCCCCCCAAATGAACCCATTTTGAAAAGTAGACACCCCAAGGTATTTGCTAAGAGGCATGTTGAGTATTTTGCAGCTCTCATTTGCTTTTGAAATTGAAGAAAGAAAAGGAAAATGAATTTATTTTTCAATTTTCAAAACTTTGTGACAAAAAGCGAGATCTGCAAAGTACTCAACATGCTTCTAAGCTAATATCTTGGGGTGTCCACTTTCCAAAATTGGGTAATTTGGGGGGGGGGGGGTTTGTGCTATCTTGGCATTTCATGGCCTCCGAAACTGTGATAGGTAGTGAGGAGTGAAATCAAAAAATTACGCCCTTAGAAAGCCTGAAGGCGGTGATTGGTTTTTGGGGTCCTGTACGTGGTTAGACTGCAAAAACGTCCCACACATGTGGTATCCCCATAATCCCACATATAACCATGCCATGTTTTAATAATATATCATTTGGTGACAACTTTGTGCAAAAAAAAAAAAAAAAAAGTTTGTAATTTTCCCGAAACTTGTGGCAAAATCTAAAATATTCCATGGACTCAACATGCCTATCACCAAATAGCTTTGGTTGTATACTTTCCAAAAATGGGTCATTTGGGCAAGGGGGTTGAACTGTCCTGGCATTTTATCTACAAAATTAGAAGCTTATGTCACATATCACTCACTCTTCTAACCACTTGAAGACAAAGCCCTTTCTGACACTTTTTGTTTACATAAAAAAATATTATTTTTTTTTGCTAGAAAATAACTTTGAACCCCCAATCATTGTATATTTTTTAAAAGCAAAGGCCCTACAGATTAAAATGGTGGGTGTTGCAATTTTTTTTCACACAGTATTTGCGCAGCGATTTTTCAAATGCAATTTTTTGGGGAAAAAAACACTTTTTTTTAATTTTAATGCACTAAAACACACTATATTGTCCAATTGTTTGATAAAATAAAAAAGATGATCTTATGCTGAGTACATGGATACCAAACACGACATGCTTTAAAATTGCGCACAAACGTGCAGCGGCGACAAACTACATACATTTTTAAAAGCCTTTAAAAACCTTTACAGGTTACCACTTTAGATTCACAGAGTAGGTCTACTGACAAAATTACTGCCCTCGATCTGACGTTCATGGCGATACCTCACATGCATGGTGAAATTGCTGTTTACATATGACATGAGACCAACGCTTGCACCTTGGGGGACAGGGGTGCTTTTTTTTAATTATTTTTTTTGCTTTTTTATTTTATTTTTAAACAGTTCCTTTCATTTTTTTTATTTATTTATCATTTTTATTGTTATCACAGACAATGTAAATATCCCCAATGATAGCAATAGGTAGTGAAAGGTACTCTTTTTAAACAAAATGGGGTCTATTAGTCCCTAGATCTCACCTCTGCCCTCAAAGCATCTGACCACACCAAGATTGGTGTGATAAAACGGAAAATTGTATACTCACCTTTCCGTAATTTTCCTTTCCTGTTGTATCTTCATGGCAGCATACACTTTGGGTTGTGACTCCGCCCCTCACAACCTGATAGGACCACGTAGCTATAAGTTGTGAAGATGGCCCCTGCCCCAGTATTCTCCGTATATATATCACCTTAGACGGGTGGGAGATTGTATGCTGCCATGAAGATACGACAGGAAAGGAAAATTACGGAAAGGTGAGTATTCAATTTTCCGTTTTCCTGTCGCATCATGGCAGCATACACTTTGGGGAGTAACTCGCAAAGACTGGGTGGGAATTCAAACTAAGTTTATTAACAAAGAATAGAAGAATTAGCCTGGATAACGGATCTTCCGAAATCCACTGTGGATAAGCAGGCGGAATCCACCTTGTAATGGGACATAAAGGTGTTCCTGGAAGACCAGGTAGCCGCTCTGCAAATTGTCTCCGCCGAGACCCTACAATATGCTGCCCAGGAGGTTGCCACTGCCCTGGTGGAGTGTGCCCTTAAGCCCTCAGGTACTTTCCATTTTCCTGATGGATCTGGTAGCTGAGAGATACTCCAGGACATTACCCTTGACGTCCAGTGGGTGAGGATCGCCCTGTTCTGTGGTGAGTGCCTGAAGGTTAATCTCTTGGTTGAAGTGAAAGGATGAGGATACCTTGGGTATGAACCGGTCTGAAGGTTTTAAGACTAATCTGTCTGGCAATACCACCAGATATGGATCACTGACCATTAAGGCTTGTATCTCCGACACCCGCTTAGCCGATGTTATGGCTATCAGGAATAAGACTTTTAGCGTCAGATCCCATAAGGATATGTTCTCATTCGGAAAGAAGGGATCCTTAGATAGAGCTTCCAGTACAACTGAGAGGTCCCAGACTGGGAAGGAAGGTTTCCTAGGCGGTCTCAGCTTTAGACAGGCCCATTGGAACTGAACCACAAGGGGATCTTGTGCCCATCTGACTCCTGTCAAGGCGGACAGGGCCGAGACTTGAACCTTTAGGGTACTTGATCTAAGACCCTTCTCTAGGCCTAGTTGAAGGAACTCCAGGACCTGTGACACCAATGGTGAGGATGAGTCCCAACCTTGCTGTTGAGCGAAGGCAGTAAACTTCTCCCAGACTCGCCTGTAAGTAATATTCGTGGTAGGCCTCCTGGCCTGGAGTAGGGTATCCACTACTCTCTGGGAGCATCCTTGCTCTAGGTACCTAGCCCTTTCAGTCTCCAGGCCATCAAATGTAGCTTCTCCGGGTTCGGGTGAAGAAGATGACCCTGGTAGAGTAGGTCTGGCGACAACGGAAGGGGCAGGGGATCTGCCGTATTCAGCTGCATCAGAGTGGTAAACCATGGCCTCCTCAGCCAGAAGGGAATTACTGCTACCACCAGTGCTGATGACTCCTTGAGTTTCAGGAGAAACCTCGTTATGAGTGGAGTTGGAGGGAAGATGTATCCTAGATGGAAATCCCAGGGGTGCAGGAGACAATCCGTCCCCTCTGCTGAAGGGAATGGTATTCTTGATAGAAATCTCCAACATTTCGCATTCTCTGGGGTTGCCGCCAGGTCTATCTCTGGAGGACCCCAAGTCCGGGATATGAGGGCGTAGGCCTGTGGGTTCAGAGACCACTCGTGGTTGGAGGTGAAATTCCTGCTCAGCGAGTCGGCCAACACATTCTGGACTCCCGGAACATAGACTGCCCTTAAGCTTAACAGGTTCAGTTGTCCCCACTCTAGGACAGGACGGACCTCCTGCATCATGGACCTGCTTCTGGTGCCTCCCTGCCTGTTGATATAGGCAACCGCAACCTTGTTGTCCATTCTTAGAAGAACATGTTTCCCTCTCAAAAGCGAGCCGAAGGACAGGAGCGCCTGGAGTGCTGCTCTCATTTTTAACACATTTGACACTGCGTCCTGTGCCCTGAATGGCCAGCGGCCTTGGGCCGCAAAGTGCTGATGGTGGGCTCCCCACCCCTGCAGACTGGCATCTGAGGTCACCGTCTCCTGGTAAGGGGTGATTATGTGCTTGCACCTTCCCAGGTTGCGAGGCCGTGTCCACCACAGCAATGATTGCTTCACCTCTTGAGGGATGTGAATCGACTGAGACATCGAAACACCGTTCCACTGGCGCAGGAAGGAGATCTGGAAAGGCCTTGAGTTCCATTGCGCCCGCTGAACCCTCGGAATGGTGGATGCCAAGGAGCCCAGGATACTGAGGCATGTTCTGGCTGGTAGTCTCTTGGCCGAGATGGCCTTCTTCACTTTCTGAATCAGGGGAGGAATCTTCTCCTCTGGAAGTTCCACCGTGTTCTCTCTCGTGTCCAGCTCGGCCCCTAGAAAGACCATCCTCTGAGTGGGGTGGATACTGCTTTTCTTCCAGTTTATCAGCCACCCTAGAGACTGTAAAGTGGAGACCAGGATTTCCCGATGCTGGATGAGAGACTCCTTGTTCGAGAGAAGCAGGATGTCGTCCAGGTAATGGTGGACTCTCAATCCCCTCTCTCTCAAGTGGGCTATCACGGGCAATAGGACCTTCGTGAATGTCCTGGGTGCGGTGGAGATCCCGAACGGAAGACTTCAAAATTGGAAGTGCCAGTTGTTTATCGTGAAGCGGAGGAATCTCTGGAACTCTGAGTGGATCGGGATATGTAAGTATGCGTCTTGCAGATCGATCGAGAGCATCCAGTCTCCCCCATTTATCGCTTGAAGGATCGATTGGAGGCTTTCCATCCTGAATGTTTCTACCTGGATTGACCGGTTGAGTTTCTTTAGGTCCAGGACCGGATGAAAGTCCCCTGACTTTTTTCGTACTAGAAAGAGTGGGGAATAGAAACCCTGACCTCTTTGGGATGGTGCGACCTCCACTATTGCCTGTTTCCTTAAAAGATCCTGGATGTACTGGACCAAGGACAGCCTTTTCTCCCTGGAAGGAGGAAGCTTGGTTGCGCAGAAGTGACCCCTTGGGGGGCAGTTCTTGAACGACTACCTGTGTCCGACCCGGATGGTGGATACTGTCCATGGGTCTTTTATCAATTCCGTCCAAACCAACCCGAATCTTGTGAGCCTGGCACCCACTACTGCTGATTGGGCTTCAAAAAAGGTCCTGATCTGCGCATTCAAGCAACGAGCTTCGCGGTGTTCCATGACCAGCCGGAAATAGCTTTCCCGACTGCGGCCAGTGCCACTGCTGGTCTGCAGGCACCTCCTGCAAAAACGTAAGCCCTCTTAAGGTCCATATCCACCTTCCTGTCCAGGACATCCCTGAACGTCACTGCGTCTTCAATGGGAAGCGTCACATGCCTGGCTAGGCGCATCAAAGAGGCGTCCACCACTGGAGGGGAAACCAGGGCAGCTACCCTGGGCTCTTTCAGAGGATATAGCTTAGTAAGTCTGTTAGAAAGACTAACTTTCTTCTCTGGATTCTGCCATTCTTCCTTAATAAGCTCATCCAGTTCCTCTATAAATGGAAAGGCTTCAGGTACCTTCTTGAGATTCGGGAAATACTTCCTTTGTTTCTGCTGTACCTCCTCATGTTCCTCCCAGTTAATTGCTTCCTTGACCGATTTTGCAAAGGGCCCTATGAGCGAGAAATCAAAGCCTGCTGCCACCTCCAGTTCTTCCTCATGTGACGGGAATTCTTGTTCCCTAGATGTACTGGGATGGGATGGTGAGGCGCTCAGGGCTGTAGCCTCCACATCTGCGGTTGAGATATGCGTAGCAGGGACCCCGGTAGGTTCCACAGTGACAGGCTCTTTCTCCTTGGTGGCTTCATCCATACACCTGCCGGGGGCCAGCCTGTCTGGTAGAGCTGTGGCCCCGCATACCCAGCAAGCATTCCCCGCTGGACGGGGAGAATGTGCAGGAGACTGACATCTGCGAGCAGGGGATCTTCTGTAATGGGAATGTCTATGCCTAGAGTAGGAACGGCTCCTCCTACGGCTTCCCCTGTGGGCTGAGCGACTTCTGCCGCGTGAGCGGCTTCGCCTATGGCTGGAGCGGCTTCTCCTGCGTGAGGTCTCTCTTCGCCTTGACTTAGACGATCTTGATGACCTGGTAGGGCTGACCAATTAGGCCGCATTAGTACGATCCTGCTCTCTTTTTCAATCTTCACTACTTACCATGAACATCCCCCCACCTTACCTATTGGGCTGATGGTGATCTGCTGGGGCAGCGGTCTCCATAGAAAGGATAACTGTGATACCCTGGAGGGATACAGGCAGGTATAAACATGCAAGCAAACAAACAGAGGAACCAGGGGGAGAGAGAAACACTTACCCCAAGGAGGGAGCGTCAGAGGTGAGGCAGAGCTGATAGCAGAGTTGACAGCAGCGTCAGATATGCTCAGGAAACTGGAGGCATCAGAGAATGACATTTCTGAGCTTTTTAAAATGAACCGCCATGGCCGCTGGGGTCACGAACCGCCTGCACATGCGCAGTAGCGCCGAGCCGCGCTCGGTGCCATCTTGGAACCTGGCAAACTTGCCAGGGCGCCCTATAAACGCTTACTGCGCATGCGCAGAAGCGCTGAGACACCCGAGCACACAGGGGAGAGACAGAGGAGAACCACAATGCCCAGCAAGCTGCACCAAAAATGGAAAAGACAGATGGAGACCGCTGCACACAACTAAGCCTATTTAAGGCTTATACTGGAGCCGCACATACCCCTGAGACCACCAGAGTGGAGCTCCTTCCATCTTGCTCATTTAGAGGCTGTACAGGCAAGGACTTCCACCCAGGAGAGGCTAGAACCTGGCTGGGGCGAGTTCGGTAAGGGGGTGCTTCTGACATCTTCAGTCCTTCTCAGGTGAGGAAAAATAAGAGAATACTGGGGCGGGGGCCATCTTTACAACTTATAGCTACATGGTCCTATCAGGTTGTGAGGGGCGGAGTCACAACCCAAAGTGTATGCAGCCATTAGGCGACAGGAAAATGCCTTCCAATTTCCCAATGGTGCTGTTTATATCCGGCAAAACCTGTTATTAAATGCTCGTAGCTTCCGGTTTCTTAGGCCATAGTGATGATTGGAACCCTTCTGGTCTCCGATCAGCTCTATGGTCAGCTGGCGGAACCACGGGCTGCATTCTCGGGTTCCCTGGTGGGACAGGAGAGCCTGAGAAAACCATGGAAGACGGCAGGAGTGGGGGACCTTCCTTCCCACTGCTTGTAAAAGCAGTCTAGGGGCTAATTAGCCACTAGGATTGCTTTTACATGAAAGCCGACCGCTGGCTGAAAAGAATAATACCAAGGTGTCACCTAAACCTGCAGGCATCCTTCTGGTATAACCACTCAAAGTCCAGCAACATACCAGTACGTCGCTGGTCCTTGTTGGGCATACATGCAGCCTATGGGCTGAACAAAAAAAGGGATTGATCGGTGGGTATGCCCACCATTAGAATACCGCCCTTCATCCACCCACTTCTAATGATGGGCATACATGCACTTTTTTTTTTTAAACTGTGCTGGTGAAATCACCTCCTACAGCGCTGGAGTCACTGATTTACGTATCGTGAGAGCAAACGCTGTTTTTGTCAAGAAAAATAAATCAGTGCTGCAGCTGAATGGTGTAACTGAAAAGCAAACAATGGTAACAATAAAACATTAACTCAATAGAACAACTTATTTTTTTATCGCAATCTGTGCCTAAAAAATATATGCAAAGGCATGGAGGCAATCTGCCCCTAATGTTAGGGTTTTTGGGAACCCTAAACTACTTAGGACGCTGATATAGTTCTGATCAGATCAAATATATTGATCCGTTGTCACGGTACTACTTACAGTGAGCCCACAGGTGAGCAGGTGACACGGGATGCCCCAGGGCGTGGAGGATAAGGGCCAGCTGGTATTCTGCCAGGGACCCCCTCATGAGGATTTGGGCTTAGCTGCATGCTGACCCCAGGTCAGGACCCCCAGGTTCACCCTGCTCGCTAGGGAAGTACCAGAAGACACTGTCAGACAAGAATGGATGGATGAAGAAAAGGAGAGCCGGATAGCGAGCCAAGGCCAGGGCGGGCTGCAGACAACGTAATCAGAACAAGCCGAGTCGGTACACAAGAGATCAGTTCATGAGAGGGAGATGACATCACGTCCCTTGCCTGTGTTTACACTTACAGGCAGGAGACAGTCTCCCATTCACCAGAACCGATCACCGGGTCCAGGCCAGAAATCATTGGCCTGGGCCTGGAGACTGATCGGTTCTGAAGCGAATTCGATTGCCGAGGGTGCACGCGCATGCTCGACGTACTGCTACAATGCCTCCCCCAGGAGAGCCAACCTGCCACAGTGTAACTGCAGTGTCTAGTCCGGAACCGGTTAAAGAATGCCAGACTAAGGGTCCTTTCACATGGGCTTTCCGATCAGGCCCGCCTGTCAGTTTTTCAGGTGGACCTGATCAGACCTTGCAGTCTCCCCCATGGAGTGGTGGATGTCAGCAGACACATGTCTGCTGACACCTGCCGCCATCTGAACCGATCCTGCCCGCATAATTTAGGAGGATGGTGGTCCTATTTTCCATCCATCTGGCAGATCAGATCAGATGAAAACAGACAGGCAGTCCATTTTAATCCCATTCTCCCTTAGAGGAGAGCGGACTGTGTCGCTCTGCACAGTGGGGATCAGCAGAGCGATCCCTCGCTGAGCAAACGAAATCTGTAAGACGGAGGCGCCCGTGTGAAAGGGGCCTAAGGCTCCATGCACACTAGAAGCTGTTATTAGCATTTGTTCTGCTCCTAGAAGTTAAATAGTGTTATCTTATATGTCCATGCACACTACACTAGGCTATTAACATATTTAAACTTAAGCATCTAGGAGCAGAAGAAAAACATTTTTTGGAGCGTTTTTTTTAGCAGAAGAGAAAGCTAAATGTTCCTAAACGCTTCTAAAATGCTATTAAAAACTTTTTTTTAACTTTTATTTTTATTCTTCATGTACTGTAAAAACACTAATAGAACGCTAATGCTCCTAAATGCTCTAAAAAGCTACTAAAACATGACTACATGCTGGCACAAAAATGCTATTATCAGCATTTTTCATCCAGCATTTTTTTTTTCTAGCATTTTTTGAGATTATAAAAACCACTAGTGTGCATGGAGCCTTACTTGCTATGAAAGGTTAGAAAAATAGAGGTTGTTCACTTTGGAAATAATTATTTTAAAGTGGATGTAAACCCTCACATATACCCACTGAAGGGAACAGCCTCAGGTGATACACAGAGATGAAACAAATCTCCCTACATAGGTTTTACATGTATATCTCCTGTCTTCAACTTTACCCACTGTTTAGAAAGTGCACGTTCTGTTAGATTTTTCACTTCCTCATTCATCTGTAGGAGGAGATCATTGCTAGACACTGTGAGAAAACTGATTGGAGGAAAGGCACACACCCCCTCCCCACACATGCAGAGCGTGCCTGTGAATTGTTTAGCTGGCTGCTAATCTATTTATAGCAACCTCCTCCAACACACAGGTCTATCTCGAAGAGCTTGTCAAAAGTTAGCAGGCTGATAGCAGAGGAATGGGGCAGGACAGTGGTAGAAGACAAAGTGCTTTGAAGTGAGATAACAAAACACTGCAGATAGTAGATGTGCCCAGCTCAAATTTCATGAATCAGGTTTACATCCACTTTAAGTTTAGTAGCTATTTATCCCAAGGCCAATACAGAAGAGATAAAGTCATCAGTTACCTAGGAACAAATAGAATTTTTAGGAAGGCGTTCTTTCAGTAAGGCTCGGTTCACACTGGTGCGATGCGTGAAACCCTATGAATCCAGTGCCGGTTCCCGCATCGCACCAGAATTGCAGACGGTTCACACTGCCCTATGTGCACCACTTGGAACGTCAATACAAAGTTAATGACACCCCCAGATCGGTTCGCAGATCGCAGTGCGGGGGGGGAACTTGGTGGAACTCAGTTCCACCACCTTTGGCTTAGACCCCTTGGTGCCTGCTTACGACAATCACTTGTAAACACAGAAGTCTGGTTTCTGTGTTTACAAGTGACAGCTCTGCACTCTGTATGTAATGCAATCCTGGTATTTAATGACCCTTTAAGACCCTTCCACTGTTTTCGTGAAATTTGACTGAACACACCCATTATTTGATGTGATTTGGAGGGTGTGTGTAGGGGAGGGGTTTTGTGGGCCGTGGTTAAGTTCCAGCACCTATTGTTTGAAAAAAAAAAGCCCTGGGTGTGAACAAAAAAAAGGGTCCTGCACGATTTTGGTTCGAATGCAATGCGAATTAAGCTATACAATCTGTATGGCTGAATTCACATGGCACAGACATCACATGTGATCTGCACAGCAGTGTGGTGCGAATCACATGCGATGTCTGACATCGCACAAGTATTAACCAATACTAAGGCTCCATTCACACCTAGGCAATTTGAATCCTGGGGCGGAATCGCCGTGATTCTACCCCCGATCTCTGCAAAATGTGCAACGCGTTAGCGATGCCATTACTTAGTAATGGCACCGCAATTGGGGTGCAATTTTGCTGCAATAAATCGTGATGCAATCACAGCAAAATTTCAACGCACGAAGCTTGTCGCTCAAAAAGGAGCAGGAGATTTTGGGGCGATTGGGGTGCCACTAAGAAGTGATGGCATCACAAACGCGTCTTGCATTTAGCCGCAATTTGGAATTGTAGGCAGAATCGCAGCAATTCCGCCCACAATTCAAATTGCTTAGATGTGAA
Source organism: Lithobates clamitans (assembly GCA_037952925.1). NCBI lineage: Eukaryota > Metazoa > Chordata > Amphibia > Anura > Ranidae > Lithobates > Lithobates clamitans. The sequence continues at coordinate 424,192 of JBBGZY010000350.1, read as the reverse complement.
TGGAGCCCTAGAGTAGTCAGGCTGTGGAATGCACTTACACATGAGGGGGAAATGGGAAAATTATTTAAATCCATGTAAATATGCAACATAAAATGAAAAGGATTTTTAAGGATCATACTTACCTAGGTGGATGTAGCATTGGTCTGATGCTGCATCTGTCCTCCGGCGCCTCTAACACTGAGAACTGAGCGCTCTAACACTGCAGATCGCGCAGTTCTCACAGCTCACTGAGCAGAGAGTTGCTGACTGTCAGCAACTCTCTGCTCTGCCCCCCCCCCCCAACGGTGTGCCCACTGGAGCGCTGGGTTGTGAAGGGGTGGGAGTGGCCGGCTCAGACTCTCAGCCACTCGCTGAGAGGTTGAGCCGGGTGCCGGTCCAGACATGTGGGCAGATCCTGACTCCATTGTCGTGATCTTGCCCGAGTCTGGACCGGCTGTGTAACGTCAGCAGACAGCGGACTTCAGCCCTACTGTATGTCTGCTGAAAACGTTTCACAGGAGTGTAGAACGAACTGCACTCCTGTGATCCACAGGAGAAGTACAGCCAAACGAGCTTTGGCTATACTTCTCCTTTAACCACTTCAGCCCTGGAAGAATTTAACCCCTTCCTGACCAGAGCACTTTTTGCGATTCGGCACAGCCTCGCTTTAACTGACAATTGCACGGTCGTGCGACGTGGCTCCCAAACAATATTGACGTCCTTTTTTTCCCACAAATAGAGCTTTCTTTTGGTGGTATTTGATCACTTCTGTGGTTTTTATTTTTTTAACAAAAAAATAGCGACAATTTTGAAAAAACGCATTATTTTTTACTTTTTGCTATAATAAATATCCCCCAAAAATATATAAAAAAATTTTTTTTTACCTTAGTTTAGGCTGATACGTATTCTTCGACATATTTTTAGTAAAAAAAAATCGCAATAAACGTTTATTGATTGGTTTGCGCAAAAGTTATAGTGTCTGCAAAATAGGGGATAGTTTTATGGCATTTTTATTAATAATTTTTTTTTACTAGTAATGGCGGCGGTCAGTGATTTATATCATGACTACGACATTATTGCGGACACATCGGACAATTTTGACACATTTTTGGGACCATTGGCAATAATACAGCGATCAATGCTATAAAATTGCATTGATTACTGTAAAAATATCACTGGCAGTGAAGGGGTTAACCACTAGGGTGCGGGGAGCGGTTAAGTGTGTCCTGGGCAGTGATTGTAACTGTGGGGGGTGGGCTAGCAGTGACATGACACTGATCGCTGCTCCCGATGACAGGGTGTCCTGTCACTAGGTAGAACGGTGAGATGCTGTTTACATCGGCATCTCCCCGTTCTTTAGCTCCGTGACACAATCGCGGGTATCCCAGCTGCGATGGAGTCCGCGGGTCCCCCCGGGCATGGTCACAGAGCTCGCAGCAGGCGCACGCGCCTGTGCACGGCGGGAAGTTCAAAGTAACGTACAGGTACATTACTTTGCCCAGCCGTGCCATTCTGCCGACGTATATGTGCTGACAGCGGTCGGCAAGTGGTTAAGTACGCCTTTTAGAAGAACTTCTGAACATTACAGCTATAAATTTATATTATAATTAATATAAACTTTATCATATATATATATATATATATATATATATATATATATATATATATATATATATATACACACACAGTACATCAACTATGTAGTGAAAGGGCCTGCCTACACAGATACAAAGTGATTGGATAGATGGTGTGTCCTCCTATTACATAGTTTTGGTAAATCAAAAGAGATTGTACAGAGCAGGGGCAAACTGACCATTCAGGCACTCGGGCAGTGCCGGAGGGCCCCATGCCACTAAGGGGCCCCATCAGGGTTGCCAGCCTCAATAAAACCAGGGACAGTATGTAAAAATGTGTGTGTATGTGTATTCTGTGTGTGTATACTGTGTGTGTATATTGTGTGTCTGTGTGTGTATACTGTATGTGTGTGTGTGTTTATACTGTGTGGCCCCATAATCTATTGCCTGGGGGCCCCATAATCTTCTATTGCCCGGGGGCCCCATAATCTTCTCCTATTGCCCGGGGGCCCCATGAGTTGTCAGTCCACCCCTGGTACAGAGATTTTACAATCAGAATATGTAAGGTATGGCCACCTTTATCCTCAGAAGACCCAAATATAGAAGAAAACTGCAAAAAAAAAGATATTGTTGTAGGTGGCCTCTAATGCAGAAATCACTGGTTTTTAACATTTTTGAAATTTTAGAATGTGTTTAGGAGACCATTGTAATTTTGCAACATTGGGCCTGTTTGGTAGCAGAATTTCAGTAATTTTACTTATACTGTCAGAACAAATGTAGAGACCAAAAAAAAGTTTATTTGAAGGGCTTTCTGATTATTAAGTCCTTCAACAGTAGCCTATATATCTATACATTAATTATCACAAAATAATAAAGATGCATGTCATATTTTATATTAAAAATCATTTATTAAAAAACTGTGTTCAAACTGTTTTTACAAAACCTACTGCATTGAATGAAAACTTTGACATTTATTATGTTTAGCTATGTTTATAGCCATGCCTAGTTATGATAGTCCCAAAGGCAGTTCTTGTCCTCTGAGAAGCAGAGGCGGACATTGCACTTGCTGCAAAGTGTGTTGGTATATCCTTTACCACATTGTCTGCAGAGTCCTCTACTTGTTTTTATAGGGAAATGTCCATACAAGTCCTTGCAAATGTCTTTTGGTGGATGTACAGTTGACCTTTTGGCTGGGGTGCCATTTGAAGGACTTCCTTTTTCTGTGGATGGTCTCTTCCTGTCATTTAAGGGGCTTCCTGTCTGCTGAATTGGGCTCACATGGATTGAACCTGGTCATCTTCTCTTTGGTTTTATGACAGTTGTGCCAACTGGGATGAGAGAGGATGCTAACTGGGCCTGAAACAGCCTCCTGTTTAGTATCTTTTTTTGGGAGCATTCAGTGCTTTGCAATCCCATTTGTACAGCAGCCATGCATTGATCACAGCTAGGATGATGGTGTGCCAGCAGATGTAAATGTACCAATGGCGCGATTTCAAAGAAAACGTATATTTTGCTGCAAATGAGTCCAACATATCCACACCACCCATGAAATTTTTATAGACACCCACAATGTAAGGCCTCTAAACTCCAGCATATCTTTTGGTGGCTTTGTCCCAGCATTGAATCTTCTCCATCGGTTTAAAAAGTTGTCTGCATAGATCTTGTAGTTGTGGCCTTATGGAAGTGTGGAGGCAAGCTTCTTTACATCTCCTGACAATCCAAGTTCAGATCTACTGTAGCACATATTCCATTCACACTGCCTTGGTACACATCAAAGTCACACAGTATGCCAGAGATGCCTGTCTCTACCCACACCTTAAACCCCCATGGTTGTGGCTGCTAAATTTCCCCCTGAAATGAATCATCATTTTGTCCACAGAGTTGTGTTCTTCTGATACCACCTGCAGACATTTCTCCCTGAACGCATCAAGCCATGGTCTGAGTTTCCAAAGTTTGTCTTTTTTTTCCATCTCAGACACTGTCAAATTGTTTACAAAATGTAATGATTGCAAGAGAGACTGGAATTTGTTCCGTGACATCGCATTTGAAACAGGGCTGTACTGCGTGTCGTGTTTCCCAATACATACGGACTCCAGCCATTTGAACTAGACCCATCTTCAGATACATTCCAATCATTTGTTTTATTTCTTTGTGTTGATATTTATTGCTGCTCCTTTTTTAGGACCGCTGTACTCATTGATGTGACCTGTCAGAGCCTGGATCATGTCTTCTGACACAAACCTTCAGAATTACTACAATGATGTATTGATGGAGACTGCATCATTAGTGATATCCTCACCAGAAAAATCAGTTTTCGGGCTAATTCTGCTACTCCTTTAACCCAACATTGTAAAACACAGACATAACAAGCTTAAAATCTAATATTTCCAATGCATTCAACAGTACCTTGATAAATGCATGATCTAGACCAGTGGTGTCACTATGGGGGCGCACCCAGGTGACACACGCCAGAGGGGTGACACCCGTCATCAGGACCCAGGCATCTCTCGAACCGCCGGCTGTCTCCTACACAGCCGAACAGAGTGAAGCTGCCTCCCCCTCCTCTCTATTTACATCTACACAGGAGGAGGGGCACTGCTGAACATGTCCGTGATATGAGGTATGCACTGCACACATGATGTGTCTGCAATGAATTGCGGTCTGCACTGAATTGGGTTCTGCACTGAGGGGGTCTGCACTGAATTGGGTTCTGTACTAAGGAGGTCTGCACTGAATTGGGGTCTACACTGAATTGGGGTCTGCAATGAATTGGGGTCTTTACTAAAGGGGATCTGTACTGATGGAGGGGGGTCTGTACTGAGGGAGGGGGGTCTGTACTGAGGGGGGACTATAGTTGGTGGAGAGGGGGGTGACACCATGTTTTTTCGCACCAGGTGACACCAACCCTAGGGATGCCACTGATCTAGACATGTTATTAATCACAGAAAAAATATTTCAGGCAGTTTACTTACTTTAATCTTCCTTTATCAAGTCCGGTTGTGTGCTTCAAGGGAAGTTCACAAGTTGACTGACTTCATGTCTAGGTAAACAGGCCTATTTATACATTTTACCATCCAATAGCAGTGCTAGGCTGAACAATAGGGAGTACTAATTATGTAAATGTGGTCTTTAGATGAAAAAAAAATGCTGGTTAATTTTATAGTTAAAATTGATGTTGTAATATTACAACCTGGTGGTCTTACAGGGTTTATACACCTAAAATGAACTAGTTTCACTTTCGGTGCCATTAACTGTTAACAGCACCGCAAATGCAGGAAAAAAACACACATTTTGGCACTTGAAAAAATGCAGCAAAATGTGTTAAAAAAACCTGCAAACGTGCAAATGATTTTTTTTAATATTATTATTATTTAAGTATTGCTTTGTGCTAATACAACAATAGCACCCCAAGCTGATTAATTTCAACTTGAAAAAAAGGGCTTTTTTAGGTAGTGATCGCTGTGTACCTGATTTTTTTATAAGCAAAAATTCGCCTTAATAGATCTAAAAGCTATAGTAAAGTTTTCTCAATCAAAAAAATCAAGGTAAAGCCTTCAACTTTGCACCAATAGGCCAGTGACAAAATTGTCTTTGACTAAATATAACGTACCTGTGACTATCCATTACACACGTCTCACAAATAAATTCATTATGTACAAAATCAGATATAATCTTATCAAATATCCATAATTTCATGAAAATCAAATGTAACCTTCGTATAAGGACCTAAAAAAGTAAAACATCTAGTCCTGCCATTAAGAACCTCTAATCAGTACATGAATGCATAACACTGGAAAATGGGGATAATCTACTATCTATATGAAATTAAACAGTTCAGGCCGAACTCAACGTTCAATCCACATGGCTTGAGGACTTTTGTCTCAAAAATCCGAAAGGATTGCCTTTGACTGAGGCGCCTAATGTAATTCCCTCCTCTCCAGTGTCTATTGACTCTTTACACTTCCCAGAATTTCAGACATCTGAGATCCCTGTCATGGCACATCCAAAAGTGTTTAGAAAGACTATGTGATCTTAGACCTTTTTTAATATTGTTAACATGCTTCCCAATACGTACACCCAGTGCTCTGGAGGTCCTGCCCACATATTGTAGGCCATAGTCACATTCAAGCATGTAGACTACCCCCTAGGTACTGCAATTGATAAGATCCTTGATTGTGTACTTTTTTTCGTGACAGAAGAGGTGAACTCCTTACGCTTCTTAATGTTGTTTCTAGAATGCCTGCAGGCTGCACATCGCTCATCGCCCGCAGGTATAAAAGCCAGACAAAAAGGAAAAAAGACCATTTTCTTTTATTATAGGGGGATCTACCACTCCAGGGGCAACTACACCTCTAAGAGTGAGGGCCCGGCGGTGAATAAATTGGGGGAGAGACAGAAGGATAGACCCTAGAGCTTGATCTTTTAAAAGGATGTCCCAATGTTTGGTAATAATTTTTTACAGTTTCTTATACTGTAATGCCTTGTACACACATCATTCCAACAACAAAATTCATCGGATGTTGGCTCTAACTTGTCTTGCATACACACGGTCACACAAAGTTGGTTGGAAATTCCGAACGTCAAGAACGCGGTGACGTACAACACGTACGACGAGCAGAGAAAAATGAAGTTCAATAGCCAGTGCTGCTCTTCTGCTTGATTCCGAGCATGCGTGGCACTTTGTGCGTCGGAATTGGCTACACACGATCGGAATTTACGCGAACAGATTTTGTTGTCGGAACATTTTAGATCCAGCTCTCAAACTTTGTGTGTCGGAAATTCAGATGGAAAAAGTCAGATGGAGCCTACACACGGTCAGAATTTCCGACTACAAGCTTCGATCGCACATTTTCCGTCGGAAAGTCCGATCGTGTGTACAGGGCATAAGTTGTAATCCAGTACTAATTTGAATTCATGTTTATTCTCCTTAATTTTTTTCTGACCAGAGATTAGAAGATTTTTATCCATATTCTGTACCCTTTCCACCTGGCTTTTTAAAACCTCTATTTAATATCCTTTCTGCAACAGCCTGTCAGACAAAACTTGTGATTGTGTCATATATTCTGTAAAAGAGGAACAATAAACTGTCCTATACCATGAATGATAATAAGTGCATAAAAATCAATTAATGCAAAATAAAAATATGCAAAAACATCAAAATTCATCAAAACATAAGTGTAGCACGTCAGTTACAGATGAAAACGTACGTCGGGAGGTTGACGCTCTGACGTCATCGCACCTTGTCTCGAACGGGCGCTCGCCAGCCGGCCGGCGAATCGCTTTTTTTACACTGGTATCTTGTAAGTTTTCTTCCTCTATTTTATTAAATTGTTTTATTGGATTTACACTATGGCCACCTTTTCTTTGCCCTTATGTCAGTGATTTGGGTTGCGGTACTGTCCATCCACATGCCCGCAGCCACGCTGCATAGAGGGATGCCTCATTGCTGGCTGGACATCCGGATCTGAGTTCACTTATGTGCCCGGTTTGCTTGCTATCCGTCATACTGTACAGAGAGATGCTTCACTGCTAACTGCATACCCAGATTTTGGTCTATCTATGTGCCTGTTGTGCTTGCAATCTGGAAAGCGTGCATTTTAGGTGGTGGAGGATCACTGTGAGGGGGGGGGGGGGGCTATTAGGGGATTCTCCCTATCTCTCTAGAAGATTTTCTGGATTTCTGACTTATGGACTTTGCTATGTAATATCATTTTGTACACTTATGTTTTGATGAATTTTGATGTTTTTGCATATTTTTATTTTGCATTAATTGATTTTTATGCACTTATTATCATTCATGGTATAGCGCAGTTTTTTCTTTGTTTTCTTGTATTGTTGTGTATGTTGCACAGTTGAGCTGCTGCTTTTTTAGGGGGTTTCTTTGATAGCGCGGTGTTTTCCTGTTTTCTCAACAATAAACTGTCCCCTTGGAATGTTGCTAAGGCAGGTCTTATAATGTCAACTGTCCAAGGGGATGTATCCATTCCTATCTCGGGCCTTAGGCACTGGTGCTGGTGCCACAACACTGCAACCCCTCACAAATACTCTAGTTGAGTGAAGCAAGGAACCCTTCTTGCAAAATATTGCATCAAAATTGTAATTACATGCCCCTTTTAAACAGGGGCTGAAAAATTGGGCCTTAGCCACTGGTGGCGGTGCCCAGAACCAAAAATATTCTTACAAGCTATCAGCATGATCATTAAGGATGAAGAGGATAGTCACTCAGCATAACAGGATAGCCACTCAGCATCAGCATAGGCAGTCTTGAAGGGATCTGACATTTCAAAAAAAATTATTCGGTTACATCAGCATCAGGTGCTTGGTAGCTGATGGTGATCCAAGACTGATTCATTTTTATGAAGGTCAGTCAATCGACCGAGTCGTGGACAGGCGCACCCTGTAATCGGTTAAAAAGCCTCCAGCAGCACTGAATGTCCGTTCCGAAAGAACGCTGGATGCAGGACAAGCCAGTAGCTCAATTGCATACTGTGCAAGCTCTGGCCAGTGATCCATCCTCAAGACCCAGTAACCCAGAGGATTTTCGGTGGGAAAGGTGTCCAAGTCAGATCTTGCCCCCCCTTCTCCACCGCTCCTTCTTTGACTGACCGAAGCCTCAGCAACATGTTGTCCAGGAACAGGAGTTTGTAACCTCCAAGTCTCTGGGAACACGTTGCACAGGCCTTTCTGCAAGGCCTCCCGAAGATGTTTCATCCTCTCCTCCCTCTGCAATGGCAAGATAAGGTCCACAACCTTACCCTTGTAACGTGGATCAAGGAGGGTTGCCAGCCAGTATTGATCCCTCTCCTTGATACCACGAATACGAGGATCCTTCCGCAGGCTTTGCAGGATCAGGGAGGCCATGCAGCGCAGGTTTGCTGAGGCATTCGGTCCAGAGTCCTCTGGGTCACTAAGGACGACATGATCTGCAGCCACCTCCTCCCAGCCACGTACAAGTCCATGGGTTTCTTGGGACTGTAAATGATCCCTTAAAGACTGCTGCTGATGCTGAGTGCCAGGCTCCACCTCCATGCTGACACAATCCTCCTCTTCCTCCTCCTCCTAATCCTCTTCCTGTGTAATTGGCGGGCACACAGGAACACTGTCTGGATAAAGGGGGCCTTGAGAGCTAAGGAAGTCCTCCTCTTCCTGCCTCTGTTCTGCCTCAATTGCCCTGTCTTTTATTCCATGCAGCGTGTGCTCCAACAGGTGGACAAGGGGGACAGTGTCACTGATGCATGCACTGTCACTGCTCACCATCCTCGTGGCCTCCTCAAATGGTGACAGGACAATGCATGCATCCCTGATCATGGCCCACTGGCGTGGGGAAAAAAACAAGCTCCCCTGACCCTGTCCTTGTACCATAGTCGCACAGGTATTCATTGATGGCGCTCTGCTGCGCATGCAGCCGCTGCAGCATGGCCAACATTGAGTTCCACCTGGTGGGCATGTCACAGATTAGGCGGTTCTTGGGCAGGTTAAATTCCTTTTGGAGGTCAGCCAGCCGAGCACTGGCATTATATGACCTGCGGAAATGCACACAGACTTTCCTGGCCTGCCTCAGAACATTCTGTAAGCCTGGGTACTTGCCCAAGAACCGCTGCACCACCAAGTTAAGGACGTTAGCCAAACAGGGCACATGGGTCAGTTGTCCCTGTCGGAAGGCGGAGAGGAGGTTTGTGCCATTGTTGCAAACCACCATACCTGCCTTAAGCTGACGTGGCGTCAACCACCTCTGAACCTGCCCCTGCAGAGCTGACAGAATCTCTGCCCCAGTGTGGCTCCTGTCCCCCAAGCACACCAGCTTAAGCACCGCATGGCATGTTTTGGCCTGCGTGCTTGCGTAGCCCCTTGAACGCCTAAGGAGCACCACTGGTTACAAAGACAAATCAGCACAGGAAGAGGCCATGGAGGAAGAAGAAGAGGAGGGGGTGGAGGAGAGAGGTGTGGCAGAATCACCACTAGTAGTATTTTGGAGGCGTGGTGGCGTAACAACCTCCAACACTACTGCACCCTGTCCTGCATCCTTCCCAGCTGCCAGAAGAGTCTCCCCATGCGCGGTGAAAGATAGCTAACGTCCCTGTCTACGCCTGCTGGACCATGAGTCAGTGGTAATATGCACCTTACCGCTGACCGCCCTGTTTAGTGAGGCCAAGACATTGCCTTCCACATGCAGGTATAGAGCCGGAATCACCTTCCGTGAGAAAAAGTGGCGTTTGGGAACCTGCCACTGAGGAACTGCACGTTCCACAAACTCACAGAAGGGGGCGGAGTCTATCAACTTGAAAAGGCAGCAGTTGAAGTGCTAGCAATGTAGCCAAGCTATAATTCAACCGCTGGGCATGTGGATGGCTGGGAGCGAACTTCTTTCTGTGGTGCAGCAGCTGGGGCAGGGAAATTTGCCTGGTACAAGCTGATGTTGGTGTACCGATAGCAGATTGCCCGCAAGTACTTGGCTGTGATACACATAATTCTACACCTTCATTCCTCTCAGTGCAGGTCTCAGAGAGGACTGAAGGTATAGTGGGGTTGGAGATCCCAGCTGATGAGGAGCAAGGAGAGGTCCTCTTTGTTCTTTGGTGTGGGTCTTTTAGGTACGCTTGCCAACGAACTGCATGGCAGGTCGACATATGTCTGGTCAAGCATGTGGTGCCCAAGTGGGTGATGTTTTGGCCTCGGGAGATACGCTTGAGACATGTGTTGCAAATAGCAGCAGTGGGATCTGATGCACTCATCTCAAAAAAGGCCCACACCAAAGACCTTTTGGAATAACGTGCAGAGACCGCAGTGCCCTGCACATGTGGAGCTCTGCGGTGTGATGCAGTCGGTGTGCTGCCCTTAAGCTGGCCCCTGGAGGGCATCCTGCCTCGTTGATGATGTGCCTCCTCCTCCTCCTCTCTCCTATCAGGCACCCACATGGAGTCAGTGACCTCATCATCCCCTCCCTCCTCATCACTGGAGCAAAGCTGGCAGTATGCTGAAGCTGGGGGAACATGACTGCCAGATTGCTGTCCTTCTTGGGCACCCCTCTCTCTGGGCTCACGTTACTGCCTTCCTCTAGCTGGGTACCATCCTCCTGGAGCATGTACCCAACACTGTGGTCAAACAGTTCGGGGGACTCCTCAGGAGGACATGGGGGGGCTAGGGAAGGAGTGACTGATGCCATTGAGCTGAGGGAAGAGGCCGCATTGGCAGCTGCTTTGCCAGACAAAGTACCCTGAGCATGGGTGAGAGAGGATGGGGAGGATGAGGACGTCTTTGTCATCCACTCTACCAAGTCTTCTGCATGTTGCGACTCAACACGGCCAGCTGCCTAAAAAAAGGACAAGCGTGTCCCACAGCCATGTGCTGATGAGGATGCACCGTCTCCACGACCAGCACTGTTGCCTCTAGACACAGAGCCTGCTTGCCCTCTTTTATTGGTTTGTGACTGTCTGCCTCTCCTTGTTGGCCTTCCAGACATACTAATGCCCTGCAGTGAGATGTAGCTGCACAAAGCTGGGATGTATATATATACTGATACTGCAGCTAGCAGAATCAACTGCCTGCCTGTAGTATTGTTAGTATGAGAACACCAGCAATTGTCTTCAGGTAGCTTTAGGTGCACACTGTGCAGAGGACACAGTACACTAACTGTAAATATTGTAGCTGCCTGCCTGTGGCATTAATAGGATCAGAAGAACACCACCAATTTTATTCAGGTAGCTTTAGGTGCACACTGTGCAGAGGACACAGTACACTAACTGTAAATACTGTAGCTGCCTGTCTGTGGTATTAATAGGAGCAGAACAACAGCAGTAGTCTTCAGGTAGCTTTAGGTGCACACTGTGCAGAGGACATAGTACACTAACTATAAATACTGTAGCTGCCTGCCTGTGGTATTAATATAGGATCAGAACACCACCAATATTATTCAGGTAGCTTTAGGTGCACACTGTGCAGAGGACACAGTACACTAACTGTAAATACTGTAGCTGCCTGCCTGTGGTATTAATATAGGATAAGAAGAATACCACCAATTGTCTTCAGGTAGCTTTAGGTGCACACTGTGCAGAGGACACAGTACACTAACTGTAAATACTGTAGCTACCTGTCTGTGGTATTAATAGGAGCAGAACAACAGCAATTGTCTTCAGGTAGCTTTAGGTGCACACTGTGCAGAGGACACAGTACACTAACTGTAAATACTGTAGCTGTCTGCCTGTGGTATTAATATAGGATAAGAACACCACCAATTGTCTTCAGGTAGCTTTAGGTGCACACTGTGCAGAGGACACAGTACACTAACTCGTAAATACTGCAGCTGCCTGCGGTACTGTACTAATTGAATCAGAAGAACGCCACCAATTTTCTTCAGGTAGCTTTAGGTGCACACTGTGCAGAGGACCAACCACACTAACTTGTAAATACTACAGAGGCCTGCAGTACTAATTGGATCAGAAGAACACTACCAATTTTCTTCAGGTAGCTTTAGGTGTACATTGTGCAGAGGACGCACTACACTAATTTGTAAATACTGTAGCTGCCTGCGGTACTGTACTAATAGGATCAGAAAAACACCACTAATTTTCTTCAGGTAGCTTTAGGTGCACACTGTGCAGAGGACGCACTACACTAACTTGTAAATACTGCAGCTGCCTGCAGTACTGTACTAATAGGATCAGATGAACACCACCAATTTTCTTCAGGTAGCTTTAGGTGCACACTGTGCAGAGGACGCACTACACTAACTTATAAATACTATAGCTGCCTGCGGTACTAATAGGATCAGAAGAACACCACCAATTTTCTTCAGGTAGCTTTAAGTGCACACTGTGCAGAGGATGCACTACACTAATTTGTAATTACTGTAGCTGCTTACAGTACTGTACTAATAGGATCAGAAGAACACCACTAATTTTCTTCAGGTAGCTTTAGGTGCACACTGTGCAGAGGACGCACTACACTAACTTGTAAATACTACAGCTGCCTGCGATACTAATAGGATCAGAAGAACACCACCAATTTTCTTCAGGTAGCTTTAGGTGCACACTGTGCAGAGGACGCACTACACTAATTTGTAAATACTGCAGCTGCCTGCGGTACTGTACTAATAGGATCAGAAGAACACTACCAATTTTCTTCAGGTAACTTTAGGTGCACACCGTGCAGAGGACGCACTACACTAACTTGTAAATACTGCAGCTGCCTGCTGTACTGTACTAATAGAATCAGAAGAACACCACCAATTTTCTTCAGGTAGCTTTAGGTGCACACTGTGCAGAGGACGCACTACACTAACTTGTAAATACTATAGCTGCCTGTGTTACTAATAGGATCAGAAGAACACCACCAATTTTCTTCAGGTAGCTTTAGGTGCACACTAATTAGAGGATGCATTACACTAATTTGTTAATACTGCAGCTGCCTGCGATACTAATAGGATCAGAAGAACACCACCACCAATTTTCTTCAGGTACCTTTAGGTGCACACTGTGCAGAGGACGCACCACACTAACTGTAAATACTGAAGCTAATAGGACTAATATGATCAGAACAACACCAGCAATTTTCTTCAGGTAGCTGTAAATACTGTAAAATCACCTGTCTGCCTGTCAGTAGGAAGAGAATAAAAGGAACGGATCTAGCTAAACTAAATACAGTGTACATATATATATATATATATATATATATATATATATATATATATATATATATATACAACACCTAGGATGTATATACATACACAATACGCTGTAAGTGCAGCTAAATGACTTGCCTGCCTACTCTATCGAACGTAAATCAAATGACACTGTCCCTCTGTCTATCTATCTCATTCTCAATGCCAGAACACACTACACAGGGCCGCCGTGCAGGCAGCCTTATATAGTGTGGGGCGTGTACTAAACCCCCTGAGCCATAATTGGCCAAAGCCACCCTGGCTTTGGCCAATTACGGCTCTCTGTACAGACGGCTCTATCAAGAGATGACCACAGAAGCAGAAGAGAGGATAATCAAGTTACATGGGGATGGCAGGCAGGAGGGATGACAGAATGATGTTTTTCTGGACCTGAATTTCTGAGTCACATTCTGCCGCAGATTATATATGCTTCTCTGGGAGCTTGATGTGGATCAGGAGAAGCAATGCATAGAAAGCATGTATACCTTTGTGTTGGCCTCCGGGGTCACTCTTTCCAGCTGCTCCTGGTGGAAGCTTTCTAGGCACTGCTCCTTCGGGTCCACACATTCACCAGTCTGCAACTGTGGCTTGTCCTTCTTGCTCCTTCCAACAAGCCACCCCTCCTTTGTGCCTGACCCCATCTTCCTATCATCCCAATCACTATCTTCCTACCCTACTTACCACCAACTTTAATTTAAATGTATCTATTTTATGGAACTTTTATGGAGCTTATTGAACAATTGTCCTGGCCTTTTTTATTTACCAAATGATGTAACTACAGTTCATTTTGCATTAGAAAAATGCCCTTTTTCACATTGAATAAAAAAGGCATACTGTTGTTGCCTACCGTATTTCTTTTTTAAGTTAGACTTTACATTATACATTTTGCACGCATGCGGCATAATGCATCAGTTGTTTACTGGGGAATGACGGCTTTACTTTGCATGTATGAAAACTATACCACACATTTTCTTGCATGTTGGGTAATGTGTCCATTCTTTAACAAGATCACACATTTTCAATTGCAATACATTTTTGTTGAGTATACAAAATACAAAAACAACATCAAGGAAACATGTTGTTTTTTGGTACAGCAATACATGGTTTACAGTCTCTCAACAAAGAACCAAACTTAGTCACAAATTACACATCTTGACATATTTTTCTACGTATTGGACAATTGTCCTGGCCTTTTTTTATTTGCCAAATGTTGTGACCACAGTTCACTTTGCATTAAAAAATGCATTTTTTCACATTGAATAAAAAAGGATTTTTTTAAAGGCATAGAGTTGTTGTCTATTTCTTTTTTAAGTTATACTTTACATCACACATTTTCATGTGTATGGGTTAATGCATCCATTCTTTAATGGAGAATGACCGCTTTACCTCACATGGCTGAGTGAAAACCACAATACACATTATCATGCGTGCAGGGTAATAATTTCATCCTGTAATGGGGAATGGCCGCTTTACCTCACACAGATGAAAATCACATCACACATTTTCAGTTAAAATACATTTTTGTTGAGTATACTGTACAAAATGAATTCACAACATCAAGCCAACATGTTGTTTCCTGGTACAGCAATGCACAATTCTTTATAACATATGACACGTCGCTCAACAAAGGACCAATCTCAGTCAGAAATTAAACATCTTGACAGCATAGCATTAAGATTAAAATATATACATACAGTACATGCTGTATACAGTATATATCTATCTATCTAGCTATCTATCTATTGCTCATCCTCTTCTTGGTGTGCATGTGACTTAAACAGGGTGCCAATAGACATCCTTGTGAAGGTGAAGAATTTGCAGGGATAAATCTCCAGCTCCACATACATGTTAGTCAGGGCCAGATTAAGAGCATCATGGACCTGGTGCTGAGGATTTCGGTGGGCCCTTTTAATTAGTATTAAAGTGCCATAACAGAAACATAGCCGCATTCACCTATTTATAGGATATCATTTCCATGTGGGGACACATGTTTGATGGGCGCAGCTATGCCATAGATTAACATTCCCTCATATCCAATTAGTTCCTCTAACCTAAGTGGTGGTGCACAGGAACAATTTTTTTAAAATAGTGACAGCAAGTTCAGGGAAAAGATCCACCGCTTACTGTCACTAGATCCAGTGGATCGGGGAGACACTGCAGGAGTGGGAACATCTTACATGTTCCCCCCAAAAAATGGGTGGAACATGTAAGATGTTCCCAAAGGTAAACTTATCTTTTAACCACTTGCCTACTGGGCACTTTCACCCCCATCCTGCCCAGGCCAATTTTCAGCTTTTAGCGCTGTTACACTTTGAATGACAATTGCACGGTCATGCAACACTGTACCCATATGACATTTTTATAATTTTGTTCCCACAAATAGAGATTTCTTTTGGTAGTATTTAATTACCACTGGGGATTTTATTTCTTGCTAAACAAACAAAAAAAGACTGAAACTTTTTCACTGATGGGCACTGATAGGCTGCACTGATGGGCACTGATAGGCTGCACTAATGAGGGTGCACTGATGGGCACTGATAGGCTGCACTGTTGGGCATGGATAAGGCTGCACTGATGATGCTGCACTGTTGGGCACTGATAAGCTGCACTGATGAGGCGGCACTGATAAGTCGTTTGTCTATAGCACGGTCTGCAAGTTGTCATATAATTAACAATACTATTTGAAATATGCAGTATGAAGGGGGTTAATGTACTATCACTAATGCATTAGTTACCAGTGGCAGTTAAATAATCCCTAAAGGTGCTGCATTAGTGGCACCAGTGGCAGTGTTTATAAACCCCTTCATGCTGCAGCATAAAGGGGTTAATTAACACTGTCACTGGTGCCACTGCCACTAATGCAGCACACAAAGAAGTTAATTAACTGCCACTGGTCACTAATGCATTGGTGATAGTACATTAACCCCCTTCATGCTGCATATTACAAATAATATTGTTAATGAACCCCCCCAACCCAAGAGTTAACCCACTTCAGTCTGTTCACACTAAACAGACACACCATAGGATAGGAAATATTCACTTGCCACTACCAGCCCTTTAGTTATTGTTCTGCTCACTTGTGCAGTGGTTCCTCGCTCCTCGCAGCCCTGCTACCACTCCTCTCTCATCGAGCCTCCCAGGCCGGCTTCTGAATGATGTCACGTTAACTGGGACTAGGAAGCTCCTGTCGGGTGGAGATCACTCTGCCTGACAGGAAAGTGTGTTGATCCGAGAGGAGAAGCGTGCTCGACGCACTGGCACTGCACCACATCGGCAAGAAGCTAGTCTTTAACTGTAATGCAATGTAGTGCCAGCCAGCTGGCGGCCAGTGATTGTGTCCAGTCTCAGTTTTTGGGCCTATATTGAGGATGGGGCCTGGAGCTGTGGCTCCAATAGCCCCTATGTTAATCCGACCCTGTCTATACATACTGTATCTTCAGCTTAGGAATATCAGCAGCAAGCTTGATGGTTATAAGCAGAGCATACTTGCTATACATTATATAGAACACAAAAATGCTCATCATAACATGTCATTGCAGATATACTCATTAATAGCTTCTGGGTCATTTCTTCAAACTGCACCAGTTATGTATAGACCTTTGTGTGGGAAATTACTTTCTATTTATGATACTGATGGGAGAGTGAGAGAGTACACAATACCACACAGGAAATATGGACCTCCTCCTTAATTCTAAGGTATTCTCCTTATCATTGTCTTCCAAACCAGTGAGCAAGTGTGTTTGGACTAATCCCTACAGCTTCACAATGTAATGTCAGCACACTAAAAAGCATGCTGAACCTTGAAGGGTGAACCTCATTTTGTGTTCAATAAAAGATAACATGGGAGATCATTAGAGTAAGTATGTCAGATTAAATGTATTTTCTTGTAGAAAAGTCAAGTCCCTTCAGGAACCATTGCAATTTACTTTGTCTCGCAGAGAACAATATTTCCCCAGTAGACCCCAACACAAAGGACCATTACAAAATGTAATTTATATTTCATAACTTTGGAAATGTTCATACAAATTACAAATGGATGCTTTAGTGCAGTATTTATGTCCTGTTACCAACTCAATATGTATAAGTAATACATATCCTGACACTGCAAGCCAATGCGTTTTACATTTATTTGTTACAGGGTGCACTTATGTTTTCTACTCAAACACAAGAAAAGTCATGTTACTTCTTAGGAAACATATGAGTCTATCAAAGACATAAAACATTTTCCCCTTATTTTCAGAGTTTGCAGACTATAGAGCACATTTCATGTGATGTTAGGAGGCTCACTTTTATTTTTAATTAAAGGGACAGCACTTCCAAAGTAACTGTTTAAAATTAAAATAGCTACTAATTACATGCATAAATGTAAAAAAAAAAGAAAAAAAAAAGGTTTTGAGGGGAGCAATTGTAATTAGAATATCAGTTATCTTAAATATTACACAAATAGGTAATCTTTTAGATGCAAATTTATAAATGGTATTAATCTTTTTATTTGAAAGTTATTTGTTTATTTTTAAGTCAACATGGTTTCCTTGAAGTGGAACTAAACTGTCAGCTGCAGAGGTGGGGTTTTGACATAATGTGCAAGTATGCACAGTATGAGAGGCTTATATCCCAGTCTGCTTTCCTCTAGCACTCAGATCTATGCTTGCTGTCCACACTCCATCCTCTGCCGTCATCTTCTATACTGTTTACTTTGGGTCCAATGTCTTCCCTCTTCAGCCATTGATAACAGCTACTGATAATGTAAGGCCTGAGTTATACCTTTCCATTAACCAGCTCTGTTCTTGGTGTCTTACAGATGCTGGAAGTGGGCGGGGAATATAAACTGCACTGCACATGCGCCGTAGGAAGTATAACCAAGAAAAATAGGTGCTAGGAAAATAGGGAAAACATTTTATTGGGAGAAGAGACGTATGAAGTCTCTTCTCCCAATAAAACTCTACCTATCATTTTTTTAAGGTTTAGTTCCACTTTAATACACATTTCCACCTCCTTGGACTTTCATATAAACAGTATAGATTATTATGTAGAACTTTTCAAGCACTTTAGTAGAGCAGGATTTCCACACATGGGTCAGTTTCATACAGTAATAAGAACAAAATACAGCCTCCTGGCTATAAAGCATCCCACCTCAGGCTACACTCTCAACCAAATAGAACACAGGTTGATTTACAACAACTGGAGAGTGCAAAATCTTTGTGCATTTCTGCATAGAAACGGATCAGCTTCCAGATTTGTTTTTGTTTTTTAAAGTTTAATTGAACAAGCTGAAACAAGCTTAAATTTAAAAGCTCTCTGAGTCCAGGGCACAAGGTGTTCAGGTGCTGCACCTTCAGAAACAGCCTTTTGACCTGGTTAGTGCAGACATGTGTGTCCATGCACCTGCTGCTCCTTGGCATTAAAATGGTTTTCCGCAGGTAGAGTTCCGAACCATACTCAGCCCCTATGCTAAAAGGGCTGTGCACACATGCACAAACAAGATGCTGGGGGCCAAAAACATGGGTTGGAAGCTTCACTCCACCCAATGTTCACAAAGTTTCCTGGCTCCAGAACCCATAGCATGATTTACCAATCCTGGAGAAAACAGAAAGACATGTCCTCTCCTAAAGAGACAAACATCTCAAAGGCCCTTAACTTGCATAATTGAGACCAAATTCTTCTATTGCCATGATAAGTGGCAGCACTATGACAATGTATATAAAACAGATAAGCTAAGCAAAACATTAGAAAGGCTGCACTTCACGATTTTGCCTGATAAATACTGCGCTGACAGGCTGAAATGTGTTACAATCACATATTTACTCACAACCTTTTCTTCTGAGGATGAATGATTATTGCAAAAGTTACAATCCAATATAATCAATGTAAAGAAGATGAACAGCAAGATGACACACATTCAGTTAAGATAATGACAACAAAACTGCCCATTGGTGGCCACCCAGCAACTCAAGGGCTTTAAAAGTAGTCACTAGAAGGACAAGTCAGAAGGAGGTCAAAGGTAAAAAGGGGGGGGGTGGAATCTAGTTTATTTGTAACACAGTTGTATTGCCAAATATTATTATAATTTTAATACCTTTAAAACATGGAATGTGTGTATATAAAGACTCTCCCCTTTCTCAAACTAATTTTTGTGTAAATCACATTATAGGGTACAGCATTTTTAGTTGCCATTTGGGAGGCCCTGGAGGCTGGAGTCATGGATGCTGAATTATAAGACAGGGATTATAGAAGCTATTTGTATCTACAGAAAAAAAAAACAGTTGTTTTAGTATCATTGCCTTTAAAGTAATAAAACACAGTATATTTTATGTATGTTACATATATTTCTCATGATATTTTGGGTTGGTGGGAAGTGGTTAATATACAGTAGATGTTTCTTGTTACAATACACAAAAGATACATTAAAATTCTATAAACAAATTGAATAAACACTGACAAATAAAATATGTGAACTGTATTTAAATAAATATGTGATATATGACATTTTGCATTAATATTTGTCCATGCCTGTTATGATAGGCATAGTTATGTGTAATACAAAAGTAATATAACATAAGCAATTGATAAACACTGTAATTCTTTTCCTTGACACTGATTTATAAAGCCCCAACAACACTATGAGACATACTATGATGCAAATGATGTATAGCAGGCATTTATTATAAGCTCTGCCTGAGGTATGATAGCAACAAATGATAAATTGACTGCTTGATATACATTCACTGTGTATTTTAGATTTAATATTTTATTCCTCACATGTTTTACTCTCTTTGCTAAAAGAAGCAGTTTCATATCCAAGTCCTAAACTGATCCTAAAATACAGATCCCATTTGCAGATTTAAGGATTTGCAGGTTGAATTTCAACAACAAAGCACATTTGGGTTGTAAAACCCCCTCTCCCTGGGTGTATTTCATAAATACAAATGCCCCTCCCTGTATAAAATGTTACAGCTTCTTTCCTTTGTATATAAGGACATGGAGATGGGGCAATTGTACCCCGGGATTTTAACGGTGCTGAAAATAATTAAAGGTAACTCGAACTACAAAGAATATATATATATATGCAACTGGACAATTATATAAAAACACAGTTTTTATTTAGAAAAATACAAATAATCACATATAGTTGAAAAGAGATCCACTTTTTGAAACGCCACACAAGGCCTATCATTTGATGAATACCAATTTGCGACTCAACATGTTTCGCTCAACTTCTTGAGCTTCATCAGGAGTTTATGGTACATAAATGTTCTCAACTGTGGATGACAGAGAGGATATAGGTATAAACCAACAGGTTGAATGCAAACCATGCTACCAGTGCATGGGTGAAAAACAATAGTTGCATATGGTTATTGGTTATTACATAAATTACATCAATATTATTGATAGATATTCATAAGGATTATTACAATATGACAAACAAATCTCAATGTCTAGACATAGTATTAAAAAACATATATGGATTCACAAAAATGTAGATACAACTATCTTACCAAGCCCGTTTAAAAGAAAAAGCGCTGTGCATTGATTGTGAATATAGGAATGCAGAATATCGAATTTCCAATATTGAGCGGGTCTTCCGATACTAGTACCTCCCACGTATAATGGTCACAGAGGGACTAATGTAAAGAGTTGTGGTAAAACACTGCAAAATAAATAAATATAGGGAATCTATAACTAAAACCACAACTAAATAAAAGGCCAGATAGAGCAAATTTAATACCTGAAAACATTCTAAAGGGTTCAAAAGGAATAAGGAGTTACCTTAAATTGAATCAACAGTAAGTATGGTAGGGGGCCTTACCAATGACTATCGCAGATATTCAAGCTATGGAGGAGTTAATGGAGCTGTGGGAGGAAGGTGGCCTGGAGGTGAGTGACCTTGTTGAGGGCGACTCCCTCGATCATGCTGTGGGCCCCCTTCCTCACACACCTCCACCCTCCGTCCTTACTGTCCCCCCTTTGATGACTTCGCTTCCACCTATGGAAAATAAACCCAAATCCCGAACCTTCCCTACCCTACAAGGGAATCCCAATATATGGGCTTTCACCAACCAGGTGACAAAAGAAATTACATAAACTAAGTGGAAGGATTTATCTTTTTCCAATCTAACCACTTTACAACTAGAGGCCCTTAAACTCTTACAAAACAACAGAGACATTGTGATCAAGCCCTCCGATAAGGGGGGCAATTTGGTCATTATGGATAAAAACCAATATGAAACCATGGTTTTGGCTATAGTCCAAAATCCCCATTGGTATTGAAAAGTTTCCCCTAGTCATCTTACTTTAACCATCACTCAATATAAACATCTTATAGGCACAGCATACCACAAGGGACTCATTAGTAAAAATACCTGGGAATTCCTCAATGTAGATTCACCCCGAACTCCCACCCTTTACGCACTTCTGAAGATACATAAAGACACTAAAAAGCCCCCAGGCAGGCCTATAGTATCCGGAAATGGATCACTCACTGAGATGGCCAGTAAACTGGTGGATGACTTTTTGAGGCCCCATGTTGAAGGACTCACATCGTATCTTCATGACCTCCTTCGTGTTTTGGATGGTATTTCTGTGCCCCCGGATTCTTGGTTGGTAGCTTTGGACGTGGAAGCCCTCTACAACTCCATCCCCCATAAATTGGGGTTGGAAGCTGTGGAGGGCTTCATCTCTGAGAACCCTGGAGTCTCGGCAGAATATAATAAATTTATTCGGGATATGCTCCTTTTTATTTTGTCCAACAACATCTTTCTCTTTGGGGGCTCCCACTACCTCCAGGTGCAGGGGGTAGCGATGGGGACCAAGTGTGTCCCATCGTATGCCAACCTGTACCTGGGGGGGTGGGAGCGGGAGATATTCTACAGGGATGATATGCAGGTTTACTTTGAGTGTATCCCGGTGTGGCGACGCTTCATCGATGATGTTTTTTTCATATGGCATGGTAGTAAAAACACCCTCCTTTCCTTTTTGGACAGTCTTAGGATCAACAAATATAATCCTAAGTTTACCTTTGCTATGAGTCAACATCAGCTGACTTTCCTAGATGTCCAAATCTTAGTTAATGAGGATGGTAGTATCAGGACCACTTTATACCGGAAACCGTTTGCTGGAAATTCGTTACTCCACGCCACAAGTTCCCACCCGGTCCCCCTCATAAACAATTTACCATATGGACAATATCTCAGAGTCAGACGGAACTGTAGCAATGATTTCAACGTTGAGAAAGAGGCCAAAATGCTTTGGTCTCGCCTACGTGAACAAGGCTACAGCAATAAATGCCTTAAAAGGGCCTATTCCAAAGCCAAAAAACAAAATAGATCTTCGCTCATACACCAAGCGAAATCAAAGGAAACTGATCCAAGTATCAGGATAATTACGAGATTCTCAGGCCAACAGAAACAAGTCAGAGATATCATCCAGAAATATTGGTATCTTTTAATGGGGGATGAAAAAATCTCGAAACATCTTAAAGTCTACACAGAAATTACATTCAGGCGCTCTCGTTCTCTACGAGATGCCTTGGTGCATAGTCATCATGACACCAGTACCAAATCAATATCAGAATCCAGAAAGGGGAGTAGGCCTTGCCACAAATGTCAGTTTTGCAGGTTCATATTTGCTGCTAGAAGTATCAGACTTCCCAATGGTTGTCTGTTTAAACCAAATTTTTCTGTTACTTGCCAATCTATTGGTATCGTATACCTCATGATATGCGAATGCCAAAGTTTTTATGTTGGCAAAACCAAACGTCCCTTCTTCTGCAGGATCAGGGACCATGTATCCCTGGTCCAGAAGAAGAAAATGGAAACTCCAATCAGCCGACATATGGGCCTGTACCATAATTTCGATAGCAGCAAAATGCACTTCTATGCTCTAGAGCACATCCCTCCTGGGGAAAGAGGGGGCAACTATGATAAATTACTCCTGCAACGAGAGGCCCGCTGGATTCATGATTTTTCGGCTTTGAAGCATCCAGGCCTTAATGACGCCTTCAGCTTCAAACCGTTTTTATAACATTAAGTGGCTATCTGTACTGACAGGACTTTCCTCCATTTCTTTTCTCTCCGTTCCCCTTTTTCCTTCTTCTTTCTTTGATAGGGCCATATTAATATCTGTAAATTATTAGATTGTAACCTAATTTTGCGAGTGTTTGTAAATGTGATTTTGTACATATATTCCTGTTTTGTTTCTATATTGTTTAGTGCCTAAGTATGCAGCTGACTTTCTTTCCAAGCCTGTTATATGCCTCTTATATATTATTTGATTTATCAATTGACTTGAAAACCGGTCTCCTCTGCCATGAATTTCCTCCCTCTCCTTTGGTTCACACGGACACCAGGGGCACTTAAGGAGGTTGCGAATAATCAATCGCTTACCACTTGGGGGCCCTAGAGGCGCAGATCCCCACGCTTTGCCTGGAAATGAGGGTTTACAGTTTCCATTTTTTACACTAAACTTTGGTTTGTCTCACCTTCTGATTATGTTCTGGCTTTTCTTGGAAAAGCCAGACTTATTAATACAAACAGATATGCGACCCGTTTTGGCCACAGTAATTATATAATATTAGGTTTATTTAAATCAATGTTAAAGTCTTCTTTCTGATTGTACTTTCAGATTATATAATCATGTAATCAGGGCATTGTACCTGTTCAATCCTACTCTGTTGCTCTTCTTGATTTATGGTACTATGTAGCTGCCCTTGTGATTAAGGTTTTTTTTCCCTTCACAAAGATGGCGCTCAAGGACTCCCACCATAGAGGGAGACTTTATCCTGTACGCCGCCAATGGTCAGCGCATGCGCGGTGACCCATTCCTCGCCATTGACGTTTGAATCTCAGGTGCTGGCTGGATTGCCGGTTTAGCCTGATGTTACCTCCCACCCGCCCCTCGCCATGACGCTGCATCAGTGTGAGGGAATGCCTCACTGTCTGTTCGCATCGCGGTGGTCACGTCAGATGCCGCCGCGATGGATGGGACTATATGGAGCGGCCTCACAGCCGCCACCGTTCTGTCAGAGGCTTCTTGGTGTAAGGGGAGGTGGTGCTTTCCCTCCCCATCCCTGCTGGCCCATTCATCCCATCACACTCAGGTAACCTTGCTTGTTTATCTGTTTAGAACTTTTATACCCTGTATGGGGAAAAGGCCTTCTATTGATACCTGTCATTCTCCTTTGCAGCATATGTGCACTGCTGGGTTCTGGTAGCTTTATTGATCCAGTCTATAGGCAGCTGTCATCTTATTTGAGACCTGCAAACAAATGACTCTATATCCTGACAGGCCTTGGTAAGGCCCCCTACCATACTTACTGTTGATTCAATTTAAGGTAACTCCTTATTCCTTTTGAACCCTTTAGAATGTTTTCAGGTATTAAATTTGCTCTATCTGGCCTTTTATTTAGTTGTAGTTTTAGTTATAGATTCCCTATATTTATTTATTTTGCAGTGTTTTACCACAACTCTTTACATTAGTTCCTCTGTGACCATTATACGTGGGAGGTACTGGTATCGGAAGACCCGCTCAATATTGGAAATGCGATATTCCCATATTCACAATCAATGCACAGCGCTTTTTCTTTTAAACAGGCTTGGTAAGATAGTTGTATCTACATTTTTGTGAATCCATATATGTTTTTTAACACTATGTCCAGACATTGAGATTTGTTTTTCATATTGTAATAATCCTTATGAATATCTATCAATAATATTGATGTAATTTATGTAACAACCAATAACCATATGCAACTATTGTTTTTCACCCATGCACTGGTAGCATGGTTTGCATTTAACCTGTTGGTTTATACCTATATCCTCTCTGTCATCCACAGTTGAGACCATTTATGTACCATAAACTCCTGATGAAGCTCAAGAAGTTGAGCGAAACATGTTGAGTCGCAAATTGGTATTCATCAAATGATGGGCCTTGTGTGCCGTTTAAAAAAGTGGATCTCTTTTTAACTATATGTGATTATTTGTATTTTTCTAAATAAAAAATGTGTTTTTATATAATTGTCCAGTTTCATATATATATATATATATATATATTCTTTGTAGTTCGAGTTACCTTTAATTATTTTCAGCACTGTTAAAATCCCGGGGATACAATTGCCCCATCTCTATGTCCTTATATATTTTCTAATTTGGGATGTGGTGCTTTAGGGAAAACTATTTCTGTCCTCTATATACTAGATTACTTCTTTCCTTTGTATTCACTGGAGAAAAGGAGGTACTTTAATCTACTCCATTTTTAATTGGACAACTATGGAATAGAAGTATGGAATGCCATAAAACACCTATTTGGAGTTCAAAGTCTTAATAAACTCCATTAGGGTCAAATGAGTATCTCCCAGAATTAGCTAAGCTCTGTTCCTTCCCTCAAGAGGAGAAAGCCAGTTATACAGTAGCACATTTATATTCTCAAGGTACCATTAAGTTCTTGCTCATGCATACTGGGATTAAAAAACACCGCTTTTAGAGCTGTTTGACTGTTTTTTGTTTTTTTGACACACCTCTATGTTAAGCCTCGTACATGCGATCTGATTTTCTCCAGACAAAACCTTGGACTTTTGTCCAAAGGCGTGTGCATGGATTTAGTCTTGCATACAAACGACAAGGAATTGCCGGCCAACAAACACGAATGTAGTGACTTACTACGTGGTTTTTCAGCTCTTTAGCGCCATCCTTTGGGCTCCTTCTGCTAATTTCATGTTAGTAGAAGTTTGGTGAGTGTTGATTCGCACTTTTTATTTCTTTAGTTCTTTAGTTTGCGCTTTTCATTTTGTGCTTTTCAGTTTGTTTCTGAACGGCTGTTCGTCAACCAGACATTTTGCGGAATCGGAGGAGATAACGTGTTATTTATTATTGGCCTTGGAGTTATTGCTTTGACCCAAGTCCAGTCCAGGAACAGGAGGAGTTCTTGGACCAAAAATTAGTTGCTTTATTAATCGTGACCAATTATGTCATATGCCTTTGCTGCGGGAGCTCCAGGAGAATATTCCAGAGGATTTTTGGAATTATCTCCGAATGACGGTCCCCTGCTTTCACCAACTCTTGGCATTGTTGACCTCCCTATATTAATAAGCAGGACACATGCATGAGGTGTATATTTTATTTTTTTGAATAATAATGATTTGATTTTTTATATTTTCTATATTTTTGGATGCATAGAAATGCTCTTTTTGGTTAAGTTCTATTGGCAGATAGCATGTCTAAGTTTATTTGTTTTCTTTTTTTTAATGCACAATAAAAAAATTGTGGAGAATAAGGCTCGGTTCACACTGGGGCGACTTGTCAGGCGACCTAGTCGCCTGACAAGTCGCCTCCCGTTCTGTGCTATGGAACCGTTCTAATCGGAGCGACGCAAGTCGCTCCGACTTAGAAAAAGGTTCCTGTATTACTTTGGGGGCGACTTGGGGCGACATGCATAGACTTCTATGCGGAAGTCGTCTCGCAAGTCGCCCCGGCAGTCGTTTGCAGGTCGCCTCGCTGAGGCGACCTGCAAGTCGTGCCGCCCGTGTGTGAACCGGGCTTAATACTTGGAAATGTGTTTTACTTCAAATAACAGTTTGGGAGTAGGCAGTTACATTTAAAAAAAATACAATGTAAAATTGACAAGGGACACCAACATTGTTGTATCTTTGTTCTTAAAAACTATGGGATAATGATGTTGTGGTAACTTGCCCCCCCCCCAAAAAAAAGCATAATAATATTATTCTTGATATCAGTAGAAAAAAAAAGCAGCTGCACCGGAATCAGGTGCTGCGATACAAAGGCAGCATCAATGAACAGGCCTGCAGTCCCAGAGTCGCTTAGAGCCTGTATCTCGATGGATGACTCAGCCCAAGAAAGGGTGACCGAAACCAGGGGCTTATCCTTCTGGTTAACTGGGGACGAAACAACGCCACCTAAGGCCTGTCCATGACAGGACCTCAAGGTTCGGGTGTTCCCTGGTCGGGTAGGACAAGACTTCAAAAAGTGACCTGCCTGGCCACAATAAAAGCACAATCTCTCCCTCCTCCTAAAGGCTCTCTCATCCGCAGAGAGACGCTTGAAGCCCAAGTGCATGGGTTCATCTTCACTGACCGACTCGGTACAAGGATGCATGGGAGGTGAGGGAGGCACGGGTGGGACTGCAAAGCTCGGAGGCAAATGTAGAGCAGGCTTCCGCAAGCACTCCCTAAAAGAGAGTCTTTCTCTAAAGTCTGGAGTCAATGAGGATGGCAAACGTGATCAACCTCTCCAGCTCAGTGGGTATTTCTCGGGCTGCTATCTCATCCTTGATGGAATCCGAGAGACCATGAGAAAAAGCAGCCACGAGGGCCTCATTGTTCCAAGCAACCTCTGCTGAGTACGGAATTCAATGGCGTAGTCGGCAACAGTTCTCGTACTCTGTTTGATGGACATGAGGCACTTGACAGCAGAAGCGGAGCATGCGGGAACATCAAATACCCTTTTAAAAGAGGCCACAAAGTCAGGGTAACTCAAGACAACAGGTTTTTGCGTCTCCCATAGAGGGTTTGCCCAGGCCAAGGCTCTCTCAGAAAGCAAAGATATCATGAAACCTACTTTGCTTCTGTCCGTGGGAAACGCATCGGGCAGCATCTCAAAGTAAATCTTAACCTGGTTGAGAAACCCTCTGCATTGAACTGGATTGCCCCCAAATCGCTGGGGAAGCAGAGCGGAACCAGACATACTTCTTGTAGAGGTAATACTCAAGGCGGGTGCCTGCACAGAGACTGGCGCAGCAGCAGGAAAGGCCTGCAACTCAGGTTGTACCGAAGCAGCCACAGTGGGAGTTTCCAGGTGAGCCGCGCGACTCAGGAGCGTTTGCAACGCTATGACAAACTGATCCATGTGGTGATCTTGTTCATCCAATCTGGAAAAAATATTACCAACAAGTGGATTGACTGTATCTTCTGAATTTATGACCTTCGCCTACTGTGAGGAACCATTAACCAGACTGAGACAGAAGTAAAGTTAAAGCACACTTGTTTAATAATAATAATAAGGTAAACAGAGTAAGCGTAGTAAAAACAAGCCAGAGTTCAGTAACCGGATCGAGTAGTCAGCCAAGCAAATGTCAGACAGCCAGAAATAAAAGTAGTAGTACAGCAAGCAGGATCAGGAGCCAGAAGGAACGTCAGCTGAGCAAGTCTTCAACAGGAATGCAGGAGAAAATCTTTGTGATGTTGACAAAGGCGAAGGCCGAGATCAAGTGAGCTGGATGGCTTTAAGTAGGCAGGACTGACGAGCAGAATCGACAACAGCTGGGTAACTGTGGAGAGAGATGGGAGCTGGCAATTAGCCGACAGCCTAGTGGCCAGCTCAGAGAAGGAAGGGCTGAGCCCAGCCCTGACACTCTGCATCATTAACAACGGATTAGAGATGCAGACAGCTGAATGACTGCTGACAGCTGAATAAAAAAAAAAATTGCTGGCAGTAGAAAAAAGTGAAAAAAATGTAGTGGGTGATCCCCCCCCTCACCAATCCATACCAGGCACTTTGGATCTGGTATGGATTTTAGGGGAACCCCACACCAAATTAAAAAAAATGGAGTTGGGTCCCCCCCAAGTTCCATACCAGGCCCTTATCTGGGCATGCAGCATGAGAGGAGAGGGAGAGGGGGAGGGGGAACGAGCGCCCCCCTCCTGAACCATACCAAGCCACAACATGGGGGACCCCAAAGCACCTTGTCCCCATGTTGATGGGGACAAGGGCCTCTTCCTGACACTATTAAAAAAAAATGTACTGTCCCCCAATCAATACCAGACGCTTTGGGTCTGGTATGGATTTTAAGGGGAACCCCATGCCAAAATGTAAAAAAAAAAATGGTGCACCGACAGGAATTTTTCATTTTTATTGTTTCACTTTAAGCATCATTAAAATCACTGCTCCTGTAAAAACAATCTTTTTAAAAAAACATTTTTGCATTAATACATGTCCCCCAGGGCAGTACCTGGGCCCCCATACCCTTTTTTGGCCAATGACTTGCATGAAAGCCTTCAAAATGATTTTTCAAGTTTGGGTCCCATAGACTTTAATAGGGTTCCAGGTACGGATCTGAATTTTTGCGATGTTTGAGAGTTCTGGCGCGATCTGAACTGAGGGGTGATCGACTCAACTTTATTCATTACTAGAGTTTAGCTTTAAATTATTCTTGGTTTCTTTATTAATTGTGATATAAACCATAATAAAAAATGCTTATTATCAAATTGTCAGGGCCGCCATCAGGGGGGTACAGGCAGTACTCCTGTAAGGGGCCCGAGCATCCCAAGGGGCCCGCCTGGCTGCCCCCCCTTCCCCCCTCCAGAGGCCGCTACAGAGAGGGAGAGGGAAGCATACACATTCTGTTGCTGATATAACATCCAGCACAGCCAGGGAATGGGATGGGCGAGCAAGCCAGCTGGATGTCCACTGTGCAGCGTGGACTAGAGACTTCACCTGTCAGATGAGAGCTGTGATGTCAGTTATGGGCGGGACTACTACTCATACCCGCCCCCTTTGTCAAGCAACCAGTGTATAGGGGAAGAGGCATTTGTACATTGCTGGCTGGGGAAAAGGTACCAAGGCAGGTTTTTTCAGCTTTCAGTTTCTGCATTAAATGAAAGTGGGGGTAGAGCAGCTTTCCCACGGCTCCTTCAACAGCCTCCCTGCTCTGCACCAGGATTCTTATCTCCTATCTGGTCGGGGAGTTCAGAAGCTGAAAAGGAGTTTACAGAAAAGTACTTTTACAAAGGTAATCATGTGGAGGATGGTGGAGCTTTGGGGGATGGGAAGATGAGGGGAGAGGAGAGGTGTGTGTATTGCAGAAGTTATTAGCAGTGGAGAAGAGGTGCAGTATTGGGATGTACATGGATGAATGGACTCTGTACCTAGTGTTCTCTTGAACCCTGTACATAACATACACCAGAACCCACCTTCCTGTACATAACATACACCAGAACCCACCTTCCTGTACATAATGCACGCCAGAACCCACCTTCCTGTGCATAACATACACCAGAACCCACCTTCCTGTACATAACATACACCAGAACCCACCTTCCTGTACATAACATACACCAGAACCAACCTTCCTGTACATAACACACACCAGAACCCACCTTCCTGTACATAATGCACGCCAGAACCCACCTTCCTATACATAACATACACCAGAACCCACCTTCCTGTACATAACATACACCAGAACCCACCTTCCTGTACATAACGCACACCAGAACCCACCTTCCTGTACATAACGCACTCCAGAACCCTCCATCCTGTATATAACGCACACCAGAACCCACCTTCCTGTACACAACACACGCCAGGACCCACCTTCCTGTACATAACATACACCAGAACCCACCTTCCTGTACATAACATACACCAGAACCCACCTTCCTGTACATAACGCACACCAGAACCCACCTTCCTGTACATAACACACACCAGAACCCACCTTCCTGTACATAACGCATTCCAGAACCCTCCATCCTGTATATAAAGCACACCAGAACCCACCTTCCTGTACACAACGCACACCAGAACCCACCTTCCTGTACATAACACACTCCAGAACCCTCCATCCTGTATATAACGCACACCAGAACCCACCTTCCTGTACACAACGCACGCCAGAACCCACCTTCCTGTACATAACATACACCAGAACCCACCTTCCTGTACATAACGCACACCAGAACCCACCTTCCTGTACATAACGCACTCCAGAACCCTCCATCCTGTATATAGCGCACACCAAAACCCACCTTCCTGTACACAACGCACGCCAGGACCCACCTTCCTGTACACAATGCACGCCAGAACCCACCTTCCTGTACACAACGCACGCCAGAACCCACCTTCCTGTACACAACGCACGCCAGAACCCACCTTCCTGTATACAACACACGCCAGAACCCACCTTCCTGTACACAATGCACGCCAGAACACACCTTTCTGTACATAACGCACGCCAGAACCCACCTTCCTGTACATAAAGCACGCCAGAACCCACCTTCCTGTACATAACGCATGCCAGAACCCACCTTCCTTCCTGTACATAACGCACTCCAGAATCCTGCACTCTGTACCTAGCACTCGCCTGAACCCTACACTCTGTGCCTCACACTTTCCTGAACTCTGCACTCTGTACGTAAGTGTCAGCAGGGTACAGACTGGTCTGCATATAATGTAAAGTACTGTGTCAGTGTATAAGATCAGTCTGTATTGTATAATGACACTGTACTGTATTGGAGTGAGGGTTTGCATTGTGGATGGTAGGGGTTGGTAGGAGATCGGTTGGGGGACACAAAAATGCATACTCGCATTAGACAAAATTCCTTGCACCGGCCCTGTCTATCCACATCCACACACAGCATCATCCATCCATCCCTCCAGTCTCCACAATGTATCCACATCCACGCCCAGCACCATCCATCTATCCATTCCTCCAGTCTACACAATGTGGGCGTATTCGGTGGGACGGCCAGTGGGCAGGCCCTGGGGAATGTTGGTGATCAGGCCCCGAGGGGGCCCAGGCCTAAAGCTGTGTAAGGGGCCCCAAACTTTCTGATTGATGCCCTGCCTGGAAGTAAAGTCGCTGTAGATCTGAGGGGGACATGCAAGGAAAATAAAAACCAGCATTTTAGCTTGCACATGATTGGATGATAAAATCAGCAGAGCTTCTACTCATTTCAGATCTACCCCTTAGATTTAGAGTGACTGCACTTCCACGTGCACTTTTAGTGCACTTTCAAGTGCACTTGCAGTGCAAAATGGATTTGCCTTTCGTAAATAACTCCCAATGTATGCCTCCTTGCACTGATAGTGACAATTAGTGCACTTCTTTATTGAACACCAATGTTTCCACTGACCCCAATATGTAAAAAAGCATTTTCTCCTGCTACTGATCACAGTGTAACAGGGCACTCCTCCTAGTGACTACCAGTTTAAAAGGCTTGCTTCCACTGTTGAAGCATGCCTCCTTACATCAGTGGTCAGTGCATGCATTTCCCCTCATATTTGGTGGTCAGGTGACGTTTTCTCCTATACATTGGCTTCAGTGAGAGAAAGTATATCCCGGGTTTAAAGTCAGTGGGTTTTTAATCTAACATGAAGAGCCCTGTCCTGCTCTGTCAGCTGCCTAGGACTAGGCAAATACAGTTGGGCCTACTTGCACACTGGAGTGTGTTGCAGATTTGGGGCAGGTGCTCTGACATTGCAGCACCTTCAGCTTGGAACCCAATACACAACTTGGAATACACAATACAATACTCAGCTTGGAACTCAATACACAAAATATTGTTTTAATTTAAAAGTAATCATTCTGCAAGTCATTTTATAGATAGCTTTAATTCAGATTTCCCCAAATAGTTAAACTATGGTCTACTTAGAATGCAGAATGTTGTTGAAGACCATAATAGCTACTTGGAGAGCAAATATGAAATGCCAATACCCTACATCCAAAGTTATTATGAATGTGTTTCTTCCTTCACTATATCAGACATAGAGGGTCAATGCAGAGAAAAGATCCCACTGCATTTTTGAAGCTTTTGCCATATCCCAGACTCCAAAATGCTGATCTGCTAGCTGCTAATGTTTTAATTAGAAGGAGTACAAGAGCTATAATTCTAATTTGTGCATGCGTTCTTACTATGTGCAAGGAGACACTATAAACAATCTATTTCTTGAAGTAGTGCCATATTTAGTAATTGCTGAGCAAATAGTCTCCTTTAAACACCCACGCACAGACACTATAAAACAGAATCAGTATTGTAATTGTTAACAAATCATCACAGAAAGTTACAATGTAAAAAGTATTTGTGTTTTCCTGCGCAATCAGCAGCATAAAATAGAACAAAAGTTTTTCTTTTTCTTTTTTTTTCTATTGATAAAGGTCACAGTCACTCTATCTAATAAGGAAAGCAGTGATGTGCATTATTATTACATAATCGGTTTAAAAGGCTGACATTTCAAAAGTCATTGGTGACTGCTGTCATAGTATTTTTGCTTTATACGCGAACGGGTGTATTACAAGAGAACTCCCTATTGTATTCCTTTCATGAATCAACATTTTAAAAAGAATAGACAGGGCAGCATATTATGGCAGCTGGGTCACATGAGTCTTAGCAGCTTACAAGTAACAAGATCTCATACATCTTTCACTGATTATACTGAACGTAGCTTTCTATAATTAAATTAATGGAACAAGATGTGGCTTTTAATACGTGCTAAACAGAGCATGAAATAATAATTTTATATTCAACAGTACTGACATATAATGGTGCACTTTAAAAATAACCCTACATTTATATACTGTATAATAGAAAAAAATATATATCTAGCAATCTATCCTTTTAAAAGGAACCTCTCAAGATGGCCTAATACATTCTAGGCCCCCTCAGGGCTTCATTTAGATGTACGGTTGGGGGGAGGGGGCGGCAAACATGCATGGTTTCTGAAACCTGCCAACTGCCTCCTCCCTTAAGCTGCAATAGGCAGTGGACGAGGGTATTTACATGCTGCAAACCTGATGCTTTGTTTTGCACCTGCTGCAAAGCTTAGCCGAAATGTAGCGAACGGCGGGTGGCAAGCCCACCAAACGCTACACATTCAAGTAAATGGAAAAACGCCACAAACATTCTGCAATAATGTGCAGTACATGCGGTTACGGTGCATTTTTCAGAAAAAAGGGGGTCAAAACAGGGGGTGAGGAGGCATTGTATCTCTTCTTCACTGCCTATCGGTAGCTTTGGGAGCGTGATCCAAACGTAGATCATGCTTTAGAGGAAAGGGAGATTTGGACGCATGTCTAAATCTACCCTAAAAGAGTTATTCACTGTATTTGGAAGGTTTAAGAATTGAGAAATTGTACACTTTACAGTTTACCAAAGCACAATTATTGACATGATGCTCACATTATTTTAAAGTTTTTTATGGTCTAAGATGGGTAAAAGGCAGGGGAGGGGAAAGGTAAGGCACTAGACAGCCTGCTTGAGCCCTATGGGTAAAGAAATAAAATATGAAGTATAAAGTATAAGTAGGGCAAAACTTTTTGTTTTTAATTTTGGCTAGAGTGCGGGAGTGTTGTAACCCATGTTATGTTTTTTTAACTTTTGTGTCCCATTGAGAATTCCTTTTACTTCCTGTCCCAGAGCCAAAACAGGAAGTAAGAGGAAATCACTCCAATATGGGGAAATCCCTAGTTTGTCAAAAGGACACCAGAATAAGTGATCCTTTAGGAAGATTTTCCCTCTATTATTGTTCTGAGGATAAACCAAAATGTGGGATTTTCTTTTACTCTCACTTTCAGTGATAATGGTAAATAGGACAAATAAAGAGGGTGAATCTCCCTAAAGAGGCACAGGCAGCAATAAAACAGGTGTTTGCCTATAGTTATAAGGTTTGCCTATAGTTATATATTAATCTAAAAACAATGCGTTTCTAACTAAGCTTGTGATGTTTTTCACATTTTATTCCTGAGATGTACAGTTTCATATATAAATGTAGGTGCTTTTTCTACTTTCTTACTATATAACAGATGTTTGCAATCAGCTTCCCGGCTGCAAGGAAATCAATTACCAGCTAATGAAAAGTCTGCTGACAGAACACTTCCCACATACAGTAGAAAAGGAGAAGCAATAAATACAATTAGGCTAGTTTACTAAAGGAGTTGAGAATCTTAAAACAATAAATTGTGTGAATAATCAGTTATATTATCCAGTTATGTTAAAAACAAATTCCTGTTTCCTTTTTTATTCTGGACATGATTGGATAATTAAAGTGAATATTCATACAAATTATTGATGGATTGCTTATCAGAGGACGTTTGACAGAAGGTCAGGAGGAAGTTACATTGCCTCCTCACTGCATGTTTTAATCCCTAAAAGATCATGCCACTTCCCCCCAACCCCATGCATTTTATTCACTTGAATGGTTCATATCTGGATACTTGAATGGGTCATAGGTACTGGCTGCCGAACATAACAGGGAGTTTAATTCTTGTCATTGCTGCAGCATGTGTATGCCCCCATCCGCTGTTTTATGTTTGGGGTGGCAAGAACACTCTGCAAGTGTAAACAAGCCCTTAGGAAATGAGCCTAAATGACAAAACATCAAAACTAAGCAGTAAACTTAGCCTTTAAAATAGCATACAATTATGGCTGTCACAACTTACAACGTATATGCAAAACAATCATTAAAGCAGATTTACCGAGGAGTTTGAGAATCTTCACATAATGCATTGTGTAAATAATCATTATAATTATCCAGTTATGTAAAGTAAATTCCTGTTTACATATATCATCTGTACACAATTGGATAATTGAAGTGAATATAGACTAGAGAAACAGCCTCAATGACTATGCAACAGTACTAAGCACTAAACCTAGCATGTTTAAATAGGAAACAAATATAGTTGTCACACCGTACAGGCAAAACAATGATTGTTGTATTTTACAGCAACTTTAATGTGCATTAACGCACCTATAATGTTAATGAGCGTTTTGGTTGCATTGCACAGGCATTCATGTTGCATCAGGCAATGCTCCTCAAACGTCCTGTGAGATGTGTTTTTTTAATTTGTATAAGGCTAAAATGGAAAATGATCACTTTTGACAATTTGTAACCGCACCATAAATGCAATGTACATGCCATAGGTGCGTTTGCAATGTTAATGTATATGTACATTTATGGTGCGCTTGTGGTGTGTTTCAATAGAAGGGAAGGGTGGCGGTTGCAAAGCATCAATGCTTGCCGAACACTGCAGGCAGTGTTCATTTTGGCCTGACACAGTGCTAGGCAATGCTAAGGGCCGTTTCACACTGATACATTTTTCTTGCAAGGTAAAAACGCAGGAAAAATGTTTCCCTTTAAATCCTATGGAACTTTTCACACCACTGCACACCATATTTTGATAAGTAAAAATGCACCAAAAACACAGCATCTTATTGAAAGGAATGGAAATGGCGGTAAAATTTCAGTAAAATCGCAAACCACACCCCCCATTTGCATTTTTGGTGCGTTTTGGAGTCACATGTCCATTTTTGACAGGTGGAGACAGCCCAAAATTGCACCAGAAAAGCACAGGAAATGCATCTGAAACACGGCAAAATCACGGTAAAAGCGCACATGTGTTTTTACAGCAATTTTGCTACAGAGCAGTGTGAAAGGGGCCTAGCGCTGCAATGTGAACAACTTCATTCACTCCCTATTTTGAGTGGCATTGATAGGCAGTTTGGAATCCTTAAAAAGGTAACTCAACCACTTCTACTGTATAGAACTAAATACTCAGTTGTTACATATATTTATTCATATGCCTTTTTTTATCTGTGAATTATTTGCAATTGTGTTCCGATACATTTATGAACCATTCATCCCTGCAAAAGAGCATAGCCAGGTCAATTACTCACTCAAAGAAGCATTGATTACCTTACCCACTCTTCTATTGCTGTGCACAAGCTATCAGTGTTACATAGACAGAACTGTTTAAGTAAAATATTTTGACTCGCAGATGTTAATTTACTATTTAACAGGAGTAGAGAGTGTTCACTTTGTGAAGTGAATGTATAGTATACAAAGTTGATGTCCACTTAGCTTAATGGATATGGTAAAATCACGTTCACTTTCAATACAATATCATGAGCTAGGGAAATTCATTCAATAGAAATTTTCCTTACACAAAATTGAATATAGGCAAACAGCATCACAATATTCGCAAAGCTGAACATTCAGTTTGCAAAGTAAACATTCTTTACCAGTGTCTACACAAACCATACAAAGTTTTCAAACTTTGTCCATACACCATAGATTTCTCAGGGCCCCCCTCATAAGCACCTTGAGATATGTGTTCAGTTACAACTACGACTGTGCCTGTTCTTTACTTAAGATTGCACTGCTAGTTGTGTCTTTTAACTGATTTTGTTTTGTTTGATGCAATGTTACTATACCATTTATTTACTAAATCTACAGTATTGACTTCATGTTATCTGGTAGTTGATGTTCAGGAATGGCTGTTTCGGCGTGTCCTAAACCCTACTCTGGCTCCATACCTGCCGGTCCATTTTATCTGGGAAAAAATTTTTGGCCCTTGTAAGGGGTTGTACGTTCTTTGTATTTTTGGCAGATTTTTCTCCTCCATTTAGTAAAGGTGGGTTTTTTTGGACTTGTTTTTAACATAATGTGATTTTCTTCTTACTCTCAGGAAACTACTCATCTCATCTATCCCCAAGAGGCTTCTCTCTTATCTCTCTTTTCCTTTTTTCTCTTCACGTGCCCAGAGTCCACTTTGTCATTGCCACGTCTGTACTTTTTTTCAGCATCCTGACCATTTCATTATTTCATGGCTACCGTATCCACTCTAAGGCCAATTACTATGCTGTCCCATAATGCTGAGGGACTAAATTCACCATTTAAGCAACACAAAGTTATTCAATACTTCCATTTAGTAGGGGCAGAGATCATTTTTCTGCAGGAGATCCTCTTTCCAGCCTCATATAAACTGAACTTTCCACACAGACAACACCCAATTTTTTTAGCTAACACTCCAGACAGACCAGGGCAGCGTTAGAGGGAACCTTATTCAAATAGCCACCAGGTATAACAAACACTAGGAAGCACTTTTCGAATAGAAATAAGAAGAGTTGACCAAAATACTTAGGAAACGTAATCCAAACATCAATTTGCGAAATAAGATTGAGGTGGCTAGGCTGGAACTAACTGTTTGCCTCACCATGAAAGCAGAGAAGCATCTCTGGTGGACTCAAGTCAGATTTTGTTCTCAGGCAGACAAGCCAAGTAGACTATTGGCCAGGAAACTGACTCCAAGATAGTCGGTTCCAACCATCCCTAAAATTCGGAAATCAGATGGATCCTTTACACAGAACCCTACGTCGGTCCTTTACAAAGACAAGCAGGTTTCACTCCAACAGGAGTTCAATGATTTCACTTCCCTGTTATCTATCCCCCCGTTGTCGGAACCACATATTTTATAATTCAAAATCTTTTTATAAATGTTTTCATTGAAATAAATAACATTACAAAAACATCCACAATCATATACCATTCCTATATCCACAATTACATATAACATATAACATTCCTAGAGTTAGCATACTACAAAATATTTAAAACATCCTTTGATATGTAATTATTCCTAACCTTTCTCTCTCTCCAGAAAAATAAATAAATAATAAATTGTCTAATAAAAAAAAGTGAGGAACCAGGGGGGTCCAAATATTGGACATCTCTTTGGTTCCGCCTATCAAAATAACCCTGTTTGGAACTACAAGAACTACCACCCTGTATTTACCATCTATAAATTCACTGCAAAAAAACAAACATATACAACACACCCCCTTTTTGTTTAAGCTTAAAGACCCCCTGAAATCTAACAGTGAAATCATTTTTGATTTTGTTTAATTTAAGGGTGAATACTGAGACAGCTACGTATAGTCATCAACCCGATACCTAAATATGCATGCCCCCTTTCCAAATTTTTAGCCCAGTTGCACTACTTCCTAGTAAATTCCTAAATTCCCGTGGAAAAAAAAATAAAAAAGACACACCGCTTTTTGTTTATACTTAAAGACCCCCTAAAATATAAATGAATCATTATTGATTTTATTTGATTAAGGGTGAATGCTAAGACAGCTACATATGGCTATCAACCCAATTCACCTAAATAATCATGCCCCTTTACAAGATATTTACCCCAGTTACACTACTACCTACCCTGTTTCCCTGAAAATAAGACCTATCGTGATTGCCAGTGATGGCTGCAATATAAGCCCTACCCCTCATATAAGCCCTACCCTGTTTTCCCAAAAATAAGCCCTACCCTGAAAATAAGACCTACAAGGATATTAACTAGGGGGGGTAGGGCTTATATTGCAGCCATCACCGACAATCACGCTAAGTCGTATTTTCGGGGAAACAGGGTAGTAGATTCATAAATCCTAGTGAGAAAAATAACCACATATAATGGAAAGGGAAATCACTGTTGAAAAAGTCCTTTTGGCCATTAACTGGTTCTAACCAGCCGCCGCAGTAGTATTGTGTCAGGTTGGCTCTCCTGCTCGAATCGCCGTCATTGTACGTCGGGCACATACACGGCAATCTGTGGGCGCTTGCCCATTCGCTAGCGGGGAGCCAATTAGCAGGTCCAGCTCGAAGTCCGCCGGCCACCCGCGATCGCTCCACAGAGAGGCAGAATGGGGATCTGCCAGTGTAAACAAAGCAGATCCCAATTCTGTCAGGGGAGTAGATTGAGATTGTCTGTTCCTAGTGATTAAGAACAGCGATCTCTCTCTACTCCCTGTCAGTTCACTCCCCCCACAGTTATAAAGCACCTCCCTAGGGAACATTTAACCCTTTGATCGCCCCTGGTGTTAACCCCTTCTCTGCCAGTGTCATTTATACGGTAATCAGTGAATTTTTATAGCACTGATTGCTGTATAAATATCACTGGTCCCAAAAAAGTGTCAAAAGTGTCCGATCTGTCTATCGCAATGTGGCAGTCCCACTAAATATCGCAGATCACCACCATTACAAGTAAAAAAAAAACAATAATAATAAAAATGCCATAAATCTATCCCATATTTTGTAGACGCAATAACTTTTAAGCAAACAAATCAATATATGCTAATTGGGATTTTTCTTACCAAAAGTTTGTAGAACAATACACATTGGCCTAAACTGAGAAAGAAATTCGTTTTTTCACTTTTTTTTGGGGGGGGGGGTATTTATTATAGCAAAAAGTAAAAAATGTTGTTTTTTTTTTCAAAATTGTCGCTATTTTTTTGTTTATAGGCAAAAAATAAAAACAACAGAGGTGATAAAATACCACTAAAAGAAAGCTCTATTTGTGAGAAAAAAAGAACATCAATTTAGTTTAGGTAAAACATTGCACAACCTCACATTTGTCAGTTAAAGTGATGCAGTGCCGTATCGTAAAAAATGGCCTGGTCAGGAAGTGGGTAAATCCTTCCGGGGCTGAAGTGGTTAAACAAGCCCCGCCAGCTAAAGGGCCAAGGGTCTGACAGCCCTGTATTACAAAAAAAAATTGCCCCACTGTTAGACCTTCAATTGGTTTATTATTTCAATGCTATACAAAAAGAGGGCCCAATAGATACAGTACTGACTTTAAAGTGGAGTTCCGCTTAAAAAAAAATTTAAAGTCAGCAGCTACAAATACTGCAGCTACTAACTTTTAATAATCGGACACTTACCTGTCCCAGGGTCCAGCGATGTGGGGGAAAGAAGCCCCACTCGTCTCCCACCCGCTCGGTGGTGCCGGCATTGTGGGCGTCGGCAACTGTGGGCGCCCGGCTGTGGCATCACAGCTGGGCACCCACTGCGCATGCGCGAGCCGTGCCACGCACTGTGACTGGCTGCGCAATCATCTGGGACCTGTCACGTGTCCCAGATGATTGCCTAGAGGGAGGGGGGAGAGCTGATCTCCCTTCCTGCACGGAGGGAAGGGACGTCAGGAGCCCAGGCCCGAAGGAGGCAGATTACGAGGGCCCCCCTAGCAACAGGCATTAAAGGTGAGTAAAAAAAAAATTTCTCCAAATGTTTTTTTATTTTTTTTTCATGCACATTAATGATTTTTTTTTTTGGGTTGAATTCCACTTTAATAGGGCTTTTATTAGTCTCATACTAAAACACCACAAAGACCCAAGTGATGTAACAAATTACAGGCCAAACTCTAAATAAATAGTGATTTAAATCTGCAAAGATACATTTTTACCACTAGGCTGAACAACTTTATAACGCAATGGTGGTTATTTACTAAAGGCAAATCCACTTTGCACTACAGGTGCATTACAAGTTCACTTGAAAGTGCACTGAAAGTGCATTTGGAAATGCAGTCGCTGTAGATCTGAGGGGAAGATCTGAAATGAGGGAAAGCTTTGCTGACTTTAGCATCTAAAAATGTGCAAGCTAAAATGCTGTTTTTTATTTTCCTTGCATGTCCCCCTCAGATCTACAGTGACTGTACTTCCAAGTGCACTTTCAGTGCACTTTAAAGTGCACTTGCCGTGCACTTGTAGTGCAAAGTGGATTTGCCTTTAGTAAAAAAAAAAACCCATATATCCACATAGACCAAGTGGGTTTTCTCCCACATAGGCAGGTGGCAGATCAAGTGTAATGGTTGATTTAATCTCTCCCTTGCGTTCCTCTTGGGATGGGAATGCTGTTATCATTGGATATTCGCAAAGCTAGGCAAGGATGCCCATTTATCCCCCCTTCTATTTATCACTGCAATAGAAGATTTGCCTATAGCAATATGTGCAGACCAAAATATTTTAGGTATAGCCAGTGAGACTAGGGTACACAAATGTGCGTTACTCACCCCACACTACTCTTCAATATCTGCTGTCTCTTCTGAAAGGATCTGGACAGATCTCTGGTTTACTAGTCAATTTGGATCAATTGGAGGCAATGAATATCAGTTTAGAAGATTCTCTTGTACAGAGCCTAAAATCCCAATATTCCCTTTCTTGACAATAAAATACACCTCACTGCCTTGTCTAGGCATTAAGCTCACTCCACATATGTCCTCTCTTTATAAAGCAAACTACCCAAACTTATTAAACAAACTAATGGAGGAGGTGAAGACATGGTCAACGTCAGGCTTTCTTGTCCTGGATGAGCAGAATTGCTTTGGTCAAAATAATGGTTTTGCCTAAACTATTATATTATTTCAGGACCTTTATCCCATTCCAGTACTTATAACTGCACTAAATAAGTTCTAAGCAAGGATTTTCTAAATTAATTTGGGGTTCCAGAGATTGTCCATTAGCCTGAGACACACTATATACCCTCAAAGAATCCGGGGGACTGGGTGTCCCTGATTTCAGGAAGTATTATATCGTGGCTCAGTTGATCAAATTGCTTCAACTTTATTCCATCTATTATCAACCTGTCTGAATCGCACTTAAGGCTTAGGCTTGTATTCCATAACCAATTAATTTAGTTATGTGGATCTCCTTGAAATGCCGCAAGGCAGTCCTTAGCTCCACACTATATCACTCTCTAAATTTGTAGGACTCTTCCCAAAGAAGACGGCCTCTCCATTCCCTCCACACACCAGTGGCCCCACTTTTTAATAACCAAAAAATTCATGCATGGCATCAACTCCATCTGTTCCATTAGTGGGTAAACAAAGGGTTAAATTGTATAGGATAGTTGCTTGATCATAAAGGTATATGTCCTTCATCCTATTTTAATCAGCACCTTGTGATGCCTTCTTCAGAACTGTTCAGACTATGGCAGATCTTACATTATCTATACGTTCTATAGATATTTAGTCCTGATATTAATTCAAGGATAATGTTTGAAAATATATGCTTACAAGATACAGAACAGCATGGAGGCATCTCAATGGTATATAAGATATTTTTTAGTTCACCTTCTAAGTTGTCTTATCAGTTAGCATGGCAAAGAGATCTAGGCCAAGAAATAAAGGAAAAGTATTGGAGAGCCCGAACCTCTCATATACATAAAGGAATTTGTGTATATGAGAATGTGGACCTGACAGGAGCCAGATATAAAGTTTACGCCAGATGGTATTTAGCTTCAAGAGCGACTCTTGAAAATGTATCCTGGATCATCTACCTCTTGTTTCTGGAGATGTCCCAAAATCAGAGGTTTGTGGACAGGAGTCCATTCCCTGATAAAGTCAGTAATCTTGGTAAATAACCCCAAGAATGCTTGGGGTTGCCCTCTTAAATGAGCCAGTGAAGAATATTCAAACACTGATTTATTTTAGCTTTTTGGTGGCCTTCTTTGGGAAAGATCCTGATGTGGCTATTTTGTTAGTATAATTACACAGATATTGGAGAAGGGCCAGTCTAAATATTTTGTAATATTCATTAGTATATCTGTCTGGACCTGGTGATTAAAGAGAGGGGAGATTTTGAATCACATTATCAATTTCTGAAGTGGTAAAGGTTTGTGATAATTAAGTCAATTGATCTCTTGAGATTTTGGGAAGGTTTAATGAATCTAAGAAGGTATTAAATTGTTCAGTAGTAGGCAGGGCAAACTCTTGGGAGCCCTTCAAGTTATATAGTGATGCGTAGTATCTACTAAATGACTGTATATCTACAAGATTAATTCATTTCCCTTTAGCAGAATAATTTAAGTATGCGATTATAGATTTTGTATGATGTCGCTTAAATTGTTTTGCTAGATATGGGCCTGTTCTGTTTGCCTGTGTGTAAGATAAAAATTTCAGTTGTTTGACCATGAAATCGTACAGCTCAATAAGGCGGAGCCTCAATTTTTCCCGTAAAGAACGGAGTGAGGTAGTATGACCTGATCAGCACTCTGTTTATGTTAGGTTTCAAGGCGTTTAATTTGTGACAGTGTTTCCACAATTTCTCTAGACTTCCTCTTTTTCTCATAGGCACCCAGTTTAATAAATATTCCTCATAAATATGCCTTATGTGAATTCCATAGGACACAATCATCTATATCAGAAGTAGAATTGTGCTGAAATTAAAGACATAACTCACTATCTATTTGGGATTTGTAGTCAGGGCTCCTAAGTAAAGCAGAGTTCGCTCTCCATACGGAGGTGCTTTTGGAACAATGTGTTGCAAAGATTTCAAAAGTAAGCAGAATATGATTTGACCACATTATGGATTCAATCTCTGTCTTAGTCACTTGCTGCAAAGATCGCTTGTCCACCAATAGTAAGTCAATCCATGGATTGTTGTGAGTGGGAGAAGTAAGTATAATCCTTCTCCCCTACATGAAGACATCTCTAGGCATCGTAAATGTCTTCTGATTCCAAAAGAGATGGAAGAGTAAAGGATTGTTTGCGGGCTTTGTTAAAGGAATCTAGGGTTGCATCAATTACCTCATTAAAATGTTTGCATAAGACTAGAGATCCTTGTCTATAGAGCTTGATTTTAGCAAAGAGGGTGTTGAAAAAAGACTTTTGTCCCTCTTTGGAGGCGTATACATTTACTAGTGTCGTTAGGGTCTCATCAATTTTTGCTACTAATATAATACATCTGCCATAAGGCTCAGAATAGACAAGTATATTTGTAATTCTACGGTATCCCTAAGTGCGATCATTACACCCTTATTCTATTTATCACATTTTGCAAAGAAATAATGTGAAACATTTAGATGTTTACATATAAGGGGTTGGTCTTAATAAAGTGTGTCTCCTGGACACACAGGATATCACACCGTAATTTCAAAGCTCCCCTCCACAGGAATGAGCGATTATGTGGGCTATTGAGCCCTTTAAGTTTAAAGGATGATATAAATAACCATTTTGGTTTGGTTTGAACCATTTTCAAATCCATAAAAATAAGTATTCTCAAGAATGTATCCATTAGCATGCAATAAGACCTCATATCAGTAAAAGAGACATAAAATAAGCATATCAGTAACATATGATAACAATAAACAGATGAAACTATACAAAAAACTAGTTTAAGTGTGCATAACAGACTCTTAAATCAGAGGGGTGTACGATACACCTGAAATGAGCA
This sequence comes from Lithobates clamitans, assembly GCA_037952925.1. Taxonomy (NCBI): domain Eukaryota; kingdom Metazoa; phylum Chordata; class Amphibia; order Anura; family Ranidae; genus Lithobates; species Lithobates clamitans. The sequence goes on along the minus strand of JBBGZY010000350.1, from coordinate 379,482 downwards.
GGAGCGCTTCCAACCCTGATAATGATAATTACAGGCAGTAAAAAATAAGACAGGGCCATCTTACTCAAGTGGTAGGGATTGCAACCCAGTCTGTTTTTTTGTATGTGGGCTTGTGGATGATCCAAAGGTAAAGGGATGCCCCGAGAAGTGATATATCTCATTTCATCATTGAGTGTCAGGATTTAAACCAGTTTGCCCTGGTATGTAACTAGTAGTTTTCCAGGGTATCCCCATTGGTATTTTATTTTCTGGTTTATAAGTGCTGCTGTAACACATTTGAATTCCTTGTGCTTTTGTGCAGTATAGGCAGAAACATCTGCAAAGATTGTCAATTTTTCATATGGAGCTGGAAGTATTTTAAGTTTTCTAGCAGCTGCCATAAGTGCCCCCTTTACATGGTAAAAATGTATTTTGGCAATGATGTCTCTTGGGACAGTATATGGTAGGTGTTTAAGTTTCTTTAATCTATGTGCTCTGTCGATAATAAGCTCAGATGGTGAAATAAATGGTAAGAGCGTTTTGAGGAGACGTCCCAGAAATTGGGTGATCTCGGTGGAAGTAACCGATTCAGGGATCCCCCTGAATTTGACATTGATTCTAGGAAAGTGATCCCCTGTGTCTGCCATTTTCTCTTCAAGTTGTGTGATCTCTTGTGTTTGTGCCTGATACACATCAACTAATTCATTATGTGCCTATACACATTCCTGAATTTTCCACTCTGTTACATCAGTATGTTCCGTAAGGGGACTGACCTGTTATTGAATATGATGTAGATATTTTTGTAGATCAGATTGTATATCTTTATGTAAAGAAAGCAGCATTTGCTTCATCATAAAAGCTGTAATTGGGATGCCTGAGGCAGGCAGGTCTGCCAATAAATTAACAGGAATATCAATAGAAGCAATCACGGACAGTTTTTTACTTACTGGTCCCCTAGAGCATGGTGATTGTAGCAGAAATGAAGCCCGTCTTTTGGACAATTCCTTAGCAGGAGAGACAGGATCAGCAATATCAAGTATCAGATGTAAAGTGTGAGGTGTCTTCCTGCAGTGGTTTAGGCATCTGGTCCTGTGTATCCGAGATGGCGCCATCTTGGCTGGAGGATGTGTTGGGCCGGGAGAAGAACTCTGTGCTTTTCGGTGGTCCTTTTGTGCTTATTTTCCCCTTTGGTCATGTCAGGTGCAGGTGCAGTCTGCGGTCAGTGACACAGCTATTACGGGTGCCAGCGGCTGCTATGAGTTGCTAGGAAAGTAGAGTGAGGGCAGAGCTCCTGGATCAGGCAGCCATTTTCAGTGTGGCCTGGACACGCCCCCAATTTTCTACTTTCTGTTATAAAACATATCTAATAAAAATCAAAATTTCTTCATAAATTTAGGTCAAAATTTGTTCTACTACATGTCTTTGGTTAAAACAAAACTGCAATTTTGGGGATACTATACTATTGGGGACACTAGTATAGTTCTGATCATGATCAAGATACTGATCCATACAGACACTAAACTGGTAATGGCGGTGATCATCAACTTATTGTGTGACTGTGATAGCCTGGCAATCTAGCACTAACTGACATTGGCTGGGAGGAATGCTAACTAACTGACACTGATGTCACTAGGGACATTAATACAGTGATTAGTAATAATACTGTACACTGTACAGCACTGTATGCTGCTTTTACTAACAGATCTGGCTGCTTTTTCTCCCTGAAGCCAGAGTTGATTTCAGAGAGAAGAATTAGACAGTTTTCTGTCTGTGCAGAGTTCTGTTTTTTTAGGTTTCTTTTGGTGGTATTTAATCACCAATGGTTTTTTACTTTTTACTATATGAAGTAAAAAATACTGAACATTTTGAAAAAAAAATAGTTTTTCTTAGTTTCTGTTAAGGAACTTTGTAAATAACTAATCTTTCTTCATACATTTGGTCCAAAATGTATTCTGCTATACTTCTTTAGTAAAAAAAATAATGTAATGCAACAGTGATAAAGGGTAAGGCCATCCATTTCTGGGGACACTGTATACAGACATCATTATTCTTTCACCTTGCTGAGTAAGATTCTGCCTGATTCGCTTGATAATCTGGGCCACTTGTGTTGTTTGGCCCTGCTATCCAGGAGTTTAAGTGCACCAAGGTAAGTGGCTAGCTGAAGACACAAAGTCTTATCTTTTCTTCAAAAGGACTGAAGCTACTAGTGCCATACGGATCTGCACACACATATTCAGAGCTCTGTATATGCATTGGGCATGTGTGAGACAACTTATGTAGGAGGATAAGCCATTGCTTGTTAATTTGAATAAAATGTTTAAAGTTGGGCCTGTGGTGTTAGGGGACAGGAGAGAGAGGCTTGACACAAAGGGGGTCATTCTTCTGCTCTCCTCCTGTCTGGACTCATGGAGCCAACCTGAGAAAAAGTAACCAATCCGTTTTAAAGTGTCATGTTGTGCTTTATTTATCATTTAAGTGTGCCTCTGCTCTTGGGGATATTCTCAGGCTTGGAATCCCCTGAAAGCAACTTGAATATAGGATTGAGAGCTATATTGCTCTTAAATCTCAGTTATTGCTCTTTAGTTGATTAGTTGAATATATACTTTTACTGTCTGTTATTCTTCCACAGAAATATTGCAGTAAAGACAATTTCTGTGTTTTATCATAACATGTGTGTTTCTCATTGATCATTGCACTTACACTATTGCCAGAGGGGGCTGAGGCTGTTATTAGGGTTGAGAGGCAGAGTAACAGACTGAACAAAGAAAAGCAGCTCCTTCAGGGGGTATCGCTACATTATCAATATCATTTTGTAAGTGAGGTCTCCAGAACTGGACACAGTATTCTAAATGAGGTCTCACTAAAGATCTATACAGTAAAACCTTGGATTGCGAGCATAATTCATTCTGAAAACATGCTTGTAATAAAAAAAAAGCACTTGTATATCAAAGCAAATTTCCCCATAAGAATTAATGGAAACTCAGATGATTAATTCCACAACCATCTTTTCATAAATCCTTCAGTTTATAGTCCATATAAAAAGATTATAGCAATGTGATAGGCTGTGTAACCATAAAATGGCCATCCACAAATGGCAGCCTCCACAAGGGGATTAGAAGCAAAATCCAGCAGGAGATGCAGTGTATAAAAGAGGAGAGAGGGGTCTTTAAGTGTAGCAATATGGTTACATTTATGAAGGTACAACATTTTGCAACTCACAGGGTTGTAGATTAAAAGAGGCACATCTAAGTATGCAAGCATCGGGGGTCCACATAGACTGTCCTCCTCAACGCTGTCAGTCTGCAATCATGACCAGGAAGACTACCCTGCAGTAGAGCGATTTGAAAGTGAGGCTTGAAGCGCTTGGGGAAGGGATGACATCAATGGCGGTGAGGAGGATAGTCTATGTGGACAGCTTTACCCCGTAGTGCTGGCCAACACTGTACACCCAATGTTTGCTACATGTTGACATTGCATCCACTGTAGCATTTTCAGTGGCAAAGCAGAATAGGATTAGCCATAAGAGAGATTACTTTGATGCAGTTGGCCGGCTTAAACATGTATTGCAATATGTGTGAACTAAAAATCCCTATTTTTCATTGCATAGTTTGCTGGAAAGGGTGTATAGCAGTGTGCAAAGGGTTCATCCAGAATTTGTAGTGTTAACATGTGGTCACACCCCTTTAGCACCTGATAGATTATATACATGAACAAGCTATTGGGATCTGAGCACAGGCATGTCTTATTTTTGTTGTAATGCAGGTCAGTGACCACACCCAAACCTACTAGCTCTCTCCCACCTTGTGTCTGTTTGCCCCATGTTGGCATTGTGTCCACCGTAGCATTTGCAGTGGCAAAGCAGAGTAGGACTAGCCATAAGAGGGATTACTTTGACACAGTTTTCCAGCTTAAACATGTATTGCAATATGTGTGAACTAAAAATCCTTGTTTTTCATTGCATAGTTTGCTGGAAAGGGTTTGTAGCAGTGTGCAGAGGGTTCATCCAGACTTCACAATGTTGTACTCCCACAAGGGATTCTTTTTCCCTAGGTGCATTATTTTTTCACTTAGAAACCATGAACTGCAGTTTCCACTGCTTTGACCAATCTTCCAGCAATGCCAAACCATGTTCCATGTTACAGACACCTCCAGGGATATCAACTCACATATTACACACCTTTGTATCATCAGCAAAAAGACATACTTTGCCCAACAAACCTTTGGTTATATCACTTACATATAGATTAAACAGAACAGGACCTAGTACAGAGCCTTGTGGTACACCACTAGTGACTGGTCTCTGTTCCGAGTGAACACAACAGAGACCAGTCACTAGTGGTGTACCACAAGGCTCTGTACTAGGTTCTGTTCTGTACAACCACACTCTGGTATCTATCCTTTAGCCAACTACATATCCACTGATCATAACCCTAAACCCTGCATATAACCCTAAAATTGATCACTCCTGATCTATTGACTTATCAAGGCCCTAAAATGCCAGGACAGTAGAAATATCTTCAACATGATCAATTTTTGGAATGTGGACATTCTAAACTATGTAGTAAGAGACATAATGAGTTTTTTTTTGTGACCGTTTTTTTTTTTTTAATGAAGAAATGTTTAAAAGTTAGTTTTATTCCACAAAGATGTTTCTCACACACAGCATAGGCATACTTAGAATTACACCCCAAAAAACATTCTGCTACTCCCCCTGAGTAAGCCCAGAATCCAAGGAGCACCTTTGAGTTTTCAAGAAGCATAAATTACACATCTAATTTCTTCACTACCTATCACATTTCTTGAGTCGCTGATGTGCCAGGATAGGAGAAACACCCACAAAATGACCATATTTTGGAAACCAATAACACCAAGCTATTTTCTGAAAGGCAGAGTGAGCCTTTTAAAAATTTTTGCCACAAGTTTTTGGAAAATGCAGGAAAGAAAATGAAAATGTATTTTTCTACATAAACAATTCAATATTTAAGATATTTCCAACACACAACATAGGCATAATTAGAAATACAACCCAAAACACATTCTGCTACTGCTTCTGAGTATGGGGATATCACATGTTTGAGGCTTTTTCACAACCCAGCCACATGGAGGGACCCAAAATCCAAAGAGTACCTTTATGAGTTCTAGGGCCATAAATGATGCATCTAATTTCCTGACTACCCATCATATTTATGGACACTATGACTTGCTGAACTATTAGGGCTCATTCATATATGAAGCTATGGGGTGGTAAAACCTTACAGTTAAGCCATGTTTTTACTGCCCCCAACCATTACCCTCTTTAGCTGCAGAGGCAGCAGCCAAGGGTATACACATGTGGTGGCAAGAATTATACATTGTCATCAAGTGAATGGGGGCACTTGTGCAGGGTCCAATGGGTTAAAGCAGGTGGTGAGGAGGCAATACAATGAACATGAAACGCTCTTTAAAGAGAACCACACATGTGAACGAGGCCTTATGGTGACACTGAGACTGGTGTGTTAGTGAATGGAGACACTGTGACTGGCTACACTATTAGGACTTATTCACACTTGAAGTTGGGGGTGGTAAAACCTCATATTTGAGCTATGATTTTACTGCCCCAAATTTCTCCCCTTTACCTGCAGTGGCTGGCTTTACTTCACAACTGTGGCAGGGATTATACCCTTTGTCACTTTCAGCAGTTGTAGTGCCCACAGTCAATGTCCCATTCAAGTGAATGGGGGCGTTTGTTCAAGGACTTAAAGAAGACAGTGAGGAGGAGATACAATGCCACCTGTCAAATGCTTAGAAATTCCAGGTTAGGATCGCTCTTCAGAGAGACTACACATGTGAATAAGGTTTTATGGTGACACTGGGACTGGTGTAGTGGTGATTTGGTGACACTGTGCAAAGCTGTACTGGTCTGGTAATGGTTGGCAATTGCTGGCTGCTGTGATGACATTGTAGTGTAGACAACCATTGTTTCTGATTACTACTCACTACTGTAGCAGTAGAATGAAATATATATATATATATATATATATATATATATATATATATATATATATATATATATATATATATATATATATATATATATATATATATTTTTTTTATATACACTATGGTGACACTGTACTAGCAAGGCAGTGATCAAACATAAGCAGCGCAGTACATTTTTGTTTTCAGAATGTTTGATCGATTTTCTAATCATTAGAATGGACAAATCGACATTCATTCTAGTGAGAAGAAAACTCAAAGAACTAGAATGGATTTTTTTTCCCCAATAAACAAACTTCTAAAAGTCAAGGAAAGAAAGACCTGCTCCACTGGACTATAATGGGTATCTATGGCCCTGGTGATCACAACCACATGATATATAAAATAAATGCAAAAATAAGGAATTGAGGGAACAGCTGCTATCCTGCTTTTGATCACATCAAAAAATACCATATCATGAAAAAAGTGATAATCTCTAACATGTGCAAACCTGCAAAAAACCTGTTTTGCGGAGATTATTTATGCTCTTGATGACATATGTAATGCATATATGCGGTGAAAAGGAGGTTGGGCCCTAAAGCCCATACAGCACACATACAGTATCTCACAAAAGTGAGTACACACCTCCCATTTTTGTAAATATTTTATTATATCTTTTCATGTGACAACACTGAAGAAATGACACTTTGCTACAATGTAAAGTAGTGAGTGTACTGCTTGTATAATAGTGAAAAATTGCTGTCCCCTAAAAATAACTCAACACACAGTCATTAATGTCTAAACCGCTGGCAACAAAAGTGAGTACAAGTACAAGTGAAATTGTCCAAATTGGGCCCAAAGTGTCAATATTTTGTGTGGCCACCATTATTTGACAGCACTGCCTTAACCTTCTTGGGCATGGAGTTCACCAGAGCTTCACAGGTTGCCACTGGAGTCCTCTTCCACTCCACCATGACGACATCACAGAGCTGGTGGATGTTAGAGACCTTGCACTCCTCCACCTTCCATTTAACCACTTCAGCCCCGGAAGGTTTTACCCCCTTCCTGACCAGAGCACTTTTTACAATTCGGCACTGCGTCGCTTTAACTGCTAATTGCGCGGTCATGCAATGCTGTACCCAAACGAAATTTGCGTCCTTTTCTTCCCACAAATAGAGCTTTCTTTTGATGGTATTTGATCACCTCTGCCGTTTTTATTTTTTGCGCTATACGCGGAAAAAGACCGAAAATTTTGAAAAAAAATGATATTTTCTACTTTTTGTTCTAAAAAAAATCCAATAAACTCAATTTTAGTCATACATTTAGGCCAAAATGTATTCGGCCACATGTCTTTGGTAAAAAAAAATGTCAATAAGTGTATATTTATTGGTTTGCGCAAAAGTTATAGCGTCTACAAACTAGGGTACATTTTCTGGAATTTACACAGCCTTTAATTTATGACTGCCTATGTCGTTTCTTGAGGTGCTAAAATGGCAGGGCAGTACAAAACCCCCACAAATGACCCCATTTTGGAAAGTAGACACCCCAAGGAATTTGCTGAGAGGCATGTTGAATATTCATTTGAATATTCATTTTTTTTGTCCCAAGTGATTGAATAATGACAAAAAAAAAAAAAAAAAAAAAAAATTACAAAAAGTTGTCACTAAATGATATATTGCTCACACAGGCCATGGGCATATGTGGAATTGCACCCCAAAATACATTTAGCTGCTTCTCCTGAGTACGGGGATACCACATGTGTGGGACTTTTTGGGAGCCTAGCCGCGTACGGGGCCCCGAAAACCAAGCACCGCCTTCAGGATTTCTAAGGGCGTACATTTTTGATTTTACTCCTCACTACCTATCACAGTTTTGAAGGCCATAAAATGCCCAGATGACATAAAACCCCCCCAAATGACCCCATTTTGGAAAGTAGACACCCCAAGCTATTTGCTTTGAGGCATGTTGAGTCCATGGAATGTTTTATATTTTGACACAAGTTGCGGGAAAGTGACAAATTTTTTTTTTTTTTTTTTTTTTTTGCACAAAGTTGTCACTAAATGATATATTGCTCACACAGGCCATGAGCATATGTGGAATTGCACCCCAAAATACATTTAGCTGCTTCTCCTGAGTACGGGGATACCACATGTGTGGGACTTTTTAGGAGCCTAGCCGCGTACGGGACCCCGAAAACCAAGCACCGCCTTCAGGATTTCTAAGGGCGTACATTTTTGATTTTACTCCTCACTGCCTATCACAGTTTCGGAGGCCATGGAATGCCCAGGTGGCACAAACCCCCCCCCAAATGACCCCATTTTGGAAAGTAGACACCCCAAGCTATTTGCTGAGAGGCATGGTGAGTATTTTGCAGCTCTCATTTGTTTTTGAAAATAAAGAAAGACGAGAAAAAAATTTTTTTTTTTTCTTTTTTCAATTTTCAAAACTTTGTGACAAAAAGTGAGGTCTGCAAAATACTCACTACACCTCTCATCAAAAAGCTTGGGGTGTCTACTTTCCAAAATGGGGTCATTTGGGGGGGTTTTGTGCCACCTGGGCATTCCATGGCCTCCGAAACTGTGATAGGCAGTGAAGAGTGAAATCAAAAATTTACGGCCTTAGAAAGCCTGAAGGCGGTGCTTGGTTTTCGGGGTACGCGGCTAGGCTCCCAAAAAGTCCCACACATGTGGTATCCCCGTACTCAGGAGAAGCAGCAGAATGTATTTTGGGGTGTAATTTCACATATTCCCATGGCATGTTTGAGCAATATATCATTTAGTGACAACTTTGCGCAAAAAAAAATAAAAAAAATAAAAAATTGTCTCTTTCCCGCAACTTGTGTCACAATATAAAATATTCCATGGACTCGACATGCCTCTCAGCAAATAGCTTGGGGTGTCTACTTTCCAAAATGGGGTCATTTGGGGGGGGGTTTGAACTGTCCTGGCATTTTATGCACAACATCTAGAAGCTTATGTCACACATCACCCACTCTTCTAACCACTTGAAGACAAAGCCCTTTCTGACACTTATTGTTTACATAAAAAAATAATTTTTTTTTGCAAGAAAATTACTTTGAACCCCCAAACATTATATATTTTTTTTAAAGCAAATGCCCTACAGATTAAAATGGTGGGTGTTTCATTTTTTTTTTCACACAGTATTTGCGCAGCGATTTTTCAAACGCATTTTTTGGGGAAAAAACACACTTTTTTACATTTTAATGCACTAAAACACACTATATTGCCAAAATGTTTGATGAGATAAAAAAGATGATCTTAGGCCGAGTACATGGATACCAAACATGACATGCTTTAAAATTGCGCACAAACGTGCAGTGGCGACAAACTAAATACATTTTTAAAAGCCTTTAAAAGCCTTTACAGGTTACCACTTTAGATTTACAGAGGAGGTCTACTGCTAAAATTACTGCCCTCGATCTGACCTTCGCGGTGATACCTCACATGCATGGTGCAATTGCTGTTTACATTTGACGCCAGACCAACGCTTGCGTTCACCTTAGCGCGAGAGCAGGGGGGACAGGGGTGCTTTTTTTTTTTTTTTTTTTTTTTTTTTCTTTATTATTATTATTTTTTTATCTTATTTTTAAACTGTTCCTTTCATTTTTTTTTTTTAAATCATTTTTATTGTTATCTCAGGGAATATAAATATCCCCTATGATAGCAATAGGTAGTGACAGGTACTCTTTTTTGCAAAAATTGGGGTCTATTAGACCCTAGATTTCTCCTCTGCCCTCAAAGCATCTGATCACACCAAGATCGGTGTGATAAAATGCTTTCCCAATTTCCCAATGGCGCTGTTTACATCCGGCGAAATCTACGTCATAAAATGCTCGTAGCTTCCGGTTTCTTAGGTCATAGAGATGTTTGGAGCCACTCTGGTCTCTGATCAGCTCTATGGTCAGCTGGCTGAATCACCGGCTGCATTTTCAGGTTCCCTGTTGAGACAGGAGAGCCAGAGAAAAACACGGAAGATGTTGGGGGGGGGGGGCATTCCCTCCCACTGCTTGTAAAAACAGTCTAGAGGCTAATTAGCCACTAGGATTGCTTTTACATGAAAGCCGACCGCTGGCTGAAAAGAATGATACCAAGATGATACCTAAAGCTGCAGGCATCATTCTGGTATAACCACTCAAAGTCGTGAATGGCATACCTGAAGACAAAAAAATGGTTAACAATAAAGCACAGTAAACGGTAAGGTATAAAAAATTGCATACCTGAAAAGCAAACATGATAAAACATAATAACAATAAAACATTGCAGAATAGAATACAGTAAAAAAGAGCAGAACAATAGAGAGAGAGAATAGAGAGAGAGAGAACAATAAAATGACAACTATTTTTATTTTATATTTTTGTTTGTGTTTTTTTTTTTTTTTTTTTTACACTTTTTTTTGTAACTAACTTTTATAACTGTAACCGGTTCCAGGTTCGGGTCTCTCAAAATGCGATGGCATCTTGGGAGACCCTGTGAAAGTGTGCCTAGTCTGTGCAATGCTGTACCCTACGCTAATTCTCAACTAGTGCATGGTAGCGTTCAAAACATTCACCAATGCAAAGACCAGGATTGTCAGGACAGGAGGGACAATAATAGCGGGTGTCATGCCTATATCCGCGCTTGCTGCAGACACAACATCTTTTTTGGGGGGTTCGTTGGGTAGGGGTACTCGGGAGGACATAAAAATGCCTCTCATGCAGCCGACTGCATTTGGTTGGGGATGTGAATAGGGGAAGTACGGGCGCTGCAGAAGCGGTGGGTTCCCAATTAGGATTGGCGAATGCAGCAGGAAGGGCATTATGGGCGCGACGGGCCTGTGTTTGTCTTTTTGGTGGCAGCGGGACACTACTTGTGCTTGCCACCTCACCAGCTTGAACTGCACTTATGGGACTCGCCACGTCACCAAGTGTTACTGCAGTGCTGGTTTGACTACGACCGGGGTGTACTAGGCCGCTGGCGCTTGCCAGTTCACCAAAACGCTACAAAAAAAACTGTTAGCGATCGCAGGGATCAGGCCTGACTCTGCGAACGCTGCAGTTATGCGTTTAGTGTTTTGTAAGTGACAGTGATCGATCGATACTGCACTTGGGTGGGCTGGGCCGGGCTGGGCGGAGGGGCAAAACGCAGGTGCTAGCAGGTATCTGGGCTGATCCCGCTAACACTGCGTTTTTGGGAACCCTAAACTGCTGGGGACACTAGTATAGATCTAATCGGATCAGATATTGATCCGATCAGATACTATACCACTAAGGGAGGCGTATGCTGCGTGCGTGGGTGTTAGCGGTACTGGCGCTAATCTGACGCTGCCTGGGGCTGGTGCTTGCCAGTTCACCAAAACGCTACCAAAAAAACTGTTAGCGATCGCAGGGATCAGGCCTGACTCTGCGAACGCTGCAGTTATGCGTTTAGTGTTTTGTAAGTGACAGTGATCGATCGATACTGCACTTGGGTGGGCTGGGCTGGGCCAGGCGGAGGGGCAAAACGCAGGTGCTAGCAGGTATCTGGGCTGATCCCGCTAACACTGCGTTTTTGGGAACCCTAAACTGCTGGGGACGCTAGTATAGATCTGATCGGATCAGATATTGATCCGTTCAGATACTATACCACTAAGGGAGGCGTATGCTGCGTGCGTGGGTGTTCGCGGTACTGGCGCTAATCTGACGCTGCCTGGGGCGACGCATATCACCGCCGGGCGATCGGGGGGCTAAACCTTTATTCGGTAATAAACGGCGGGTGCCCTGACACTATAAAAAATAAACGAACTAACCAGCGTCACCCGTAACGGTTATACGGTGATCAGTGGTGAAAGGGTTAACTAGGGGGCAATCAAGGGGTTAAAACATTTATTAGATAGTATATGGGGGTCCCTGTCGCTATAAAATGCTGACGGCGAACCTAAATATTTACGTCCCTAACTATCGTCACCAGTGACACTAATACAGCGATCAGAAAAATGATCGCTTAGCGACACTGGTGAGGGGGGGTGATCAAGGGGTTAAAACTTTATTAGGGGGGTTAGGGGGGTATCCTAGACCTAAAGGGGGGTAATACTCACTGCCCTAACACTAACTGTCACAAACTGACACTATGCAGTAATCAGAAAAAAAAAAAAAAAAAAATACTGCTAATGTCAGTTTGTGACAGGGGGGGGGGGTGATTGGGGGGGGATCGGGGGGCGATCGGGGGGGGATCGGGGGTGTAAAGTATGCCTGGCATGTTCTACTGTGTGTGTGTTTGTGTTGTGCACTTACATGTCTTCTCTCCTCGGCGCTGGAACGGAAACTGCCAGACCGAGGAGAGATGACATCACATCCTCTGCCTGTGTGAAACGACACACAGGCAGAGGAGCATTCCCATTGGCTGGGAGCGATCGCGAGGGGGGGGCCACGATCGGATGGTCTCCCCCTCGCCTCCCGACGCTCCCAGTCGGATGCCGACCGCCGATGGCACCGGGGGGGGGTCCGATCGGACCCCCCGCCCGCGGGAGGCAGATCACGTATGGGTACGTGATTTTGCCTGCCCGTGCCATTCTGCCGCAGTATATATGCGGTAGGCGGTCGGCAAGTGGTTAAGGATGCCTCACAGATGCTCAATAGGGTTTAGGTCTGGAGACATGCTTGGCCAGTCCATCACCTTTACCTCCAGCTTCTTTAGCAAGGCAGTGGTCACCTTGGAGGTGTGTTTGGGGTCCTTATCATGTTGAATACTGCCCTGCGGCTCAGTCTCCGAAGGGAGGGGATGGTGCTCTGCTTCAGTATGTCACAGTACATGTTGGCATTCATGGTTCCCTCAAAGAACTGTAGCTCCCTACTGTCGGCAGCACTCATGCAGCACCAGACCATGACACTCCCACCACCATGCTTGACTGTAGGCAAGACACACTTGTCTTTGTACTCCTCACCAGGTTGCCGCCACACACGCTTGACAGCATCTGAACCAAATACGTTTATCTTGGTCTCATCCGACCACAGTACATGGTTCCAGTAATCCATGTCTTTAATCTGCTTGTCTTCAGCAAACTGTGGGCTTTTGTGTGCATCATCTTTAGAACAAGTGTCCTGGCCCTGCCCTACGCATTTCGACAGTGATGTCCTCATCGAACAGTCAGAGGAGAATGAAAACTCCTCCTACAAGCTTTAACCAGTGCTCAGGCGAACACTGATAGAAGTGACAAGACTGCTATATATTGCTGATAAAAAAGGTATTTAGCAGTTTATATTTACTAAAATAATTGCATTTCCATGTTCTGTGTACTGTGGGAGACCAAATATAGTGAATGCAGGGTCCTAAATTTAGTATCACTATAATTTCACTTTAAAAAGAAAGTGTTTTATGTATACCTAAACGTAAGCATAGAAAAACAAATAGTTTTAACCCTTAAGCTGGCTATACAGTAGTAGTATTTTTTTTAGAAAAATGTGGTTTTCAGAACATTTGCTTGATTTTCTAATCATTAGTGGGGACAAGTTGACATTCATTTTTTTACTGCAGTGAAAAGAAAGTTCAAAGAAGCAGGATAGAAATTTTTTCTCCATTAAACAAACATCTAACAGTGAATGAGATTTTCATTTGGGAATGTTCATTCATTCCACATCAAATTGTTTAAAAGCAAACAAAATTTGAAGCATTTTCAAAAACAAATCATCAAGGCATTGGACGTATTTTTGTACACATGTTCGCCTAAACATATGTTCAGAAATCTATTAGTGTATGGCCAGCTGATTTACGCCTGTTCTGTCATCCACAGGGAAATGCACGATCAGGATACTCCATTGCAAGACACAATAGACTTGAGAAATGTCTTTAAGGCTTCATGCACATGAGGCGTTAGAAAAACGAGCTGCAAAGCCACTACCAATGCAGGATAAAGTGGCTGTAAAAAAGCGCTTTTAGTAGCTTTTTGCATTGGCATAATGTGCGTTTAGCCATGTTAGCTTTTAGCAGTGTTTCTCTGCCTATATTCAAAATGAATGGTTCCCTATCAGAGCCATCATAACTAACCTGACTTTCAGCCCATTGATTTGAATGGAAGTCGCATCCAAGTCGGATCATCATGATTTTTCTGCCTAGTATAGGAGAAGGACTGCCTGGTAGTCTCCCCAGCCTGGCCATCGAGCGGGCTCACAGTGTCACAGCCACCCCGTGCTGCTTGGGTGATGGGTCTGTCCGTGGAATGCGTCCAGAAGACCCTGCAGGAGGGGTAAGTATGGTCCCACCTGTCTCGGCAGGATGGAGCAGCTGGGCATTTTCTGGGAGGTCAACTAGGGGGTCTCTCTATCCCTCTTTCCTCTCTCCCTATCCCTTTCCCTCCTCCCCATACTGTGGGGCCGCTGTGTGACTGGGCGTAGGGGGTGTGGTGCACGTACCTGGCCGGGGGTCCTCTGGGGGGTCTCTGGGTCCTGGCAGGGGGCTGCGCTGGGCGGTTGGTGGTCCACTCATTTTGTCCCTGTTTTTAGGCCGTTTTTGGACGACTGGACGACGTAATTCTGTTATCAGAGAAACAATAGAAGCAGAACTTGCCAGTATCGGAACATTCCCGTGCGCCTGCGCAGCAGAGTTGCGCTCCGAGGCATGCGGGTACGCGATACAGCGGGTTCATGACATGGTGCAATGGCGCGGGAGCGTGCACGCGTTAACATTACACCCCCATGCTGGCCTATAAAAGGCTGGTCTGTTCAATGTCTAATTGCTGGTTTGTCTTTCAGCTTCCAGTGTTCCGTTCCTGAGTTCAGTTACCTGTGTTTACCTGCTGTGACCCGGACTGTTCCTGACCTGCTCTGCCTCTCTCTAGTACTTTGACCCCGGCTTGTCTAAGGACTTCTCTGTTACCTGCCTACTGTGTTTGACCCCCGGCTTGCTTCTCGGATTCCTCTGCCATCTGTCTTCCTGCGTATGACCCCGGCTTGTCTAACGGACTTCTCTACTACCAGCTTACAGTGCATGACCCTCGGCCTGCCTTCAAGACTTTTCGGCTGCATTACTTCTGTGTTTGACCCCGGACTTTAAGGAGTAGGTAAGGACTTCCTTACCTACTTGCTTCCTGTGTATGACCCCGGCCTGCATTAAGGACTTGCCTTCATTAAACACTCCGCAGTACCCTCCTGTGCTCAGCCCCAACCATTATTGGGTCTGTTGGGTTAGAGCCCCAGCCGGGTCTTCTACTCCAGTCCAGTTGTCCAGTTCATCTCTGATCTACACCTCTACTCTGCAGGAGTTCTACTTTCAAGACTCATCTACCTCCTGGCGACCCGTGCCTCTCTGTGCCCTATACCCTCTGTACCACCTTCAGGGGTAGAGTGCGCTTAGCTGCAAGGGGAGCCGCTCTCAGCATCTCGGCCTTGGTGAGTACACTGACAGTACAAACCAGCCATGTCTGAGGCCGACAGAGTGGGTTCCCCTTTAGAGGCTCTATGCCAGCAGGTAACAGCCCTCACGCAGGCAGTCCAGAGGTTACAAGATGGCTATTTTCAACTTGAAGGTCGTCTCCAGCACCTAACATTATCTCCTGCATCTGTGGATACAGCCCCAGCATCCTTCAGTGGGGCAACCTCTTCGCAAGATCGATCTAACCCAGCTCCTGCAGTGGTTATGACTCTTCCAGAGCCCAGGGTTCCCACACCTGAGTGATTCTCCGGAAATCGAAAAAAGTTCAGAACTTTTAAGAAAGATTGCTTGTTATACTTGGCTCTCCAACCTAAGACTTTTAGTTCTGAGACAGTGAAAGTGGGGTTCATTATTTCTCTGCTGTCCGAGGAACCCCAAGCCTGGGCCCATAACCTCCTGGATCAGAAGAGTCCTCTACTAAACTCTGTGGAAACTTTCTTTGAATCCATGGGACAATTGTATGATGACCCTCAACGTACAGCCACTGCTGAAACCATCTTGCATACCTTAACCCAAGGCAAAAGACTGGTGGAGGATTTCACGGTCGAGTTCCGAAAATGGTCTGGGGACACAGGGTGGAATGAGGCGGCTCTTAAATATCAGTACCACCAGGGACTCTCAGAAACCCTTAAGGATGAACTTGCACGTGTTGATTCTTCTTCTACCCTGGAGGAGCTGATTCGACTAACCATAAAATTAGACAGACGTCTACGGGAATGTCGCTCCAAACGTTTCCAGTCCCCGCGGCCCACCTGGATGCTACCCAGGATCCCTCCAGTTCACTCACCTTCAGTCCCTCCTTCTTCCACACCTGAAAGTGAACCAATGCAACTAGGTCTGGTCCGGGCTCCACTTACTCCTGACAAAAAGCAACGCCGGTGTGAAGCCAATCTATGTCTATACTGTGGAGGGGCAGGCCACTTCCTGCGCAATTGTCCTGTGAGACCCAGTAAGTCTCCTTCACGTAAAGTTATGAACTTTCAGGTGGCTGGTTCAACCTCGACTCACCTCGTCCTTCCTGTCTCCCTACAGGTGGCAGGCGAGGAGATCCAGCTACTGGCCATCATTGATTCTGGGGCCTGCAGCTTCTTCTTGGATGCATCCCTGGCCCGAAGGCTGCATATTCTTCTACAAGTTAAAAGACAAAGTCTCCAAATACATCTGGCCGATGGATCTTTACCTTGCTCAGGATCCGTTACTCAGGAGACCAAACCCACTCTCACCATTACAGACTCTGGTCATCGGTAATTTCTTCGCTTTGACATCATATGCTCACCCATGTTCCCCATCATCCTGGGACTTCCATGGTTACAAGCTCAGGATCCCCACATCAATTGGAGTAAAAAGGAAATCTCCTTTTCCTCTGCCTACTGCTCCCAACATTGCTTCACTTCTGGTCTCATCAGCACTACCTCCTGTTTGACCATCCAGCCGGTACCCGATCATCTCCAGCACGTTCCTTCAGTATATCACAAATTTATGGACATTTTTGACAAGAAGAAAGCTGACAGTCTACCTTCTCACCGGCCATACGACTGTCCCATTGACCTTCTACCCAGCTCTGAGATCCCTTTTGGCCTGTATATTCCCGCTGTCGGAAACCAAGTTGGAGGCCCTTCGGTCCTACATTGCCAAAAATCTCGAAAAGGGGTTCATTCACCCTTCCTCTTCTCCAGCCGGAGCAGGGATCTTCTTCATTGAGAAGAAGAATGGCACGCTAAGACCTTGTGTGGACTATAGGGAGCTCAACAAAATCACTATCAAAAATCGCTACCCGCTTCCCCTTATCCCAGAACTGTTCCAACAGTTCCGAACCGCCCAAATCTTCTCTAAACTTGATTTACAGGGTGCCTACAATCTTGTTTGGATATGCTCGGGGGATGAGTGGAAGACAGCTTTTAGGTCCAGATTTGGACACTTTTTTGAATATCTAGTGATGCCATTTGGGCTATGCAATGCCCCAGCTACTTTTCAGCATCTGGTGAATGATATTTTTCGAAAATACTTGGACAACTTCGTAATCATTTACCTTGATGATATTCTTATCTTTTCCACCACCATAGAGCTGCACCGAGTCCATGTGAAAAAAGTACTCACAATCCTCAGAAAACACGGACTTTACCTAAAAGAGGAGAAATGTGAGTTTGAAAAGACAGTGGTCCAATTCTTGGGGTTCATCATTTCAACTGATGGAGTCACAATGGATCCCCAGAAGGTGAAATCAATCCAAGATTGGCCAGCCCCTGTGGATAAAAAAGGGGTCCAACGGTTTGTGGGCTTCACCAACTTTTATCACAGGTTCATAAAAGGATTCTCATCAATCATTTCACCCATCACCCAGTTGACTCGCCAGCAAAGCCGGTTCCAGTGGTCCCAAGAAGCACTGAAAGCTTTCAATAAACTGAAGAATTTATTCATTTCCACCCCGATACTACAACACCCAGATCCCGCTTTGTCCTATGTGTTGGAAGTGGACGCCTCACAGTCAGCTACAGGAGAAATCCTGTCCCAAAGGCGGGGCCATGAAGCTCTTCTTCACCCTGTAGCTTTCGCCTCCCGGAAACTAACCCCGCCAGAAAGAAACCATGACGTTGGAGACCGTGAGCTGCTGGCAATCAAATTTGCTTTGGAGGAGTGGAGATATCTTCTGGAGGGTGCGTCTCATCCTGTTATGATCTTCACGGATCATGAGAACCTGGAGTACCTCAGGGCTGCGAAACATCTCAGACCCCGACAGGCTCGCTGGGCATTATTCTTCTCCAGGTTCAACTTCCACATCTCCTTTTGACCAGGCTCCAAAAATGGGGAAGCAGACGCACTCTTCCGGATGTTCCCTGAAGCCATCCAGATGGCAGAACATGGTACCATCTTGTCTCTTCAAAATTTTCTTTGTCTTATTCAGCCTGATTTAAAAATTGCTATTGAACAGGCCTCCAGCCAGTGTTCGGACCCAGAGGTACCTTCGTTAAGAAAGCAGGATGGTCTACTTTGGGCTTAAAACAAAATATTTGTTCCATTACAAGTAAGGCTCTTGATACTAAAGACTTTCCATGATAATAAGTTAGCAGGTCATTTTGGAGCACAAAAACCTCTGAATTAATACATCGATCCTTCTGGTGGCCGGGGTGGAGACAGGATTGTAAAAACTACGTCAAGTCTTGTATCGTCTGCCAACGCAGCAAGGGTTCCAACACGAAAGCCTGGGGCTTGCTCAAACCATAACCTATTCCGGAACAACCCTGGAAGGAAGTTTTTATGGACTTCATCGTTGACCTACCGCCCTCTGAAGGGTTTTCCACCATTCTGGTAGTGGTAGATCGCTTTTCAAAAATGGCTCACTTCCTACCCATGAAGGGCACGCCCTCAGCCTCAGATACCGCAAATATATTTATTAAAGAAGTGGTTAGGCTTCATGGTGTACCCAATAACATTGTGTCTGACAGAGGAGTTCAGTTCACCTCCAAGTTTTGGAAAGACCTTTGCAAATCTCTGGAAATCAAGGTATGTCTCTCTTCAGCCTATCACCCCCAAAGTAACGGCCAAACAGAGAGAATAAACCAAACTTTGGAACAATACCTCCGATGTTTCTGCTCATGTTCCCAACACAACTGGACTTCTCTTCTCCCCTGTGCGTAATTTGCTTACAATAATTCCATACACACTGCCACCAACCAAACCCCTTTTTGGGCCAATTATGGGTTTCACCCTTCCTTTCTGCTTAACTCTTTTCCAGAAGTGTCAGTTCCTGCGGTACAGGACCGAATAAGTTTTATCCAAACCAATTTTCAACTGATCCAGGAAGCTATGCAGAAGGCCCCGGACAACTACAAAAAATATTACGACAGGGGAAGGAAGAGCAATCCAACCTTCAAAATTGGAGATGAAGTCTGGCTATCCGTAATTAACCTCAAACTTCCTTGTCCCTCACGAAAATTAGGCCCAAAATTAATTGGCCCCTTCAAGGTGAAAAGAGTAGTGAACCCCTTGGCTTTTGAACTTGCCCTGCCTAGTTCTTATAAGTTACACCCTGTTTTTCATACATCCTTATTGAAACCAGTGACTCACAGCCCTTTTTCAGGAAGGGAAGAATTGCCACCCCCTCCGGTTAATATTGAAGGCGAAGATGAATTTGAGGTGTTGACAATTATGGACTGTAGAAAGAGGGGTGGTCGAGTCCAGTACTTGGTGAAATGGAAAGGGTACCCTCCGGAAGATAACTCTTGGGAACCTTCTTCTAACATACACGCCCCACATTTGATAAAAGCATTCCACAAGAAATATCCAGAAGTACTGGCCAGGTTGGGCATCCGGAGGCTGCCTGTTGGGGGGGCCACTGTCAGAGAAACAATAGAAACAGAACAGTATCGGAACATTCCCGCACGCCTGCGCAGCAGAGTTGCGTTGCGGCGCATGCGGGTGCACGATACAGCGGGATGGCGCACACGGGTTCATGACATGGTGCAACGGCGCGGGCTCACGTTAACGTTACACCCCCATGCTGGCCTATAAAAGGCTGATCTGTTCAATGTCTAATTGCTGGTTTGTCTTTCAGCTTCCAGTGTTCCGTTTCTGAGTTCAGTTACCTGTGTTTACCTGCTGTGACCCAGATTGTTCCTGACCTGCTCAGCCTCTCTCCAGTACTTTGACCCCGGCTTGTCTAAGGACTTCTCTTTTACCTGCCTCCTGTGTTTGACCCCCGGCTTGCTTCTTGGTTTCCTCTGCCATCTGGCTTCCTGTGTATGACCCCGGCTTGTCTAACGGACTTCTCTACTACCAGCTCACAGTGCATGACCCTCGGCCTGCCTTCAAGACTTTTCTGCTGCATTACTTCTGTGTTTGACCCCCGGCTTGTTTAAGGACTTCCATACCTACTTTCTTCCTGTGTATGACCCCGGCCTGCATTAAGGACTTGCCTTCACTGAACAGTCCGTGCCTTCCTCCCGGCACCCTCCTGTGCTCAGCCCCAACCATTATTGGGTCTGTTGGGTTAGAGCCCCACTTGGATTTTTCTACTCCAGTCCAGGTGTCCAGTTCATCTCTGCTCTACACCTCTACTTTGCAGGAGTTCTACTTTCAAGACTCATCTACCTGCTGGTGACTCATGCCTCTCTGTGCCCTATACCCTCTGTACCACCTTCAGGGGTAGAGTGCGCTTAGCTGCAAGGGGAGTCGCTCTCAGCATCTCAGCCTTGGTGAGTACCCTGACAGAAACGCAAAGGGCGGAGCGACACGCTGGCGTCACCTCATGTCATTGTTTGTGTTCCCAGAATGACAGCCTTGTCTGAGTGTGTGCCGGCCGGCGCACCAGACATATAGGCGTTTTTTCTGACTCTACATAGTAAGTGCGTTACTTTGTTTTACAATTTTAATCAATCTCTAAGGTTTTACACTATTGGAGCGTTTATATCTTTACATGCCATGCACATCCACGTATGGGCTGGGAATGATATGAGGCGATTTGAGAAGTAATGGTTCTGCTGGGTGTCTTTGGAGATTGCATTTTTACCTCAGGCAGTTTGAAGTGTATCTGTTCCATTTGATACGCCCTGGAGGGTATCCATCATTACTCCATCATTACAGGCTTCCCTTGATCCTCTGTAACGGGGGATCATGGACTTCTGGTAAGAAGTAATTCTCTACACAACGGTGGTGGAATTTGCACAATTTCTCCATATTAACACTGAAGATTCCTCTCATTCATGGATGGACTTTTATATAATTTATTTCACGGGTGGATGTCACATATATTTTAGATGTATATATGATTGGACATTATGCATTTTTATTTTTTCTATATGGTTTACATTTAGTTACTCGGTCTAGTTTATTAATCACTATCTGTTTATTCATGTCCTTTTCCATGTGTGTTGGTGCACATGAAACTCAAGACTCTAGTTCCTAACACACATGGTTACACATATACGTTATAATTTGATCACCCTCTAATCAGTGGGTTAGAGTGATAGTTTGCACTCATTGTTCCTTTGAGTTCACAGGTTTAGCGCGATTCTAGTTCTTTTCCATTTTATACACTGTATTGATGTTATGCAGGAGAATCGCTGCTCTAACATGTTTCTACACGTAATTTCACAGATACTTCATGTGATTTAGGTACTGTAACCTGGGGGACAGGTAGCAGGTATAAAAGCTCCCTGGGATGAGCAGTCTTTCAGGCACAGATACCAAATTCAGTGAAATAGTGACACAGTGCGGTGTTTATTTGTGATATATACAAGTCTATATACAGGTGCTGTACAGTGTTCCAAAAAAATAGGAACAAAAATAGCCAAAACAAAACCTAGCCGTGTCTCGGCACTAACTAAACAATATTTACAGATCCTAACTACCAGGCTGAGCAAGCCTACAGCTTGCCAGCTTCCACATACCTTTTTGCTCTCCTACACAGAAGTAGTCTGAGTATCCCAGGCCAAGAGCAAAGGCTGTCTGCTCAGGTGAGCTTAAATTAGCCCGGGGGAGAGGACCAAGACCTGAACTGGACCATGGATCAGAGATCCCTGAACCTGTATGAGAGGAGCCTGGGAGATGTATAAATCCCGAACAGGACTTTTCCTGGCTCTCTCTGGGACGCTCTGCTACATATCCTCCCCCCTTGTTTCAACCCCAGGGTTGGAACACCTGTAGCCCAACCGGAGTGAACACGGGACAGGGCATCTACATTCCCCATCTCAACACCTGGCCTGTGTTTTACAGTGAACTCCAAAGACATGCTGGTAGGTTAATTGGCTTCTGTTCAAAACTGGCCCTAGTATATGAATGTGAGTTGGGGACCTTGGATTGTTGGCTCCTTGAGGGTAGGGACCGATGTGGGTATACGATGTATGTGCGGAGTGCTGCATGAATTGGCGGCGCTATATGGGTACCTTAAATAAAAATAGGGATGATTGTAGACACGCACCCACACTCACTCAGGTTGAACTGGATGGACTGGTGTCTTTATTCAACCTTACTAACTATGAGTAATCCTGTAGAGCCAAAAACCACCGGTTCACCTGTCTATTAGTCTCCTTCTTTTGGGCCATCCATTTCAGAGGAGCATGGTCAGTTATTAACTCGAACTGGCGTCCTAACAAATAGTACCTGAGTGCTTCCACGGCCCACTTTATGGCTAAACACTCCTTTACAATGACTGCATACCTTTGCTCATGGTCATTGAGCTTTCTGCTTAGGTACACCACAGGGTGTTCTTCCCCATTGTGTACCTGTGATAGTACTGCCCCGATACCAACATCAGACGCATCCGTCTGAACCAAAAAATCTTTGGAGAAATCGGGGGAGTACAGTACTGGTTGTGCACAAAGAGCCTTCTTCAGGACTTGGAAAGATTCCTCTGCTACTGAGGACCATTTCACCATTACAGAGTCTTTCCCTTTCGTAAGGTCTGTCAGTGGGGCAGCTATAGTTGCAAAATTTGGGATAAATCTTCTATAATACCCCGCAATGCCAAGAAAGGCCCTGACCTGCTTCTTGTTTGCAGGACGTGGCCATTCCTGGATGGCTTCTATTTTATGCACTTGAGGTTTTATGACCCCACGCCCAATAGTGTAGCCCAAATACTTGGCTTCCTCTAGACCAATGGCACATTTCTTTGGATTTGCTGTAAAACCTTCTTTGAAGAGGGAATCAAGGACAGCCTGGACATGGGGCAAGTGAGACTCCCAGTCAGTGCTATGTACCACTATGTCATCTAGATATGCTGCTGCATATTGTCGGTGGGGTCTTAGAGTCCTGTCCATGGCCCTCTGTAATGTTGCGGGGGCATTTTGCAACCCAAAAGGCATTTTTTTATATTGAAAGGAACCCTCCGGGGTCACAAATGCAGTTTTCTCTTTGGCGCTACCAGTCAGGGGTATTTGCCAATAACCTTTTGTCAAGTCCAAAGTGGTCAGATAGCGAGCCTTGCCAAGTCGGTCTATAAGTTCGTCCACTCTGGGCATTGGGTACGTGTCAAACTTTGTCACTGCATTAAGCTTCCTGAAGTCATTACAGAACCTCCAAGTGCCATCCGGTTTTGGGACTAACACGATGGGGCTAGACCAGTCACTATTGGATTCCTCAATGACATCTAGCTCCAACATTCTTTTAACTTCCTCGCTGATGTCCTTTCTCCTCGCTTCAGGAATTCGGTATGGTTTGAGCTTGACACGGACCCCAGGCTCAGTAACAATATCATGCTGAACTGCTGAAGTCATGCCAGGTAACTCTAAAAATTTCACTCTATTCCTTATCAGGAATTCTCTAGTTTCCTGCTTTTGGGAATATGACAGGGTGTCTGGAATCGGGACCTCAGGGATCAGAGGGGGCTCAGTACCCTTAGGGATTACCGGGAGGGACCTCGCAGTTAACGCCAGTCTATCCTTCCAGGGTTTTAACAGGTTTATGTGGTAAATCTGTTCGGGCTTCCTTTTTCCTGGTTGATATATTTTGTAATTGACCTCCCCAACTCTTTCAATTACTTCAAAGGGACCCTGCCACTTAGCCAGGAACTTGCTCTCAACAGTGGGAACTAACACCAGGACCCTGTCACCAGGTGAGAAAACACGGAGTTGGGCCCCCCTGTTGTATACCCTCTGTTGGGCTGCTTGGGCCTGCAGTAGGTGTTCTTTTACCATCGGCATGATTGCTGCAATCCTGTCCTGCATTTGAGCGATATGCTCAATGACACTTTTATGGGGTGTCTGCTCCCCCTCCCAAGTTTCTTTGGCTATGTCCAAGAGTCCCCGAGGGTGTCTCCCATAAAGCAACTCAAATGGAGAGTACCCCGTGGAGGACTGGGGAACCTCCCTGATGGCAAACATCAAGTATGGTATCAGGAAGTCCCAGTTTTTCCCATCCTTGTCAACAACCTTTTTTAACATGCTCTTTAATGTCTTATTGAAGTGTTCCACCAAGCCATCCGTTGGAGGATGGTACACCGAGGTTTGCAATTGCGACACCTTAAATAACTTGCACAGCTCTCTAGTTATTCGGGACATAAACGGGGTGCCCTGGTCTGTAAGGACTTCTTTAGGGATTTCAACACGACTGAACACCATAAACAGCTCTTTGGCAATGTTTTTAGCAGACGCGGTGCGTAAGGGAATGGCCTCGGGGTAACGGGTAGCATAATCCATGATTACAAGGATATGCTGATGACCTCGGGCAGACTTGGGGAGTGGACCCACAAGGTCCATGGCAATCCTCTCAAAGGGCACTTCAATAATGGGCAAGGGCACTAAAGGACTTCGGAAGTGTTGTAGTGGGGCTGACATCTGACACACAGGACAGGATTGACAATAATTCTCAATATCCTTCTGTATCCCGGGCCAATAAAACCTGCGCAACACCCTTTCAGTAGTTTTCTCAACCCCTAAATGACCTCCTAGCAAGTGCCCATGGGCAAGTTCCAACACCACCCGTCTGTATGGCTTAGGGACCACCAACTGTTCAACCACTTCATCATTTTTTTTACATACACGATACAGTAAATCCTCATTGCTGCTAAAATAAGGAAAACAGAGCCTGTCCCCTGATTCGACAGGTACATCATTAATCACCATTACATTTTCCCAGGCCCTGGCAAGGGTTGGGTCTTTTCTCTGCTCGGTACCAAAATTTTCCTTGTGTACATTAAGGTCAGCAAACTCCAACGTAGGCTCAGATTCAGCAGATGGCTGTCCAGCTCCACTGGTTGTGGGGATCTCCTCAGGCCCCTCCAGCTCTCCTGCCATAACAGAGAAAGGAAAACCTGGGGAGCCCTGAGAAGAGTCCCCTGAACCCATATTGTCAGTAGCGGCCAGGAGTTCTGGCTCTGTCACTGAGTCAGCTACTGCGACCGGGTCGGGACGATCCCACAGTTCCCAAAACTTAGGGAAGTCCCTACCAATGATGGCCTCGTGCACCAAGTGGGGCACAAGTCCGACCGGATGGGTCACTGTACCTAAGCCAGTTTTAAACTGAACAGTGGCTATAGGATACTCGCGGGTATCCCCATGTACACAGATCACAGCAACTTTTTTAGCATGCAAATTCACAGTGTCAACCATCTCAGCTGTAACCAAAGTCACTAGACTTCCAGAGTCTAGCAAGGCCGTAATAGGCTAAATATTAACAATCATTTGGCACATGTGTTTTCCCATACTTGGTGCGGCAGCGCATGAAACAGCAGCAAACATAGACTGCCTTCTAATAGACAGATCACACTGCATTGGTTCATCTGTCAATGGACAGTTTGCTGCAACATGTCCCAATTTTTGGCAACGAAAACACCTGATGTTTACCCAGTTCGGTTTGCTGACAGGCAGTAGCTTCCCTTGTTTGTGATGCCAAACTTCAGTCCTGGCACCAAAAATCCTCCCCCCTATTTCCTTGCCATGCTTACCACCCACTTCCCCTGGAACAGTCTTACCGGTTGCCTGGGGAGACCGTGGCTTTGGGCGGAAAGTCCGTGCGGCTGTAGGGGTGGTGACCAGGTTCTCTGCAGCAAAGTACCTTTCAACAAGTTCCACAAGGTTGTCCGCCGAGTTGGGGTCTCCTTGACTCACCCACTTCTGCAGGGGAACTGGTAGTGACCTCAGGAACCGGTCCATGACCACACGCTCCACTATTTGTGGCCCAGACAGGGACTCCGGCTGTAGCCATTCTCTCACCAAGTGAATTAGGTCGAACATCTGCGATCTTGGGGGCTTCTCGTCTTGGAAGAACCAGCTGTGGACCCGCTGTGCTCGAACTGCCAAGGAGACACCAAGTCGCGCCAGGATTTCCTGCTTGACCTTTTCATAGTCTCCTGCTTCTGCTGACTCCAAATCATAGTAGGCCTTCTGCGATTCTCCAGACAGCAAGGGGGCGACCAGTCCTACCCACTGGGTTTTGGGCCAACCTTCCCTCTCAGCGGTCCGTTCAAAGGTTAAGAGAAAGGCCTCTGGATCATCATCTGCAGTCATCTTGGAAAGAAAGCAACCCACATAAATGGCTGAGGGCTTGTCTCCAACAACATTAACTTTAGCAGGTGACCACTGTGCTAGCGTCTCCACAACCGCAGCCAGGGTTTTCCTATCCTCTTTTGCATCAGTGGCTAGCTGTTCAAACAGCCTCTGCGATAGCTCCTGTACAGCACCAATCTGTTGGCACAGCGCCTTGGTTTGCTCCTGTGCGATAGCGTTTGTTTGCTGCTGTGTAGCGTTTGCTTGATGCAGTGCAGCGTTTGCTTGTTGCTGTGCAGCATTGGATTGTTGCTGTGCAGCATTGGATATCACCAATTGTTTTAGGATTTCCTCCATGTTTAGTCACTCTAGGTACTGGCCTTTTAAGTAGTAACTTACTACAGCTGGTCGCAGTCTCCACCATATGTAACCTGGGGGACAGGTAGCAGGTATAAAAGCTCCCTGGGATGAGCAGTCTTTCAGGCACAGATACCAAATTCAGTGAAATAGTGACAAACAGTGCGGTGTTTATTTGTGATATATACAAGTCTATATACAGGTGCTGTACAGTGTTCCAAAAAAATAGGAACAAAAATAGCCAAAACAAAACCTAGCCGTGTCTCGGCACTAACTAAACAATATTTACAGATCCTAACTACCAGGCTGAGCAAGCCTACAGCTTGCCAGCTTCCACATACCTTTTTGCTCTCCTACACAGAAGTAGTCTGAGTATCCCAGGCCAAGAGCAAAGGCTGTCTGCTCAGGTGACCTTAAATTAGCCCGGGGGAGAGGACCAAGACCTGAACTGGACCACGGATCAGAGATCCCTGAACCTGTATGAGAGGAGCCTGGGAGATGTATAAATCCCGAACAGGACTTTTCCTGGCTCTCTCTGGGACGCTCTGCTACAGTATATATGTTTCATTGTTTCCATATATCTGAAGCGCAGTTTCTTTTTCTGCTTTTCCATTTTTTTGTGGCTTGCCTTAGGTCTGTAGTGGTGACAGGCGAGAGTGGGTCAGCATGGCGTCAGAACCTGGCGCTTCTTCCCCAGACATCCCTGTTATTGCAACCAGTTCCCCTGCACCTGCGGTGCCTATGGACGCTCTGTCGGCGGTCCTGGAGTCCTTTGTTGCCAGGGTGGAGGCGGGTGCAAGGGGGGTAATAAACGCCCCCTCCCCCCACCGTCTTCTGGGGACGTCTCTGACTCAGGCTCGGGTCCCGCTGTGACAGGTGGCCCCTGTTCTGACGTTTCAGGGGATGCGGACCAGGACCGTTCGGACAATGAGAATGACTCCGTGTCTGGCTCAACGCAGGAAAGAGCGCTAGTAGGAGCACTTATCACAGTCATGCGGGATACCCTAAAGATAGAGGATACGGCGGGGGTATTTGCAGAGGTGTCGGCCCCTTTTGGGTCCCACAAGCCGGCCCGCACTGCTAAGGTGTTTCAGTACCTAACTTATTTTGATAAGTTTATTTACAAGGAGTGGGGAAGCCCACAGCGGGCCTTTTCAGTCCCAAGACGAATGGCGGTGCGTTACTCCTTTGAGGAGAGTTTCCTGAAAAAATGGACATCTCCTCCGGTTGTTGACCCTGGTATCCAGTTTAAATAAGGTAACCACGATTCCGGTGGAAGGGTCCCCTGCTTTCAAGGACCCTGCCGACAAAAGGGCCGAGGCGGTTGCCCGGTCCATGTTTACGGTGGTGGGGTCAGCATTGCGGCCGGTGTTAGCATTGGCCCTGGTGTCACAGATGCTTACTGAATGGGCTAAGTTGTTGCACCGTGAGTTGGAGAAGGAACAGGCTTCCACGGTCTGCGTGGAACTGGCAGACCACTTGGTGCATGGCCTGAAGTATGTCTGTGATGCGGCCCTGGATACGGCCCCTTTGCTTTCAAGAGCCTCAGTATCAGCTGCGGTGCTGCGTAGCCTGATTTGGCTTAAATGCTGGTCTGCAGACCAGGCTTCTAAGAAAGCGCTGGCGGACTTGCCTTTCTAAGGGGAGAGGCTATTTGGAGCCTCGCTGGATGACATTATTAAAAATGTTACTGGGTGAAAGAGTACTTTACTCCCACAGTCCAGAAAGGGTAAGGAGCCACGCCGAAGGCAGGGGCCCTCCTTTTCCGCTCAGAAGCAGATCTTTCGTCCGCCCGGGTCTGGTTTCTTGCAGAAAGAGATCCTGTCCACATGGGACAAATCTTCGACTTCCCTGGATTGTCAAATTCGGGTGAGCCAGCTAGTCAGGGATTCCCTTCTCTGGTGGCTGAGGTCTCAGGCCCTTCGGTCCGGGAAGTCGTTCCTTCCTCTTCATTGGACGGTGATCACAACGGACGCCAGCCTGACCGACTGGGGGGGAGTTTGGGGCGTACACTTCGGCCCAGGGCCGTTGGACGCAGGAAGAATTCCGCCTGCCGATCAATGTGCTGGAGCTTCGGGCTATCAGGCAGTGCCTCTCCACATGGTCACAGAGGTTACAGGGGCGTTCGGTCAGGATCCAGTCGGACAACGCCGCGGCGGTGGCGTATGTCAACCATCAAGGAGGGACAAGGAGCTCATCTGCAGCGCTAGAAGTCGCTCACATCCTGCAGTGGGCAGAGCGTCGCATACCGGCTCTGTCGGCGGTATACATTCCGGGCATAGAAAACTGGCAGGCGGACTTCTTTTATCGTCAGCTTCTGGACCAGGGGGAATGGTCGCTGCATCCGGAAGTATTTCGGCTCATTTGCCTATGGTGGGGTACACCAGATGTGGATCTCTTGGCCTCTTGGCTGAATCGAAGGGTACAGAGGTTTGTGGCCAGGTCAAGAGACCCCTGGACGGACACGTCAGATGCGTTGGTGGCTCCATGGGGGCATTATCGGCTGATTTATGCCTTCCCCCCGCTCAGACTCTTACCCCGTCTGCTACGTAGAGTGGAGGCGAGGGGATTCTGGTGATTCTGATTGCACCAGATTGGCCTCAACATCCTTGGTATGCCAACATAGTCAGAATGGTGGTGGATGTTCCTTGGTGGCTGCCGATGCAGGAGGACCTTCTGTTGCAAGGTCCAATACTTCATCCTGCTTTACCATCGCTGGTTTTAACGGCATGGCTGTTGAAAGCCAGGTGCTAAGGGACCAAGGACTGTCGGATTCGGTAATCTTGCTGAGGGCACGGAAATACTCTTCTCGGAAGATTTATCATTGTACGTGGAAGTCCTACATTTCCATGTGTGAGGAGATGGGGTGGCGTCCGCGTACATATTCAGTTTCCAGGATCCTGCTGTTTTTGTAGCGAGGAGTGGATCAGAAACTTGCATTAAGCACCATTAAGGGGCAGATATCAGCTTTGGCTGTCTTTTTTCAGCGACCTTTGGCGAATCATTCATTGGTGATTACGTTTGTTCAGGGGGTTCGACATGTGGACCCTGGTTCGACCACTGCTGCCTCCGTGGGATTTGAATCTGGTGCTCTCGGTGCTTCAGAAACCGCCGTTTGAAAACATTGGGGAGATTCCCTTATTGACACTCTCTCAGAAAGTAGTCTTTCTAGTGGCTATTACATCTGCAAGGAGGGTTTCTGAGTTGGCGGCCTTTACATGCAAGTCTCCCTACTTGACCCTCCACAAGGATAAGGCGGTGCTGCACCCGCAGCCTTCGTTTCTTCCAAAGGTTGTTTCGGCCTTTCATCTAAAGGAGGACATTGTGCTTCCGTCCTTATGTCCTCGGCCGTCACATTCCAAAGCGGTTGCTTTGCATTCTTTGGACGTGGTCCGGGCTCTGTGGGTGTATCTGTCTGCTACAGCTCCTTTTTGGGGGTCGGACTCCCTGTTCGTATCGGTGGCTGGTCCGAAGAAGGGCCTGGCAGTCTCATCGGCCACCATTTCTAGGTGGATCAAACAGATAATGGTTATGCCATAAGGGGGCGGACCCCCCTTTCCTGTCACGGCACATTCTACCAGGGTGATTGGGGCTTCCTGGGCTTTCCGTCATCAAGCGTCCATTTCCCAGGTGTGTAAGGCGGCGACCTGGTCGCCCGTTCACACTTTCACTAAATTTTACATGGTTGATGTGAGTGCATCTTCGGATGCGTGCTTCGGCCGCAAGGTTTTGCAGGCGGCTGTTTAAGGTTGCAACTTCTCTGTTGAGGAGTTCTTTTTGTTATGGGTGGAGTTTATTTTCTTTCTGTTCCCACCTCTCGTTTTTGACACTGCTTGGGGACGTCCCTAAGGTCAAGATTAAAGGTGCTGTGTCTGTCAATGAACGAAAGAGAAAATAGGATATTTGTACTCACCGTAAAATCCTTTTCTCTGAAGTTCTTTGATGGACACAGCACCCACCCCTCCTATTTATGTTTGTACTGCTTTTTGAGGAACTGAGCTGCTGGAAGCAGAGTGAGGGGTTATAGCCAGTAGGACCGCCCCCTGGGTGGTAATGTGCAGTTTTGCTATTTTTACATGTTCTGCCTAGTCCTCTCCTGAAGGTGGCGATATAACCCTAAGGTCAAGATTAAAAGGTGCTGTGTCCATCAATGTCAGGGAAAACGATTTTACGGTGAGTACAAAAATCCTACTTTTTCCAAAGTGAAGTTTCACTTTAAACTGCAGAAAAATTAAATATTACATAATATTTTCGAAACTATTTAGGCTCCATTCACACTAGTAACGTTGATGAAACTTTCATCTGACTTTAAACTGAATGGATCTAAGTCGCATCAAAAGTCACACCAAAGTATTGCAGGCACCTTTTCAAAATCGCTGCAACTTTAAGTCTTACTGATCTGAATGAGTGCCAATAAAAAGAATGGCTGTGTCTTGTCATGTGACTTGTCATGTCCAAAGTCACATATATTTATGACAATGGGAAAAAGACCCTTTTCTACTGGCCAGGCTGCTAAAATACTGGCTGGGTAGCAACTCTAAAGCCTGTTTTACATGGATTGAAATTTGGCCAATTCAGCAGAGACTGGACAAATTTCGATCCATGTATGGGCAGGGATGTTATACAGAAGACAATCTACTGATTAGAGCCACCAGCTATAGCTGGCAGCGCTGATCAGTATATTCTGACATCAGGGAAGTCTTCCTGATGTCAGAACAGACTAACTCAGTGGGGAGGACTTCCCCGCCCACATCAAGTGTGTGAATGGAGGAATTAAGTAACTTTTTTTCAATCCACTGTTTAAACAAACAAAAGTAAAATGATTTATCTATGGGCTGCCTTTGTTTAGAGTATATCAGCTGTGCATTGTGCTACTAAATAAAACAAACTGTAGAGAAGCATCAAGGAAAATTGCAGGAAGCAACTGCTTTCTCTAACGTTTTGGAGCTCATTTCTGTCAGAAAATGAAACAGCAAATTTATGCTAGTAGAAAACTCTTCTTATCTGGCAAATGGTAAAAAAACACTAGGGATGACCTAATGTACTTGGGTTTGGTTCAGAGGTCGTTCAACAAACCCACATTGACGTCTGAAAACTGCAAATTTAAATGTTAACCACATTTAAGTCTATGGGGAGAGTCTTGAAATTAAATTCTGGATATTTCCAATGCAATTAGGCAAGGGGTTGACAAACAAATACCATTCAGTGGTGTGCAACTTTGAGGGTGATATGTGAAAAATTCCAATCATTTTAAATTCATGCTTGGGAGATGCTTTTAAAGTGGCTGTACACTCAAATCCCCAAAACAACATTGTTTTGCATAGTTTAGTAGATAATGTTGTTATAATCTAAATCGCATTGTCTGTACCTCTCAAAAATTCATCCTCATTCGGTTGTAGCTCTCATAAATCTGCAGATCCATAGGTGTGGCATAGCACCAAAGCTTGAGGGACAGAGACTTAACATACTATCTCCCTCCCACCTATACACAGAACCTCTCTCTTTCTCACTGTTATCTCCCCCCTCTGCACTCTCTGCTATCTCTCCTCTTTCTCTCTCTGTATTCTCTGCTGTCTCTCCTCTCTTACTTTTTCTCTGCTGTCTCTATTCTCTCTCGCTGCTGTCTCTCCTCTCTTGCTTTCTCTCTGCTGTCTCTATTCTCTCTCGCTGCTGTCTCTCCTCTCTTGCTTTCTCTCTGCTGTCTCTACTCTCTCTCGCTGCTGTCTCTCCTCTCTTGCTTTCTCTCTGCTGTCTCTATTCTCTCTCGCTGCTGTCTCTCCTCTCTTGCTTTCTCTCTGCTGTCTCTATTCTCTCTCGCTGCTGTCTCTCCTCTCTTGCTTTCTCTCTGCTGTCGCTATTCTCTCTCTCTCTCTCTGCTATCTCTCCTCTCTTGCTTTCTCTCTGCTGTCTCCATTTTCTCTCTCTCTCTCTCCTGTCTCTCCTCTCTTGCTTTCTCTCTGCTGTCTCTATTCTCTCTCTTTTTCTCTTACTCTCTGCTGTCTCTATTCTCTCTCTCTCTCTTTCTCTTACTCTCTGCTGTCTCTCCTCTCTTGCTTTCTCTCTGCTGTCTCTATTCTCTCTCTCTCTCTTACTCTGTGCTGTCTCTCCTCACCCTCAATGGGCTCCATTTACAAAGTGGTATCTAGCACTTTACGGAATGCAGTAAAATACCGTTCAATGTTTTTCAAAACATTTTTTGTCATTCACAAAAGTGCTACTAAAATACCGCAATTTACCTCAGGTGTTGTCATACCCAGTGGGAAGCGCTTATTTTCCAATGGCAGGGCCTTCTTTTCTCCTCAGGGCCCTGGCAGAAGTGAGCGATGGCAGAGGATAGCTCAGCAGAAGAGAAGCCTAACATTCTCGATCTGGTGGAGCACATGGGAGGCCTTTCAACAGCCTCATTTGTCTTAGCAGTTAAGGCACTTTCAGGTTTGACTTATGGCATATGTTTTTATCATTTTTTTCTGCCTTATTTCTGGTGCCCACCTTGCTTTGGGCACATGTCTGTTCTGTATCATATTGTTTGTACCCGTAGTACAGCCCAGAAACAATAATGCACATTTTGCTTTTTTTTTAATTATCCTACCTAAAACACACCAACACTGACACTGATACTAATTTTTAAAAAAATCATGTCCAAAATAATACTGACCCTGACCTTGGCCTTTGACCCTGATCTTGACCCAAACACTTTTACACACATTTTTTTTTTTACTTTGCAAGTATGTTTTTCTTACTGTGTTCAAGTCGTCCAATGGAAAAGTTTTTTTCTCTCATTCTTAAATGTGCTTCATTTGTTTTCTCTGCAACTTCCAAGCTTTGCATTTTTTCCTTTTCTACAGTATAAAAACATGGAGCACAAGTCACCTGCTGCATCCTAAAAGCACCCATGGTCCAATGTAAATATGTATTTATTATTCCTACCTACCAGTGTTGCCAACCATCAGTATTTTTACTGTCAGTAAATGCCAGTGACAGGAAAATTTGCCAGTAAAAAATATGGCCGTGATGCTGCATGTGCAGTTCCAGTCCAGAGCTGGCCTGAGACCATCCGAGTGCCTTCTGCAGTGTGTTTGGGCAGCACTGGCGGGTCTGGCGGAGGCGGTGCCTGAGCTTGTTGTGATGTCATAGTGCAAGGGAGATGAGCAGAGTGGCCAAGGTGTCTCAAGTGTGGATCTGCGGGACGGAAGCAAGGCAAGCCAGTAATGGGACTGCCAGTGCTGTTTGGACTGGAGCGGACTGAAGTTACCATCTGGCATTGAGAGAGGCTGTTACTGTGACTCAAGAGGGGACGTGATCTGTGAGGTGTCATCATCATCTGTACTGCTGCACACTGCTGTCAGTGTCACTGTGAAAGTAAATTTTATATGTGTGCGCCACCTACACATGCATATTGTTCAGACAGGGGAACAAGAAAGGATGTTATGTAGGTAAGTCATCATAGCTTTTATTCAATCCTGAAATGCATGTCTTAAAAATGTTCACATGTGTACTATGTGCCTAGTTTGCTGCAAATCTGTACCTAGTGTTATAGTGAAAAAATATAAATTTCAGCGCAATAATCAATATAATAAAGTGAAATCGATATATAATGTAATTAGCCTACTAATAGGCTTAACGTTATTGCTGCCCACACCACTTAGAGTGTATCCACATGTGACTCTCAATATATCAAACAAAACAAAATATAGTATAGCACAACAAAAACAAATACAAATAAAACAAGTCCAAATATAACAAAATTCTACTGTTGTGCAACTTTCAGTGACTGTTCATAAATTTCCAGTGACTTCAGTGACCACCACCTCTAGCTGGAATGCCTGCTCACCTCCAATATTTGACCCCATTACAGAGTCACACACGCCTGTGATTATATCTCTTAGGGTGCCTTGGGAAAATAACTCCTCCTCCTGGTGTTCCTGGACAAGACAGACCTCTTCCCGGGTTCTCACTATGTAGACCCCACTGCAGAGTCACACATGTTTAGTGTAATATCACTCAGGATTTTTTCGGGAACACGAATCCTCATCACAGTGCACCTAGACAGCTCAGACCTCTTCCCGGGATCTCATTCAGTCATGTGTGGCCATATAACAAAGGCAAACCATAGTGCTCCCTGCTAATAACATTTATTAAAACTGTAACTTAGGGATAAAATACTCACATAAAAATGTGAAAAACATGCATATCATGAATCATGATCTGAACGGAGAAAATGTCCTGAATGGCGACACCTCACACCTGTACGCGTTACGCTCTCTGATGAGTTTTTTCGGCAGACCTGCTGAAGAAGCTCTTTAGAGAGCATAAAGTGTACAGTCACTGGAAATTTATGAACTGTCACAGAAAGTTGCACAACGGTGGAGTTTTGTTATATTTGGACTTGTTTTATTTGTATTTGTTTTTGGTTGCTCTACACTATATTTTGTTATGTACCTAGTGTTGTTTGGAGGAATTTCAGGTTGAAATAAGCATCTTCATTTTCTTTCCTTTGTAGACACCAAAAGTGTATTGAAAACATTGATTGTGAAAAAAGAAAACACTGAAAACACCAAGGGGAAAAACACCTCCGAATGGATAATTCCCAAAGTAAATCTTATACTGCATTCTTGTGAAGGTATTTACTCCTGTCCAACCAAACATACTTCACATTTCTCCATCTAACTGTGCATAACATTGGAATTCTCCTGTAGTTAAAGGATGCATTATCCAAACAAAAAACGTAGGAAGGATGGGTTTGGTAAAACCAGCAAAGTTTATGTTAAACAATAGGTGGTATTTTTAAATGTCAAATGTAAAGTGAATTAATCAGCAACTCTAAAGCATCTTTGTGTTTTCCATAGTGCCCCAAAGACAATGTTATCCCAGAAGCAAGCCATCATGGAATCCACAGGTCACCCAGAAAATCTCACTCATCTGGAAGAAACAAAAGCAAGGTTAGTCTAAACTTCTTAGAATTCTAAAGTCAAACAAGTAAACCATGTTATTAATGTCCTATAAATTTCTCAGCAGATCTGTCATTCGCAAGTTTACACCATCTTGGCAAGTAACGAAGAACATGAATTCCAAAGGCCCACTACTCAAGAGAGAAGAAAACGTTATTTAACGCTGAACCAAGTCAACTACATAGATAGTAGTATAGACGTGGATGATGAGGGTGCAGACCAAACTTACATGCCTTGTGTGGGGGAACTCTCAATTGACAGCAGTGATGCTTGAAAGAAGACTGCTCTCTCAAGATCCAAGAAAAGCAAACATTATGAAAGTTTCAGTGACAGCAGTGTCAAGCAAATAGCCAGTACCACTAAGAAGAGGAAATGTTCAGATGGTCGACAACTAAATCTGAATTTCACATATGCAGAGAATGTGGCGTTGGTCGATAATTTGGTTCTGGTGTTTTGAGAAGTTGTTGGGTCCCCACATGCTTAACCTCCCTGGCGGTATGATTATTTCGGATTTTAGGTGCTGAAAGCGGTACAATTATTTTGCATGGAAATTTGGCGTTTTATATTGTAGGTCTGTAATTCTTAACAATAACACACTTAAATCTGTCTAAACAAGAGTCTAGTAGATATCCCAGGTATGATAAAGTTTGAAACACAAAAACATAAATTATAATATAATAAATAAAAATAAATAATTTAAAAAAATAAAAATAAATAGTAATAAAATAAATTTCCCCACGATTCACTATCGCTCAATTCTGCAAGTGTTCTAATTTACTATCGGTGTTTTCTAGATAGTCTAAAGCCACTTTTGACTTAAAGGGACACTTTTTGGTTGCTATGGACAATCTCCAGTTTCCAGGCAGAAAGAACAGTATATATCACATAAAACTGCATGCAGGGCATGGGCCAAAGCACTGGGGACAAAAGGGATGTGAAATAATTTCATACAGTACTGTAATCTGTAATATTACAGTACTGTATGTGTTATGATTTTGACATTATTTTGAATTTGCCGCCAGGCTCCGCCCCTATGCGTCGCAACGCTTGCAGGGAACGGAGCCTGGCAAGGAGAGGCTTCGGACACTGCGGGGGACATCGCAGGATCCCGGGGACAAGGTAAGTAAAGCCACACCAGGATCCTGCGATGTAATCCCGAGTGTGGCTCGGGGTTACCGCTAATGGTCCTGATTTTTAACCTAGAGCCACACTCTGGAAAACCGCCAGGGAGGCTGCGAATGATTGAGTTTGGAAGAAAAAGCAATGGAAAATAATTGCAAGAGCTGTAAATGCAATAGGAATAGCACCCTTTAGTAAAGATCACATGAAAACGAGATACCAAGACATCAAGGGCAACATCAAGAGGAAAATAGTATTGATTAGGAAGGTTAGTCTGATTGTGTGTGCTGACATTAGAAATCATGACTACAAATGTCTTGAAATTATCTCAAGTAAATGCCACTTCATCTTTTCTAATGTACATCTTAGATGTCTAACTTGTTTGCTTCATTGCTTATCTCTTTTCTTCTAGGCAAAAATGGTGGCAGATTACAAGCTTCTGTAGAGATGTTGGACTATGAAAAAATGCTGGTGACTTACATCTATGAAGAGACAGTTAATGGGCTGGCCAAGGGTTTTAATACCTTGCACAACAAGAGGTAAGTACATTGTGGTGGTGAATATTCTAGATGCATGTTCAATGCTGATGCTGGGTGTTCCCTTGCAGCTCTATTGTATGCTGGCAGGAGGAACCCCCCCCCCCCCTTCAGAATACAATGCTCTTTTGGCAATCTTTCCCTAGAGGTGACCATGTAGCATGTTTGGCTAGTAATGGATTTATCAAGAACTTGGGTGAGTTTTCAAGAAGGGGAGGGTATGGGCCAACATTGACTTAATTAGTATATGTTCTCTTGCAGATGACCCCACAGAGGAAGGAAACATCTTACTATTTTCTGAGGTAGCAGGTGTTCACGATCTATGCTTCTCTACATCTGACACGAATAATGACATCATGTCAGTCTCAAGAACAGCAGGCTAATGCCAGTGTTATGGTAGTCAGCCTTCTGCAACAGCCTTCAAGTTCCCAAAGCAAAGAAACCAATTTAAGCCAAAGTTCAGCAGATGTTAACGCCAATTTGGGTTTGCCAAATCCACCAATCAACATATGATGTGCTCATAGTATATGTCAGACACGTAGTTTTGACCGAGAGCAACTTGTTCATGAGCAACAGCCGAGTGAGAGGTTCCACCAGGCACAGCTAGAATATCGTGAAATCTTGGAGAGTCATTTAAAGGCCACTGAAGTCAAAATTAAGGACATGAAGACATGTATGCAGGAATTCTTTACAAGTCCAACAGAGAATCTCCAAAAGAAACTTGACTTACTCAGTGGCTTAGCAAGTCTTCTGGCATTAATCCATCACCTGATTTTGCCTCTCCCTATGTGTGTTTTTTATATGTGACTTTTGTATTGCACTGCAAGAAAGTGTAAGTGGGGTTAGAACATCTGTTCTTTTTTTTCTTGCTGTCCGTGCCCTGTTTGGGAGATTCACTCTCTCTATTTCTACTGTACATCCTTATGATTGAGAGTGAAAGGGCTCTAAAAAACAAAATTTTGTTTTGTCATCCAAACAATAAAGGATGCATCTCACCAATGGGGCCCAGATGGCAAAAACAACCTGACAGGGGTTTAAACATTCCATTACTGAGTACATAATGGAAAAAAAAAACAGCTTTACCCTTAGTTACACTTTGAAGTTCTTTGGGATGTTCCTTTTGGCCAACTAATTGCTATATCTTGGCACATGTGTGCTTTTTGAATATGGAGAATAGCCATTGAGTGCTATTTACTAAAACTGGAGTACAGAGAATCAGGTACAGCTGTTCATACTATCCAAACAGCTTCTTCATTCACCTTCAACCTAAACGCCTCCTTATCATTAAGATGTGAAAATGTTTACCAGTGTGTATCAAAGTGGGATGAGACAGCTTTGGCATATACCTCATGACTTGTAAATACAGTGGATTTGCACAGTTCTGGTCTAACACTGGTTGTTTGGCCTAATAAAAATATTCATGGCCAACATATTGGTTTTATGGTTTTTTTTTAATTTGTTTTAATGAAGGTTTTTGTAAACAAACATACAAGAATGGTTTTGTGTAATGTAAATATCCACCTAAGATATCTCCAAAGGTGCAAAATGAATGTATTGCCAGTACATGTCGCATACAGTATGTTCAAGCAAGGGCTCAGAGCTTCAACAGAAGCTGCTGAAATTAGCAGATTGTGTTGAAGTGAGAGGGTTACAGACATCCTGATATGGGGCCACTTCCTGTATTTCTTTGTAACAACCACAACCTTTTCACCATACCAGAATAAACTACTTGGTAAGATTTACAGAGTAAGAGTTGGTGCATACTTTGAAAAATAGCTTTGTATGAATCGCTGTCAGATTTGATGTCCACGCTCATCCTGATAGGATTCAGAGATTGATGGAAAAGGGTCCTCATCAGTGTCTTGAAAGTCAATATCCAGGAGCAATACTGCTTGAGGGGCTAAGTTATGAAGGATGCAGCAGGCCAAAAACATAGTGCCAACTTTTTCAGGGCTAAAGCACAGAACACCACCAGATAGTGAAATACAGAGGGACCTGCTTTTAAGACTACCAAAATTCCACTCAATAACACATCTTGTCTTAGTAATTGCTGCATTGTAGCGAGAATCTGCAGATGTTGAGCACCTCAACAGTGGTGTTAGCAGCCAGGGCAGACAAGGACAGCCAGAATCACCTACAATACAGTTTAAAAATGCCATTTTTAGAACAGCAATAGTATATCATGATGAGTGGGTAATAACAGGAACATTTCTTCCCTTCATTTTGTTTTTCATTGCTAAACAT
Source organism: Lithobates clamitans (assembly GCA_037952925.1). Lineage (NCBI taxonomy): Eukaryota > Metazoa > Chordata > Amphibia > Anura > Ranidae > Lithobates > Lithobates clamitans. The sequence goes on along the minus strand of JBBGZY010000350.1, from coordinate 340,024 downwards.
GATTGTAATGCGAAGGCCTTAGGCCATAAGTAAAGTGGCTTTAGTTAAGGAGCGGCCGGTCCATAAGTTTGCATGCAGGAATGCATGCAGGGGCGCCAGACTCATAGGTTTTTATGAGTTTTTTTTATTTCAAGCCACATGATTAGAGCACTGCGCCCAAACCCTCCCACTTGTGCAAATAGCGAATCAATATTCACTATTGTCTTCTGGCTTCTCCTCCCGGCCAATCAGGACAGGGGGCAGATCGGGTTGGCCAGGAGGAGAAGCCGTGGAGGGGTGAATGCGGGGGACCGTGGAGGGGTGAGTGCAGGGGGACCGTGGGGGGGTGAGTGCAGGGGGACTGTGGAGGGCTGAGTGTGGGGGGACCATGGAGGGATGAGTGTGGAGGAACCATGGGGGGTTGAGTGAGGGGGGACCATGGAGTGATGAGTGTGGGCCTTGGGGAGTTTGTTTGCCACCCCCAAAAAGTTTAGCACCAGCCACCACTGCTTTAGTTGGAGATGGTTACACCAGGTTAAGGATCTGGTTTTGCCAATTCTTTAGCAGCCAAGGCTAAAAAGCTGCTTTGTATATTTTGTGTGCAAGGTGTGAGGAGTGAACACAGGAGTGTAACATATGAACATATGCTTCCATAAATGATGTATGTGGCATGTATTGATACATATTTGATAATAAAAAAGTGTCTTACCAAGAATCTAATTCATTATAACTTTAAAAAATAGCTTTTTTATAGTTCAGCATGTGGCACCTTTTTTTCCAAATGAAAAGTTGAAGTAGCTGCCACAAGAGAAATAAAAGCTTTAGGAAATTGTAGAGCTAAAGCCCTCAACTTTGTATCAAATATACAGTATTTAAGAACTTTTAGTAGGCCACATTTTGAACAGTTGAGAGTGCAATGTTGTTATTTTATTTCAAGCTACCTGGTGTCTCTCCTTTTCACAGAAAAAAGCCAACAATATGTTGTACTGACTCCATACACAGAATTTAATCAGACACATTTTAAAAAGGAAAGACACTGTAATTTTTATTTTATTTTTTATAACAAGCTGCCTACTATCTCTCTTTTTCATTGAAAAAGACAGCAAAATACTGTACTAACTACTTACACTGTATTTAGACACTGTAAAATACATCTTGAAAAGGAGAGAAACCAGACAGGTAATAAAAATATTAACATTACAGTAATATTTCACAGCCTTTTCTCTTGCTGTAATATAAAGCAGTGTGATGTTTATTTTTTTTATTACAAGAAAAACAGTCCAAACGTTGTATTGACTCAAAAACAGTGTTTAAGCACCTTTAGTAGGCCATATTTTGAACAGGAGAGACATGGTGATGTTGTTTTTGATTACAAGCTGCCTGACATTTCTCCTTTTCAAAAAAGCCAACAATATTTTGAATTGACTCCATACATAATTTTTAAGCACATTTAGTAAGCTGTATTTTGAAAATGAGAAACACCAGACAGCTTTTAAACAAAACAACATGAGAGTGTATTATTTCCCAGGAAAAACAGCAAGACACTGTACTGACACAGAAAAATTCAGCAAAATATTGTACTGACTCCCTACACAGTACTTAAACATTTTTATTTTGACATATTTTGAAAATAAGTAACACCAGGCAATCTTTAATAAAGAGATCAATAATAGACTTTATTAATTGTAGTAAAAAAAAAAGAAGGGGAAACAATACACTGACTCCAAACACAGTATTTAAAGTGGTTGTAACCCCAAAAAAAAGAGAGATCCTGCTCCCTTGTAGCATGTTAAACAGCACGGTGCATTATGTTATGTCCTTTATGGTTTTATCAAGTTGTTATACAATAAATTTTGATAATTTTTCAAGAAAACTTATTGGTACTGTTATGCCGCGTACACACGATCGGACTTTATGGCATACTTGGTCCGGCGTACTGGATTTCGTCGGACAATTCGATTGTGTGTGGGCTCCAGCGGACTTTGTTTTATCAAAAGTTTGACGGACTTAGATTTGAAACATGTTTCAAATTTATCCAGCAGACTCGAGTCCGGTCGAAAAGTCCGCTCCTCTGTATGACCAAGTATGCTGTAAAGTCCGATCGTGTGTACGCAGCATTAGATTTGAAACATGATTCAAATCTATCCGGCGGACTCGAGTCCGGTCAAAAAGTCAGCTCGTCTGTATGCTAGTCCGACGGACAAAAACCAAGGCTAGGGCAGCTATTGGCTACTGGCTATGAACTTCCTTGTTTTAGTCCGGTCGTACGTCATCACGTAGGAATCCGTCGGACTTTGGTTGATCGTGTGTAGGCAAGTCCGTTCATTCGGAAAGTCCGTCGGAAAGTCAGTCGAAAAGTCCACCGGGCAAAGTCTGCCGTAAAGTCTTCTCGTGTGTACGCGGCATTAAAGTCCTTTGTTAGTTTATAGGGTCTTTTTTGTGCAACTTTTTGGCAGGATGTGGTACCAGACAACTTTGTCCATATAATAGAGGACCCTCTTATGAGGCTCCTCCTCCTGCAAAAAATTTTTCTACTGCATTTAAACCCCTTTAGTTGGCCACATTTTGAACAGGAGAGACACTGTAATGTTGTTTTTTTTATTATGCCATTTCTCATTTTCAAAGATTATTTAAAGAAATACAATTAATAAAAGGCCAGAAATATATTGTACTTACTCCATATACAGTTTTAAAGCATTTTAGAGGCCATATTGTAAAGTAGAGAGACACAGGACAACTTTTATAAAAAGAAAACAACAACATTAGAGTGTATTATTTCCCAGGAAAAAACAGCAAACTATTGTATTTACTCTAGACGCAGCATTTTGACACTTTTAGTAAGCCACATTTTTAAAAGGAAAGAACCCAGGCAGCTTGTAATAAATAAAATCAATATTGCAATGTATTTTGTAACACACACACGCACACAAAATATTGTACTGCATTCATACACAATTTAATTCATATTTCCTATAAAAAGCCAGCAACATTGTATTAACTTCATACACAGTATTTAAGTAAGCTGCATTTTTAAAAGGAGAGACACTAGGTAGCTTGTAATAAAAAACATAAATCAACATTACACAGTGTTTTTCTGTTCATTTTTCTTTGAAAAGGAGAGGCATTAGGCAGCTTGTAATAAAAATAATCAACATTAGAGAGCTTCATTGAATGTGTTTGCTCATTTTGAAGTGTTGTGATATATTTCTTTAGAGAATAAAGACTCCACATGTATGTAAGCATTTTCACTAAGCTGCATTTTATGAGTGAGAGACCTGCCAGGTTTTAATCAAGAAATCAAAATGACAGTATATTATTTTACAGGAAAAAAAGAAAGAAATTGTACAGATTCTATGCACACCGTGTAACTGCTTTGCAAAAGAGAGAGACCAGGCAGGTTTTATTGTGGAATAAAAATTAGAGTGTACTGTGCAAGCCTACAGTGTGTGGTACAACCTGGTAATATAATAGTCCACAAGGTTCACTCCGCACATAAAATTAATCATATGGTTTATGCTTATTTTTTGCATTTGCAGATGTATACACTTCTTACTCCTACTAGCTGCACATGCATACCTTTGCCTCTCTTTTTAGGCCAGCCTGACACTATGAATACAGGGATTTCCTAAACTTATTAGGAAATATGCAAATGGAGGATTGAGAATGTGGTGCTTTGGTGCACTTAACAATGTGGTGATTTGGTGCACTAAACTGTAGCGCAAAAGTATGCAGTGATGTTCTGTAAACATAGGGCAGATTTGCATGTATCATAGGCACATTCAGGCTGATGACCCTAGCAAAAATTTTATTAAAATGAGATGAAAATAATATATATCTCCTTAAAAAAAAAACACTAAACCCAATCCCTGAAACACTAAACATCAACCTTAAAAATCTAAAGACTTCAAGCCTTTTTTTTGTGGGGGGGTTACACTAAAAGTAAAAAAAAAAAAATACGAAGTGAATTAATCACTTCCGCCCCGGAAGGTTTTACCCCCTTCCTGACCAGAGCACTTTTTACAATTTGGCACTGCATCGCTTTAACTGGTAATTGCGCTGTCATGCAATGTTGTACACAAACGAAATTTGTTTTTTTTCCCACAAATAGAGCTTTCTTTTGATGGTATTTGATTGATTGCCATTTTTTTTTTTTGCGATATAAACAGAAAAAGACCGAAAATTTTGAAAAAAAAATGATTTTCTACTATTGTTATAAGAAAAATCCAATAAAATCAATTTTAGTCATACATTTAGGCCAAAATGTATTCCGCCACATGTCTTTGGTAAAAAAAATGTCAATAAGCGTATATTTATTGGTTTGCGCAAAAGTTATAGCGTCTACAAACTAGGGTACATTTTCTGGAATTTACACAGCTTTTAGTTTATGACTGCCTATCTCAATTCTTGAGGTGTTAAAATGGTAGGGCAGTATAAACCCCTCCCCCCAAATGACCCCATTTTGAAAAGTAGACACCCCAAGGAAATTGCTGAGAGGCATGTTGAGCCCATTTAATATTTAATTTTTAAATTTTTTTTAGTGATTGAATAATGACAAAAATTTTTTTTTTTACAAAAAGTTGTCACTAAATGATATATTGCTCACACATGCCATGGATATATGTGGAATTGCACCCCAAAATACATTTTCCTGCTTCTCCTGAGTACAGGGATACCACATGTGTGGTACTTTTTGGGAGCCTAGCTGTGTACGGCTAGGCTCCAAGCACCAAGCACCGCCTTCAGGATTTCTAAGGGCATACATTTTTGATTTCACTTCTCACTACCTATCACAGTTTTGAAGACCATAAAATGCCAAGATGGCACAAACCCCCCCAAATGACCCCATTTTGGAAAGTAGACACCCCAAGCTATTTGCTGAGAGGCATATTGAGTCCATGGAATAATTTATTTTTTGCTACAAGTTACGGGAAAATGACAAACTTTTTGTTTTTTGCACAAAGTTGTCACTAAATGATATATTGCTCACACATGCCATGGGCATATGTGGAATTACACCCCAAAATACATTCTGTTGCTTCTCCTGAGTACAGGGATACCACATGTGTGGGACTTTTTGGGAGCCTAGCCGTGTACGGGGCCCTGAAAACAAAGCACCGCCTTCAGCATTTCTAAGGGTGTAAATTTTTGATTTCACTCCTCACTACCTATCACAGTTTTAGAGGCCATAAAATGCCAAGATGGCAACCCCCCCCCCCAAATGACCCCATTTTGGAAAGTAGACACCCCAAGCTATTTGCTGAGAGGCATGTTAAGTCCATGGAATATTTAATATTTTGCCACAAGCTACATGTGTGGGACTTTTTGGGAGCCTAGCTGCATACAAGTGAAATTTTTGATTTCACTCCTCACTACCTATCACAGTTTTGTAGGCCATAAAATGCCAAGATAGCACAAAACCCCCTCAGTTTTCAAAACTTTGTGACTAAAAGCGAGGTCTGCAAAATACTCACCATACCTCTCAGCAAATAGCTTGGGGTGTCTACTTTCCAAAATGGGGTCATTTGGGGGGGTTGTGCCATCTGGGCATTCCATGGCCTCCGAAACTGTGATAGGCAGTGAGGAGTGAAATCAAAAATTTACACCGTTAGAAACCCTGAAGGAGGTGCTTGGTTTTTGGGGTCCCGTACGCGGCTAGGCTCCCAAAAAGTCTCACACATGTGGTATCCCTGTACTTAGGAGAAGCAACAGAATATATTTTGGGGTGTAAATTAACATACGCCCATGGCACGTTTGAGCAATATATCATTTAGTGACAACTTTGTGCAAAAAAAAAAAAATTGTCTTTTTTCCCGCAACTTGTGTCACAATATAAAATATTCCATGGACGCAACATGCCTCTCAGCAAATAGCTTGGGGTGTCTACTTTCCAAAATGGGGTCATTTGGGGGGGGGGGGGTTTGAACTGTCCTGGCATTTTATGCACAACATTTAGAAGCTTATGTCACACATCACCCACTCTTCTAACTACTTGAAGACAAAGCCCTCTCTGACACTTTTTGTTTACATGAAAAAATATTTTTTTTGCAAGAACTTTGAACCCCCAAACATTATATATTTTTTAAAGCAAAGGCCCTACAGATTAAAATGATGGGTGTTTCATTTTTTTTCACACAATATTTGCGCAGTGATTTTTCAAACTTTTTTTGGGGAAAAAACACACTTTTTTCATTTTAATGCACTAAAACACACTATATTGCCCAAATGTTTGATGAAATAAAAAAGATGATCTTAGGCCGAGTACATGGATACCAAACATGACATGCTTTAAAATTGCGCACAAACGTGCAGTGGCGACAAACTAAATACATTTTTAAAAGCCTTTAAAAGCCTTTACAGGTTACCACTTTAGTTTACAGAGGAGGTCTACTGCTAAAATTACTTCCCTCGATCTGACCTTCATGGTGATACCTCACATGCATGGTGCAATTGCTGTTTACATTTGACGCTAGACCGACGCTTGCGTTCGCATTCGCGCGAGAGCAGGGCGGAACAGGGGTGCTTTTTTTCCTTTTTTTTTTCTTTATTATTTTTTTTGCTTTTTTATCTTATTTTTAAACTGTTCCTTTCATTTTTATTGTTATCTCAGGGAATGTAAATATCCCCTATGATAGCAATAGGTAGTGACAGGTATTCTTATTTGAAAAAATTGGGGTCTATTAGACCCTAGATCTCTCCTCTGCCCTCAAAGCATCTGACCACACCAAGATCAGTGTGATAAAATGCTTTCCCAATTTCCCAATGGCGCTGTTTACATCCGGCGCAATCGAAGTCATGAAATGCTTGTAGCTTCCGGTTTCTTAGGCCATAGAGATGATTAAAGCCATTCTGGTCTCTGATCAGCTCTATGGTCAGCTGGCCTAATCACCGGCTGCATTCTCGGGTTCCCTGTTGGAACAGGAGAGCCAGAGAAAACCATGGAAGACGGTGGGAGGGGACATTCCCTCCCACTGCTTGTAAAACAGTCTAGAGGCTAATTAGCCACAAGGATTGCTTTTTTTTTTGCCCCATGCTTCTGCATATATGCTCTTTTTTTTAACTGTGGTGGTGAAATCACCTCCGACAGCGCTGGAGTCACGGCTTTATGTATCGTGGGAGCAAACGCTGTTGTTGTCAAGATAAATAAATCCGTGCTGCAACTGAATGGCGTACCTGCTAAGCAAATGATGGTTAACAATAAAACAAAGTAACATTACAGTATAACAATAAGACTTACCATACCTACAAAGCAAATACAAAAAAAACATAGTAAAAAATAAAACATTTTTTAACGCAACCTGTGCCTAAAATATATATATATGCCGAAGCATGGGGGGCATCCACCCGCAAAAGGTAGGAGCAAATCGCTCCTCCGCCCCTGCTGCCCCCCATGCTTCAGCATATATGCTGAAGTATGTGACTGTGGTGGTGAAATCACCTCCGACAGCGCTAGAGTTCTCAGCTTTATGTATCGTGGGAGCAAACGCTGTTGCTGTTAAGATAAATAAATCAGTGCTGCAACTGAATGGTGTACCTGCTAAGCAAATGATGGTTAACAATAAAACAAAGAAACATTACAGTATAACAGTAAGACTTACTATACCTGCACAGCAAATACAAAAAAAACATAATAAAAAATAAAACATTTTTTAACGCAGCCTGTGCCTAAAATATATATATGCCAAAGCATGGGGGCATCCACCCTCAAAAGGTAGAAGCAAATCGCTCCTCCGCCCCTGTTGCCCCCATGCTTCGGCATATATGCTGAAGTATGTGACTGTGGTGGTGAAATCACCTCCGACAGCGATGGAGTCACGGCTTTATGTATTGTGGGAGCAAACGCCGTTGCTGTCAAGATAAATAAATCCGCGCTGCAGCTGAATGGCGTACCTGAAAACAAAAAAATGGTTAACAATAAAACACAGTAAACAGTAAAGTTTTAAAAAATTACATACCTGAAAAGCAAACATGATAAAACATAACAACAATAAAACATTGCAGAATAGAATACAGTAAAAAAGAGCTGAACAATAGAGAGAGAATAGAGAGAGAGAGAACAATAAAACGACAACTATTTTTGTTTTTTTTTATTTTATTTTTTTTTGTGTATTTTTTTTACTTTTTTTTACATTTTTTTTAAATAACTGTAACTTTTGTAAATGTAACCGGTTCCAGGTCTGGAAACAGAAGGGCTCTGATGATCTCTTCCTGGAATTTAAGGAAGGATCCAGTCCGACCAGAAGCTCTGTATAGCACATGAGCGTTCAGCAAAGCCAATTGAAATAAGTATACAGACACTTTTTTATACCAGCGTCTGGTCTTACGGGTAACTAGGCATGGCGCCAACAACTGGTCATTGAGGTCCACCCTTCCCATATTAAGGTTATATTCGTGGACACAGAGGGGTTTCTCCACAACACCAGTCGCCATAGTAATTTGGACCATCGTGTCTGCATGAAGGGAGGTAAGAACGAAAACATTCTTATTATCCCTCCACTGCATAGCGAGCAACTTATTACACTGCAAGCAGGCTCTCTCCCCCAGCCTAAGATGGGAATCTACAAGCCGCTGGGGAAAGCCCCAGCGATTAGGTCGCACGCTGCCACATGCTCCAATCTGATGATCAAAAAGGTGACTAAAAAGTGTCATGCTCGTGTAATAATTGTCCACATATAAGTGGTACCCTTTTCCAAAAAAGGGTGACACCAAGTCCCACACAATCTTGCCAGCGCTTCCTATGTAGTCAGGGCAGTTTGTCGGCTCTACGTGGCTATCTTTTCCCTCATAAACCCTAACACTACATGCATAGCCTGTGGCCCTGTCACAAAGCTTATACATCTTGACCCCGTATCTGGCACGCTTGCTGGGAAGGTACTGTTTGAATGACAAGCGGCCAGAAAACCTAATCAGGGACTTATCAACGCAGACAACTTGATGGGGAGTAAACAAGTCTGTAAAACGTTGGTTGAAGTGGTTTACGAGGGGCCAAATTTTGTAGAGCCGATCGTATCCAGGGTCTCCACGAGGACGACAGAGTTCATTGTTGTTGAAGTGCACGAACCGCAAAATCTGCTATCGTGCCCTGGACATGGAAGCAGAGAACACGGGCATATGGTGAATTGGATCAGTGGACCAATATGACCGCAACTCACTCTTTTTGGTTATGCCCATAAGGAGGGAAAGGCCCAGAAAGATCTTAAATTCGGAAACCGTAATTGGCTTCCAATCTCTGGCAAGGGAGGACTGGGGAATAGTGGCGATGTGTTGACCAGCGTACAAATTGCTTTGGCCCACAATAGAGCTATAGAGATCTTCAGTGAAAAACAGCGAATAAAAATGAAGTGGCGTAAAATCAACTGTTTCCACATGAATGCCGGGTTGGCCAGTGAATGGGGGAAGTATGGGTGCTGCAGAAGTGGTGGGTTCCCAATTAGGATTGTGAATGCAGCAGGAAGGGCACTATGGGCATGATGGGCCTGTGTTCGTCTTCTTGGTGGAGCGGGACACTGCTTGTGCTTGCCACCTCGCCAGCTTGAACTGCACTTATGGGACTCGCCACGTCACCAAGTGTTACTGCAGTGCTGGCTATGACCAGGGTATACTAGGCCGCTGGTGCTTGCCAGTTCACCAGAAGGAATAGCGGCGCTAGTACTGCTCTGCTCCATACGAGAGCCCTGCGGTTCTAGCACCTCAACAGCAGAAGAAGAAGATTGGGGTCTGGTACGCCTGACCTTGGCAGGGACCACAACTCCATTGTCAGAGCTATCTGTCATGGAGCCGCTGCTGTCTACAAGTTCGTTTTCTGAGCCTGAATCTGACAGATGAGTGACTTCCTCTTCACTATCTGTCATGCTCAGAAACGTGTAGGCCTCTTCACTAGTGTACCTTCGATTTGCTATTTTGGGCTCTAAATTTAGTGGTACACTAGTGAGACTCACAGGCAAAAAAGCTCCTGACTGTTAGCGACTGTATCAAAACGCTACCAAAAAAATGTTAGCGATCGCAGGGATCAGGCCTGACTCTGCGAACGCTGCAGTTATGTGTTTAGTGTTTTGTAAGTGACAGTGATCGATCGATACTGCACTTGGGTGGGCTGGGCTGGGCTGGGCGGAGGGGCAAAACGCTGGGTTGATCCCGCTAACACTGCGTTTTTGGGAACCCTAAACTGCTGGGGATGCTAGTATAGATCTAATCGGATCAGATATTGATCCGTTCAGATACTATACCACTAAGGGAGGTGTATGCTGCGTGCATGGGTGTTAGCGGTACTGGCACTAACCTGATGCTGCCTGGGGCGATGCAGACCCTATCTGACCCTAAAACTTAACTTACACCACCGCCGGGCAATTAGGGGGCTAAACCTTTATTAGGTAATAAACGGCGGGTGCCCTGAAACTATAATAAACAAACTAACTAACCAGCGTCACCCGTAACAGTTATACGGTGATCACTGGTGAAAGGGTTAACTAGGGGGCAATCAGGGGGTTAAAACCTTTATTAGGAAGTATATGGGGGTCCCTGGCGCTATAAAACGCTGACAGTGAACCTAAATACTTACCTCCCTAACTAGCGTCACCTGTGACACTAATACAGTGATCAGAAAAACAATCGCTTAGTGACACTGGCAACGGGGGTGATCACGGGGTTAAAACTTTATTTGGGGGGTTAGGGGGGTACCCTAGACCTAAAGGGGCCTAACACTAACTGCCCTACCACTTATAACTGTCACAAACTGACACCAATGCAATAATCATTAAAAAAAAAGCTGCTATTGGTGTCACTGTGACAGGAGGTACAGGGGGGTGATCGGGGGGTGACTGGGGGGTGATGGGGGAGAAAAGTGTGCTCGAGGAGAGATGACATCACTTCCCCCGCTTTTGTTTACATTACAGAAGCCGAGGAAGCTTGTCATTCACCAGGAGCGATCGCGAGGGGGTGGCCACGAATGAGTGGCCTCCCCCTCACCTTGGATCGCTCCTGACGAGGATCTGACCGCCGCAGGCTCCGGGGGGGGGTACCGCGGGCAGGCAGGGCCGTACAGTTAAGCCCTTATGCCTGCCCGTGCCATTGTACCGACGTACATCGACATGCGGCGGTCAGCAACTGGTTACAATGAGCACTTTTGATTTATCATGTTTGTGTCCCAAAGACTTTAACGGTGTTCATGTGTTATTCCGAATTTTTTGCCTGTTCTGTATGTTCTGGCGCAATCCGAACCGGGGGGGTGTGTGTTCGGCTCATCCCTAATATAGACATCATCTGTATATTTTAATCTATTACCATTTTTTAGTACCCTTTTTTATATAAACATAGATATATATGTAGAATATTTCTCTTAGAAATTATATGTATTTCCCTCTGTCATGGTGTTGTGTATGTTTTTTTTTTTTATAACATACACACATATATGAAAGATTTTCTAATGTACATTTTTGTGCATTTTTTGATTATTATCATTTGCATTTTTTTATTATTATTGTTGTTTTTCAGCATCATTATTTTCATTTTATTTCATCCTTATTTTTACTTTTATTTATTTTTATTTTTATTTTTTTTTACTTTTATTTTTATTTTTCTATATATTTTTATTTTTATCTTTAGTATTATAATTTTTAGCAATATATTTATAAGATAAACACTTTTTAATATTCTTGATAATGTATTTGTGCACTGGGTAGTGTTATTATCTACTTGGGTGGGTGGGGCCTCATGGATGATAGGGGTGGTTAGCTCCTCCCCCTCCCGCTCCTACACTTCTGGTATTTTCCTCTATTTAAATCTCACACTCTGCTGACTAATCAGAAAAACTGAAGAAGGGGCTTGTCCCCAAAGCATGTAGTGTCTCCAGTCTGCGTTGTGTGACTCTCTTTGCTCCTTTGGCATCAGCAGCTCCTGATCGGTCCCAGTAGCAGGGTTTGCCCATAGTCTTCGGATTCCCTTGGCTGAATTCCGCCAGGCTGTGACATAATTTCCAAGCATCGTACACAGTCTGAGCGGCTGCTGAACACTGGCCCCAACAGTTCCTGTGCTTGCAGATTGGTTCCCCCCTCATCGGACCCCTAGCATCACGGTTCTGAACGGGCCACCCACCAGTAGCGCTCCTGTATTCTTTGTTCCATTGCTTTGTGCTGGGTTTCCCTGAGCCCCTGTGTCATGCATGCGGCTGCAGCCTCCAGGTACTGCCAGCTTTTCAATCCAAGTCTCTGTATGACCCTCGACAGACTGCTGTATGCATTGGTGATTACTATTATTTTCAACTTAACAATAAAAAGTTTTTGCTTTGCTTCTGAGGATTCTTTTTATGGCTGCTGATCAGCGCTGTTCACCCCTTTGATTGTTTTTTAAAGTGAACAAAAGCCTGCTGCTGAGTCTTGCAGCATCCGTTTCTAAGCAATCAGGAGCTGCAAGCCCAGTGAATTAGAAGCCACTGTAAAATATGGTCTAGTCCGAACTAAGAACCTGTGGGCCCGGTGGTAATATAAGACCAGATTGCTTTAAAACTCCTGTGAAAATTGCTCAGGGGTTTAAATTATTCAATTATTAATATATAAAAAATAAATAAAATAAAAGAAGGAAAAAATGATCACTCTTAAAAACCTCATTTGTAAACTAAAGAACCACAGGGCTTCTCTCCCTAGCAGTGTTCTGTAGAGATCACCTCCCCAGGATTTTGATGTACCCTCTCTATACCGTGGAATAAAAAGGTAGTCATGTCTCCTCCATATACATCTTTAAACTGACATCACACATTAGAGATTTTAGAAAAAGATTGACCCTGTCTTTGAATCTTATAGTGCATCCAATACATTGTACATTATATAAGGAACAAGCGATGACATAAATCAAATTTTTGGTTCCACAACTAATAAATTCCTTAATAGGTAACCTCTGTCCTCAAAGAAAAGATGTGGCTTATTTTGTTTTGTAGTGACACCTGCATTATCTACATGTTGTCACACCGCACCTGTAAGAATACTTCACTGAAACCAAGTTTTATTCTTCTTCTTGCCAACTCGGTCTGTGAACAAAGATGGAAAAAGAATGAAGCTTAAAGTTTGAGCATTCCTACTAACAAATCTGCAACCTTTCTTATGTATTTCATATAGCCATAGATCCACACATAAAATAGGAAGTTTCTTCTTAATAATGCTCACAACATCATTGTATTCTTTTGACTCTGTGGGGACAAAAGTAGATATTTTTTCTTTGTCCTGTAAATATTTATTTTTCTGCTATTGATAGTATTATACCAAATGAGGTTTCTCCTAGAACTCAGCAGTACACATTTGTTTGCCTTTATCAATAGGATCCTAGGGTATCCTCTTGCTCTTAAATTGGACACAATCACTTCAGCTTGCTTTTCAAACAAATCAACAGAGGAGCAGTTATGGAAGGCTCTCACAAACTTCCCTGTAAGAATAATCTAATTGTATGGTGTATGTAAATGACAACTGGTCACTCTAAGAATGAAGTTACCTGAAGCGGGTTTACGGAATGTAGAAGTATGGACAACTCCAGTTATAGGATCCCCTAATAAGGTGAGGTCCAAATAGTTAGTTGTCACTTGGTCCCAATAACAAGTGAAGGATAAATTGAAATCATTGCCATTGTAATATTGCACAAAAGATTGTAAAGTCTCCACCGGACCCATATCTCTACAGGCGATAAATGCAATCAAACAAAAAGTAATTGTGTAACTACATAATTTCAAAAGGATTGTAACTCAAAACTATACCCACTATATTGTTTCAGATGATACTGTAAAGCCTGAAGGGTTGTGCAGTAGGAGTACAGGACTTTCATGTTTAGGGTGACCCACATATTATTTTCTCCCCATGACAGTTCTTATAGGGGACCTAAAATAGACTGAATATCTTTAAAAAAAAAACTGGTAATAACTGAACCAATGGTTGAAGGTGAGCATCTACATACTCATCCAATCTCTCTCCAGAAGCGAACTAATGCCCACAAGAATTGGATGATCTCCCGGGAAGGTACTTAATTTGTGAATTTTAAGGAGCTGACAAAAGACTGGGACAATGAGAGAGGATACCAACAGTTATTTTGACTGACATTTTCTTACCCTTAACTGTACACTGTACACTGCAAAAGTGCACTTAGTTTTTTCTAGAGCACAAAAGCGGGATCTGATTCAAGAGTGCCATAGGCGGTCAGGTCACTTAATTGTCTAATAACTTCAGTTTATAATCATTAGTATTCCTCACTAGGGATGAGCTGAACACCCCCCTGTTCGGTTCACACCAGAACTTGCGAACAGGCAAAAAATTTGTTCGAACATGCAAACACCATTAAAGTCTATGGGACACGAACATGAATAATCAAAAGTGCTAATTTTAAAGACTTATATGCAAGTTATTGTCATAAAAAGTATTTGGGAACCTGGGTCCTGCCCCAGGGGACATGGATCAATGCAAAAAAAAAGTTTTTAAAACAGCCGTTTTTTCGGGAGCAGTGATTTTAATAATGCTTAAAATGAAACAATAAAAGTGTAATATTCCTTTAAATTTCGTACCTGGGGGGTGTTTATAGTATGCCTGTAAAGGGGAGCATGTTTCCCATGCTTAGAACAGTCTGACAGCAAAATGACATTTCGAAGGACAAAAAGTCATTTAAAACTACTTGCAGCTATTAATGAATTGCCGGTCCGACAATACACATAAAAGTTCATTGATAAAAACGGCATGGGAATTCCGCACAGGGGAACCCCGAACCAAAATTAAAAAAAAAAAAATAACGTTCAGGTCTGATATGGATATTAAGGGGAACCCCGGACAAATTTTTTTTTTTAAATGGCGTGGGGTCCCCCTCAAAATCTATACCAGACCCTTCAGGGTAGCCCCCAAAACACCTTGTCCCCATGTTGATGGGGACAAGGGCCTCATCCCCACAACCCTTGCCCGGGTTGTGGGGATGAGGGTCTTCTCCTTGGGCCATTCCGCATACATGATGGCATGATGGGAGGTGTGTGACGCTGTGTGACGCACGGGGACTTGACGGGGACTTCCCTTATGTAACGGGTGACCCCACCCCCCTCTGACGTCACAGGGAATGCCACTGGGAAGAAGGGAAGAAGACGCCGCGGAGGATGATGCCGGACAAGAACACCGGAGGAAGAACCAGAAGAACCAGAAGAACCAGAAGAAGATGGAGGAAGAAACCGAAGGAAGATAGAAGAAAGAAGAAGCATTTAAATAAAGGAATTGTCAAAAACTGTCTCTTGTCATTTTTAAAATTTTTTGACAGTTTTTTGTGAAATGGTAGGGGTACTTTTGTACCCTCTTACCATTTCACACGGGGGGAGGGCCAGGATCTGGGGGACCCCTTGTTAAAGGGGGCTTCTAAATTCCAATAAGCCCCCCAACCACAGACCCCCACAACCACCGGGCAAGGGTTGTGGGGTAGAGGCCCTTGTCCCCATCAACATGGGGACAAGGTGTTTTGGGGAGCTACCCCAAAGCACCCTCCCAATGTTGAGGGCATGTGGCCTGGTACGGTTCAGGAGGGGGGGCGCTCCCTCATGCCCCCTCTTTTCCTGCGGCCTGCCAGGTTGCGTGCTCGAATAAGGGTCTGGTATGGATTTTTGGGGGGACCCCACGCCATTTTTTTTACATTTTGGCGCAGGGTTACCCTTAAAATCCATACCAGACCTGAAGAGTCTGGTATAGATTTTGAGGGGGACCTCACGCCATTTTTAAAAAAAAATTTGGCGGGGGTTCCCCTTAATATCCATACCAGACCTATATACACCCCCCAGGTACGAAATTTAAAGGAATATTACACTTTTATTGTTTCACTTTAAGCATTATTAAAATCACTACTCCCGAAAAAACGGCCATTTTTAAAACTTTTTTTTGCATTGATCCATGTCCCCTGGGACAGGACCCAGGTCCCCAAACACTTTTTATGACAATACCATGCATATAAGCATTTAAAATTAGCACTTTTGATTTCTCCCATAGACTTTTAAAGGGTGATCCGCGGTTGTCTAATTTGTCGCGAACACCCCAAATGTTCGCTGTTCGGCGAACTGGCGAACAGCCAATGTTCGAGTCGAACATGAGTTCGACTCGAACTCGAAGCTCATCCCTATTCCTCGCTATGATGGCTGTTCTATGTGTCTGAGTTAAATTATTGTCACTATACTTGGGATTATACTTTAGTTGTATTAAATCCCTCTCTATTATCTCTTGAAAACAATCTAAATCTTCAGTTCTTGACTGCAGCAAAAAAAGTATCTTTCTACTTCACAGAAAAACTGCAGAGATGACAGACTACAACCTGCAAATGACTTGGGGGAGAAGCTTGTGGCACAGTGGTGTAGTGGATAGCACTCTCGCCTAGCAGTAAAAAGGGTTGCTGGTTCATAATCCCAACCATGACGCTACCTGCCTGGAGTTTGCATGTTCTCCCTGTGCCTGTGTGGGTTTCCTCCAGGTACACTGGTTTCCTCCCACACTCCACAGACATGCTGGTAGGTTAACTGCTTCTTGACCAACTGTAGCAGGTAGCTGTCATAGCTATACATTGACTCGCAGGGTCAGGATAGCAAGTGTGCATGTACCGCCGGAGGCGTGCATGCATGCCCGCTGCACATCGGGGGTGCTGATACTTACGGTCGTGATGACCGCCAGCCACGAGTGATTGATACCAGGAGACACAGAACAGGAACAAGTGTGTGTAAACACACTCCCCTGTTCTGTTGTGACAGATCGTGTGTTCCTATTAGCTAGGAACCATGATCCAACACTTCCTCTAGTCAGTATCCTCCCCCTTCAGTTAGAATCGCCTCCCAGGGAACACAGTTGCCCCCTAGTGTTAACCCCTTCACTGCCAGTGACATTTTTACAGTGATCAATTCATTTTTATAACATTGATCACTGTATTAATGCCAATGGTCCCAAAAATGTGTCAAAATTGTCCAATGTGTCCGCAATAATGTTGCAGTTATGATAAAAATCTGCAGATCGCCACCATTACTAGTAAAAAAAATAATAATAATAAAAATGCAATAAATCTATCCCCTATTTTGTAGAAACTATAACTTTTGCGCAAACCAATCAATGTACGCTTATTGTGGTTTTTTTTCACCAAAAATATGTAGAAGAATTCATATTGGCCTAAACTGAGAAAAAAATAGCTTTTTTAAAAAAAAAAATGGGGATATTTATTATAGCAAAAAGTAAAAAATATTGTGTTTTTTTTTTCAAAATTGACGCTTTTTTTTGTTTATAGCGCAAAAAATAAAAACCACAGAGGCGATCAAATACCACCAAAAGAAAGCTCTATTTGTGGGAAAAAAAGGACATCAATTTTGTTAGGCTGCAACGTCGCATGACTGCGCAATTGTAAGTTAAAACGACGCAGTGCCGAATCACAAAAAGTGCTCTGGTCAGGAAGGGGATAAATTCTTCCTGGGCTGAAATGGTTAATTGGCTTCTGTCAAAAAAATTGGCCCTAGTATATAAATGTGAGTTGGGAACCTTGGATTGTGGGCTCCTTGAGGGTAGGGACTTAGGTGACTGTGTGATGTATGTGTGGAGCACTGCATAAATTGTTGGCGCTATATGGGTACCTTAAATAAATATCAACATGGGAAAAAGTTCTGGACAGCCGCACTCCGGAAACATTTTTGCCTTTTATTCAAAGAATATTATCAAAAATACATGCCACAGCAGAATCTTACACTTTTCACACTACAAACAGTGCTTAATCAGCTGAATGGTCAGCTATGATTAAGCACTGTTTGTAGTGTGAAACGTGTAAGCTTTTTTGTCCATTCTGCTGTGGCATGTATTTTTGATAATATTCTTTGAATAAAAGGCAAAAACTTTTCCGGAGTGAGGCTGTCCAGAACTTTTTCCTATGTTGATTGCTGTATGCATTGCCAGCACCTGGGCTTCTAAAACTGGAGGAGAGGTTTTCTACTTTCATTTGACCTACCTGGAGCGGTGATCTTCCCTCCCCTACCTTAAATAAATAATAATAATAGATGAGCATCTTAATGAGACACAATGTACAGGGATAGGGACAATTGTAGACACGCACCCACACTCACTCAGGTTGAACTGGATGGACTGGTGTCTTTATTCAACCTTACCAACTATGTAACTATGTAACTATTCCAAAGCAGAAAGCGCATAGAACATTCACAGCCAGACTATCACCACCTTGTTGATCTTGGGATAAATGTATTACATAGTAGGTGAGGTCGAAAAAATACACAAGTTCATCAAGTCCAATCTATGTGTGTGATTATATGTCAGTATTACCTTGTATATCCCTGTATGTTGTGGTCGATCAGGTGCTTATCTAATAGTTTCTTGAAACTATCGATGCTCCCCGCTGAGACCACCGCCTGTGGAAGGGAATTCCACATCCTTGCCGCTCTTACAGTAAAGAACCCTCAACGTAGTTTAAGGTTAAACCTCTTTTCTTCTAATTTTAATGAGTGGCCACGAGTCTTGTTAAACTCCCTACCATGGAAAAGTTTTATCCTTATTGTGGGGTCACCAGTACGGTATTTGTAAATTTAAATCATATCCCCTCTCAAGCGTCTCTTCTCCAGAGAGAATAAGTTCAGTGCTTGCAACCTTTCCTCATAACTAATATCCTCCAGACCCTTTATTAGCTTTGTTGCCCGTCTTTGTACTCGCTCTATTTCCAGTACATCCTTCCTGAGGACTGGTGCCCAGAACTGGACAGCATACTTTAGGTGCGGCCGAACCAGAGTCTTGTAGAGAGGGATAATTATCGTTTTATCTCTGGAATTAACCCCCTTTTTAATGCATGTCAATATGTTTGCTTTGTTAGCAGCAGCTTGGCATTGCATGCCATTGAGCCTATCATCTAACATAAGAAAAAAAGCTGTGCTGTATAATTTTGGTGATCAAAGGATAAAGTGACTTAAAAAAGTAATTCATCTAAATGAATGGAGATATGAGAACTCCATACAACACACTATAACATAAATATTTAAATGCAATCACAAGTGAAATGTGCAAAAAATGATTAAATATAAAAAGCAAAATAAATTTTCCAACAAGGTCATGTCCACTCCGATGGGCTGTTAAATGGAAGCCCCACTGAATGTACAGTTCATAGTGATCTTCCAAGTGGTGATTTTTCAACCCTCTAAGTAGTAGTGACATGCGACCACAACACCAAGGGAAATGTGATAGGGTGCGACAGGAAAGTTCCTCCACCTGTAATAATACTGCTGCTTACCAGCTTGTTAGATCTCTTGTTTAAGGAGATTGAGCGTGCCTGTGGCTCTTAACCCCAACCCTGGGTCTTTAAACTTGGATGGCTAGATGTCCCCAGACTCTCTGCTCGGGGTGTCCTCTGTACAGCAGATGTGCACTCATTCCCATGAAAGAACATAAAGGCTTCCATAGCGTAACACGTTTAAAAAATATTTATTAAAATAAACAGTAATGCACTTACAGTTATGCTGAAAATATACAGCGTTTAGTATAAAACAAGAGCCGGCCAGCTCTCGATAGCTGCCCGTTGCTTCCGGGACTAGCACGGTATGTGGTGACGTCAGCACGCCGCTATCATCTACTACATGAGCCTATCATCTCCTAGGACCCCCAGGTCCTTTTCCATCCTAGATTCTTCCAGAGGTTCTTCCCCCAATGTATAGATTGCATTCATATTTTTCCCACCCAAATGCATTATTTTACATTTTTCTACAATGAACCTCATTTGCCATGTGGTTGCTCACCCCATTAATTTGTTCATTTGTTTATTCTCTGACCAATATTACTGAAAACCTTTTCATTTCACATACCATTTTAAAAACAATAAAGTGGAAAGTAGAAGAGAAAGATAGTCCTTTGGAAAAGACAGTAATCTCATTACTATTCAAGTCCAAATTGGAAAGATTGAACACATTTCTTATTTCTTGCTTTCCCTCCTGTGCCTATATCCAGTGTTTTTGTCCTGCTCTATGCCTTCTTTAACCTACATAGTTACATAGTAGATGCGGCTGAAAAAAGACACAAGTCCATCAAGTCCAACCTGTGTGTGTGATTATATGTCAGTATTACTTTGTATATCCCTGTATGTTGTGGTCGTTCAGGTGCTTATCTAATAGTTTTTTGAAACCATTGATGCTCCCCGCTGAGACCACCGCCTGTGGAAGGGAATTCCACATCCTTGCCGGAATTTGTCATTCCTTTTCTTTTAATAGTAGGGTCTGTCCAAGTTTTTTGGTAACTGAGTCCTGTGAAATTGACTCCCTAGAAAGCACAGAGTTTAACAAGTTCCTTGATGACACAGAGCCTGTAGATGCAGCTAAATCAGAGAACCCTGACTGAACTGTAAAAGCATTCAAAAAGACAAAATTCACTTTTTTTCCCTTTCTCTTCAAAATTGGGCATGGGGACTTACAATTTTTCTTTCTTGGGACCATGCTCTCTTCTATGTATTTTTCCAAACATGTAAGGTCCCACCAGACTTTCAGCTCATATATTGACAACTTTTCATATCTGTTCAAGTCGGCTTTTAACTTATTTTCCCACAGACAGATCCAGTGTCTTTAGAAACAAATGAATGCCATTTTAGACATGTGGTCACCCACAACAGCAATGGAATGTGTAGGAGATAATTCTTTAAATGCCATCTCTCTGTATCCTGTACATATAATACTGAGAAAATGTCTAAATTGCACAATATTTGTGGGGACCGCTTATGGGGGAGTGTGTCATTTATCACCGCACATAAAGGACAACAGAGTAACCCCATATAGAAGGAATGGTCCATATAGAGAAAAGAGCTTTATAGCTCCCCCTCACAGAAGTGCAGTTTTAGCCTGAGATTTATAATCAATAAGCATAAAGTACTTCCAGCACAGCTCCTCTAAAATCTTTTGAGTTATATCAGCATAAAAAACAAAAATAAAAGAAAAAAAAACAGCTAGTGTGTTTCAGCCTTGTTGTGCCTTAGGCTGGGTTCACACTATTGCAAATTGTATGTGGATTTCCCCGCATCCAATTAGCATAGAAGGATATTGTGACCGGCTCTCTATGGAGCCGGTTCACACATCTTCGCAGTGGCTCCGGTGCGATTTGCACAGGAGCCCTGTGTGTCTATTTATCCATTTCAGGTCTAAATTCAGCCCAAAATTTTGGCTGAAATCGGACCTGAAACGGTGAATGGAGACGCATCGAACTTCTGCTGTGAGCCGCTGCAATCTCTAGTGTGAACCCAGCCTCAATTATAGCTGGTTATAGAGTGCAAAGACATGCTCTTAAAAAGTGTCTCCCCACTTAAGGCGGAGGCATATTTTATTAATTAAACATGTCATGTTGGAAGTTAGTAAAACCATTGATTGATAAAGAAATACAACTGAAACACAAAATACATAAAAAAATAGATACAAAATAAAACAAACAAAAATGGCCAGTCTTAGAAACAAATTATATAATATTATTACTTCAGAAATAGACTTATATCCCTCCTGAGATTCTTTCACCTTCTCTGTTCACAGGCCGGGGTGTTAAAAAGGAAAGTAAAACTTTGCTGTCAGTGAAAGGTGCAGTGTGACAGCATGTTTGAGGAGAGAGGTTCTCCATTACACACAATTTACTAATTGTGTGACCAAAAAGGTGATTTATATCATTGCTTGTACCTTTTGGCTGCACTATGAGAGATATCCATACTCTCAGTGAGCACTACTGAGGAAGTCAGGGTATATCCCTTTTCTAAAATCTCTAAGTTGTTGCATCACTTTAGACTTGTACATGGAAGGAACATGACTTCCTTTCAATCCACAGTATAGAGAGGGTGCCTCCAAATCCTAGGGAGATTATCTCTACAGAAAACTGCTAGAGAGAGAAGCCCCACGGGGCTTGAATCGCAGGTGGGATACTGTATAAGTCTATTTCTGAAGTGATAAATTTATATAATTTGTTTCCAATAGTGGCCGTTTTTGATTGTTTTATTTTCAGACTGTTTGGTATTTAATTTTTATGTACTGTATTTTGTGTTTTAATTCTATTTCTCTATCTCATGGTGGTTTTACTAATTAACACCCAAACTGGATTTGCATGTATATTTAATTAATTAAGACTCCACCTTAGGAAGTGAGAAGATTCTTAAGAACCTGGACCATAAAACAGTACACATTAAAGGAAAAACGTTAGTTCTGTTCACATACGAGAACATTTTTGGAGTTTCTCCCTTCAGAATTTTTTTTAAGGAATATCAAACAATCGTGCCTCGTACAAATTTTTTCTTCTGATTTTCTCATGGTGTGTAACCCACTTTAGCGGGTTGGTATTCCTGCATTTTATGAAGAAGAAGGAATAATTTAGAAGAGCTGAACGAGTGCTGGAAATTCATTTAAAATGATTGGGTCTGTCATAGGCCAGTTCATTCTGGGTGCTAGGCAATTATTTAGACCCCTTTCACACTGAGGGCATTTTGCAGGCGCTATAGTGTTAAAAATAGCGCCTACAAACCACCCTAAAACAGCTGCTCCATTCACTCCAGTGTGAAAGCCAGCGGTGCACTGGCAGGGCGTCAGAAAAAGTCCTGCCAGCAGCTTCTTTGGAGCGGTGAAGGAGCGGTGAACTCACTGCTCCTCCACCGCTGCTCCCCATTGAAATCAATGAGGAAGTGCTGCGATACCGCCGGCAAAACGCCGCTCCGCCATCATTTTGCGGGCGGATTCAACCCCTTTTCGGCCGCTAGTGGGGGGTTAACCCCGCCCCGATAGCGGGCAAATAGCGCCGCTAAAACAACGGTAAGGCGGAGCTAGAAATAGCGCCACTTTACCGCTGACGCCCTAGGTGGCACAGTGTGAAAGGGCTCTTAGTGTCAGCAGTGTGGCAAGGAGAAATAAAGCACAGTGGATCTTTTTGTGGCCAAGTCCTCATAGTGACAGAGGCCATTAATAGCAGTTTAAGTGTAAAGGCTTCAACTTAACAGCCAATCCATAAAGAAGTGTTTTTCAGTAATATAGGAGAAAGTAAATATTTATAGATTTGGTTACTATCTCCTTATTTTTTTAAAATCAAGTTCACTAGTCTATAAACCATTTTAATTTTACCACAATAAATATTTGCTCTCAGCACTTCTGGGTTCAGAAACTCAGTGTACTAAGGGCAGTGAAGGGTAAGGATGCAAATCTTGGAGAATATAGTCATAAACCAATAGGAAATCTTGTAGAAATAATATAGAAAAATTAGGCTTGCCCTACTACCCGCAACCCCTCTTTGCTAGCTACTATTTCTCTTGCAGCTAGTGCAAGACTTCCAAATATTGGGTAAACCTAAATTGATTACAAATAAGTGTCCCAAGGTGAACTCTGTACAGCTCTAGGTAAAGACTGGGAACAGTATTATTGATAGCAAGCAGAGCTTGCATTTAGGGATAGCAGCCATGGTGGTTGAATAATTCTAGGTGGTTCTCATGGCATGGACATCAGGAGAATGAAGTTTCCTCTGAAGCACAGTGAAAAGGGGTGAAATTAGGAAGCTTTAGATGTGCTGGTTTAAAAAAAATACAACATTGCTCCAAGCAACATGAGGACAAACCAGCAGAGAAGCAAGCTCCTTGCAGCTGATTAACCATTAACATTATTAAGATAAAAGGTCATTGTTATAATACATCTTCAGTAAACCTTAAGATGGTTTGCATATCTAAAGGAGCAGAAAACCACTGGTTAGCACTAGTAAAGAGGTGCAGACTAGGTAGCATGGTTGCATTTCTAAGTATGTTTAGGTGGAAAGGAAGGCTGGGATCAACAAACTAATAAATATAAAGTCCCAGAGAAAAGATCAGATTGCACTCACCTGGTAGTAGCACAACACGTCATCTATATGAATCTTATGAACAAATTAAATTTAAAAAAACTGCACCAGATTGCAGAGAAAATAATTTAATAGATATAGGATTAAAAATGAAAAAGTGCAAAATACTGTAAGTGAAATACATTGTCAATTATATGGATACTAGGATATTTTCTGAGCAATCAGGTGTGCTTTGGTTTTATTGTTAAGTTGGTTCTACACTAATAATTTTGACAATATGCCTGATAGTGGTGTAAGTTCAGGTGTAATAGTGCTGTAACAGAATATATATAAAAACACAATTGCTATTGTAGTCAAAATGGAAGTATAAAGGGAAGAGTTTCTCTGTTTGTAACATGAGGTCTTATTGGCTTTGTTGCATGTCACCTCAAATAAATGATACTGAAAAGGTCTTTTTTCTTATTATGTATGGTGTGTTATTATGAAGTTTCATGAAGTTTCAACTATTCTGACATAAACTGGGACATTAAAGAAAATGGTTTTATTTAAGGACAAAGGTTACAAGTATGTAATCATTTACAAAAGTGATATCTGGACAAATCAGTGCACAAGTTTTGCTAGATTTTGTAATGTTTATCAGACCAGATATGACATTAAATATGTAAATCTACAAATATTTGGGCAACACTGGCTACAGTGTTGTTACATGCTGCCATTCTATTAAGCAATAAACAGGTGGCTACAAAAAACTAAGGATTTTAAAAACATACTCTCAGAGAAGGACTTTAACTTGTAAAATAGAAGTGTACAGTAAATAGGCAGCTGATATAAAATAGAAATATTTGAAAAATACTTTAAATATTGTAACAAGTACATTTTCCATTGAAACACAATTTCTCAGAATAAAAGGAAACTAATTGGGGGGAAACGTCTAGTTTTAGATACTGTGATATATTTAGATACTATTAAAGAGGAAAACATTTTCATCTCAAGGTTGATGGTAATGATATTGCATTAATGAAAAGGTAAAAATGCAATAGCAACTGCAAAAAAGAAATAAACTTTACAAAGCCAAAAAACAGACTGCTAAAGAAATTAAATTACCGGTAAATCTCGTAGTGTTTTACAAGGACATACAAGAGAACACTGGACCTGTAAAAGATACACTGGGAAATATAATTATAGAGCAAAAGTTGAACTTCTAAAATAATATTTTCCTTTCTTGCCAGGAAACCAGTGCTCCAAGTTCAACATTATTTGCCTAAAACAGTGAAAAGTACAGTTATACATTGTAGTTACACAAAATTAACATAGCTAACTAAAGCTGGCAGATGGCATTTACCATGTGTACTAAAGAAAGTATGCTTAATAAGTATATAAAACACCATGGGGCTCATTTATAACAGAAAATAGATATTATCCATTCTGTAGTATATGCTGTACATATGCTGTATATGCTGTACACACCATGGCTGACGATTTATGGCAATCAGGCATGTGACTGCTTTTTAATTTTTTTCCTTTGACCATTTATTATGGTTACCTTCAGGTTTCACACGCCTAAAGCCAGTTTTTTTTTAAGTAGCTATATGGTCACAGTATGATCATAGCATTATTGTAATGGACGATATACAAAATCAATAGCAGAGATTAGTCTCATAACAAATATTTAGCCTAGATTAGATAGGCTGTATCTAATGATCATTTCTCATTAAATGGTGAATCCAAATAAATAAGTACCATTAATGTAAAAAAAATGATATATTTGGTGGTGTTTATTATTTCAATATAGAATTTCAGGATGAAAATATTAGAGGGGAATGTACATATATAAAGAACTCAATAAACAAAACAAGATGCTAACTAAACATACTCTAAATCAGTGGTTCTCAACCTGGGGGTCGGGACCCCCTCCAGGGTCAAATGATGATTTGCCAGGGGTCACCAAATCCTGGGATGTTCCTGAAGCCTGCACCACTCTCCCAGCCTTTTCCTGGCCGCCCAGCAGGGCTGTCCCTGGAGCCTGTGGAAGCCCAGCTGGGCTGTTACTGGAGCCCACGGCTGCCCACTCAGCCTCTTCCCAGCCACTCATTCAGTTCACGGCATGTGTGGGGGCAGAGACTAGAGGTCTGCTGACTGGTGAGGAATGTGAAGTGGGAGGGGCTAGAGGAGACCCCATCTCCAGATTTTGGCATAGGTGTCACTGCTACGAGACACCACAGAGCTGGAGACACAGTGAAGCCGGAGACACAGTGAGTAACACTACCTGTGATTAGAAGTCCCCACTACAGTTCTCAGATCAGCAGATGACCTTGATCAAGAGCACCTAAGGTGGCTGATCAGAACTCCCCCCAGCACTGCCACTCATCCCAACTCCCCGCCAGCACTGCCACTCATCCCATTCCCCCCACCCCCCAAAGCATAAGAGAAGGAATAAAAATAGAGAATGCATGGAAGGGAGAGGAAAAGAGGGGGAGCAACAAAGAAAAAGGGAGGGAAAGAACAAGAAAAAGATGTCTAGAGAGAGGGATGGGGGGAAAAAAACAAGAAATTAGGATAGAGAGGGATAAAAGGGAAAGAAAGGAGAACAAAGAGAGTAGTACATCCTAAAATGTATCATAAGGGGTTTTAATACTGTACAAGTGGAAGGAACTAAGGGAGGGCTAAATGTCTGTGGTTTAGGGGACACAAATTAATTGTCTTGCCTTGGGTGCTGACAACCCACGCTACGAAAATAATTTTACTGTTAGGGGTCCCCACAACTTGGGAAATTTTATCAAGGGGTCATGGCACTAGTGGATTGAGAACCACGGCTCTAAAAAGACCAAAATTAGAAGTAGTATACAACAAGGATCACCGTTGAGCCCAGATTGTTTTAAATTTTTATTTATGATCTGGTTAATGAAACAGAAAGTAATAATGCCGTTTGCCAGATAGCTCAAACTAATTAATAATTTATCCAAAAATTCATATATTTACTGTAAGGGAAACCTGACAAACGGTTAGTTATTAGAACACCCATATGACATTTTAATTGTTAGGGTGTGTGAAAATTGGAGCCTGTAAACACTGAAAAACAATGTATTATGCCAGAGAATAATTAAAGGTTATCTAAACCCTAAAACAAAATTGTAATGTATTGCAGCTTACAAGTTCTTAGTAGTGGCTTCATTCAATTTAATTTGCAGGCTAAGAACATTTTTATCTGACCATGCAGTGCTACCGGTAGCTGACATAGCATAGTGAAAGGGAGACTATGGAATGAATCATGTCCCCCAGGATCTCCATACTACAAAAAAAAAAGAATGTCAGTCTGGAAAGTATACACAATCTGCAAAGCATGTCCTCATAATATTAATATATATTCATACATTAAATTGTTTTCTTCCTCAAAGCTCAGTACAGCTTATTTTTTTACTGAGCTAAAATACAGCCCATTAATTGTAATGGGCCTATGCACACAGACGCGTAAACAAGCGTTTAGGCGCCTGTGTGCATAGGCACAATACAATTAATGGGCTGTATTTTAGCTCAGTAAAAAAATAAGCTGTACTGAGCATTTTCAAGCTGCAGTGTTCAAGAGGCCTAACGGTAAATTCCTTTTCATTAAGTAGTGGCTTTACTTTGAATCATTGTGAAACTTTTCAAATCCAAAGGTGCCTTTAAGACAGATTGTTACATCTCACTAACTTCCAGGACAACGTTCACTTATTAATGTTAATTTAAAAGTATTAGGACATTACAGGCGTTGAAAAAAATGTTTCTGCATAAAAACATAATTGATAGTATAATAGTCTGGTGAATGCAGGGACATAATGATCTTCTCTATTTAATTACATTTTTTCTGCAAGCAGGGTTAATTGCAGAGCCAATGTTGGAGTGTCTAATATACTATGATTAATTTTCTTATTAAATGACATATCATTAGGTTGCAATAACTAATATCTAGAAAATGTGTCCATTTATTTGATAGATGCCACAAACATAGGTGTTACTGTTGTTTCTACACTATGCTTTGTGTTTATTGCATATTAACAAACAGGGGTGTTGTACTGTCAGTTTAATTTCCACCTTGTCTTCCTACCTATTCATTTTCCAAAATGCTTACAAGTAAACTAATAAATGTCTCCGAGACATAATTACTATTTTTGGTATGTTTAATATAAAAATAAAATTGTTATGATAGAAAGGAAAATATCCTTCTGTGGGGCTGGACAATACCCAATTGCCAGGTTGCCATGGAGACTGAAAAAAACTTTCTTGCAACTGGGATATTGAGAGCTATTGCTGAAGCAGTAGCCGTGGAAGTGTTTTGGTTCCAGCAGTCTTGGTTATTTCACACACAGTGACTGGCTTTCCTGGCTTAGAGCCCTTTTGCTGCATGTAACCAAACTGAGCCATGATAGAAAGCAAAGTGGGCACTTATTGGCTGAGAAGGCTCAGCTCCTTGACAGCCAGGGGTAGGCAACCTCGGCCCTCCAGCTGTTTTGAAATTACAAGTCCCATGAGACATTGCAAGACCCTAACAATCACAGGCATGACTCCTAGAGGCAGAGGCATGATGGGATTTGTAGTTTCACCACAGTTGGAGTGCCAAAGTTGTCTACCCCTGCCACAAAGGATATAAATCCACTTTTGTGCACCAAATGCCTTTGCAAACCCAGGTATTACTTTTAAAAGTAGTAGTGACATCATCACTGATCTGTACATAGCATGAGCAGAGAGCAGAGCTGTGCGAGGAATCCAGCAGATTCCACTTACTACATGCTGCCTACAGAGGGGATCAATACAGGGCCAGTCACCCTGCAAATGGAGAGAAAGCAGCAGTGATTTGTCTTTATTACAAAAAGCACAGAGACGTATTGCTTTGATTTTGTAGCCTCCTCCCTCACCATCTGCTGCTATTAAGGGAAATCAGCCGACAGAGATATAGAGAGGTCACACAGTGATGTCTAAATACAAGGGTTCTTTTTTTGAAGAATTTCAAATAAAATAAAAATAAATCTCTCCAGCTTCTTCAACTAAAAATGATGGATACGTGGCCCAAATTATATTTAAGGATTTGGGCTAGGGCTACACTGGCTATTAACCACTTCAGCCCTGGAAGGAATTACCCCCTTCCTGACCAGAGCATTTTTTGCGATTCGGCACTGCGTCACTTTAGCTGACAATTGCGCGGTCGTGTCACGTTGTACCCAAACAAAATTGACGTCCTTTTTTTCTCACAAATAGAGCTTTCTTCTGGTGGTATTTGATCGGCTCTGCGGTTTTTATTTTTTGCGCTATAAACAAAAAAAGAGCAACAATTTTGAAAAAAAAGCAATATTTTTTACCTTTTGCTATAATATATATCCCCCAAAAATATATAAAAAAACAAATGTTTTCCTCAGTTTAGGCCGATATGTATTCTTCTATATATTTTTGGTAAAAAAAAAATCACAATAAGCCTATATTTATTGGTTTGTGCAAACGTTATAGCGTCTACAAAATAGAGGATAGATTTATGGCATTTTTATTATTATTTTTTTTTGACTAGTAATTTTTATCGGGACTGTGACATTATGGTGGACACATCAAACACTTTTGACACTATTTTGGGACCATTGTCATTTATACAGCGATCAGTGCTATATATAGCCACTGATTACTATGTAAATGACACTGGCAGGAAAGGGGTTAAACACTAGGGGGCGATCAATGGGTTAAGTGTGTCCTAGGGAGTGATTCTAACTGTGGGGGGATGGGCTACCACTGACATGACAGCGATCACTGCTCCCGATGACAGGGAGCAGTAGATCCCTGTAATGTCACTAGGCAGAACAGGGAAATGCCTTGTTGACATAGGCATCTCCCTATACTGCCTCTCCGTCTCACGATCGCGGGCCATCAGCGAACATTGCGGTACTCGTGTGCTCGCTCCCGCATCATGTGGCGGGCGTGTGCCGTCAGCGTCGTGCGCGCGCAAGCCAGTAAATTCAAAGGGACGTACAAGTACGCCCATTTGCCTGTACGAGCCATTCTGCTGACGTATATGTGTGTGCGGTGGTCGGCAAGTGGTTAAATCTCTTTGCTACTGAAAGATTAAACTTTATGTCAGCACTAAAATCAAAGTGATGCTAATGAGATAATGGTCACCAAGCAGTTAAATCTCTTACTGGTCACTACAACAGAGCAGGTAAGTATAACATGTCTGTTATTTTTATATTACTTTACAATCACTTTAAATTCCCTCTTGATCCACAGCTGGCTCGATTATTTAGCCTGGGTTCACACTATTGCGATGCGGGAACCAGCGCAATTCCAGTGCCGGTTCCCGCATCGCATCTCCCTCGCAGGCAGTTCACACTGCTCTCTGTGAACCGCTGCGGGTGTCAAAGTTAAATACACCCTCAGATCGGTTTGCAGATCGCAGTGCGAACTGTGAATTCGGACAGGAATTGGATCGTATGGGTGTGAACACCCATGTAATTCGATTCCAGTGCGGGGAAAAAAAAGGTTCCTGCACCTTTTTCGTTCAAATCCAATGCGAGTTTAGCTATACAACTGTATGACTGACTTCGCATTGCACAGACATCGGTGCCGATCACATGCGATGTCTGTGTTCGCAATAGTGTGAACCCAGGCTTAGAGACATATCATATAGAAGCATTGTTTGGCATCTGTGCATTTTCTAATTAAAATTAGAACAAAAGAGGTTTAACCTTAGACTGCCTAGAGGGTTCTTGTCCTGTACACACGACCGCACTTTCCAGCAGACTAAGTCCGACGGACTTTCGGCGGAGTTACGATGGACTTCTGAATGAACGGACTTGCCCACACACGGACTAAAGTCCATTCATTTTGAACGTGATGAGGTACGACGGGACTAGAAAAGGAAGTCAATCTCGCCGCTTTTATTGGCGAGATTAACACCTTGTGAGCCCCGTTGCAGAGCATACCAGGCCCTCAAGTCTGGTATGGATTTGAAGGGGAACCCCCTATGCCGAAAAAATGGCATGGGGTCCCCCCAAAATCCATGCCAGACCACTATCCGGGCATGCAGCCTGGCCCGGTCAGGAAAGGGGGTGGGGACGAGAGAGCGCCCCCCCTCCTGAACCGTACCGGGCCGCATGCCTTCAACATGGGGGGGTGGGTGCTTTGGAGAAGGGGGGCACCCTGCGCCCCCCCACCCCAAAGCACCTTGTCCCCATGTTGATGAGGACAAGGGCCTCTTCCCAACAACCCTGGCCGTTGGTTGTCGGGGTCTGCGGGGGGGCTTATCAGAATCTGGGAGCACCCTTTAATAAGGGGCCCTCCAGATCCCGGCCCCCCGCCCTATGTGAATGAGTATGGGGTACATCGTACCCCTACCCATTCACCTGGGGAAAAAAGTGTCAATAAAAAAACACACTAGACAGGTTTTTAAGGTAATTTATTAGGCAGCTCCAGGGGTCTTCTTCTGACTTCGGGGGTCTCTTCCGACTTCTCTGCTCTCTCCGGCCCCTTCTCCCAGTGTCCAGTTCTTCTCCCGCTCTCTGGCCTCTTCTCCGCTCTCCAGTTCTTCTCCTGCTCTCCGGTTCTTCTGCCGGGCTCCTCCACTATCTTCTGCATCTTTGCCGCTCTCTTGCTAGCTATGGTCCGGTCTTCTCCATCGTCTTCTTTCCTCTTCTCTTCTTCTGATGTTGACACAACGCTCTCTCCCGCTGTAATGCTGTGTTCACGGTGCGCAACGACTTATATAGGCATGGGGCGTGTGTTTCTCCTCCACTGTGTGTTTGTGTTTATAAAGGAATATTTAGGCCCTACAGTATACACAATGGCTTAAACACTTCAGCCCCAGAAGGTTTTGCCCTTTCATGACCAGGCTAATCTTTGCGATACGGCACTGCGTTATTTTAACTGACAATTGCGCATTCATGTGAAGCTGTACCCAAACAAAATTTCTGTTCTTTTTTCCCACAAATAGAGCTTTCTTTTGATGGTATTTGATCACCTCTGCGTTTTTTATTTTTTGCGCTGTCAATAAAAAAAAGACTGACAATTTTGAAAAAAAAAATCAATATTGTTTGCTTTTTGCTATAAAACATACCCAATAAAAAATATAAAATATCTAATTTTTTCATCAATTTAGGCCAATATGTATTAAGCTACGTGGTTTTGGTAAAAAATCCCAATAAGTGTATATTGATTGGTTTGCACAAAAGTTATTAGGTCTACAAACTATTGGATATTTTTATGGCATTTTTATTTTTAATAGTAATGGTGGTAACCAGTGATTTTTAGCAGGACTGTGACATTGAAGCAGACAAATTGGACATGAAGTGACACTTTTTGGGGACCAGTGACACTAATAAAGTGATCAGTTCTAAAAAAATGCACTCTCACTGTATAAATTACACTGGCAGGGAAGGGGTTAACATCAGGGGCCATCAAAGGGTTAAGTGTGCTCCTAGGGAATGCTTTCTAACTGTGTGGGGGATGGCTTAACTGGAGGAAGATAGAGATCTGTGTTCTTGATTTGTAGAAACCCAAGATCTCTCTTTTCCTCTCTGACAGAACGGTGGTCTGTCTTGTTTACATAGGCAGACAGCCGTTCTGCCTCCTACGAACAATTGACAGCCATTGTGCCTGAGACCCCGAAGAGGAAACAACAGGTACGTTGTTTCACACAGCCAGTACGCCCTGCTGCAGTAAATGTGCATTGGGCGGTCCGTAAGCGATTAAACGTTAACTTCACGTTCGTACGAAAAAAATAGAAAATAATAAAAAATAATAATAGCATATACAATTGTGACACAAGTCATATTGTAATTTAATGTTATTAAAATTTACCTTTCCTTTTCAATCTGCAGCTCTGTAATTTTCTGTAAAATGCAATGCATAATGGTTACCTGGAGGTGTTCTGTTGTGTGATTGACTCACTGATTTTCCCAGAAGTCTGCCTAAGATACAGATTTCAGTCAGATTTCAAACATCCACTGCAACATAAATGTAATTTTGGTAAGATACTCTCAAAAGGAAATCACCTCTAAAGGGATGCAGGCCCTGCAACTTTCCTCATTAGAGTTTTGCAGGTGCAGCAGCTGGTTGATAATTATGAAACCACTCCCATTAGCTTCACTCTTTACTCTCAGGCACAGACCAACACACAGGGATTTCTTCAGAATAACAAAGGCTGCTTTCACACTGGGGTGGGCAGGCATTGACGGTAAAATGCCGCTACTTTTAGCGGTGCTTTACCGTCATTTTAGCGGCGCTATTCAGCCACTAGTGGGGAGCTTTTAACCCCTGCCAGCGGCCAAAAAAGGGTTAAATGCACCCGTGTAGCGCCGCTGCCGAAGCGCTTTGCAGACGCTTCGACAGCGGTCCCATTCATTTCAACAGGCAGAAGATGCCGCTTGCAGGACTTTTTTTAACGTTCTGCAGTGCAGCGCCCCAGTGTGAAAGCGCTCTGGCTTTCACACTGGGACAGAGGGGTAGGCGTTTTTCAGGCGCTTTACAGGCACAGTTTTTAGCCCAAAAGCGCCTGAAAAAGTGTGTAAGGGGTCAAAAGGTAGGAATTTGCAACAAAGTTTGTCAAAATCCTAGTAATGCACATAGATCACCCAGAGGGGAATGTTTTTTCTCAACAAAAGTGGAGTTACTCTTTAAACTTGTATAAGAGCAGTATAAGCATCAAGCGTATACAAATCATTTTCAAATCTTTCAGCAAGGTTTTTTGCTAAAAATAGCACCTGTAAAGCGCCTGAAAACTGCCTCACATGCCTCCCCAGTGTGAAAGCCCGAGTGCTTTTACACTTGGGCGGTGCGCCTATGGGATGGGAAAAAAAGTGCTGCAAGCAGAATTTTTGGGGCGGCGTAGGAGCGCTGTATACAGCGCACCTACAGCACCCCTGCCCATTGGAAGGAATGGGCAGCGCTTCTGAAGCACCTGTAAAGAGCAACACGGGCCCTTTTAACCCTTTCTTCGTCCGCTAGCATGGGGTTAAAAGCACCGCTATAACGGCGGTAAGGCGGCGCTTTAACGCCAACCTTGGCTCAGTGTGAAAGTAGCCTTAGATTTGCCACAACTATGTAATATGAGGACATTTCAGGCACTACATAGCTGATGTTGTATCTAAAGCAGATTGTACAATCAGAATATATAAAGTATAGTTAGCTTTAAACACATACATTAAAAGGAGTGCTGGTTGTTACTTAAACCATTATATTCTGACAGCAGCATTCCTCACCTGTCAGGATACACTGATCAGCGCTGCAGCCAATTGGCTGTGGCACTGATTGACGCAAAATTTCCAACAAGCCCATTGAAGAGCAGTCAGTTCTTGGATTGAATGCTCTTGAAGGGAACGTCTATAGATGGATCGAAGTTCTAGCTGAACAAGCCAAATTTTGATTCTTCTTTGGCCAGCTTTAAAGAGGCACTTACCTGAATGTGGTGAAAGATAATGTTTAAAGAAAGTAGCGCATAGTAATAATAGCGCTTACTGAGATTTGTAGCTCGGCTGGTTTTGTGACACATCTTATGCAGGGCACATCCATCTTGTGTGGAATGTGAGTGAAGCCCAGCAGACTTAGTATATTGAGAGTGGAATACCCCTTATGATGATATAGCTGAATGCAGCTCAGGAGTGTACACAACGTGCTGTCTTATGGTAATGTGTGTGGATAAGAGGATCTGAACATAGTAGCCTGATCGACTGGATTTTGTTAAGGGGATTGAGAGACAGAATATAGCATCCTGTATACTTATGCCAGAGCCATGTTTATCTTGCACATCTTTACTGCTGCTTTGCCTGTAAGCATGATTCTGTGTGTAGGTTCCTCCTCAGGAAGTGTGGACTTCAGAATAGTTGAAGACAAGATAAAAGGTGTGAAAAGAGGTGTGAAAAAAGATCATGCATTACAGAATTAATTTCTAATGTTCTTTCACATTCTGATATTTCTTTTTTCCCTTTAACCACTTGCCTACAGGGCACTTTCATCCCCTTACTGCCCAGGCCAATTTTCAGCTTTCAGCACTGTCACACTTTGAATCACAATTGTGAGGTCAATCAACACTGTACCCAAATTAATTTTTATCATTGTTTCTCACAAATAGAGCTTTCTTTTGGTGGTATTTAATCACTGCTGGGTTTTTTATTTTTTGCTAAAAAAAAACAAAAAAGATCAAAAATGTTGAAAAAAAATGTTTTTTCTTAGTTTATGGCAAAAAAATTTGTATATAAGTAATTTTTCTCCTTCACTGATGTGTGCTGATGAGGCTGCACTAATGGGCACCGATAGCCTGCACTGATGAGTGTGAGGCGAGGAGAGACGATTACTGGCACTTCCCTGTTTACATGTGATCGGCTGTGATTGGACACAGCCGATCACATAAGTATAAAGAGCAGTGTCATCGGCTCTTTACCGAGCTTGGGGTCACACCGTATCCCAGGGACACAGTGTGCCCACTATTGCCGTACTGAGTGCCCCTGCGGGTGCACAATCGTGGAGAGACTGGGTGAAGTCATATGACATTAGCCCAGAATGAGAGGGGATCCCGCCCGCCATAATTTGTCTAAACAGCGGGTGGACGGGAGGTGGTTACAAAAGCTATAAAGTATATTTCTACTTTTGGAGCCAAATTGGGATAACATATTTTAGATTTGTTACAGGTTCCCATTCACAAAATTAAAACAAAAAAAACAAAAAAATACAAAATTTTAGCTTACTTTCATTATCTATTGTAGCTAGATTTGAACACTGTATGCCCTAAGAAAAGGTTAAATGTGTAGAGGCTGGGCTTCTTGCATTCTTAGTTTTTTGAGGACAGACTCGGGACAAGCTCACTCCAAAATTGTTCAAAAAGCCCTGCACTCAGCCATGACACCTTCTTCTCAGAAATGTGTAAAAGGTGAATATTTTAAAAAATATATGCTTTTTAGGTATGCTGTGTGAATTGGAAAGCATGACAAACATATAGTGGGGTTTTCTCAAATTAGATTGCAAAAGCATAACATGCTTTAAGGCTGGGTTCACATCTTTGTGAATTGGATGCGTTTTTCACCACATCCAATTCGAATAGCAGGAGAATGTGACCGGCTCTCTACGGAGCCGTTCACATGTCTCTGGGGCAGTTGCGGAGTGCACTGCAAACTGTGAGTCTTTGCCTCTGTTTCAAGGCTGAATTCAGGCAAAGATTCTGCCCTGATTCGTCCCTGAAATGGTGAACAGGGACGGACAGCATTGCTGTGCAATCCGCGGATGGTTTAGGTGTGAACCGAGTCTAAAGCTTGCCGAAAGCTTTGCAAATTATTTTTAAAAGCTCCCTGTACACACAGCTCTTTTACTAACGAAAGAACGTGTGTGCAGGGGTCAGAAATGTTCAAAGTTGTGGAAAGAACACAAGCATTTCAAGTTAGTATATAATGTTGCGAGAAGAATTGAAGATTCAAGAAGGTCTGGTAGAGGTATACCAAATCAAAGAGTCACAAAGTGGATTTGTTTGTTTTTGAGACTACTGTGGCAACTCGTATGTTTCTGGCACATCCCATAATTAGCAACATCAAATTTATACTTAAAGCGGAGTTCCACCCACATTACAAACTAAAAACATATTGACAGCTTTTTTTGTTGTTGTTCTATTTACCTTGTTTTTGGTGCCATTATTGTCATCTTCCTGTGTACCTCGCCGTGGCGAGGTACGTCATGTCCGGCTGTGCATTGGCTCCTGGAATATGAGTCATTCATCCCAGGAGTCAGAGCATCTTCGCCGCTATGTCAACCTGCCACCGCGCTTTGTTTATGTGCAGATCGGGAACAGCACTGTACCTAGGACTAGATAGTAATGGGCTTCAAAGTAAGTTTTGATGTAGGATTCACTGGAAACAACATGGGCATGTTAAAAAAGAAAAGAAGAAGAAGCTGATTTTAAATACATGACTCTGGTAAGCATCTGCATGTACTTTAACCTCCAATAATGTGTTTTGAACCTCTCTAACAGGCTTAATATGTAGAGTATTTTGTTGAAAATTCTTTAACCACTTTCTGACCGCCCGCCATCAGTATACGTCAGCTGTTTGAAGAGGAATA
This sequence comes from Lithobates clamitans, assembly GCA_037952925.1. Classification (NCBI taxonomy): domain Eukaryota; kingdom Metazoa; phylum Chordata; class Amphibia; order Anura; family Ranidae; genus Lithobates; species Lithobates clamitans. Next base: position 303,215 of record JBBGZY010000350.1, on the reverse strand, counting down.
TCGTTATACAGGGTGGTTGCCGTCGCTCCAGGTAACCGGGTTCAAACTTCCCGTCCTCCGCTGTGTGGATAATTGTGAGAGCTCCAGGTGCCGGTAATTGCTATTCCAATAGTATAGGTGCAATGGAAAAAATCTGGACAGCCGCACTCCGGATTGGAAAAGTAAAAATAAAATCCTCTTTATTGAAAAAATAATGACATGATTTAAAATCCGTACATGGCTCTGTTAACAATGTAGTATGTAAAAAAAGTATTTCCATGGTTACACTAAAACATACTCTAGGGACAGTTTAAAGTGTATGTAAACTCAATCAATAAAGTTTCATATAAGCTTTACATTTTAATATTATTTTAAATATAATTGTATATTTTTAAATCTGCTGCACATTAAAATAGTTGATCTTGCATTTAGATGCACGGTCCACTTTTAAATTATTCAAATAAGTTCACTATCTTTTGTGGTGTCACCTTGTGTCATGGACTTTAGATGCAGACTTTAACACATATTACGTAGGCATGGTCCATTTTGTCAACATCAAGTAACCCACTTTGAGAAATGAAAAGCAGCCATCACTGCATACATGTAGACAAAAAGGGCTGCAGGAGATCATCAGCACTAAGATGGATGAAAGAACAAGTATTTTTTAAGCTTAAAGGAAAGTAATTATGATACCCAGTGCTTTAGTAAAATAAAAGTCGTTCAGTTAGGGTTCAATTTACACAGAAGAGTGCATACTACCGTGTTTCCCCAAAAATAAGACACTGTCTTATATTTATTTTTCCTCAGGAAGACACACTATGGCTTATTTTTAGGGGGTGTCTTATTTTTATTAAGTATGGTACAACAATCTACATTTATTCAAATGTTGCTGGTCAATGTTGGGGAGCAGCAGCTTTACTGGTGTTTGTGGAGGGTAAGAGAGACCGACAGACTTTTGCTGGTTGGTGCTGGGGGAGAGAGACCCACAGTGTTGAGTAAAACGGCAGCCACAGCTTTACTTTTCCCCCTGAGGACACACAATACCTAAAGCCGAGCGTCCTGCTCCTCACTTCACCGAGGAGACTTTTACTTTCACTTTCTGTCTCCCTCTATGCCTCAGCTTTCAGCAGGCACAGACTCTGGTCCGGCCGCACCTGGAGTATGCTGTCCAGTTCTGGGTGCCAGTCCTCAGGAAGGATGTACTGGAAATGGAGCGAGTACAAAGAAGGGCAACAAAGCTAATAAAGGGTCTGGAGGATCTTAGTTATGAGGAAAGGTTGCGAGCACTGAACTTATTCTCTCTGGAGAAGAGACGCTTGAGAGGGGATATGATTTCGATATACAAATACTGTACTGGTGACCCTACAATAAAAATAAAACTTTTTCGCAGAAGAGAGTTTTCCAAGACACGCGGCCACTCATTAAAATTAGAAGAAAAGAGGTTTAACCTTAAACTATGTAGAGGGTTCTTTACTGTAAGAGCAGCAAGGATGTGGAATTCCCTTCCACAGGCGGTGGTCTCAGCGGGGAGCATCAATAGCTTCAAGAAACTATTATATAAGCACCTGAATGACCACAACATACAGGGGTATATAATGTAATACTGACACATAATCACATACATAGGTTGGACTTGATGGACTTGCGTCTTTTTTCAACCTCTGCAGCTGTCATGATGGGGCAGATGAGAAGGGCTACCCATCATCTTTACCGCTCCTCGCCGGTATGCTGCATAGTCACGCCTATCACTATGTATTATTTTCGGGGTATGGCTTATATTGCGCAAATGCTTAGAAATCCTGCTACGGCTTTTTTTATGGGTATGTCTTATTTTTGGGGAAATGTTTTTATATTGAACCTGGTACCAAAATGCAAGGTTTGCTTACTAAAAAGTGGTTTACCTCCCTATGTAAAATTACAGTATTATAACCCTTAGAAAAAAAAACAGCCCTGGAGACAAGTTTAAAATATACAAAATGTATTTGCTTTCTACGTACTTTAGATTTATTTTATTAGTTTACACCCTCAGCATCTACAGTATCCACAATCTGATCTTTTTGATGAGATCCTGGGAACACTAAAAATGTCATATCTCACAAATAGATGCTCTCCCACTGTACTGTAGTATCTGTTTAAATGATTTGGAATTCTCAGCTTATGCACATGGTGGGAAGGTAATGTAGGATCTTGACAGAAGGATTGTTACTTTATCATGTGCATAAGCCAGGTGTATGGTAAGTATATTTTTTTACGTTTTCCCAAAGGTGCTTTTTTTTTTAAGGTGCAATGTGCTACTTTTACACAGCGGAAAGGGGATAATCAACTATTTAATAAGCAGACCTTGCATTTTGGCACAAGCTCCCCTTTACGCTACAGGAGGAAATTATGCTACCTGGAGGGTTCCATATAAATGGGCAAAACAAACTACAGAGAACATTTGGTTTCCAAGGCCTCAACATTGTCCACTGTGTCACTATACTTCAAAAGTCTAAATCTATTATATATAATATTCATTCTTTTTTCCTGGAGATAACAGCAGGCATAAAAGAATGGACAATTAAATATAATATTGTATTTAGGATAGACATGATATATGCAAAGATATATATTTTATTCTGTGTAATTTTTCCTTACATATACACAAATCAATTTGAATCGAAAGGCTGACTAAGAAAGATATATTTTAAAATACGTTTTTTTTTTTTCATTTTGCATTAGTATTCTTTACATTTGATTATTACTTTGAGAATGATCAAGCTCCTTCACTGCAGTAACAACCTGAATACCTTTATAAAACTTGTAGAGACAGCACCTTTATAACATGACCTTCCATGATTAGTATTGCCTTCTCTTTGTACATTTGTAGTAAGCCTTAAAGCAGCTGGAGATAATCATCATTTATTAAGCAGCTGTTTCAGTTAAATAGACTTGTGAAAAATGAACATGAGGAGGCTTACATGTAAAGTTTAACTGGTAAATAGCTCAAAGCAGATTTGATGGTAAAAAGATCAAAAGCTTCTCATATTAACATTATAATTTAGGATGGAGAACACACATTCCTGAAGACCACATTAATACTACTTTGTGGCTTCTAAAATAGGAATATTATTGCATTGTACTCATAAAGAAATGGTGGTATTAGGGGATGAGGGGTAAATAAATTGCCTAATCTTGAAAGGTGAGGTTCCTGCTCATATAAACTCTAGATTTACACACATGCACTTGGGTTCATATGTGTATTCATTTATTTATGAACCTGAGACATTAATTAACCTTGTAAAAGAGAAGTGTAAAAAAGCTGTCACTGAATGTGTGATTTAAACACATGTCAATGTACAGAACTACAGAGTTTGTTTTCATATAAAAGGAGAAAAGATATTGTAGAAATGAACATTTTCTTTGCCATATGTAAAAGGTTGAAAAGTATTACACGAATGATGGAAACCCTGGTTAATGAGTGGTTTTCTAAAGCTCAATGTGGTACACGAAGGAAGAGAAACTCAGAATAAAAGTTTTAGGTATGAAAACATGATGGTTGCCTAAATTAGTGCCCCAGCTTTGAAAGAGAAGAATAGGCTCTTGCTCAGCAGGACTAAAAGTAACTCAAGCATGAGCAAATGTCTGTGTAATGCGCCGTACACACGGTCGGACTTTGTTCGGACATTCCGACAACAAAATCCATGGATTTTTTCCGACGGATGTTGGCTCAAACTTGTCTTGCATACACACGGTCACACAAAGTTGTCGGGAAATCCGATCGTTCTGAACGCGGTGACGTAAAACACGTACGTCGGGACTATAAACGGGTCAGTGGCCAATAGCTTTCATCTCTTTATTTATTCTGAGCATGCGTGGCACTTTGTCCGTCGGATTTGTGTACACACGATCGGAATTTCCGACAACGGATTTTGTTGTCGGAAAATTTTATCTCCTGCTCTCCAAATTTGTGTGTCGGAAAATCTGATGGAAAATGTCCGATGGAGCCCACACATGGTCGGAATTTCCGACAACACGCTCCGATCGGACATTTTCCGTCGGAAAATCCGACCGTGTGTACGGGGCATTAGACCTTGCTACCAATTTGTGGCATACCTTAGAAATCCAGGAGACAAAAGGCAATAGAAGTAGTGGCCTGAGTAGAGCTCTCACAGGAGCAAGTGGAATGTAAGTATATAGTCCTTGGCATCTCAGAGACTGAGAGATAGAAATAATCTATAGACACCATATAGTACCTATATACAGTGGGGACGGAAAGTATTCAGACCCCCTTACATTTTTCACTCTTTGTTATATTGCAGCCATTTGCTAAAATCATTTAAGTTCATTTTTTCCTCATTAATGTACACACAGCACCCCATATTGACAGAAAAATACAGAATTGTTGACATTTTTGCAGATTTATTAAAAAAGAAAAACTGAAATATCACATGGTACTAAGTATTCAGACCCTTTGCTATAGACACCATATAGTACCTATATACAGTGGGGACGGAAAGTATTCAGACCCCCTTACATTTTTCACTCTTTATTATATTGCAGCCATTTGCTAAAATCACTTAAGTTCATTTTTTTCCTCATTAATGTACACACAGCACCCCATATTGACAGAAAAACACAGAATTGTTGACATTTTTGCAGATTTATTAAAAAAGAAAAACTGAAATATCACATGGTCATAAGTATTCAGACCCTTTTCTGTGGCACTCATATATTTAACTCAGGTGCTGTCCATTTCTTCTGATCATCCTTTGGATGGTTCTACACCTTCATTCACTGCTGTGTTTTGGCCTAGGCCAACAAGGCCCAGGCCTAGGGTGACACTTTGCGGGGGGGCGGCAAAAGGCCGCCCCCCCCCCCGAGAACGGCACCTGCGCCCTCTTCCCGCACAACAGGGCCACCATCAGGGGAGTACAGCTTAGGAGTGGAGTCGCGTGTGCGGAGGGAGCCGTCAAGCCGCCCCTGTGAAGCCTTGATTCTCTCTCTGAATGGCCCTCTGCTGTGGCCAATCATGGGAAGGGAAACAGCGGTCAGGAAGCTGGGCGGCGGCGCAGGGAAACCAATTAGAGCCTCTCTCTCCCTTCTCTCTTCGGCTGACAGAAAGGGGAGGGGGGGTGAGCGGGGGAGTTCTCTGGTAAATTGAGCAGCAGCGCTGTGACAGGGAGAGGAGAGATGCGGGCTGTCTGTGTATCTCCCCCGCTCGCCCCCCTCCCCTTTCTGTCAGCCGAAGAGAGAAGAGAGAGAGAAAGCGGCTCTAATTGGTTTCCCTGCGCCGCCGCCCAGCTTCCTGACCGCTGTTTCCCTCCCCATGATTGGCCATAGCAGAGGGCCAATCAGAAGACTCTGGGGGCATCATATGAAAAGTAGTCCCTGAAGAGTGGCGGCCCCTGTGTGTCCACAGACATCATGCTACAGCCCCCAGCATGCATGCACTCTGCTGGGGGGGGTTACAGGAGGAGAAAAAGAGTACTGTGCTGGGGGAAGACAGAGAGGGAGCCACGCTGCACCCGCACCACCAGAGCCACGCTGTACCCGCACCACCAGAGAGCCAAGCTGTACCCGCACCACCAGAGCCACGCTGTACCCGCACCACCAGAGAGAACCACACTGTACCCGCACCACCAGAGACACGCTGTACCCGCACCACCAGAGAGCCATGCTTTACCCACACCACCAGAGAGAACCACACTGTACCCGCACCACCAGAGAGAACCACACTGTCCCTGCACCACCAGAGAGAACCACACTGTACCTGCACCACCAGAGAGAGCCACGCTGTACCTGCACCAGCAGAGAGAGCCACGGTGTACCCGCACCACCAGAGAGAGCCACGCTGTACCTGCACCACCAGAGAGAGCCACGCTGTACCCACACCACCAGAGAGCCACGCTATACCCGCATCACCAGAGAGCCACGCTGTACCCACACCACCAGAAAGAAAGCCACATTGTTCCCGCACCACCAGAGAGGGAGCCACACTGTACCTGCACCACCAGAGAGCCACGCTGTACTCACACCACCAGAGAGAGAGCCATGCTGTACCCGCACCACCATAGAGAGAGCCACGCTGTTCCTGCACCAACAGATAACCACGCTGTACCTGCACCACCAGACAGGGAGCCACGCCACCAGAGAGAGCCACGCTTTTCCCGCACCACCAAAGAGAGAGCCACGCTGTATCTGCACCACCAGAGGGGGAGAAAGATGAAGCCACTGCCAGGGTACAGACATGCTACACTACTGACTAGAGTCAGCCTGGGCAATCCAGAGTGAGCGAACGTCCAGCCGGAGGGATCACTGTTGCAGTTTCACCGGGTCTGGTAAGAGAGCCTGTTGGCCATTATCCATTACTGTTCCCAGGGACTGAGCCATTAGGAAGTGCCTAACCTGATTGACCGCCAAAATGAGCTCCAACGCTGGGCCTCCAGTCCAAAAATTAAGCGGGAGACACAATTTTTACCGCACCAGGTGACACCAAACCTAGTGACGCCACTGTCCCGGAGCCCACAACAAGTTCCGGCACTGAGCTTCGGTAACTGGCCATACAGGGTGCGCTAGCGTGGGCACCCAGGACATCTGCCACCCGGGGTCCCACAAGCGCCGATCAGCTTTTCGTAGCAGCCACCACCTCTCTCCCCACTGTCAGCCACACACACTCCTTGGCTCCTCCTCCTTCTCGGCTCTAATGTTCTAGTGTACACGGTCAGGAGGAGGAGGAGCCACAGAGGAGGGACACGACTTCAGTGCGAAAGCCACGCTGCCGGTCTGAGGTCTGTGTATAGTTTACAGTGGAGGGGGACACAGTAACCGGGAAGGGGGGCAGATAACAGATGCACACATGGATGAGGGGAGGGGGGGGTAATGGGATATGTGCTGGGTGCTTTGAGAGGGGAGAATATATGTGCTAGTGGGAGGGGTCTGATCCTCCCCTCCAAAAAGCACCCAGCACATATCTCCTTACCCCCCAAATGAAAAAATGCGGCATCCCTCTCTGTCCTCCTCCTGTGGTGTCCCTCTGTCCTCTTCCCATGAAGATGACAGGGCGGATCTTAAAAAGGAAGAGGTGTGGCCTTGACAGGAAGGGGTGGGTCATATTTAAATTAGGGGGTGCTCGAGCTTAGTCAGGCCTAGGGCAACACAAATCCTAAATACACCACTGCCTTCATTTGAGTCCAGCTGTGTTTAATTATACTGATTGGACTTGATTAGGAAAGCCACACACCTGTCTATATAAGACCTTACAGCTCACAGTGCATGTCAGAGCAAATAAAAATCATGAGGTCAAAGGAACTGCCTGAAGAGCTCAGAGACAGAATTGTGGCAAGGCACAGATATGGCCAAGGTTACAAAAAAATTTCTGCTGCACTTAAGGTTCCTAAGAGCACAGTGGCCTCCATAATCCTTAAATGGAAGACGTTTGGGACAACCAGAACCCTTCCTAGAGCTGGCCGTCCGGCCAAACTGAGCTATCAGGGGAGAAGAGCCTTGGTGAGAGAGGTAAAGAAGAACCCAAAGATCACTGTGGCTGAGCTCCAGAGATGCAGTCGGGAGATGGGAGAAAGTTGTAGAAAGTCAACCATCACTGCAGCCCTCCACCAGTCGGGGCTTTATGTCAGAGTGGCCCGACGAAAGCTTCTCCTCAGTGCAAGACAGATGAAAGCCTGCATGGAGTTTGCTAAAAAAACACCTGAAGGACTCCAAGATGGTGAGAAATAAGATTCTCTGGTCTGATGAGACCAAGATAGAACTTTTTGGCCTTAATTCTAAGCGGTATGTGTGGAGAAAACCAGGCACTGCTCATCACCTGTCCAATACAGTCCGAACAGTGAAGCATGGTGGTGGCAGCATCATGCTGTGGAGGTGTTTTTCAGCTGCAGTGACAGGATGACTGGTTTCAATTGAGGGAAATATGAATGCGGCCAAGTACAGGGATTTCCTGGACGAAAACCTTCTTCAGAGTGTTCAGGACCTCAGATTGGGCTGAAGGTTTACCTTCCAACAAGACAATGATCCTATGCACACAGCTAAAATAATAAAGGAGTGGCTTCACAACAACTCCATGACTGTTCTTAAATGGCCCAGCCAGAGCCCTGCCTTAAACCCAATTGAGCATCTCTGGAGAGACCTAAAAATGGCTGTCCACCAACGTTTACCATCCAACCTGACAGAACTGGAGAGGATCTGCAAGGAGGAATGGCAAAGGATCCCCAAATCCAGGTGTGAAAAACTTGTTGCATCTTTCCCAAAAAGACTCATGGCTGTATTAGATCAAAAGGGTGCTTCTACTAAATACTGAGCAAAGGGTCTGAATACTTAAGACCATGTGATATTTCAGTTTTTCTTTTTTAATTAATCTGCAAAAATGTCAACAATTCTGTGTTTTTCTGTCAATATGGGGTGCTGTGTGTACATTAATGAGAAAAAAAATCATCTTGATTTGAACAATGATTTTAGCAAATGGCTGCAATATAACAAAGAGTGAAAAATTTAAGGAAGTCTGAATACTTTCCGTCCCCACTGTACCTGGTGTATATGGTATTGTTTGTGCACAACTTACTTCAACCACTACCTCTCGAGCATCCTGAGTAGCTGAATGTTGCTCTGATGTTGAGTAAATGATTACCCAAATTCACTTCCCTAGGAAGTCAACACTTTTTGGCGTGTCAATCCTCTGGGTCCCCTGCAGCTCTTACTAGTTTCTTCTGCAGTAAGATGAAGGTCATTTGCAGGAACCAGTGATAGCTGCATAGGACCAAGGAGATTGACAATTCTGGAAGAGTAGGTTTCCCAGATGGCTTCAAGGAACCATCTCTGAGAGGAGTTCAATAGGAAGACCAGCAGGATAGGTAAGTACTTTTACATACAGGTATGTACATTGTTCAGAAAATGTATTTACTGTATGTGGCAGGGTCTAGTTAACTTCCTGAATGGACTTCTGTGTATAGCTAGATAATGAACCATTATTCATTCCCATTGGGTTGCTTTGGAGCCTGTTCTATTGAATGTATAAGAACAGCAGAACATATTCCAGTTAGAATTGCTGCCTTAGTGAAGATCACACTGTACATATAAGTCTTTGTGTCTGAAAGAAGAATGTTGAGTAAGCCCTGGTGGTAAGACTTGCCGAGTAAACCCCAAGCATAGCCACAAACCCCAGAATAATACCTCAAGATACAGTGGAATCACCATTCAGGGTTCACCATCTGTACTTTGTGAAGATGGGCTTTATAAACACACTGGGATAAATGTAATAAAGGAATAGACTGTTCACTTTGAATGCATGTTCCCTTTGCAATGTGAATGTTCACTTAGCTTAGTGAATAAGGTAAATGAAGCTGTATTTACTACAAACACTCAGTCATGTACAAACCTGTTTTTTACACATGGCTGAGTATTCCAAGTGAACACTAGTAATGCACATCCTGAATATCCAATGGTAATATTAGGGAAACTAAAACATAAAAATCACAGATCATATGCGATTGTGATTCTGAAGGGATAACGTAATTGCACTTGCAAATCAAAAGTATAATGCATGTTTTTTAGAATAAATTATACCAAGTGGGGACCCTGGAGTCATTTGGTGTATGGTTGCATAAGCTAAGGAGCAGAGCATTCAAATATGTGAAGGAGAGTCCACCAGAAGCAGAAAAATCTATAATGGAAGTCCTGCTTAGTAAACCAGATGTACTGGGAGCAGGTCTAACGTCCATAAGACTATCGCCTCAACCAAAGCATTTGGGGTCGAAGCTTCTTCTTCAGGGGGGTGAACACATCAGAAATGTACTTATTTAAACTGACACTGGAACTAAGTCATGTAAATACACTCCTTCTTCAGCTGTATACAATAACAAAAGAAAGCTTCTGGCAGTAGCAATAGTAATAAGCATTCACGATGTAAACAATAGTGGTATGGCCTTCAAAATTACAAGTCTCTTAACTCACTATCAGCAGCACCAAGAGCAACACCTGTAGAAAAAATATTTTAAAAAAACAAAGTGAACAAAAAAAGGAAATAGCTAAAAATAAATAAATAAAAATAAATAAATATCAGAAATGTATAACAAGAGGATACCTAAAAGAAAGAGAGATACATGTGACTTATATAATTATTAAAATGTGTAATAATAAATATATTATGTATCAACTTTTCCTAGATAAGAATGGATTCCAGTAAAAAGGATGATAGTCCTAGAACATAAATGGTCTTTGAAATTAATACTGAGCACCACCAGATGTCACTATAGGTCATATTAAAATCTTGAAGCTAGAAAAAGCTTCAAAGTGTAACAAAAACTAACAATAGTAACAAAAGAAAAAAAAGAAAGATCAACTAATTGGCAATGCCTTTTCAACAAAGTACTGTATGAGTTTCCAGATCTTCATTTAAACCATGTGAAGATAAGATTTTATTAAAAATGCTGAAACTTTTCTTTTAATGCTGTTTCTGTTTTATGGTCACTTTTCATATTTATTCAACACTTGTGCAAATAATTTATGTTTTTATTTGGCTTCTTGCCTTTGTATATTTTTAGTAGGTTGTGGATTCTGTTGGCGCTCCAGAGGAGTCACATTTTGTACTGTCACCTATAGCAGCTCACTCACAGTGCTGTTGATAGTGTGATGAGAGATTTAGGGCCACTTTCACACTGGTGCACTTTAAAACACATCATGCATTGAAAATTGTTTTAAATGAGTTGCATTAAAATGTAATACAACGCATATGCGGCGAATAGCTGGTGGTTAAGAACGCTGGTGAGTACCAGCTCCCTAACCACCAGCTATTCACTGGTTTTTAAGGACACTGGCAGGTGCCAGATTTGCTATTCACTGGTTGTTAAGGACACTGGCAGGTGCCAGCTTTGCGATTCACTGGTTGTTAAGTAGCCAGCACCCACCTGCATGATGATCATGTCCAGCTCCTCTCTGTTCAATCATTTGTGCATTAGTAGTTCCAGCCAGCAGTGCAGACACAGAGTAGAGCCCACCTTCATTAGCACCGAACATCACACAGGACACTGTGGAGGGGGGAGGAGCCAGGAATACTGGGCAGGAGTGCAGGGAACAGCTCCAGTGGTACTGTGAATGTGAGTGATGAAGAGAGGACGGCCAGACCAAACATTAAAGAGACTGACCAGAGAGGAGCTGGGGGTGACCACCAAGGAGGCACATGGGGGTATTGCTTGTGTAACTATCTACTTGTTGTTAAAGAGTAACTCCACTTCCGTAGAGAAAAAAATAGCAAATAAAGAAAAAATAATATCTAATGTTGTAATTGAATGTTATTAAAAATAACCTTTCCTTTTCAATCTGCAGCTGCTGTAATTTTCTGAAAACAATGCAATATGGCTACCTAGAGGTGTTTTGTACAGGAATGTATAAAGTACACCCCACAGAAGCATCCACCTTTTTTATTCTCAGGTACATCTCAGTACTGCTAATCTTGTGCAGCCTCTTTGCACAATCTTCTTGTCCACATGTATGCACTCTAGCAATGGCTGCAATGGCCGGTTTCCTGATAGTGACAATAGTGGACCATGCTTGAATAATGCACATTGAAATGGCCACTTGTAGTCTCTAGGGATGAGCCGAACACCCCCCAGTTCGGTTCGCACCAGAACATGCGAACAGGCAAAAAGTTTGAGCGAACATGTGAACCCTATTAAAGTCTATGGGACACGAACATAAAAAATCAAAAGTGATAATTTGAAAGGCTTATATGCAAGTTATTGCCATAAAAAGTGTAGGGGTATCAATGCGAAAAAAAGTTTTTAAAAGTTTTTAAAACAAAAATTTTTTCAGGAGCAGTGAAGTGAAACAAAAAATGAAAGATTCCATTAAATGTCGTGTCTGGGAGGTTCCCTTAGTCTGCCTGTAAAGTGGCGCATTTGTGCAATGTGTAGAACAGTGCCGTGGCAAAATGAAATTTCTAAAGGAAAAAATGTGATTTAAACTTGCTCGCGGCTGTATATAATGGCAATATAGATGAAAAATCAAGGAAAAAGATCGGCATGGGTTCCCCCCTCCCCCAACTACACCAGGTCCTTCAGGTCTGGTATGGATTTTAAAGAGAAATCCACGACAAAATTTTAAAAAAATCAGTGTGAGGTCCCCCCCAAAATCCATATCAGGCCCTTTGGGTCTGGCATAGATTTTAAGGGGAACACGCTGTTGTATATGCCGATCCAGAGCATCCCAAACATGCTCAATGAGTTACATGTCTGGTGAGTTGAGTATGTTGGTCATGCAAGAACTGGGATGTTTTCAGCTTCCAGGAATTGTGTACAGATCCTTGCAACATGGGGCCGTGCATTATCATGCTGCAACATTAGGTGATTGTCGTGGATGAATGGCACAACAATGGGCCTCAGGATCTCGTCACAGTATCTCTGTGTATTCAAAATGCCATCAATAAAAGGCACCTGTGTTCATTGTCCATAGCATACACCCACCCATACCATAACCTCACCGCCACCATGGGCCACCTGATCCACAACATTGACATCAGCAAACCACTCACCCACACGGCACCACTCACCCTGCCATCTGCCCTGTACAGTAAAAACTGGGATTCATCCGTGAAGAGAACACCTCTCCAAAGTGCAAGACACCATTAAATGTGAGCATTTGCCCACTCAAGTCAGTTACAACGACGAACTGCAGTCAGGTCGAGACCCCGATGAGGACGACGAGCATGCAGATGAGCTTCCCTGAGACAGTTTGTGACAGTTTGTGCAGAAATTCTTTAGTTATGCAAACCGATTGTTGCAGCAGCTGTCAGGGTAGCTGGTCTCAGATGATTTTGGAGGTGCAGATGCTGGATGTGGAGGTCCTGGACTGGCGTGGTTACACGTGGTCTGCGGTTGTGAGGCCAGTTGAATGTACTGCCAAATTCTCTGAAATGCCTTTGAAGATGGCTTACATTCAATTCACGGGCAACAGCTCTGGTGGACATTCCTACTGTCAGCATGCCAATTGCATGCTCCCACAAAACTTGTGACACCTGTGGCATTGTGCTGTGGGATAAAACTGCACATTTTAGAGTGGCCTTTTATTGTGGCCAGCCTAAGGCACACCTGAGCAAAATCATACTGTCTAATCAGCATCTGGATATGCCACATCTGTGAGGTGGATGGATTATGTCGGCAAAGGAGAAGTGCTCACTAACACAGATTTAGACAGATTTGTGAACAATATTTGAGAGAAATAGGCCTTTTGTGTACAAAAAGTTGTTTTGTGTTTATAATTTTGCTCAGTGTATACAGTATCTCACAAAAGTGAGTACACCCCTCACATTTTTGTAAATATTTTATTCTATCTTTTCATGTGACAACTTTGTTACAATGTAAAGTAGTGAATGTACAGCTTGTATAACAGTGTAAATTTGCTGTCCCCTCAAAAAAACTCAACACACAGCCATTAAAGTCTAAACCACTGGCAACAAAGTGAGTACACCCATAAGTGAAAATGTCCAAATTGGGCCCAATTAGCCATTTTACCTCCCCGATGTCATGTGACTCCTTAGTGTTACAAGTTCTCAGGTGTGAATGGGGAGCAGGTGTGTTAAGTTTGGTGTTATCGCTCTCACTCTGTCATACTGGTCACTGGAAGTTCAACATGGCACCTCATGGCAAAAAACTCTGAGGATCTGAAGAAAAGAATTGTTGCTCCATATAAAGATGGCCTAGGCTATAAGAAGATTGCCAAGACCCTGAAACTGAACTGCAGCATGGTGGTCAAGACCATACAGCAGTTTAAGAGGACAGGTTCCACTCAGAGCAGGCCTCGCCATGGTTGACCAAAGAAGATGAGTGCACGTGCTCAGCATCATATCCAGAGGTTGTCTTTGGGAAATAGATGTATGAGTGCTGCCAGTATTGCTGCAGAGGTTGAAGGGTTGGAGGGTCAGCCTGCCAGTGCTCAGACCATATGCCGCACACTGCATCGAATTAATCTGCATGGCTGTCATCCCAGAAGGAAGCCTCTTCTAAAGACGATGCACAAGAAAGCCTGCAAATAGTTTGCTGAAGACAAGCAGACTAAGGACATGGATTACTGTAAAGGTGATGGACTGGCCAAGCATGTCCCCAAACTTAAACCCTATTAAGCATCTGTGGGGCATCCTCAAATGGAAGGAAGAGGAGTGCAAGGTCTCCAACATCCACCAGCTCTGTGATGTCATCATGGAGTAGTGGAAGATGACTCCAGTGGCAACCTGGAAAGCTCTGGTGAACTCCATGCCCAAAAGGGTTAAGGCAGTGCTGGACAATAATGGTGTCCACACAAAATATTGACACTTTGGGTCCAGTTTGGACATTTTCACTTAGGGGTGTACTCAAATTTGTTTCCTAGAGGTTTAGACATTAGTGGCTGTGTGTTGAGTTATTTTGAGGGGACAGCAAATTTACACCAAAGGTGAGGGGTGTACTCACTTTTGTGAGATACTGTACATACTAAAATGCCTGCACGCACTAGCTAATCTAGCTCAAGTTCTCAATCTCCACGTATCACACTACATACGGCCGCTGTGTAAGCAGCCTTTTATAGTGTGGGGCGTTGACTTAGCCCCCTGAGCCATGATTGGCCAAAGGCACCCTGCCTTTGGCCAATCATGGCTCTCACAGCAGATCGTGCTGTGAATGGCCCAAGCATGTAGGTCAGGTGCATGCTTTGGCCAATCAGCAGCCATCAATGCACTGCGATCTCACAGTGCATTATGGGGTGCTCCACAGCAGTCAAATTAGCCGCTAACGCCCCATATGTGCGGTTAGTTTGTGAACAAACACCCGATGTTCAAGTCAAACTTACGTTCGATTCCAACATCAGGACCATCCTTAGTAGTCTCCACTAGAAGGTCTTGTGACAGGAAAAAATACATGAGCACATTTGTAAGACCGAGGAAGCATGTTGTAGCTACAGCAGGATGTAGCTGCGCAAGTAATTTCTTAGCAGGATTGCCAGGTACTATTTCATTATGGGCTGTAGCGTTAAGAATATTGAAATGACTTTTGAAGTTAAATTAACATGTTAAAGCTTATATGAGATTTTAGTTTGTTTTAAAATACAATACTATTTTGTATATATTTTAAGAAGATAAAGCTGTAAGGAAATTTATGATGATGTACATATCAGGGATACAATTGCATTAATATCAGTAGTGTTGAATGTATCTATTCGGTCTCTTGAAATTAGACTGTTTTGAAATACATTTAAAAAAGCCACTTGTACTACATGGACCTGCAAAGTAGATGTATGGGTTTGTGAAAGGGTCTGCAGAACTTTTGCAATAAACACACATGAGACAATGTACTGCTTAATATGAGAGTTCAAAAACAAAAATGTAACACAGAAGGTATCTCAGCTACAGACATACCTCCCTACTTTAGAACCTGAAAAAGAGGAATGCCTTAGGGAACCGAGGATCTGCGGTTCACCACATGCGCTGCAACAAAATGTGAGCATTGTTAAATTACACTGATAATTGGGTGTGGTATAATAAAGGCTGATTCTACTCACAGTATATACAACACACATGTGATGCATTCCTTAGAATCACACAAAATACTTGTTAATTAGAGTGGCACAAAGAAGAGTCTTGTAGACATACAGCAGTTCATTTTTTTAAATTGAAATCCTTTCACCCTGGTTCACATTGGTACGATTTGACATGCGATTTGACGTATCAAATTAATGTCAAATCGGCGGCAATTGACAGCAAAGGCACCATCCTAATTGGTGCGATGCTGCATTTGTGGCGCCGCACCGATTTCAAAAAGTAGTTTCTGTACTACTTTTTGCGATTTTGGGCTGCGATTTACATTGACATCTGTGCAGAAACCTGCACAGATGTCTCTGAAATTGCGTCCAAAATCGGGACTGACATGCTAGAGTGAAATTGTGCGAGTTTAGCTGAACTCCCACAGCTTCATTCCCGCAGCTCAGTGTGAACCTGGGATTCATTAGACATGCATTTCTCTGCATTGAATATAGGCAGACAGCTAACATTTTGTCTGATTCTACCTTAAAGAAGATTTTCATTAAAATAACAAACCGGCAGAAACCCTTGAGACAAAAAACATGATCAGGTGTAGGGACGAGTTTAAGATCTGGTATGAACTAATCCCTAATCAGGGGTATACAGTACCATGTACAGCACAGATTACAGCTGTCAGGACTATATAACATAAATCACAGCATATACACTACAGCAGTCAAGAGTGTGCAACGTACAACATAACTTATGGCATGCAAGGATCAGAAACAGGATTTAGACTTTACTAATAATATTATAGATATAAAGGGGGTATTTCTTAAAATTGGTGCACAAAGAATCTGGTGCAGCTGAGCATAGTAACCAACCAGCTTCTAACTTCAGCTTGTTCAATTAAGTTTTGACAATGAGGCCGGGTTCACACTGGTGTGACACAACAGCCGTCCTACTTTGGATCTGTCTTTGCCCTGTGACTTGAAGCCGACATACGTCCGACTTTCAATGAACAGGGATCTGACTTGGATCCCCGCCAATACCAGGCACTGTGTTTGAATCTTGAGGGGGAACTCCACGCCAAATTTTAAATAAAAAACCGGCATGAGTTGCCCCTCCAAGAGCATACCAGGCAGTTCGGTCTGGTGTAGCTTTTAAGAGGAACCCCCTATGCCGAAAAAACATCGGGGGGTCCCCCAAGATCCATACCAGACCCTTATCCGAGCACGCAACCCGGCCGGACAGGAAAAGGGGTGGGGACGAGCGAGCGCCCCCCCTCCTGAACTGTACCAGGCTGCATGCCCTCAATATGGGGGGGTGGGTGCTTTGGGGCAGGAGTGCGCCCTGCGGCCCCCCACCCCAAAGCACCTTGTCCCCATGTTGATGAGGACAAGGGCCTCTTCCCGACAACCTTGGCCATTGGTTTCGGGGTCTGCGGGCGGGGGGCTTATCAGAATTAATAAGGGGGATCCCAGATCACGGCCCCCCACCCTATTTGAATGAGTATGGGGCACATTGCACCCCTACCCATTCACTTGGGGAAAAAAGTGTCAATAAAGAAAACAAAACACACTAGACAGGTTTTTAAAGTAATTTATTAGGCAGCTCCGGGGTCTTCTTCCGACTTCGGAGGTCTCTTCTGACTTCTCCGCGCTCTCTGGCCTCTACTCCGCGCTCTACGGTTCTTCTCCCACTCTCCGGTGCCTTCTGCCGGGCTCCTCCGCTATCTTCTGCTCTTTTGCCCGCTCTTTTGCCAGCGTTGGCCCAGTCTTCTCTGTCATCTTCTTCCCTCCGATCTTCTTCTGATATTGACACAACGCTCTCTCCCGCTGTAATGCCATGTGCGCGGTGCGCAACGACTTATATAGGCATTGGGCATGGTCACCAGCATGGTCACCGCCCGGGGCATGATGGGGGGGTGACGCCATAAGGGGCGGGGTCACCAGATGACATCACCCAGTGACCACGCCCCATGCCTATATAAGTCGCACACGACATTACAGCGGGAGAGAGCGTCGTGTCAACATCGGAAAAAGACCGGAGGGAAGAAGACGACGGAGAAGACCGGCCAATGATAGCAGAAGAGCGGGAGAAAGAGCAAAAGATAGCGGAGGAGCACGGCAGAAGGCACCGAAGAGCAGGAGAAGAACCGGAGAGTGGGAGAAGAACTGGAGAGCAAGGAGAAGAGGCCGGAGAGTGCAGCAAAGTCAGAAGAGACCTCCAAAGTGGGAAGAAGACCCCTGGAGCTGCCTAATAAATTACTTTAAAAACCCGTCTAGTGTGTTTTTTTTTTTATTGACTTTTTTCCCCAGGTGAATGGGTAGAGGTACGATGTACCACGTACTCATTCACATAGGGTGGGGAGGCGGGATTTGGGGGCCCTCTTATTAAAAGGGGCTCCCGGATTCTGATAAGCCCCCCCACCCCCTGACAATCAACGGCCAGGGTTGTCGGGAAGAGCCCCTTGTCCTCATCAACATGGGGACAAGGTGCTTTGGGGTGGGGGTGCAGGGCGCCCCCCTGCCCCAAAGCATCCACCCCCCATATTGAGGGCATGCATCCTGGTACGGTTCAGGAGGGGGGGGGCGCTCGCTCGTCCCCATACCTTTTCCTGACCGGCCGGGTGGTGTGCTCGGATAAGGGTCTGGTATGGATTTTGGGGGACCCCACGCCGTTTTTTTTGGCATAGGGGGTTACCCTTAAAATCCATACAAGACCCAAGGGCCTGGTATGCTCTTGGAGGGGGAACCCATGCTGGTTTTTTATTTAAAATTTGGTGTGGAATTCCCCCTCAAGATCATCAGAGCACAAGTCAGATGCCAAAGTCGCATCATGCAAGACGGCGATCTGATATTGATCCGACTTCAATGATAGTCAATGGGCTGAAGTAGGATCAATATCGGACCAAAGTAGTACAGGGAGCATTTTCAAAGTTGGACCGACTTGTGTCGGACCAGTTAAGATGGCTCCCATGGGGAAACATTGATTTTCACATGTCATGCGACATGAGCTCCCAACATCGGAGCATTTGTCGCACCAGTGTGAACCCGGCCTTAAACCTAGAAGCTGATTGGTTACTATGCACAGCTGCACCAGCTTCTGTGTGCACCAGTTTTAGTAAATCTCTCCAATAGTATATATACATGGTATGTAGCCTCGGTAAGTTAGGGTACCATTCAGAATGAATGAGACCACATAAAAGCATCAAAAGTAGAATTCAACGGCAGCCATTGAGACAGTGCACATGGGAATGTGTTTATTCTCACAAAGAAACAGTGTGGGCCTTAGGGCTCCTTTACACTTGTGCAGAGACCACAATTTTTTTTCCGCACTAGAAACTTTTGTGCACATTGGAACACAGGTGGCAACTGAAGACAATTGCTATATGGAAAAATGCAATATGTTTGCATTTTTTCTGTACTGCTCCACATTTCTTGGTACTGAATGCAGAGAAATGAATGAAATGTCACTTTCTGTTTAAACTTTAAAGCGGGGGTCCACCTATCTATCGTTTTTTTTTTTTCGTTCATTCACAAACTTTTCTTCTTAGCATTACATACTGACATATTGTGTGTAATATGTCCGCCTGTGTCATATTTCGTCGGAAAGAATAACTTATATTATTCACTGCAGGTGGTTTCCATCTTCATTGTGGGCATTTGAAGCCCACAAGCATTTATTTCCTGGATGTGGTGAATGCTGTGCTCCCAGCATGCCACTGAGTTAATGCTCAGTGGCATCCTGGGAAGCCTGAGACTAGCTCCCAGGAGTCTGGGAGAGGCTAGAAACACGCCTACTCCCACGGGAGGAGAACCAGGAAGTGCAAAGAAGAATAGAAAAATAAAAGGTAATTACGGCAATTTCAATTTTTTTAAACGGCATGTCAGCATCTAGGCAAGGAAGAGAATAAATACAGATATTGTTCAAAATTTGGGTGGAACCCCGCTTTAAATGTTAAAAAAAGGGAAGAACATAAACAATGCTTTGCGTTGTAAAAAATGCAAGGCAGTACCCCAGTCTCCCCTCTTCCCATGTCCATTCACCATGGACACCAGCCTGCAGAGGAAAACAGAGCATTTCCTAAGTGGCTAGTGTGAATAGTGTGAACCAGCCCTTAGAAGGCGGGAGAAAGTAGGTTCTGGAATCAGGGTTCCAGGACTGTTGGTAGGTATTGCTACAGAGCTTTGATAAAACAAGAATTAAATAGATCTTATTCCTAGAACATTTTAACAAAGATCTTCCCATAAAATGATATGTGCATTCAATGTATTTTATGCATGCTATTTACCTGTAAAAGCCTCAGCCTCCCTTGTATAAACATTCAAAAGCCTTGAGACTGTGTTGAGTGCCTCCATCTTGGTTGTGATGTCAGCAGCCCCAGCAGACTCAGAGATGTCACTTAAGTGACACCATTTAGTATTTTCCCTTGCTTCTTCCCTAGTAGCTATATAAATGGACACCCGTTAGTATTCCCCCTGGCATCTTCCCTAGTAGATACGTAAAGTTTTAAAGTATTATCTATGGAGAGAAAGTGAGAGGCAGAGGAGCTGGGCCAGCACAAAGAGTAATTAAACACTCCAACAAGAGGAGGGGCTGTGACTCACAAGGAGTGAGGGGGCTGCACTAGGGAATCAACTCTCATGAAGTAGTCAATTTTTTCATATTGGAAGAGAATAAAAAAAATATGGAAAGAGAAAACACAGCAAGCAAACATTTCAAAAACTTAATTTTTTTAACTTCTACCTGTAAAGTTGGTAGTAAGGTCTCTTCAAATAAATCTAAAGGAAAACAAAAAAGTATATGTGATAATATAGTATATGAGATATAAAATAATATAGGGGTTTCAAATGCTATCATCCCTTTAGCTTAATACTTCTTCTTTTGACCTCCTGGCTTCAATGTGCAGATTGTCAGAGGAAAGTCAGAATCCTTATGTGCATGCTTGTTCTAGGGGCAGGGGCTCAAGCTATTGAGACCAGAAGGTTAGCAAGACTGCCATGCAATTTGCAGAATAACAGGTCTGCAATAGCAGCCACCATGTGCTGTTTATGTCAGGTTCATTATTGTCATCACAATAAAAAAAAAATCACTTTGGCTAGTGCAGCTCTGTGATATCACAAGATAAATGACTTTATTAAAAAAATGAAAGAGCAGATTCTGTATATATAGTAAAATTTTATATAAATAAACACACATAACAAAAGTTAGGATAATTAGGATCAATCCCAGGTAAAAGTTGAGCCACCACCTCCAAATAAATTGCCTATTAATCAACCAGTGAAATTGAAATGCTTTAGCATTTTTCACAGAAACAACTTTTTTGATCGTGATCCTAGCTTATCAAGGTTTGTACAATATTTTTTTTTACTTATGATACACATTCCCCTGAAATATAATATCACAGCAGTGTTTATCAACAGGAGAAATGTATTTTTAGAAATAAAATAATTTTCCTAAAAATGTTCACCACTTCAATGTGGAGATTTGAAGACTTTTTAGATTTTATTTATTTTTATTTTTTTAAGAGATTAATAAATAATTGAGTATTGCTAAGGACTAGTTGCTAATTCAGTACTGACTTAGAGTGCTAATACCCCCCCCCCCCCCCCCTGACATTTTAATAGGGATCAAGAATACCTTGATTTAATAAAGCAGTATACTTCCATCATCAATCAGGAGTATAGATTAAATTACAAATCTCATTGTGTTTTGCCATATTTTCAGGTCCACAAAAATCACATTTCTTGTAAATATCTTGCTCTTTCATCCATTATACTGGATGAGATTTCAATAATGTGTCATAAATGAAACAATACCACTAATAAGGTGTAATGAGAAACATGGTCAATGAACATGAATGACATTTCCTCTACAAAATTAATTCACTATACTGCCATGTTAGAATTCTGCTTGTCTATAGAGGGCAGTCTTGGTATACTAAATAATCAAGCTGCAATGAAAATGTGCTCAGTTGCTTTATACCTGAAAAATTAGCAATATAACTTGGGATAAACAAATAAGTGTACAAACTCTTACCAAAATCATTTGTCTGTTCAAATTACACAAATTTGCTTTTTTTGTTAACAGTAAAACATTCCTTGCTTCGGATAATGGCTGTAAAAAGACTGCAGTGTAGCACAACTGTCAGCAAATACAAGCATATGCAATTCTCTGTTTTTATATGCAGAACAATTATAAAATACATCCTCTTGTTAATTCCCAGGACAAAAAAAAACATAGTCACTTTCTATTAGTAAAACTAGTAAAAAAAGCCTCGAGACAACATTCATTTTATAAAGCTGTATTTGCACATAAAATGTAGACTTTCTCCAGAGACCATACAAAGTCTTTCTTAAACAAACATCTGTACAAAGCAAAGTCTAAAAGGCTGGTGTAAATGCAAATTTAATGTCTGTCTTAAAAAAAGATGTGTACAAAAATTAATTACTTATAAAGGAAAACAAGAGTTTTGACTATTGTAGAAAGAAATCAAAATTATGTGTGCTATCAAATTTTAATTAGATTACATGAAGATTGAAAATGTGCATTAGTCACTTTATGCTTGTTTAATATTTTAGGAAAGTGTGTACTGTAAGAAAACAAATCACAAACATCAGAAACCATCTAACATGGTATAAAAGTTTGAAGATATATTGCAGTTTTAACTAAATGTTAAAAGAAGTCAAATTAACACTGCTCTTCATGGAATGATTTATAGTTGTACCTTTATCCATGTTTTCTAAAGTTTTTTTTTTCCAAAAGGCTGCTTTATAACTCCTTTTTCAGATATGTATAATGCTACAGATGAATCATTATTTCTGTTGGATAGAGTTTATTTTATACCCTGATTTTACTGTAAGGCAAATAAAAGCGAAAACTAATGAGATACTAGATGGCTGTTTGCTGGAGACGGCATCAATATCTTTCCTTTGCTCTAGTTTTTGCTCTAGTTTTTGTAAATACAATTATTTCTCTTGGGAAAGCCATTGGAATCAAAGCGATATAGTATACATGAAGGGATATTATAGCAATTTTTAACTTTTTTTTAAAGGTGAATGTAAGTTTAAGCAGCCTAAAGTAGAACTCTGCCCATTTAAAATGATCATTTGGATCACTAATCCTAAATATGGTTGTTGCTGATTAAAGCAGGCTAATGATTCCAGAGACCTGTTTTATGTGCATGCCCACAACCATGGTATTTCTTATTAACAAGAGGCCACAAATGGCTGTTCTGAGTGCCAGTGTGATGTAGCATAGCACTTAATTCTTGCAAGAGAACAGCTCCAGGGATTCCTGGTCAAGTAAGAAAAACTTTGAAAATATGAAATGTTTCTGTTAGGTAGTCCAGGAGTCTGATTCTGCTTTATTGCGCCTTTTTCATCAAGGTAACTGATTTTTAACACAGTAGTCATTCAGGAGGATTGCTGAAGGTATTGTCTGACGTACAGGTAAGCACTGGTAGCCACTGTAGGGAGATTTTATAACTCAATACATAATATATGATCATTAGAAAAAAAAAGAACAGTAAAAAAAAAAAAAAGAACAGTAGCCAAGTAAAAATGTAAACATCACATCAAATATTATTTCCTATTGAGTTTTACAGTAAAAATACACACTGAAAGTATGCTAGCAGTTTAGTTCCCTTGAAAAAAGTTGTGCAACTTAGGATATGCAAAAACGAATGTGAACACCTGATATGAAGGTCAAATAGTCAGATTACATGCTGCAAAAACATATGCTATCATGTAGCAGGGGAAACAAAAATATTTTTTAAAAGATAATACTTTACATTAACAAGGCAAAGACTTATATTAATGTACAGAGACACAAGTCAGACAGATGTAAAAGCAAAACAGGTGAAGTGCAAAGACCAGAAAAAAATACAAGTGAGTTTGATTAAATACATATAGATTTAGAAAACAAGCCTTAATGTTAGTCATAGTGGCAATAATATGCCACGTTAGATTTTAGTTTCTGCAGTTGGAAAACATTAACAAGTATAACATAATACATTGTGAGTTCTTTCCCCAGATAAATTGATGTCCAATATGATCCAACATATTTACTATGCAAGCAAGAACTGGCAATAAATGCACATAAAAGCAACATATTAACAGTATAAAGATTTGTGCCTATTAAAATATAAAAAAATATACAGTTGATATTACTTGAACAGCAATAAATAAATCATAAAATGGAAAGAAAGAAAGAAAGAAAGAAAGAAAGAAAGAAAGAAAGAAAGAAAGAAAGAAAGAAAGAAAGAAAGAAAGAAAGAAAGAAAGAAAGAAAGAAAGAAAGAAAGAAAGAAAGAAAGAAAGAAAGAAAGAAAGAAAGAGCTGTATTAGAGAGGATAATATTGTTTAAAAAAGAAGTGCCTTTAAGAACCAAATAACAATATGTATTTATCAAAAGAAAGAGCATCTGATTTGTTGTAAAAACAGATTTTGTTAGGAAAAAGACATTGCAATGAGCAAAACACAAAGACATGTTTATCTTTAGAAAGATGTGGCAGATGGTTCTCCACTGGGATCATCAAGAGAGAACATGTAGCATTCCCTAGCATGGTCACTATAAGATTAAATTGTGAGCATACTACATGTATGAGTTTTAAAAAATGTAATTTATCTTATCGAAAGCCTTTGCTGTTTCCCACATGTAGGACAAATGTCACACACAATCAAAGTAAGGATGAATGAACACAAGAGCACACGAAACCCATAAATAAAATAAAAAAAAACAGACCAATAGGTAATTAAAAAACAGTAGCAATAAACTGTGACTGTGAGATTTGTCATAGCATTGTTAAGACCATAGTGCCATGTGTGCTCATTTTCAAACTAAAGATACTTTTTCACCAGTGTACATATAATTGTACCCCCCTTTTATGGGGGAAACACTGGGGTAAAATAAAACTGTGTAGGGTGTAGCTTCACATGAGGATATCCTTCCAGATTTCTTTTTACAGTCTTTAATCTGACTACACCACCTATATACCTCCACTGCTGCCTCAACTGTCTAACACAAGTATTATTGTAAACATTCAGCTTACTAATATCAGGACGGTGGTGAATTGGTAAACAGATGTTGTCCCCTTGTGACTACCAGGGTTAGATAAGAGCCCTAATATAAGGACTGGAATGGCCATAAATGTAAGTTTTGATGACCTGTTCATTAGTAAAGTGTTTTGGCTGAGAAATTTAAAAAACCTACCGAAGAGTTCCTATTATATTTTGAACAAGGGAAGCTATAACTATAATTTACTTACATTCATTTAATAAATTGCTTATTTACTGACAACACAGTTTAGTTGGCAATCCTGTTTATTAATACCAGGGGTAGCATTATATAGTATTTACTTTGCAAGCCAAAACATTTTTTCTTTAAATTTAAATAGAGTGGAAAATATTTTTTGCCATCTCTGTGATATTGAACAGAAGATGAGTAGAAATTTCTCTTTGGCAGACATCACCAGAACATGTCCCCATTAGAAGGCTATAGTAATGGTTGATTTTGCTACTGTCATAACTCATTTTAAAGGAGTTGTAAACCCTCAAGGTTTTTCACCTTAATGCATTCTATGCATTAACCTCCCTGGAGGTAATCCCGAGTGTGGCTCGGAGTGAATGTACCAAAAGCGGTAACCCCGAGCCACACTTGGGATTGCATCACAGTATCGTGGGAAAGATACTTACCTTGTCCCCAGGATCCTGCGATGTCCTCCTGCTGTGTCCATGGGCTGTGTCCTCTGCCCGATGTACTGTGTGCCCGGCTCCGTTCCCTGCGAGAGTCGCAAGGTAATGTAATCTGTGAGATTACAGTGTACTGTATCAAATCATTTCACATCCCTTTTGTCCCCAGTGCTTTGTCCAGTGCCCTGCATGGAGTTTTATATGATATATACTGTTCTTTCTGCCAGGAAACTTGAGATTGTCCATGGCAACCAAAAAGCGTCCCTCTACGTCAAAAGCGGTTTTAGACCAGCTAGAAAACAGTGTTAGTAAATTAGAATCACTTGCAGAATTGAGCGATAGTGATTCATTGCGAAATTCGCCAAACACTGAAAGTAACGACAGCAACAATTCTGCAGCTGAGCAAATTTCTGTGTTTTTGATTTGATTATATTATTGAATACATTTTATGATTGTTAAATTATTATTTGTTATAATTATTTATAGTTATTTATTATATTATAATTTATGATTTTGTGTTTCAAACTTTATCATACCCAGGATATCTACTAGACACTTGTTTGGACAGATTTAAGTGAGTTATTCCTAAGAATTAGAGGCTGGCAATTTTCCATGTGAAACAATGTACCGCTTTGAGACGCAAAAATCTGACATAATCATACCGCCAGGGAGGTTAAGGTGAAAAATCTCCTGTGATGCAGCAGGCCCCCAAAGCCCCCCTTTTACTTACCTGAACCTGATCTTTCCAGCGGCGGGGACGAGCACACCAGCTCCAGCCGGTGTCTTGGGTCCTCATTGGATAGATTGATAGCAGCATAGCCATTAGCTCACGCTGCAGTCAATCAAATCCAATGAAGCAGGGGGCGGGGCTGAGTCCTGCTGTCTGTGTCAATGGACCCAGCAGCAGGACACAGGAGCATGCCCGCACAAGTGCCCCGAGGGAGAGCGGCTCTGGGACTCCAGAAGAGGAGGATCGGGGTCACTTTGTGCAAAGCCAACTGCACAGAGAAGGTAAGTATGACATGTTTGTTTTTGTTTTTTTAAACAAACCTTTACCTATCCTTTAGAGCTGTAATTCAGGTAACACATGGTCGAAATACATATATGTTTACTCATATACATGCATATATGTTTATATATATGTTCCAGGCTACACAACCAGACTGATAACCTCACTTATCACTGCTGTAGGTAAAGCTGGCCACAGCAGGGACCAGCCAAGATATGAACCATGTATAGGCAGGCTGATTATACCCAAATTGATCCATCGTTTGGGTACAACCAGCATGCCAGATTTCCAGCATGCCATTATTGCCAGTGGCTATAGCCGCTAGCAATAAATCATTGTGTTCTCCAGACAGGGACAGCTCCCCGCACCCCCCTGCCAGGAGAACACAGTAACTCGGTGGGAGGGATTCCCCTATCAACACTGACTGGTTGCAGGAAAGAAATTCATATAATCTATGGCCTGCCTAAGCAATAGAGGTTGGTCATTATCCTGCCCCAGGCCTGTGGTTAAACAAGGAAGGCAAAACAGCACACTGATAAGTTCATCACTCAGAAATAAAAAAATAAGTATGTTTAGCTTACTAAGACAGGCCATAAATTATGCGATTTGATGCTGCGTGGTTGCAGGAAAGAAAATCACAAATTTTCCCATCATCAGTAAGTGTTGATGGAGGAATCCCTCCCGCAGAGCTATTGTGTTCTCCCGGCGGGGGAGGCATCGGGAGCTATCCTTCCCAGGACAAAACAGTGATTATCGTTAGCGGCTATAGACACTGTCTATAATGGCATGTGAAAATCCAGCACACTGGTTGAACCCAAGTCGATCAATGGATCAACTTGGGTAGAATCAGACTGCCCATAGATGGTTCAAATCTCGGACGGTCCCTGCTGAGCCAGCCGCGATTCAAACCCTCTATGGCTGGCTTGTGCAATTTGCATATGCATACGAATAAGGGAGGCTAATATCAGGATAAATTTGGGTATGTCTGTTACTTGAGGAAAAAATAATAATTTTATATAAGTGGATTTCATTAAGTTTTTTTATGTGTGCTATTTTATTGATTATGTATGTGCATATAGAATTAGTCATTGATCCTGCCAGAATCTGTTTTTTTTCAGATTAGGGATGACAACATATTATGCGATTGTATGAATTGCCAGTCTGTCATGTGTACTACTGGATGCAGACACTGTGCAGATGCAGGATTGCTCTAGTCAGCCTGTGCCATCACAGGCAGTCACTTTTCTCTGCGAGCCATAGTGTCTGAGTGACAGTGGCTCCTGTAGGGAGTACTGCGGTCAACAACGCATGAAGAAGCCAATCATCAGTATTAGTCTCTACATGCAGCTCTTGGAGCTTAAACAAGGAGGAAGAATTTAGTAGTCACATGACTGCTATAAAAGTTTATAGCATAATGTATTATTTTCAGCGCTTCTTAAAGGTATTTATGAGGATGGCTACAGTTACTTTTCACTCTAAGGCTGCATTCACCTAATGCATTTTTTATTAAAATAATGCATGATTGCATGTTAGTGTGCATTGTCACTTTTTCAGCACATGTTGCAATGCACTTAGTATTGAATGTCACCATGCATCATAGTGCATGTTGACGCATTCACATACATCATAACGCATCAACATAAGTCCAAATGCCTATGTTGATGTGCGTTTTTTGATTATTTTTTATTGATTTAAATGGAAAATGCATCAAGCAAAAATGCAAAGATGTGAATTCAGCCCTGGGTTATACATATGCTGCATGTTTGATGAATAATGCGGAGAACACATATCATGACAGGTTTTTATGTTTATTATACAGTATATTTAAACATGCTATAATGAAAAGAAGAAAAGAAGAATAAAAACACCAGCAGTCAAAAGTTTGTAATCACCCATAAATGTTTATTTTATACTGAATTTTAGCTATTTTAGCGTTTTTTAAAGGTAATAAGGCGAATATTGGTAGCATGTTTCTATGCTTGCAGGGAATTTTTCTTTGCCGTTACAGTGAAGCTCTTCCTTCATGAACTCCAAAGGGCTGAGTTCTAAAAACTGTGCTGGCCAGTCTATAAAAGAAAGTACTTTGGCTTCTTGTCTCTTCATACAGGTTTTGTATAGTTGAGAAATGTGCTTTATATTGTTGTACTGCAGCCTGAGGAAAGTTGCATTAGGCAAGTGCTGACCACAGGGGATGGCATGATGTTGTAAATAGTGGTAACCTAATCCTAATCCCTTGCACTCTGTTTAAAACTGCCACCCTTCTAGCACCAAAGCAGCGTCATAACACTACACTTACTCAGCCATGCATGACAGAAGGCTCAACTATCTGTAATACTCTTTTCATGTCGTCTATCACCCATTGTCTGTGTTCTTTTGACCATTTTAACATCTTATTTTTGTTTGCTCATTTCAGATATGGCCTTCAGTTTAAAAATCTACTTCTAAGGCCAGCATCCTGGAAAATCTTTTCATTGCTGCAGATAACACTGGGATTTAGCAAGTACAATTTAACTGCTTCAGCCCCGGAAGATTTTACCCCCTTCCTGAGCAGAGCACTTTTTGCGATTCGGCACTGCGTCACTTTAACTGACAATTGCGCGGTCGTGTGACGTTGCACCCAAACAAAATTGACATCCTTTTTTTCCCACAAATAGAGCTTTCTTTTGGTGGTATTTGATCACCTCTTTGGGGTTTTTATTTTTTGCGCTATAAACAAAAAAAGAGCGACAATTTTGAAAAAATGCATTTTTTACTTTTTGCTATAATAAATATCCCCCAAAAATATATTAAAAAAAATGTTTCCTCAGTTTAGGCCGATATGTATTCTTCTACATATTTTTGGTAAAAAAAAAATCACAATAAGCATATATTGATTGGTTTGCGCAAAAGTTATAGCGTCTACAAAATACGGGATAGTTTTATTGCATTTTTATTATTAGTTTTTTTTATTAGTAATGGCGGCGATCTGCGATTTTTATTGGGACTGCGACATTATGGCAGACACATCAGACATTTTTGACATGATTTTGGGACCATTGTCATTTATACAGCGACCAGTGCTATAAAAATGCATTCATTACTGTGTAAATGACACTAGCAGTGAAGGGGTTAACCACTGGAGGGCAATGAAGGGGTTAAGTGTGTCCTAGGGAGTGATTCTAACTGTGCCTATGTAAACAATTGCCTGGTTTACATTGGCACTTCCCCGTTCTGAGGCTCCGTGACACGATTGCCAGGAGACCGGCGGACATCGAGTCCGCCGGTCCCGCGGGGGCGGTCACACTGTACGCGGCAGGCGAGCGCACGTGCCTGCTATCCCCAGCTCTTAAAGGGAACATACAAGTACGCCCATTTGCCCACCGCTGCCATTGTGCCGACATATATCGGCGTGCGGCGGTCAGCAACTGGTTAAGGAAGCAGTCTGCTGAAGAACTGCAAGGTGTCTGTTTCTCAAACTTATTCTCATTTACTTGTGTGCTTGTAGAGTACATCACTAACTTCCACCTTTATAGGTACTCCACACTTAACAGCCGAGTTCCGTTCCAACGACCAGTCATTAAACGAATTGGTTGTTAAATGAGGAGTCACAAGTAATCAATATTTTAAGAACTATTAACTACTGTACTGTACTGTTTTGTGAAAAAAAGGTCTAACCACACAACTCCAGCTCAATAACGTTGTTTTAATTTGAACAAGTACAGAACACAAACGAACATTCTGTACTGTACTGTACAATACAATAATATATAGTGTGTCATGTGGGGAGGTGGGGAGAGCTGGTCGTAAGTCCGTTAAGTAGGTAAGTCGTTAAACGAGGAGTATCTGTATTTTGCAAGGCAAAAATAGACTAACTTGCCTCTTGAGCATTTTGACCATTCTTTAACCCAAAAATCTAACCTGGAGAGCCAGTACCAACATAATTATGGTTTTCAGTTTTGATAGCGCAATTATACAAAGTTTTCTGCAATAACCAGTTATCATTTAAATATGATTATTTAAGCATGAGCCAATAGAGTTTTACATTAAGACGCTGAAGAAATGGTTGCTGAAAATGGGGTTTTGTAGTCATATGCAAACAATGAATTATGAATCAACCAATTTAAGCAGTAAAAGCTATTTGCAATGTTAGTTAAGTCTTGGCTATATTTTAAACCAATTTAATGGTGCCATGATAAAAAAAAAAACGCTTTAAAAAAACAAAGACTTTTCTTGGTGATACTTTTGAATGTTAGTGTAAATCCAAGCAGAACAATTAACAATGTATTAAAGGACAACTGCAGGAAAATGTACTTTCAATTACAGAAGTACAAGTATAACCTAACTTTTAAAGCACAAGATGAAAATAAAAATAATGGAAACTTCCGAGTACAGATGAGAGAAAATGAAAAATTTAATCAAAAAGACAATAAAATATCCTCTTCCCGTACCTCTGTATCAAATTAGTCACCATGGGAAGTCAAAATTGATTTGAAATATTGACAGAGGTAGATAACATATATTCACACAAGAACTGTTTATATGATAAGGAAATATCTCTGATCACTGCACTTTTCTTAACAAAAGAAATTTGTGAAAATAAAAAAATAATAAAATAATAATCAGAAAGTGCATAACTTAAGAGGTGTAATAAAATATTGATAGCAATGTATGCAAAATAACTCTGCATGCTGTAACCATAGCTCAGTCAGATTGTTTCTTTACTTATAGCTTATACTATAACCCTCCCCCTTCTATTCTGACTATTATGCTCTCTTTAATTCATAACATAAGTGGTTGTAAAGGCACAAGATTTCTTACTTTCATGCATTCTATGTATGCAGTAACTCTCCCCCCCCCAGCCCCCCTAATACTTACCTGAGCCCCCTCTTGATTCAGCGATGTTCATGAGAGCCTTGTCTCTCCGGGGACTTGCACTCCTGATTGGCTTTCGCTGCTGTCAATCACAGCCAGTGAGCCAACCAGGAGACAGAGGGGACAGGGACGAGTTGCAGCTCAGTGTGTGAATGGACACACAGAGCCACGGGTTGGGAGCGCGCCTACTTGGGTGCCCTCAGAGTAAGTGTCTTGTTGTGGGGGCAGCTGGCAGGAGGGAGGGGCTAGGAGTGCCAGTGTGGGATTATAAAAGAGGAGGATCAGGGTTGCACAGAGCAGGTAAGTATAACATGTTTGTTATTTTTAAGAAAAAAAACAAGGCTTTAACCGGCCCCCACTTGCTCATGCAGAATTACTGAAGCAGAATGGCTCCCCTGGGCGAAATCCGGTATGGGCTACGTCCTTCCCTTTAGCGGCCACCAGAGCGTGCATGCGCATGGCCGGTGGGCATGATCACCACTGGATCACGTGCACGAGCGCCAGCATGGGGATATGTGTGTGTAAACACACAAATCCCTGTGCTGTCAGGAAAGAGAAGACATATCATTTGTTCCTACTAAGTAGGAAAAATGATATGTCTCCTCTCCTAGTCAATCCTATCCCCACACAGTTAGAACATGCTGAGAAAACACACAATTGACCCCTTGATTGCCCCCTAGTGTTAACCACTTCCCTGCCAGTGACATTTACACAATAATCAGTGCATTTCTAAGGCACTGATCACTGTATAAATGTCAATGGTCCCCAAAAAAGTATCAAAAGTGTCTGATCTATCTGTCACAATGTCGCAGTACCGCTAAAAATCGCAGATCTTCACCATTACCGGTAAACAAAAAAAATAATCATAAAAATGCCATAAATCTTTCCCATAGTTTGTAGACATGTTAACTTTTGCGCAAACCAATCAATCAAATAAGCAAACCAATTGCTTATTGCGAATTTTTTTTACCAAAAATTTGTAGAAGAATATATATTGGCCAAAACTGATGAAGAAATTTGTTTTTTTTTTAAATTTTGGGGGATATTTATTATAGCAAAAATTTTAAAAAATATAGTTTTTTCAAAATTGACGCTCTTTTTTTGTTTATAGCCCAAAAAAATAAAAACCGCAGAGGTGATCAAATACGACCAAAAGAAAGCTCTACTTGTGGGAAAAAAGAACGCAAATTTCGTTTGGGTACAGCATTACATGACCGCGCAATTGTCAGTTAAAGTAGCACAGTCCCAAATAGCAAAAAATGGCCTAAAGGGAGTAAAACTTTCTGGAGCTCAAGTGGTTAAAACCACATAAAATGAAAAACACATACCCAAGTATTATCAAAGACGTACCCTGGGAAAGTGATCAATTAAAAAGATAGAGAAAACTCAAGGAAGTAAGAATGTCCAGAGAACGCTAATTTGGTATTACCCAGGTCATGAGCAATCTGCAAAAGGCCATCATGAAAAAATGCGTAAAAATGCAAAAGGCCATAATCAATTCTGTAACAAATATTAGAAAAATAAGAATGCAAAAGGGACAAAGGTGTGAGAAAATACATGATATACTAGGTAAGCATGCATATGTTAAACATTAATCTAACCTTCTGTGGAATACAATGCAATAACCAGTAGATACAGCTTAAAGGCAGAAGGTTTTTTATCCTAATGCATTCTATGCATTTAGATAACAAACCTTCTGTGTAGCAGCCACCCCAGTACCCCCTAATTACTTACCTGAGCCCCATCTCTCTCCAGTGATGTCCACGAGTATCTTAGCCATCCATGACTCTTCTCCTGAGAGGCTGAGACACAGCAGCGGTGCCATTGGCTCCCACAGCTGTTAACCAAAGTCAGTTAGTCAATCAGGCTAACGAAATTCAAAATTTATGAAATTCTAAAATTCGTAAATCTGAAAACTCTAAATTCTAAAATTTGTAAATTCGTAAATCCAAAAATTCAAAATTCGGAATTTTGAAATTCGAAAATCCGAAAATTTGTAATTTCGAAAATCCAAAAATTCTGAATTTCACAATTCGAAAATCCGGAAATTCAAAAATTCAGAAATTTGGAAATTCGAAAGTCTGAAAAATTTGAAAATTCAAACATTCAAAAATTCGGAAATCCAAAAATGTTTAAATAATAACTAACTAATAATAACTTAACTATTACTATTAAATTATAGACATTGGAATTTCCTTTCAAATTTGGCTGTTAGTAAACATAACGAATACGAATTCATCCAAAGTTGCAAATTTCCGAAATAAAAATGCTGTATCTAAGTGAATGGTACGTAATGAATTAATAATAATAAATACCAATAATAATAAAAATGTTTTATTATTATTATTATTACTATTAATTAACTAGTTACGTACCATTTGTTTAGATTTTCTGATAATTCGTAACTTAACAGCCAAATTTGAAAGGAAATTCCAATACCTATAATTTAATAGTTAGTTATTATTAGTAAGAATTTCGGATTTTCACATTTTCAAATGTTCAAATTTCCGGATTTCGGATTTTTGAATTTACGAATTTTCAAATTTCCAAATTTCAGATTTAGGAATTTACAAATTTACGAATTTTCAAATTTACTAATTTCAATCAAAACGAATGACCTGAAAAATGAAGAAAAAAAAATTTACAACTTTTCGAATTTACAAGTTTACGAGTTTCGATCATAACGATGTTCGGGTCGAAGAAACAAAAAAAAAAAAAAATGAACAAAATGAACAAATTTTTCGACAAAAAAACAAATGAACAAAATGAACAAAACTCAACAGGAGGGGGAGGGGCCAGGAGCACCGGAAAGGGACCCAAGAAGAGGAGGATCTGGGCTGCCCAGAGAAAATCCACTGCAACAGAGCAGATAAGCATAACACGTTTATTATTTTTAATTTGAAAAAAAATTGACTTTAGTATCACTTTAAGACCCCTTTCACACCGCCTTAGCGTTATTACCGTGTTTTTACAGCGTTTTAGGGGCGTTAGCGGTAAAATTAACGCAACGCTGCAGGTGTTTTAACAGCGTTTTTCAAGCGTTATTGAAGCATGTGTTATTGATGCTACCTTTCTGCTTGCATGTTTATCCTTTGTGAGATCATGTAAAACAAGCAGTGTTTTGTAAAGTAACAAGAAGTGTCTTGTTTTACTTCAAATCTACATTTTTCTGGGATTAATTCTTTTTTTTTTTGGCACTTTAATTTTGTTTTTTTGGCACTTTGATGGTCTGTTTAATCATTCTGACCTTCCCACAATTTCAGTCCTGTTGTTGTAGATGCTCTCTTTTCTGCTTGCATGTTTACCTTTTTTGTGAGATCATGTGAATTTTCTACAGCTCAGGGCGGATTATAGGCGCTATTCAGGCGTTTTTACAGCATTTTCAATTCATTTCAATGGAGAGGGGCGTTTTTGAAGCGCTTTTTTCAATGCCCAAAAGCTGCTCCAAAGATGCTGCTTGCAGGACTTTTCTCAACGCCCCGCCAGAGCAACGCCTCAGTGTGAAAGGGTCCATTGAGATGCATTGGGAGCGTTTTATGAGCGTTTTATGAGCGTTTTAATAGCGTTATTTTTAGCGCTAAAATGCTGCAAAAACACCTTGGTGTGAAAGGGGTCTAAAGGGGTTGTAAAGGTTTGTGTTATTTCACCTTAATGCATCCTAAGGTGCATTAAGGTGAAAAAACACCTTGCAGTGTCCGGCCCCCCAGCCCCCCCAGTTTTACTTACCTGAGCCCCGAATTTCTGTGGGCGCGATCCCGCATCACTCTCTCCATGGCTTCTCAGCTCTTCATTGGATAGATCGATAGCAGCGCAGCCATTGGCTCCCGCTGCTGTCAATCAAATCCAATGACGCAGGTGCCGGGGGCGGGGCCGAGTCATGCACGCCGAGTGTATAACACGGGAGCACGCCCGCAAGGTAACCCCTTCGGGAGAGAGCTTCTCAGAGGGGGTTATCTATTGTGGGGAGGAGCTGCGAGAGCCACCGAGGGACCCTAGAACAGGTGGATCGGGGCCACACTGTGCAAAATGAACTGCACAGTGGAGGTAAGTATGACATGTTTTTTATTTTTATTTTTTTAAAGAAACTGTACCTTCAGTGTCACGTTAAGTTATACGAATTATATATTGAGATGAGATTTGGAATCAGGCTGAGCTTGTGCATACACTGAATTTTCAAAATTCAAATTAGATTTGAATTTTGGAATTTCAATCAAATTAATGGAGAGCCAACTGATTGTACAATGCCTTGAAAAAATATTCGTACCCCTTGAATTTTTACACATTTTGTCATGTTACACCAAAAAACGTAAATGTATTTTATTGGGATTTTATGTGATAGACCAACACAAAGTATCACATAATTGTGAAGTGGAAGGAAAATGATAAATGGTTTTCAAAATTTTTTACAAATAAATATCTGAAACATGTGGCGTGCATTTGTTTTCAACCCCTTTACTCTGATACCCGTAGCCTCCCTGGCGGTATTCCCGAGTGTGGCTCGGGGTTAAAATTCAGGACCATTAGCGGTAACCCCGAGCCACACTCGGGATTGCATCGCAGGATCCTGGTGCCTCCTTACTTACCTTGTCCCCGGGATCCTGCGATGTCCCCCGCAGTGTCCGAGGGCTGTGTCCTCCTCCGAAGCCTCTCCGTGCCAGGCTCCGTTCCCTGCGAGCGTCGCGACGCATGGGGGCAGAGCCTGGCGGCAAATTCAAAAAAATGTAAAAATAATAACACATACAGTACTGTAATCTTACAGATTACAGTACTGTATGAAATCATTTCACATCCCATTTGTCCCCAGTGCTCTGGCCCATGCCCTGCATGCAGTTTTATATTGCATATACTGTTCTTTCTGCCTGGAAACTGGAGATTGTCCATAGCAACCAAAAAGTGTCCCTTTACGTCAAAAATGGCTTTAGACCAGCTAGAAAACAGCGATAGTAAATTAGAACACTTGCAGAATTGAGCGATAGTGAATCGTGTGGAAATTTATTTTATTACTATTTATTTTTATTTTTTTTAATTATTATTTTTTTTTTATTATATTATAATTTATGTTTTTGTGTTTCAAACTTTATCATACCCGGGATATCTACTAGACTCTTGTTTGGACAGATTGAAGTGTGTTATTGTTAAGAATTACAGACCTACAATATAAAACGCCAAATTTCAATGCAAAATAATTGTACCGCTTTCAGCACCTAAAATCAGAAAGAATCATACCGCCAGGGAGGTTAACTAAAATCTAGTGGAACCAATTGCCTTCAGAAGTCACCTAATTAGTAAATAGGGTCCACCTATGCGTAATTTAATCTCAGTATAAATACAGCTGTTCTGTGAAGCCCTCAGAGGTTTGTTAGAGAACTTTAGTGAACAAACAGCATCATGAAGACAAAGGGAAACACCAGACAGGTTAGGGATAAAGTTGTGGGGAAGTTTAAAATAGGGTGAGGTTATAAAAAAACATCCCAAGCTTTGAGTATTTCACAGAGCACTGTTCAATTCATCATCCAAAAATGGAAAGAGTATGGCACAGCTGCAAACCTACTAAGACATGACCGTTCACCTAAACTAGTATAGAAAAATTGCGTGCTAAATATAGATAAGACTGCTGCACTTTTACTACTCCTTGAATATGAGGAGGTGAAGATATGGTGCTCAAAATATAAAAGATATGCCCTGTCTCATGTGAATACATAATAACATAATGTGAAACTAAATTCATCAGAAAATTAATCATCAAAAAATTCAAAATAAAAGTATATAAAAGAAAATATATACATATCTTTTCATCAAAAAAATACATATAAAGTGTCCTGGTGTTTTCATTTCAATCCATGTTCAAATCTTTCTATAAAATCAAGTGAACCACTTCCAGTGAAACAATGTTTTCAATCCGTTTTTCCAAATTTAATTAAATGTGCCGCTTACCAGATCCCAAGGATCTCCAAGTTATTATAGGATCATTTATCGCATAAGGTGAACAGATATGTGGATTCCTCCTGTATGTAACCCGACCTGGATTAGTCCAGCAGCCTCCCAGTTAGCCTCCCAGCCCTGCACACTCCAGCCTGGACTCGCCGCTCCACTCGGTGTATATGTGGGGTTGAAACATAGGGAAGGCTCATCGCATAATACGTTTACAAAAAAGTTTATTCAAAGCTAAAATAATGCACTTACAGCAACTAGGATAAATTTAGGCAATAGAGAGGGTAATCCAACGAAGAGATCATCAACAAGTATGGATCATCACATCACAGCTCCCATCTCCTTCCAAGCATTCTCCATTCCCAGAAGTAGCCTATTAAGGGGAAACATGTTGGAAGGAGATGAGAGCTGTGATGTGATGATCCATACTTGTTGATGATCTCTTCGTTGGATTACCCTTTCTATTGCCTAAATGTATCCTAGTTGCTGTAAGTGCATTATTTTTTTTTTATGAGACAGTCCACCTAAACTGACAGGCAAGGAGGACATTAATCAGAGAAGCAGCCAAGAGGCCAATTGTAACTCTGGAAGAACTGCAGAGAGCCACAGCTCAGTAGGGAGAATCTGTCCACAGGACAACTATTAGTCGTGCACTCCACAAATCTGGCCTTTATGGAAGAATGGCAAGAAGAAAGCCATTGTTGAAAAATAGCCATAAGAAGTCCAGTTTGCAGTTTGCAAGAAGTCATGCGGGGGACACAGAAAACTTGTGGAAGAAGGTGCTCTGGTCAGATAAGACCAAAATTGAACTTTTTGGCCTAAAAACAAAACGCTATGTGTGGCAGGAAACTAACACTGCACATCATCCTGAACCCACCAGCCCCACTGTTAAACATGGTGGTGGCAGCATTATGTTGTGGGGTTGCTTTTCCTTAGCAGGGATAGGGAAGATGGTTGGAGTTGATGTGTTGGAATGGCCCTGTTAAAGTCCAGACTTAAATCCAATTGAGAATCTGTGGCAAGACCTGAAAATTGCTGTGCACAGACGCTCTCCATCCAATCTGACAAAGCTTGAGCTATTTTGCTATTTTCCAGAAGATTGGGCAAAAACTTCACTCTTTAGATGTGCAAAGCTGGTAGAGACATCCCCAAAAAGACTTTCAGCTGTAATTGCAGCAACAGGTGGTTCTACAAAGTATTGACTCAGAGGCCTGAATACAAATGCACGCCACATTTTTTTGATATTTATTTGTAATATATTTTAAAAAAAGCATTTATCATTTTCCTTTCCCTTCACAACTATGTGCCACTTTGTGTTGGTCTCACATAAAATCCCAATAAAATGCATTTCCGTTTTTGGTTGTAACATTACAAAAAGGGGTATGAATACTTTTTCAAGGCACTGTATATGAAACAATTAGAGTAGGTGGATTAGTTAAAGTGGAACTTTACCCATAACAACTTGATAAAAAATAATGTTCTTTAGCAAGGAACATACAATCAGGTCCATAAATATTGGGACATTGACACAATTCTAATCTTTTTGACTCTATACACCACCACAAAGGATTTGAAATGAAACGAACAAGATGTGCTTTAACTGCAGACTTTCAGCTTTAATTTGAAGGTATTTACATCCAAATCAGGTGAACGGTGAAGGAATTACAACAGTTTGTATATGTACCTCCCACTTTTTAAAGGACCAAAAGTAAGTAAGTATGGAGAAGGAAAGGAACTGCTCATGATCCAAAGCATACCAGTTCATCAGTGAAGCATGGTGGTGGTAGTGTCATGGCGTGGGCATGTATGGCTGCCAATGGAACTGGTTCTCTTGTATTTATTGATGATGTGACTGCTGACAAAAGCAGCAGGATGAGTTCTGAAATGTTTCGGGCAATATTATCTGCTCATATTCAGCAAAATGCTTCAGAACTCATTGGACAGTGCTTCACAGTGCAGATGGACAATGACCCGAAGCATACTGCGAAAGCAACCAAAGAGTTTTTTTTTTTTTCCAAATAAAGCTTTATTAAGTTAAATTCATACAGAAAAGTAGTACACAAAAGCAAGGTTTGAGATAAAATGATAACAGTGTTATACAGAGGGAACAGTCCAGAGAGTACAACGTTGTATTTTAACAAGTATTCAAATCTACGACTGTGGAGTTGTTGAAAAACACATTACATCTGGGGTGTGGATATATGGGATTACAGAGTAGTGTGGGCAGAAAATATAAAGAACATATATTAAATCAGGTAAAACATTTTTTAAACATGTTGATTTTTGAGGGCGAAAAAGATTAAAAAGGGAGAGAGGAGTAAAAACCGTATTATAATAGATTGCCTATGATAGCCTTAGTATATGAGTCTGAGATTTTTGTTGGATTTTGTTTGGAATAATCGTTAATTACTATGTCTGTGTGAGAGTGTGAAATTGATCCTGGTGCATGGTGTCCAGAAGTCGGGTAATGTCTGTAGATAGAGATATAATCATAGCATACAACAATAGATACCTAACATAGCAAAGTTTCGATTAAATGGTGGTCAAAATATAGTGAGAAGTACAAAAGGAAGGTAGGGGAAAGTTATTTCCCGTCCCTGGCTCAGCCATGGGTCTAACGGGAAATATCTTTACAGAAGGACCAAGTCCCAGGAAGAAAAGCATAATAGAGCTTTTGAAGTGAATTCTGTATGCGTAATGATATAGTTGCCTCCTGAATTTTGTTTCATGCACGGCTATAGGGAGGACTATAGACAGTTGGGATGTATGTTGTATCTTATGGTGTGCTGGAGGAGGATTCCTGACTGATTAATTGGGTATATTCAGATGTTGTGCGGAAATGTAGCCAACAGGCCCAAGTGTTCCTGTATTTAGTATAGGAATCCTGTGCTTGATGTACAAGTTCCTCCATTTCAGCTATTTTGTTTACTCTTTTGAACCAGTCTGCGATTGTGGGTGAGTTGGGAGATCTCCAGAGAACTGGGATACAGAGTTTAGCAGCATTGATTAGATGTAGTGCTAGGGATTTGTGATAAGATTTCATCGGTAGGGAGGAGTGGTGTAGGAGGGCTTGTGCTGGAGAGAAATCTAGCTGAAGTGCAGTGATTTGGGAGGAGAGGTGAAAAACTTTAGTCCAGAAGGCAGAAATCGCAGGGCAGTCCCACCATATGTGAAGGAGTGATCCGTTTTTGTCATTACATCTCCAACAATTAGATGGGATCTCTGGATTAATGGTGTGTAACTTGAGAGGCGTTTTGTACCATCTGGAGAAAAGCTTGTATCCGTTTTCTTGAGTTGTTACATTAATGGAGCCTTTGTGTATGTTAGAGTATATCTTTTCCCATTCCTTATCAGAGAGGTGGATGGAAAGATCTTTTTCCCATTTTGTACTAGCTATATTTGTTTTAGGAGTATGCTCGAGAAAGAGGTTCAAGTATATGGTGGATATCAGGTGTCTTTGTGGTTCAGTGGCAGAGCAAAGGGATTCAAAGTGTGATTGGTTTCTTGAGTATGCAGCCCTAGTTTGGGGATCAAGAAGAAAATGTCTGAGTTGTATATAAGACCAGAATGGGATCTGGTGATTCGTTTCTTGGGAGTTCAATGAGGACAGCGGTTTAATATTCCCCTTAGCGAAGAAATCTCCCGCTGTCATCCTTGTCTGGGATCCTATTTGATGAAGGAAAGAATCATCAATGCCTGGTGGAAAGTCAGGGTTATGTTTGATTGGCGTGAGAGGGCCTGGAGAGGAGGAAATGTGCAAATGTTTACATGTCTTTTTAAAGGAATTCAGTGTTGTACCGATAAGGGGATGTTGTTTGCAATGTGGAGAGATATGGCGAGGGTGAATCCAGGGTAGATTATGGAGCGGGATTTGTGAGAAGGCTTGTTCAATTGCGATCCACGCTTTAGTTTTAGGGTGAACATTCCAGTCCACTATTCGAGAGAGTTGACAGGCCCAATAGTATTTTTGAAGATCCGGTAGGCCTAACCCACCTTTCATTTTGGGTATGGTCATTCTGTTGAAACTCATTCTAGGTCGCCTATCGTTCCAGATGAATTTCATACAGGATTTGCGGTATGCATTGAAAAAAGTTTGTGGTAGTGACACTGGGATTGTTTGGAGCAGGTATAGAAATTTTGGCATTATAGTCATTTTTATAATGGAAACTCTGCCAAACCATGAGAACAAACCCGTTGACCAAGTGTTGAGGTCTTTTTGAATATTTTGGATAATGGGAGTATAGTTTTTGCTGTATAAGTCCTATAGCGAGGTTGGAATGTAGACCCCAAGGTATTTAATGGCGCTCGGTTTCCAATTGAAAGGGAAATTAGTTTGACATTGTTTCACTATATCTGGTGGTAGAGTGATATTTAAGGCCTCTGATTTAGCGAAGTTAATTTTAAGATATGTGAGATTTTCAAAGAGAGTAAGATCTTTGAGGAGATTGGGTAGCGTAATGTGTGGCTCTGTCAGGAATAGTAGGATGTCATCCGCAAATGCCGCTAATTTATAGGTAGATTTTGCGATGGTTATTCCTTTAACGTTTGGATTGTTTTTTAGATGCGTTAGACATGGTTCCAGTGCCAAGACAAAAATAAGCGGAGAGAGTGGGCATCCCTGTCTTGTACCGTTATATATGGAGAAGGCACTCGACAGGTGTCCATTTATCCGGACTTTGGCAGTTGGGGTGGAGTATAGAGCAAGAATAAATTGTAGCATGCGATCTCGTATGCCAATGTGTGTTAGGACCTCTTTTAGGTAGTCCCAGGCTACCCTGTCGAATGCCTTCTCCGCATCAAGGGAAAGAAGGAATCCCGGTTGTTTCTTTGAAGTCAGCCAATTGTGAATACTGATTGCCTTTAGGGTGTTGTCCCTTGCCTCTCTACCTGGGACAAAACCAACTTGGTCCAAGGAGATGAGGCCAGGGAGAAGGGGTAAAAGTCTATTAGCCAAAATTTTTGCATATATTTTCAGGTCAACATTTAGTAGAGATATTGGTCTGTAGTTGTGAACTAAATTTGGATCTTTATCAGGTTTTGGAATAACCACTATGTGGGCTGTGAGAAGATCTCTGGGAGGGGGGTTCGCGGATGAAAGGGAGTTGAAAGCATTTAAGAAGTGAGGATAAAGCGTAGCAATGAATTCCTTATAGTATCCTGCTGTTAGGCCATCTGGACCTGGACTTTTGGCTGTTTTGAGTTGTTTGAGCACAGTCTCTAGTTCATCCTTAGAGATGGGACGTTCTAGATGCGATGCTTCTGCATCAGAAATGGGTTTGGGACCATGTTGGGCTAGGAAATCTTTAATCAAGTGTGTTCTACGATCATTGTTTATCATGGGTTTATGTGGATTGATATTATAGAGCTGCGAGAAATAATTCACAAATTGGTCTGCTATCAGTGTATTAGACGTTACTTTAGAACCCGAAGGGTC
Source organism: Lithobates clamitans (assembly GCA_037952925.1). NCBI lineage: Eukaryota > Metazoa > Chordata > Amphibia > Anura > Ranidae > Lithobates > Lithobates clamitans. The sequence goes on along the minus strand of JBBGZY010000350.1, from coordinate 260,841 downwards.
ATTAATGGAATGAAGTGTTGTAGATGATCTTTTTGCACGGAAGGCTCTGGCTAGAATTTTACCGGATTTGTTGCCATGTTCGTAGAATATTTTTTGTGATAATATGTATTTGCGTTTTATTTGTTTATGTAACACTTCTTTCAACTTTGTCCTCACCTGAGTAAGTTCCTCAAGTGTGGAGAGAGCTCGAGTTTTCTTATGTATTTTTTCTAAATCCTGTATGCGTTTGGAAAGGATAGAAATATGCGCTTGTCTTTCTCGTCTTCTCTTGGAAGTGATAGCTATTAGTTTTCCCCGTATGGTGCATTTGTGGGCTTCCCATTTTATCATTGGGGATATTTCAAAGGAGTCGTTATCCTGGAAATAAAGTTTTAGATTGTCGTGTATAGTAGACACTATTGAAATGTCTGTCAGCAGTGAGGGATCAAGACGCCATATTTGTGAGCGAGTATGTTTGGATGGAAATTCCAAGGACATGGTTATCGGGTGGTGATCTGATATGTACATTGGTTCGATGGAGGTGTGCTTGAGCATGGTGAGATCGCTTTGTGAAATAAAGAAATAGTCAAGTCTGGAGTAACTGCCATGTGGGTTGGAGAAAAAAGTGTAATCTTTAGTTGAGGGGTTTAAAGTACGCCATGTAATGTCAATTCTTGAAAACATTTTTTAATTGCTCGTAACGCGGAGAAGGGTAATTTGGATGCACCCGAGGATGTATCTTGTATTGGGTTTAAGGGAACATTAAAATCTCCTCCAGTTAATAGTATACCCTCTTGAAACGATGCGAGCAATTGCAGTGTGTGTCGGAAGAACGGGACTTGTTTAATGTTGGGGGCGTATATGTTTGCTAAGGTTAAAGGTTTACCGAAAAGTGAACCTTTGACAAATAGAAATCTTCCATCTTCATCCGCTAGAGTGTCTTTGATTATGAGTGGACACTGTTTTGAGATAAGGATAGAGACTCCTTTTGTTTTTGATTGTTTGTTGGTAGCATGAAAAGCTGTTGGATAACGTAAGTTGGAGAATTTGGGGATAGAGTCCGTTTTGAAATGCGTTTCCTGGATGTATATAATGTCTGCCTTGAGTTTATGCATATAAAGGAGAACTTGTGTACGTTTCTCAGGGACATTTAGTCCCCGTGCGTTGAGTGAGACTAGTTTAGTAGTGGTGTTGTGGTGAGATATTGATGTAGAATTGTGTGAGACCGTTGTCATTCTGTAATTTGGGAGGTGTTGTGAGTTAGACTGGAGTGGTGTTTACTGAATATAGTCCGCGTTGCAGGTGTATGTGTGGCAGAAAAAGAACAGTAGTTGGACTTATGCCTTATGCTCTTATGTGTGGAAGGCGCGTTCTAGGAGAGTGATGAGATTCTATTCAGGATGAGAGTAGATTGTTCAGGAATAGAGAGTGATGTGAGGGATATTGGGTATGCGGGGGAGAGGAAACTGTGAAGACCACTGTGTAGTGTTGTTAGGGGTTATAGGTAGTGAAAAGTAATCCGGGGACTAGCGATGCCTGCTCGCTAGGCTATGTACGAGTATGCACTCGTGATATAAGGTACCGGAATGGGTCAGTGGTGGTTTAAAGGAGGGTTGAGTGAAGAAATCAGGTAATCAGTTGAAACCACTGTTTGGGAAGGTGACCAAACGGTAACGTAGAGAAAAGTAAAACCTGTCAGTAAGGGACAAGAGCCGCTGACATATGGGATAGATGTAGGAAGAAGGCATGGACTGAAGACGGTCCATGTGTGAAATGGTTGCATTGAGATTGCTGTGAATGCCGCCTATTAACTTTCTCAGTGGATTTGGAGAAACATGGGTCAGATTTGCGAAAAGCAGATAAAAAATTAGGTGTATGGTCAGATGAAACATTAAGTTAATGACATATTTTGTGAGATCGTTCCCCTGGTGATCGTTAAGTGAGAGGAAAGAATGAAAAAAAAAAAAAGACAGAAAAATAAAAGAAATAAAAGAAATAAACATCCCCATGAGTAGCACATAAAATAAACATCTGGTGAGGCGCAGATATTCATAGCGCAAAAGTCTATGTAATAATTCAGTTAAACAGTCAGCCAGAAAACTTGAACAGTTTGCAGATCAGAGTATTCAACATAGGTAGAAAGTATTATCTCTTAAGATAGATAAACCGTGCCTGAACTAATTAATAATGAACTACCCCCGAAGGCTATGAAGAAGCTTGTCAAAATAATTAATAAAACGAAGTATCCATGTAGATCGTTATGCTAATTAGGAGCATATCTCATTGGATAGGAGGGGATGTATATATGAGAAAGATCAGTGTCTGTGAAAGTCCCTTAATGCGTACACACGGTCGGATTTTGTTCGGACACTCGGACAACAAAATCCTAGGATTTTTTCCGACGGATGTTGGCTCAAACTTGTCTTGCATACACACGGTCACACAAAGTTGTCGGAAAATCCGACCGTTCTGAACGCTGTGACGTAAAACACGTACGTCGGGACTATAAACAGGGCAGTGGCCAATAGCTTTCATCTCTTTATTTATTCTGAGCATGCGTGGCACTTTGTCTGTCGGATTTGTGTACACACGATCGGAATTTCCGACAACGGATCCCGCTGTCGGAAAATTTTATCTCCTGCTCTCCAACTTTGTGTGTCGGAAAATCCGATGGAAAATGTCCGATGGAGCCCACACACGGTCGGAATTTCTGACAACACGCTCCGATCGGACATTTTCCATCGGAAAATCCGACCGTGTGCACGGGGCATTAGAGTGCCTTTATCTGAGAAGCCTTTCAGTTCCGTTTTGGCATGTAGACAGCTTTCTAGTCAGGGAAAGGCAATCGTAAGGATAAGTTCTATATAATCATACAGGGTAGTGAATGCCCTAATCTTTGCGTAATTCATGACAGATAAGGTGATGTTAGGACTACTAAGGAGATGGATCATGTGTCACAACCATCTCGGGCTGGGATGATACAGGCATCCTCCTATGGGAGGTGCGTGTGTGGAGGCAGGGGAGAAAGGTCTGCAGTGTGTCACCATGGTAACAAGTCAGGTCTCTAACCTTGTGAGAGCCAATGAGCGATTGCATGAGTCATGTTGGGGGAGAACTTTTTACCTCAGACCTTGGCTCCTCTCATGAATTCGCGCCAAAAGACAGCAACCAATAGAGCGATGAACAGCTGGTTGTCATGGCAATAAGATTGTGTGGTAGTTCTAGTAGTCACCTAATAATGTAGTTGCTATCTAAGAGGAACAGAGAGTTAATACAGGATTAAAATAGGGGTGTCAATGAACATTACTAGCAGCCTGTTGTGTGTAAGAGAAGGGCATTTTTGCAGTTATAATTATCAATCCGTGTAATCGGAGCAGGATGAAACCCTGTTAAACTGTCAGTGTACCGATCAGCTAGAGGAGGGAGAGATAAAGTAGGTTGGAGATCTCTGATGACCCTATACCTCATTAGATTGGAAAATACAGTCACATAAGAATTTAATTATAATAGAGCTCTAATGAAGGGTGGAACTGCTAGTGTAGGGCTGTATTGGAGAGTAAGGTGTGACAGAACAAATCATGCAGACACAGCGCTGCTTTGGTAGTCAGCGTTAAGGGGGATATAGATATGCCTGTGTGTAAGAACTATGATCTACCTAAACTAAACTTAACATATTGAAATACTTTAGGAACATATTACCAGCCGGGGCATGAACTTTCAATACTCTAAAAACAGCACATGAACAGTCAGAGGAAATCTTTCAGTCTATGCTGCAGATGCCATCTGTGTTCACTGATCTCTTCTAGCTCTTCTGGAGCGTGGAGGTTTCGTCGGGCTGTAGATGGAAGGAGACTGCGGGTCGGGTTGAAGAATTCTTGGTTCCAATGGCGAACGGTGTCTTCGGTAGCTTGTGTGTTGGGTTTTCATTGCTTCACTCCTGGAAGGTGCTTTAGATGCTGTAGGGGTACGAAATTCCGCGTACCATTCTGGGACCTCCATGAGAGGGATTCCGAGAGTGTCACAGAAGGAATGTAGATCCTCAGGGACTCTGAGGAGAGCTGAGCGTCCTTGTACTGTTGCCGCCAAACCAAAAGGGAACTTCCAGCGGTAAATTATACCCTTGGCCCGGAGTACTGACAGAAGGGGTTGCAGTTCCCTTCTGCGCTGCAAGGTTATATTTGATAAATCCTGGAATAGACGAAGTTCTGTGCCGTTATGTAGTAAAGGGGTCAGGGAACGTGCAGCCCTCAGGATGTCTTCCTTCAAACGGTAGTCAATAATGCAGCATACCACATCCCTAGGCGGGTCAGAGTCCTTTCCCTTCGGTCTCAGGGCACGGTGGATTCTTTCCATCGCAATAGGAACCTCTCTGGGTCTGCCGAGTATGTTATTAAAGATATGAATAACTTCACTTTGAAGGTGATCCGCATCCACGGTTTCAGGCAAACCTCTCAGCCTGAGGTTATGGCGTCTGCCGCGATTGTCTAAATCTTCCAAGTGGCGATTGACATCTCTTAATTGCCGTGTATGTGTGTCAATCGCCAGATTCTGGTGACGGATCTTGGATGAATGGAGGGCAGTCGTTTGTTCCACCGCCTGAATTCTGCCTGTAATAGCTTGGATTTCAATTTTTAAATCTGAGATTGCTGCTGTCAGGGTGTCCTTAATGTCCTCAGCCACGGATCTGAGATCGCTCAGGCTCGGATGCTGATGAGGAGTGAGGAGAATTCCCCCGTCATTGAGTTCAGCGTGAGATGGAGAGGCAGCAGCATTAGAGTTAGGAGGATGCTGATGCTGGCTCCGTGAGGTGGGAGCCGGCGCCGAAGTTCCCATCTGTGCCCGGAACATCTCCTGGATGTTCTGACTGGATCTTGCCGGTATTTCACGGGGAGAACGGGACCGGGAGGTCGACGAAGTTCTGGAGGATGTACCCATCGCTTTTCGGGTGTTTGGGAGGCCGTTGACCGTCCTTGGAATTCAGATTTCTATCCCTGTCAGCGGAGCTCTGAAGTTAAGCAGCCATTCTCTACGAGGTCAAGCCACGCCCCCCAAAGAGTTTTTTAAGGGAAAGAAGTGGAATGTTATGCAATGGCCAAGTCAATCACCTGACCTGAATCCGATTGAGCATGCATTTCACTTGCTGAAGACAAAACTGAAGGGAAAATGCCCCAAGAACAAGCAGGAACTGAAGACAGTTGCAGTAGAGGCCTGGCAAAGCATCACCAGGGATGAAACCCAGCGTCTGGTGATGTCTATGCGTTCCAGACTTCAGTCTGTAATTGACTGCAAAGGATTTGCAATCAAGTATTAAAAAGTGAAAGTTTGATGGATGATTGTTAATCTGTCCCATTACATTTGGTCCCTTAAAAAGTGGGAGGCACATATACAAACTGTTGTAATTCCTACACCGTTCACCTGATTTGGATGCAAATACCCTCAAATTAAAGCTGAAAGTCTGCAGTTAAAGCACATCTTGTTTGTTTCATTTCAAATCCATTGTGGTGGTGTATAGAGCCAAAAAGATTAGAATTGTGTCAATGTCCCAATATTTATGGACCTGACTGTACATTCCACATTAATAATCAAAATTACTGTGTGCTGTAAATTGCCTCCAGCATTGCTCCTGTTTCTTTTTGCTGAAGGCCAGGGCCCCTGAGCAGAAGTAAATCATGAAGCAGAACTAAACCCATCAAATTTAACAGTTTAAAAAAAGCTACATTCCCTGAATGCCGGGATTGCTAACTGTCACAATTGCTAATTTCCGCAACCACACTGTCAAACCATCAAATGGGTGGTGTCAAAACTGATCACACGTACAGCAACATGGAAGCTGCAGATTAAACAGAAGCAGCTTTCTTGGCTGCATCAGGGTTTAATTCTGCTTTAACCACTTAAGGACCAGCCTCGTTTTGGAATTTAGGTGTTTACATGTTTAAAACAGGTATTTTTGCTATAAAATTACTTAGAACCCCCAAACATTATATATTGTTTTTTTTTCTAACACCCTAGAGAATAAAATGGTGGTCATTGCAATACTTTTTTTCACACCGTATTTGCGCAGCGGTCTTACAAGTGCGCTTTTTTTGGAAAAAGAAATCACTTTTTTGAATAAAAAAATAAGACAACAGTAAAGTTAGCCCAATTTTTTTTATATTGTGAAATATAATATTATGCCGAGTAAATTGATACCCAACATGACACGCTTCAAAATTGCACCCCCTCGTGGAATGGCGTCAAACTTTTACCCTCAAAAATCTCCATAGGCGACGTTTAAAAAATTCTACAGGTTGCAAGTTTTGCATTACAAAGGAGGTCTAGAGCTAGAATTATTGCTCTTGCTCTAACGATTGTGGCGATACCTCACATGTGTGGTTTGACCACCGTTTTCATATGCGGGCGCTACTCACGTATGCGGTCACTTCTACGCGCGAGCTCGTCGGGACAGAGGGTTTTTAAAAAAAAAATTATTTTTATTATTTATTTTGCATTATTTTATTTATTAAAAAATTGTGTCACTTTTATTCCTATTACAAGGAATGTAAACATCCCTTGTAATAGAAAAAAGCATGACAGGACCTCTTAAATATGAGATCTGGGGTCAAAAAGATCTCAGATCTCATATTTACACTAAAATGTAAAAAAAAAAGTCATTTAAAAAAATGACAATGAAAAAAATGTGCCTTTAAGACGTATGGGAGGAAGTGACGTTTTGACGTCGCTTCCGCCCAGCAGTGTCATGGAGACGAGTGGGCGCCATCTTAGCCTCACTCGTCTCCAGGCACAGCAGGGAGACAGACGCGATCGCCTCTGCCGCTACCGACGGCTCCGGTAAACGGCGGAGGGCACCTGAACACGGGGGGGAGGAAGGGGGGCCCTCTCCCGCCACCGATAAAAGTGATCTTGCAGGGAATCCGCCGCACTTTTATCCAAAAGCTGACCACCGCACGAAAACGGGGATACCGGGGTTATGGCAGCTAGCTGCTGCCATAACAACGATATCTGCCGCCAAACTTTGGACGTACATCGGCGTGCGGCGGTGGGCAAGTGGTTAAGGCTGTCAGCAGATCAGCCTCTGCAAAATCGTCACTGCCTAAAAGTGCCTAAAAATGGAGAGCAACTGAGCATGTGCAGAGCAGGGTGAGACAGTGCATTGAATTTTATAGGCACTTATTTTTAATGTTTTACATAGCTATAACTGCAAAAGAGGGCCAGGCCAGACTGAAGTTATTTAGCAGGATTTCATTTTCTGACTAAAGTTCCACTTTAACTAATGGTGTTTGAGATCTGTGAATTACATCATTATCATGATTACGTCATTATTATAATTATTATTATACAGGATTTATATAGCGCCAACAGTTTGCGCATCACTTTACAATGTGAGGGCAGACAGTACAGTTACAATACAATTCAATACAACAGGAATCAGAGGGCCCTGCTCTTTAGAGCTTACAATCTAAAAGTACCCCGGTTATGGGGTATATTTTCAAATGTGATCCTGCGTTTATATCTGTATCAGCAACCAGTTTGAATGCTAGTTCTTGACCAAGCACCCCCTTCACGTGGTATTAAAGCTTAATTTCATTTAAATAACAAACATGTTATACTTACCTGCTCTGTGCCGTGGTTTTGCACAGAGCAACTCTGATTCTCTTCTTTTCGGCTCCTGGCTCCTCCTCCTCGAGCAGTGCCCCCTGAGAAAGCCAATAGCCCTGGGGGCACCGTAGCACTGTGGACACCATGCTCACTCCTGAGCCGCTGCTCTATGGGTCCATAAGACACATAGAGCCATGGCTCCCCCCCCCTCCCCGCTCTCTCCTCATTGGCTCACTGGCTGTCATTGACAGCAATGAGAGCCACTGCAAAGAACCACCTTAATGCTTTCCTTATAAGAAGAAAAGGGAGATGACTGCCCTATCCTTGGTGTCAGTGTAAACATTTTTTCAGCTTTGGTGTTAGTGGATACACTATTCCATATTCCCAGTGGGAAGGTATTAGTGGTTCAGTGATTATTCCTGAGGAAACAATCTTTTTCCACAGCACTGTCTATGACATTGCTGAAAAAATTTAACAGGCATAAGACCATATTTCCCAACAGTTTGCAGATATTCTCTGGGATTGCAATCACAGTGACTGGCACATGACGATGGACCAGTGGGGGACATTTTGTGGATAGTAATGGGAAAGTTGCTTTCTCTGTCACCACCCACACACCAGCACACTGCTGGCTCAACAGCATTGGGGAAAGATTGACGTGGAAAACCCAAGGGGGATTGCAGAAAGATCCACACTTTGCAGAACTGATGTGACGATGTCCACACTGCATAACTGGCATTATAATGGGCTAGTACACGACTGGTCACTCTGCATAAGTGGGAGCAGTAGTGACTGGTCATGTGAAATAGAAGTGCAGAGCAGGGGTCATTATTCTAACAACATTGATGACATGATTGCTAGACACAGGAGGCACTGTGAAGAAATGGAAAACATGTTTCAGGTAAGCCACAAGATGGCTTTTGCAAACATACTTCTAATGGTTTTCTTGGAAGTCAGCCTAAAAACATGCCTTAGATTGTTTAATAGATTTAGTAGTTTCAGTTTTTATGGATTACATTACATAGGGTAATTAACTGATAAGTTAGCATTTTAATTAATAAGGTTCTAATTACATAAGATAGGGTTAGAGTCGTAGGTTAATTAGTTTCTTGATAGGTTCTGCTTATTTATCTTTATATTGGCTAGTTAGGATATTATCTCCTTTGCATTTATTCCTGTCCATTTTTTACCTTTTTGTAACTTTTAAATGAATATTACTTAAAGGGACCCATGGCATTCCTCTTGCTAAACCCATCTAATACCACCTCTGCTTAGAAGCTATTGCATTGCATTATCCCTTTCTCATATCACAGGTCTCTAGAAATCACTAGACAGCAGCTGTGAAAACTCTATATAAAAAAACAAATATAGAAAAGAAAAGAATTCCAGGAAATAGGGAAAGGAAGGATATCTTCATTGTATCCAGATAGACTTAACATGGACACTGTAGATCAGAGCCTACAACAGTCTCTATGAATACATACTGTTCAATGGGCAAGCAAGCAGTATGACCCCATAGGATGTTTAAGCACCAGGTATGGTTTGATTGTAGGGTATCTCTATAACCTCTATAATCAAAAATATGTACTGTATGTGAAAATCAGCTTTTTAATAGTAGCATGTTGTGTGCATAATACAATTACTGATGAACCAATTGAAAAAAAAAAAGATGTGCCAGTTTAACAATACGCTTTAATTCAAGCAGTTGTATGCCCGACCAAAAAAAAAAAAAAAAAAACCTCCAAAAATCCTGTAAGGCAAAGGCATAATGAGCTAGTATGCATCGCATACTAGCTCATTATGAAATACTTACCTTGGAACGAAGCCCCCGTACCGCCTCCCGATCACCACTGAAGGAGTTGACATGTTCCTTCTGCATTTCTTCCTGGTTCGCGGCTCCAGTGCTGTGATTGGCCGGAGCCGCGATGACATCACTCCTGCGCATGTGTGGGAGTCCTCCGTTCCAGCAAGGAGCTCTGATTTTCCGGCAGCATCCGCCAGATGCTTCAGAGCACATGTGCCGCTAACATAAGCGACTGCATGTAAGGTAAATACCGTACAGGTTTAGGACATATTCCTTTTACCTACAAGTAAGCCTTATTATAGGCTGTAGGTAAAAATGTGCATGAGGAGTATACAACTGCTTTAAATAGCATGAAATGTCTAATGTTTCAAGATGACATTGTTGACTCTGGGTCCCATAAGACCCAAACATTGGGTAAACCACATGTGAGTGGTCTCCTAATTAGAAGAAATCACTTTAAAAATGTTGGGGTACTATTCCTTAATAGGGTGTTGTGAGTATAAAGAAATTACTACTTAATTAATGCTTAATTATAATTAATATAATCAACCTAGAAGAGCACTGGTGGACCACAAAACTATGTGTCTAAGTAGTACAGTGCCAGAGTATTGCAGCAAGCTCTACCTCTTCAATATTAACTTGTGCAGGACTGAATTTAAGCATTAAGTAGTATTTTTATATGTCTGAAATTACACTTTAAAATAATCTTCTTAAAATAAATATCCTAAAGAAAACCTAGAGATGTCAATCCAAGAGATATAAAATATCATATAGAGTTAATTTACATTTAGGTATGGAATGCACTGACAAAGATTTCTTGGAATGCTGAAAGCTTCACATCCAATTATTGCATTGCTCAGCGTATGACCTTTATATTTTGTAATAATTGTGAAGGCAGGTGATGTTAGTTAACATACTGTAGCTTAGTTAGCTTACACTGTGAATATCTAATTATCTTTTGTATGTTATTTTTTGATGGTTTTTAACGTTTCGAGAACTCAAATTAGAATATTCTTAGGGAATATTTAAAACCGTTGATACTGGATATTGTACGCTTAATAAATATTCTGCATTAATTAAATGCTTCAGGTAGGAATATATTGCTTATAAGTTTGTAAAGAGCAACACCTTTCATAGTTTCAGTACATTTAGATTTCAACAAGACAGTGTTTATTCTTAGATTCCAGAAAGAAATGTTTAATTTTCCAGTGATTCTGTTAGATAAGGGCAGAATTGTAAATGACTCCCATATGTCAGGGCTTGGTAACTGGCCTCTCAATGAGTGCCGATTTGAGGGGAAGCAGAGGTGAGGATCGCATGAACCCTGTAACTGGTGGTAGGTCTTCAATGGGAAGTACAGACAACTCATCAACTCTACCAATTGCCAGACTCAAAGTACTACCATGGGGGTGGGGAAAGATTTTCAAGCCCCTTGTAGGTTTTGACTTTCAGAACTTATACAGAAAATTTGCAGCAGTCTGGCAGAAATTTGTCCAGTGGGAGAATGAGATGGTTCTGGAGTAGCTGCCTAACATGTCAAATGTCTAGAATAAATGGCATCCAAAGTAACAGATACAATAGTTTGCTACAAGAAAAAGCATATCAGTTGTGAACTGCGAAAGAGAGGCTTGGGCATTGAGCTCGCTGGGGCCAAGGGGGGAAGTCAAGTCTTGCCTTAAAGGGGAAACCTACAGCGCATTTTAGATCTATATTTTGGGTCATAATTTTAAGGTAAGCAGCCAATTCACAGGGTGGTGGAGCACAATTTAGATTGGGTAATTTACAGAGAAATTGTATTTCAGTGTAATCATGATCTTTGGGATAATCATAGGTTATGAAATGATCGTATTGGGACTTTAAAGATTCACCTTTTTTTGGGAACTTTTTTTTATCTATACACGCTGAAGTGAAAACACAGAGACAAAATGTATTGATTTTGATTATTTATTTTGATGTGTGTTTCATTATTTTCACTCAAAGAATAATTGTTATTATTCGTGAACATTAGATATTATATGTTGATTGTAAGGGAGTGCTGCATTGTTTTCTTATTACATATATGTTTTTTCACTGTGAGTGTCTAGCAGCACCCTATTACACCAACACAATTATATTTATTTACAATATTTAATAATATTTTTGAACACGTAGATTCTTAATTAGTAATCACTGACACTGGTACTGGCAGCACAGGGTTTCTGTTCTCCTAACTACCCAATAAATTACTAGTTTTTAGGGCAAGGTGTACATGGAAAGGTTGTGCACATAGCAAACAAAACAAAATGTATTTCCCAGCACACTTGAGAAATCACACTGTCTAGCAATTCTAGGGCATTTTTCTTCCCACTGACAGCAATGTGAGGGGCATTCTTCCTCTCACAGAACACCCATGCTGAAACATTCTACTTTCTACTAAAGTAATATATATAAAGTCCACCATATATAATAATATTAAAGTGAGTCTCTAGCCCCAAATCCAAACCAGGAAATGGGAAAATAACAAAACATATGAATAGTCCTCCAACAATAAAGGGGGAATCTCCTTGGACGTGCAGGAAATAATGTATAACACCAACACTGATAAATCCAGGATAATAAGACAAATGGGTACTCTTACAAGAGCAGATGGACCCGGATGTCAGCGACACCGAATCGTAAAAGCTTAAAACTCGAATCTGTGGCACTCTCAGATTGAAGTAGAAGTGGCACTCTCAGATGGAAGTGGAGGTCCAAGGTCTTCTGAAAGTCGACTCCAGGGGATCTTAATGTAGGAACCTTAGCTGTAAAAAAGAAGAGAGGAGAGGGGCTCCAATAGTGTGGATCAAAAAGGCAGGTTTTATTAAAACCACAATAACAAATAAATAAAATGTGATCACAATGAATAAAAATGTGGGGAGCAACAAGCATAGCATAAGACATCTACAGGGGCTTATAACAGCTCCCCCATATTGCACATGTATATATAAGTATCTATACAAAATATATCCAATCAGTCTCAATCAATTTTACATCGTTGTTTTTGATGAGAATTGTTGCTGAGGTTCCTGTTCCTGTTCGTTCCCTGGTCCGGTCGGGTTCATTAAGATCCCCTGGAGTCTACTTTCAGAAGACCTTGGACCTCCACTTCCATCCGGGTCCATCTGCTCTGGTAAGAGTACCCATTTGTCTTATTATCCTGGATTCATCAGTGTTGGTGTTATGTTGGTGTGCGCACTTGAGAAAGGAGCGTGCATGCTCCTTACGGCCGTTGCGCATGCTCTGAAACGCATTGTGTCTCCTTCACATGGCTGACGTCACACGCTGGCTCTGCGAGCTGTCCTCTCCCTCGCTGTATGAGCGGCTGTTCCCGGCCCGGTTCTTCGGCCTCATTGCAGCCACGGACTAGCAACACCTCCCCAGCTTGTGTTCCATCTGCAGCCCACCATCAGTTACCGATTTGTGGAGAGCCTTGTTCTTTACTGATAGGTAAGTGGCTATTTTTCCTTTTATCACATTGAATAAAGTATTTTACTTGGAGGCGCTGCTCTCTCTCTTTTTTTCAATGGGAATATCTGTTTCAGTAAAATCTGTCTACAAGAGATTTCCCCTGACCTTGGACAGATTTTCTCTCGTTTCCTGTCTCATAAAGGAAAATGTCATCAACAGGACAAGAAACTAACAGCAGTTCTAACAATTAAAACGTTTTTGAAAAACACTTTTTTCAATTCCATATTTTTTTATTACAAATATTTCAACATTACAAACCAAAATATATTATTGGATATAGTACTTATCACTTATACAGTTTGTACATAAATTCCTTATTTCGAATACCATACATATGGTCTATCCACAGCAAATTCTGAAATTTTTCTATCTATTTCTTACATATATTCTCCAATCAATATAACAATTATTTAACCACAAATAATAAGAACATACAACAAAACAACACACACAAAAAAAAACCAAAAAAAAAAAAAAAATTTCCCCAGCACAAGCAACTCGGGTGACTGTTCCATTTCCTGCCCACTATAGTATTCTATGCATCTATACCTATGTGAAAAATTACCTCGGCTGGTTGCTTAAATCAGTAGATTCTTCTCTCCCCATTGATTTTGCCCTCTACCTCCATTTTCTGTCTGGTACTAAATTCTCTATCCCTAATTATACTTGCCCGCCCTACTAAAGATCCGAAAAAAACGGTGAGGATGGGGCTAACCGTGGAACCGAGATCCATGGCTTCCACAGTTTATACAGGTAATTGGGTATGCCTCTGTTACAATAGATCTGTTGTTCCTTCAAAATATTGTCGTTTGCATGAAGGCGCCATTCCTCAAAAGAAGGTGCACTTGGAGATATCCACCTTAGGGCAATTAGTTTTCGTGCCAAAAACAGTAGTCTGCTAACTGGTATGAGAATCTCATGGGGCATAAGTTCTTCATCAAGGTAGCCCAGCAGGCACGTTTTAGGGTCTTTATGGATATATGTCTTAAATGTATCATTAATTGTATTCACCACCTCTTGCCAATATTTAGCCAGTTTAGGACAAATCCACAACATATGTAGTAAATCAGCAGGTGATTGTTGGCACCGTGGACAGTCCGGGGAATCACGCCTGCCCCACTTAAATAGTTTGACCGGTGTTCTATATACCCTGTAAATTATAATAATTATAAATAATTGGGTCAGATATTGTGCTGGTGATAATGAGACTAGGGGTACCCTTTCTAATATTGTTTGCCAAGTTACATCTGAAATATCCCCTATATCTAGCTCCCATTCTCTTCTGCCCGGGCTAGCACCCTCATCTCGATATGATCTCGTAAGTTGACCATATAGAGATGAGATCAAGCCTTTTTTTTCTGTCATCCGTGCTAATAAAGTTATAAGTGGCATTGGTTTTATCACTTTCTTTTCCCCTTTAAACTGAGATTGGACCGCATGTCGTAGTTGTAAGTATTTAAAAAAATTATGATGAGGTAAGTGAAAAGATTCCTGCAGATCCTGAAAGGAGCGTAGAATGTTGTGCGAGTACAACTGAGTTATATATTGGAGGCCCTTAGAGCGCCAGCTTTCAAATCCCTTCAGTTTACCTAGTTCTTTATATTGCCTATTCCCCCAGAGTGGTGAATACTCAGAAGCACCTGCATATTTCATTATGCTCCTCATTTCCTTCCAAACTCTATTCATGAGTATCATTGTTGGGCTCTTACAGGTATAAGCAAAGGCCCCAGATTCCAGCTGGGCCAAGAGGTTGTAGTGAGAAGCAGTAGGGCCTGAATAGAGCCCTCCCAGTTCACAGCACCCCAGCCAGCAAAATGCTGAAGCTGGGCAGCTATAAAGTAAAGTCTGGGGTGGGGTATCGCAAGTCCGCCCCCATCCCTTTCTCTCTGGAGAATTGATAACCTAATCCTGGGATTTTTTCCCTTCCATAATAACCTTCGAAAAATTGATTCAATCTTTTTGAACCATTTGAGAGGTATCCATGTCGGTGAGTTATGAAAAATATATAATAATTGAGGGGCCCAGATCATTTTTATAAGGTTTGCTCGACCCACCACCGATAATGGCAACTTAGTCCATGCCGTACTCTTATGCTGGAATTTAGTAAGAATAGGAGATAAGTTATCTGTCAAATAATTTTCTACCTTGGAATGTATCATTATTCCCAAGTATTTAAATGAAGAAACAATTTTAACCTGAGGAGCCTCTCTTAGCATGGACAAGCTAGGGTTGTCTAAAGGGAGCAAAACCGATTTATCCCAGTTAATGATATATCCCGAAAGCATGCCAAAATTTTGTATAACTGCCAATAAAGATCTTAAAGATTTATCCGTATCCCCAAGAAATAGAGCGTCATCTGCATATAGAGAGATTTTTTCATTCCTCGTTCCTCTAATAAATCCGCAGATTGATTCTGATTGTCGGATGGCTTCAGCCAGGGGTTCGATGGCCATTGCAAATAGCAGGGGAGACAGGGGACATCCCTGTCTTGTTCCTCTGTATAATGAAAAAGATTCAGATACCATACCATTTATTTGCATACAGGCCCTTGGGGTAGAATACAGCATTTTAATCCACCGTATGAATCTTTCCCCGAGGCCAAACGCACCCGTCACTTCCCACAGGTATGTCCACTCGACGCTGTCGAAAGCTTTCGCCGCATCGAGTGACAAAATCGCTCTGCTCCCAGGGTTATCAGATGGTAA
Organism: Lithobates clamitans; assembly: GCA_037952925.1. Lineage (NCBI taxonomy): Eukaryota > Metazoa > Chordata > Amphibia > Anura > Ranidae > Lithobates > Lithobates clamitans. The sequence continues at coordinate 245,271 of JBBGZY010000350.1, read as the reverse complement.
TTGCATGTTTAAATATAGCCTTCTCAAGTTGGTTGCTGTAGATCTTGTAGGGATAAAGCCACACTGGTCTTAGGTGAATCAATCCCTGAATATGTCTATTTAGTCTTGTGGCAAGGACCCTGGCTAGAATCATATGGGGCATACACACGGTCGGACTTTTCGTCTACAAAAGTCCGACAGCCTGTCCGACAGACTTGCGGCGGACTTTCGGCGGACTTGCGGCGGACTTGTGGCAGACTTTCTAACGAACGGACTTGCCTGCACACGACCACACAAAAGTCCGACGGATTCGTACGTGATGACGTACACCAGACTAAAATAAGGAAGTTCATAGCCAGTAGCCAATAGCTGCCCTAGCGTGGGTTTTTGTCCGTCAGACTAGCACACAGACGAGCGGATTTCGGGGTCCGTCGTAGTTACGACGTAAAGATTTGAAGCATGTTTCAAATCTAAAGTCCGTCGGATTTGAGGCTGAAAAAGTCAGCTGAAAGTCCGGGGAAGCCCACACACGATCGGATTACCAGCCAGCTTTAGTCCGTCGGCGTCCGTTGGACTTTTGTATACGAAAAGTCTGACCGTGTGTATGCCCCATTAGCGTCCGAGTTCAGCAATGATATCGGGTGGTAAGATTCCGGGGTCAAAGGGTCCTTTCCAGTTTTTGGCAATACAATGATACAGGCATCCTTCATAGAATCTGGAAGCTTAAATGATTCCAAGGCATGATTGAGAACCTTCAGTAGTTCCGGAAGCAACACCTCTCCATAATGTTTATACACCTCTGAAGGTAGGCCGTCAATACCCGGCGCCTTATCATTTGGGCTTTCTGATACTGCCCTGACCAGTTCCTCTAAGGAAAAACACTTTAAGGGGCATTTTTCTTTTTTTTCTTTTCACTGATCAACTATATAAAAAGGGCATTATTTCTCCTACTGACCATCAGTGTAAGAGAGTCAGTCTTCCTCCCAATCACTCCACATTCTTTGTCCCACTAATATTACTTTAAGAGGCATTCTTCTTGCTGGGGTGTTGTTCCTCCCGCTAACATTAATGTAAAGGCCATTTATTTTCCCACTGACACCAGTGCTGAAGCATTCTTCCTCTCACTGTACATCATTGTTAGTGTTAGACTTCCTCCCGCTGACCACCAATGCTTGGGCATTCTTCTTATACATGACATTGATGTAAGGGGATTTTATCTTTACATTTACCATCAATGTAAGGTTTTTTTCTTTTTCAAAAGTCCACACTAACGCTAGGGTATTCCTTCCTCCCTGACATCAATGTAAGAGGAAATTTTCCACCTACTGAAACCCAATGCTGGGGTAGTCTTCTTTCCGATGACACCAATTTAGGAGGAATTTTTCCTCTCACAAATCCCAAATACTGTGGCATTCTTCTTTTCCATAACACCAATGTTAAGAGGCATTTTTTTCTTCCACTGACCCAAAATGTAATGGACAACCTTCTTCCCACGGCCTAACAGTGTAAAGGGGCATTTTTTCCTTTCACTGACCATGAATGTAACGAGCTAAACGTTACACTACATACTTCTGACCCCTGCTCTCCTTCTCTCTCTAATCTATACAATTTAAGAGGGTGTAACACACCAGCAAATAATATATGTGCAAATAACCATGTGGATCCTAACAAAAACACCAAGAAAATCAATATATAACACAAAGGGGTTACAGCACAGTAGGTATACACATATAGCCAGTAATACAGCAACTTCCCTTTGGTTCGTATAGCAACCTGCACCATGAGGTGAGATAAAAATGAGGGCTCAGGTCCTAAATAGCTTGATATATACAACACATAAGATACTAAAAGGGTGTTACCACCTACTAACCCTTAGCTATAGTAAGCTTTAGCTTATAAAATTGGGATTCTTAGATACCATAAGATATATACAGTATATAAATATATAAATTGTTATAGATCTGTGGTTCAGTCTTTTATGAATGAAGTTCAGTAGTACACCCAGGTAACGTATCACCTTTTATCCTGTGTGATGGCCATTACAGGAATATATATATATCTATATATATAGATATATATATCTATATATATAGATCTATATATAGATATATATCTATATCTATCTATATATAGATATATATACAGTATATACGTAGATATATGGTGTGTGTGTATGTAAATATATATATTTATATACTGTATGTAATTCCTTCAATGCCCAATTGATTACTAGGCATTCCCCTCTGCAATCATGTGTTTTTTCTTGGTAGAGTCAGCTTCCCACTTAGATAGACATCTGAATATTCATACTCACTGACTACTTGTGACAAAATAGTAAAAAATGTAACTCCTGAAATGCCATTGTGAAGTTTTTTCTTTTGGTGCCACTATAATGACAATTATAGTGACATTTAAAATAAATTTATGATAGTTTCCCAGTTAATGATGATCATTTGAATTTAGTGAATGCAAACATTTCAAGATTTGAAGTCTATAACAAGAATATCCTGTTAGTCACTTCTGGTCATTTGTGGGGCTAAAAGGTAAGCTATTGTCAGAAAAGGGCATGGGAAGCCAGCAATGCCAATATTTTTAAATACCATACACTGGAAGAGTGATATACAGAGATGCAGCAAATCTTTCCACATAGCGATTGAAACTGTAGTATGGCTTCTATATATGAAGCAGCTGAGCGGAAAGGGAGGGCATAGTCAGGTTCTCCTGAGGATAGGGGGACATGGGTGCGGGAAAGGCGCATTATTTGTGTATTTCCTACACCACACACAAATGTGCTGCCTTAGCCCTTTATTGTTAATGACATCCAAAATCATCTTTCAATCACAGTGTGTTTTCAGCCACTAAACTGCATGGTACTGCAGTACCATGCAGTTTAGTGCGGCATGGTTTGCAAAAGTGATGCTTGCAAATTTTCACATTGACCAGCAATGTAAGCTTTTTCTTTTTTAAAAGTCCACAAATCCTGGGGTATTTCTTTTTTCCTGACATCAATGTAAGATTAATTTTTCCACCCACTCAAACGTAGTTTGCAAAAGTATTGCTTGCACTGCTTTCTTCACACTTCTGTACATTGGCAGCCCGTTGAAATGTATCGGCTGTCTAAACTAAAATGTATGGCACTGTGTGTGTTCCAGTGTGAACCGACCTCTGATCAGCAAAAATTGGCCAAAATGTAGAGACCCAAGGCACAGGCAGATGCTTTCATACAATAATTAGAAGTGCCAGTCCTCAAGTGATAGAGTTGTATAAGAATTTACTAGTGGCAGGACATTTTGGCATCGAGGGCAACAGCTCCAAGTGATGTATAACCTCACGTTTATTTTTACTATGGGTAAAGGGGGGTGCGGTGAATGTGGGTAGCTTTGGTGCACACTGATTCTACACTTAGAGGTCGATTTAATAAAACTGGAGAGTGCAAAATTTGATGCAGCTCTGCTTAGAAACCAATCAGATTCCAGTGGTTTTTTTTGTCAAAGCTTAATTGAAAAAGCTGAAGTTAGAAGCTGATTTGCCACTATGCACAGCTGCACCAGGTTTTGCACGCTCCAGTTTTAGTAAATGAACATCTTTCAAATGATGCAGGGGAGTTTTGTGAACAAAATCAAACTTTTTTCTAAATTAAATTTTGCAGTAATGGCTTGCTGGATGTGCTTTGAAGTGACAGTAGCAAAAAACTGCTGACCTCAAATCAACCACAAACTAAAATTTAGACAACCTCCACACTCCAATAATAAGAATGCATGCAAAAAAAGAAGGTAGCAGCAATTCACAGAAGTAAAGCATAGCCTGCTTACCTCTCCCCTTTGCAGTTTTCCAGCCCTCCCTATCCTCGCCTTGCAACAGCCAATTATTGACTCTTCCGAGTAATCTGTCCAAAGTTAAAAGGTGCACACAGCTCTATGGATCATTGCAAAATTCACATGATTCGTTCCTGGCTATTCAACTTAATGGTCAGGAAAATCCAAATCTCATCCCTACTTATGATATGTCCAAGAAGTTTTTTTTTTTTTTATGACTGGTTTTGGCTAGTTCCCAATATCCTATACCTTATGGATTTGGAGTTTTGTTACACCTCGCTCTATGGTATATCCAAAGTAGCAAGCTTTTTCAAGTTTGTGGTACATTTTTTGAGGTTGCTAATAATGCTTCCTTACCAAGATAATGTAACACTCTTTTACAGCTGTTTGAATTCCTAGCCAAAATCAAACTGTTGGGGAAACTTTTTTTTGTTTTTTGTTTTCTCACTTCCTAGGTGACTCCTAGAGGTATGTTTATGGTATAGTCCAACAATATCATAATATAGGATTTCGGTACTAGTAGTTGCTCCACAATCTCCTTTATTTTGTCAAGCTTATATAACAAATTTTTATTTACAACAATTTGAGGAAACATATTTTTAGCACCTAGCTTGTGATTTTTCATTGATTACCATCATATTCGCTTTTGAGAGAGCTGTATACCTTAACTAGCCAGTTTCAAATGCCAAGATGTCCCTGGGGACACCTCTTTTACCAGCACTTCCAAGAGTATTGTACAGGGTCATCCACAACCACCCCAAGTGCATTTACTTTAAGGCGCCTTTCACACGGACGGCTGTTCTGCCGCAGTTAAAAGCATATAATATGTTCTGTGAAATTCAAGACTCCAGACACTGCGATCAGCTGCATTTGTACAGTGAGATTACTTGTGTTTACCTGCGTTTACATGCGGCTGCGTTTAGCTGCGTTTGGAACATTCTTGCCACTTCTGATGTGCTTCCTGTTGCTTTTCTTTACTTGTTGCCGCTGCTATCCGCAGGAGAAATAGTACATTGCGATTACCTGCAGTTATGTGCAGATAGCTGCGCTAAATCCCTCCTGGACGCAGTCAATTCTATTTTTTCTATCCGCACCAAACCGCATGTAACTAAATCGCAGCTAAACGCAGTGTGTGAATGGGGCCATAGGAAAGCCTTGTGTGCTTTTAGCTGTGGTATAAAACTAAAAAATCCACACCTAAAAGCACAATTCTATCCGTCCGTGTGAAAGGGGCCTTATGGTTCAGGTGTACATACAGAGGCTACACCCTTCAGGATCACACACAGCAGCATTTCTGTTTCCATTGCAAAATTTCCACATAAAGTTGAAGTTCCTCACCAAACGTATGCTATGTATTAGTACTACTTCATAGCAGGCAGTTCCATTGCATGATTTTAGGTCAGACTGTCCATTGTTTAGGCTCTTCAGGGACTTTTATTTCCTGCAGTGTTTCACATAGCTTAATATAAGCATTTACAATGTTTGTTTCCTAGGATTTTGGAAAATGGCATTGACTTGTGTAAATGACATTGTGGGCAGCCTCCGTCAGTCCCTTTTACCGTGTAAATAAAAGTGGATAGCAGTTTTGGTTGGCTCACATGCTACTGAAAAGCTGACTCAAATTGTCTGTGATCAAAAAAAGCATTTACCTCAAACTGGCACTACTTTTATAGGGTGACTTAGAATAAGCCACCAAACCTAAACTTCCCCAAAGTACTTGGAAATGACTCAATGCAGATTAAGGGGGGGGGACTAAAACATTGGAGTTGGACTTTAAATCAATCTGCCAAATAATCTCTTAAATAAAAACACTGAGAAAGTAATTTTGGTATGTGTGTTTCTTCAGACATTAAAAGACTTTCAATGCATTGGACATCTGGATGTAATACAAGGGTTTAGTGCTTGTATACACAAGTATGATTCATTATTCTGCTCCATTTCAAGCAAATGGAATGTCTACAATATTTAAATATTTGGTGAGGGGTATTATGCCAAGAAAACACAGCGTGATTTAAAAAAAAACTCACGCATGAAAGATTTGATTAATCAAGGAATTAAAATGAGTTCCCATTGCAACAATTTTCAGTTGAGGAAAGGTTGAGCACGCTGGACAATTTTTTACATTTTTATACCACAGTTGGTTAAAATTGTTAAAAAAAGTAGAGATTATGGCAATGCACTTTCAAATGTCAGACAGTTAGATAAGAACTGATTTTTTCCAAGAAAACAAATGACTAAAACTGGTTGAATCAGAAGTAGTTAAATGCTGCTTGTACTAAAACTTGGCAGTCATCTTGAAAAAATGAACACATTTGGAGGCAATAAGTTCCAGTTAAAGAAAAGTTGGGTTTAAAGATTTAGTTCAGGAAAAGGGCTGGTTTAGTATTCGGTTGAACTTAACAGTCAAGTATGGTATTTAAATATTGTTGAGAGGTTTCCACATACAGACATTTTGATATAAATGGGATGAAAGTTGTCATGTAAAACAGAGCAATTGTGTTTCCTTTGTCCATTCATTCTTCACAAGCAATCCAAAATCCAGAAACACACTGGGCTTGATTTACTAAAACTGGAGCGTGCAAAATCTGATAAAGCTCTGAATAGAAAACCAATCAGCTTCCAGATTAATTTGTCAAAGCTTAATTGAACAAGTTGAATTTAGAAGCTGAATGGCTAGCATGCACAGCTACACCAGATTTGCACTCTCCAGTTTTAGTAAATCAACCCCACTGTGTGTTTCTGTGTAGTTTGATGTTTATTGCAGATATTACTGGATTAGTACTGAATAATGCAGTTCAAACACTAAACACATCAATGGCACTCTCCGAGCAGTTTGCTTCCACAGTTTTGCAGATATAACCACATAGGTAAGGATGGCACTGACAGGACTTCTAAAATATTGAACATAGCTAAACTTAACTACAAAATTACTCTGTGCAAAAACAGATTATATCTATTTGCATATCAATTTGCATAAGTACATAATGTTTGGTTTGTAATGAATTTCAAAAACTATCCTTTATTGCCTCAGTGTAAATGACGGCATGATGAAAGGTGTCATTAAATGTATTTAATTTGCCTTGTATTTGTTCATATTTGCTTTCTTCTCAAGCTGGTAAGTTGTTTTGAAATGTATAAATGGACTACAGCAGAAATTGCAGGCAAATGGAAAGTAAAAATAACGCTCAATACTTTCTATCATCGTTTAGGCTAAGGATGCTGCTGGTATGCGTGAGCTTTGACAGAAGTACTGAACCTGACAGCTTCATAAAATTAAACCATTACTTGTAATTATTGTTTTCTCTACAAACTGCGTTAAACTTGGAAAAATGGATGAATGGCTGCACACTCCGGAAGGATGCCAAAATCTTTATTGTAGTGATCAACAAATAAAAGCATATACAGCACAGTGAGCACCAGGTGCTGTATATGGCTTTATATGTCACTACAGTAAAGATTTTGGCATCCTTCTGGAGTGTTAAACCATTCATCTGTTTTTCCCTGTTGATATCGGAGGCGAGCCGGGCAAGCACCTCTGCTTTGGAAGCTACACTAGATTTGTAGCACTCACACCTTGAGCGGTGTTTCGTCATCATTGGACTAGTGCCTTAACCTCCCTGGCGGTATTCCCGAGTCTGGCTTGGGTTGGATTTTTCATACCAAAAGCGGTATCCCCGAGCCAGACTCGGGCTTGCATCGCAGGATCCAGGAAGAGCATACTTACCTTGTCCCCTGGATCCTGCGATGTCTCCCCGCTGTGATCGGCGAGCCGCTGTGTCTCGCTCGATTCACAGTGCCGAGCTCCGTTCCCTGCGAGCGTTGCGACGCACAGGGACGGAGTTCGGCGGTAAATTCAAAAGTGAAACACATAGTATAGATACAGCATACTGTAATCTTACAGATTACAGTACTGTATCAAATAACTACACATCCCCCTTGGTCCCTAGTGGTCTGCCCAGTGTCCTGCATGCAGTTTTATATATATAAAACTGTTCTTTCTGCCAGGAAACTGGAGATTGTCCATAGCAACCAAAACTGTCTCTTTACATCAAAAGTGCTTTTAGACCAGCTAGAAAAAAGCGATAATAAATTAGAATCACTCGCAGAATTGATCGATAGTGATTTGTGGGGAAATCCGTCACCAAACACTAAAAGTAACAAAAGCGACAATTCTGCAACTGAGCAAATTTCAGTGTTTTTGATTTGATTACATTATTATATAATTTTTATTATTATTATATTATTATTTGTTATAATTATTTATAGTTATTTATTATATTATAATTTTTTATTTCGTTTTTCAAACTTTATCATACCCGGGATGTCTACTAGACTCTTGTTTGGACAGATTTAAGTGAACTATTCCTAAGAATTACAGGCCTACAATATAAAACGCCAAATTTCTGTGCAAAATAATTGTACCGCTTTCAGCACCTAAAATCAGAAAGAATCATACCGCCAGGGAGGTTAAACTTCTGCCTGATATAATTCTGTCAGTTTATGGTCTATGGTCTTGCCTGGCAACCTGGAACTTCTGTTTTGTTCATGGTAATCTTGTCCTAATGGAACAAGCCTAAAGTCCATGATGTGGGAATATGAGGCTACAACATCCAAACCTATGTTGGGTGTTTCTGGTAAAGATTTTGCTCTTCATCAGACTTTGAACTTCAGCAGAGTCCATGCCTGTCTTAAGTGCAATAGTGTAATTGCACAAATTTGTGACAGTTTGCTCAGACCATGTACGCCACCAATGTACTGTTGACAGGCAAACCTGCAAAATCTGTCTTGCTAGGATGGGTATCAAGAAACTAAATTAGATATAACATCTACCCACTTTAGGACTACAATAAGATCGTCTTTGTGAACTTATCTTCTTTTCCTCTTAAAGTAAACCCGACACAAGCCAAGGTAATTAAACTGAGAATATGATAACAACATAAAGAACTGTTACAACCAGTTAAAAAAAAATCATATTCTGTTGTTCCAGCGATATGGGCAGCTTACCTAGTGTGCAAAACTTTCCTTTCAATTCTGGCCCTTCCAACGTTTCCCTATTGTTCAGTATGAATGCCCATCACATCAAAGGATCAACAGGGAAGGACTGCAAGTGGAGTGAAGTTTAACTCTTACAAGAAAGTTTGATAAATGCTTATAGTTACTAATTATTTTGACAATGTGGTCAAGCCATTATATGCACAGTTTTTAGCTTGTATTTATTTGTTATGTTTGCATAAGCAGAGAATTGTTATGTAGTTAAATGCCACTTAACTCAATCTGGGAGAACAAGCCATCCAATTAATATCTAGACAAATCACAAAACACAAGTATCAGAAGGCATGCTTGATCCACAGGGGTTGATATATTAAAAGCAAATGGGCTGTCCACTTTGAAAGGGAATTTTCACTTTGCAAAGGGCTGCTCCTTTAGGTAAGTGAATGTGTGAAAATTCACTTTGCAAAGAATACCTAATCACAAACAAGTAAATAAACAATTATTTGCTTGCACATGATCTGATGATGGAAGTCAGCAGAGCATCATCTAATTCACTAAGCTAAGGGAAAATTCCCTTGCAAGGCGAACAGCGTATTTGCCTTTTGTAAATCAACCCCATGATTTTTAACCTAATTTTCCTCCAAAATATCTAGTTACATTTACAGTCCTTCAAATTAGCTTATCATCTTTGTTCTTGGCTCCTGGGAAACCTGGTTGCTTGGGTACGAATATAATATTTATCCAAACTCTCTTTTGGCATGTTTGTGTGATCTGTAGAAGGCAGTTGGCTGTTGTCTACCTATATGTTTATTCTTATAAGTATTCCCTAACTACAGGCTACTTATTCCTTCTGCCAGAAGCTGATGAGCATGTTCCAGATGTCTGTGTAAAGAGGGTTAACATTCAGTGGTAAGAATGTTAGGCAATCCAGCCAATCACCTTGGGAATGGGCTTAGTGGTGTAAGCTGGGAAAGTGGTAAATATTTGGGGTACTCTCTGCCATATTGCTCCTGCTAGACTTAGGCCTTAGGTGAATGGTGTTGTGAGTTGTCTTATTCTCTCCTCTAGCGTTGATGATTGAAAGCCATTGGAATAGTCCTTCCTGTGAAGTCTCTGGAAGATTCTAGCTGCTCGATGATTGGCTGTCGGACCTAGACAAGCGAAGTGGTGACTGTCTGGTGTGAAGTCCACGTTTAATATTGCTTTCCTGCCCCAGACCACCAGGATCAATATTTCACTTGAACCTTGATCTCTAAGGAGCCAAACTCTGTGTTTATGTTCAAGGACTGCAAGAGGCAGGTAGCTTAAGGCAGATAATTTGTGCTATTCCGTAAAAATCGAATGGGTACATCATGGTGCCAATCCAAGGTTGTCCTGAGCACATAGCTACCCTCTCTTCTCTATGCTGCTTGCTGTGTTACAGGTATAGGAAAAAGATCCTTAGAGGAGATCCTGAGGGTATATACCTTTCATGTTCTACTTGACAGGTTTCTGTTAATATCAGGTATAAAACCATAGGTTTTCATGGTAAAAATGTTGACAAGCTTACGCCATTTGCCAGGTTAAATGAATTTGCTCTGAATAGAGAAAAACATAGAAAATCAGCAGCAGCTTCAGACTCAGTATTAAAAATATGGTACTTTACTCACATTGTGACAGGTCTTACAATATTTGTACTCTCATGGACAGATTTATATGTCAGAACTCTTACTTTACCTATATCCTTCTATGTCTATTGCGTATCTAACTGTATTATATGTTACTTCAGGTGTTATTACATTGTGCATGTGTCTGACAGAAACCAGTGACTAACAGTACTGTGTAAAACCTATTTTCTGAGCTGTGAAACTGCAGCCTCTAATACTACATTAGATGTATGTTGTTCTATATAGAGTAGGTAGTAGAGTTTTAGATGATGCATTGCAAAGGGAAAAAAAAGCAGAAAATAAATCATAATCAGGTTTTGCAAGCGTGTAATCGCACATGTCATCTACTGTGTAGGATTTTAACCTCTACAGCAGAAGTGGTGATACACGATATATGGCAGGTACAATAAATTATGTTTTCTCCGACAGAAGTTAAATCTAAACTAAGTATTCCCTGAAACAGGAACAGAGAAAACACTTTACATGCCTATCATTTGTCCTTGGAGGACAAAAAACAAATATGTTTTTTAAAGCTTGACACTAGTATTATTTGATGTGGCCTCAGGCTATATGCTTTTCTTTTTCCATTTTGTCGAATAGAATAGGGTAAGAAAACAGCTTTGCATTAAGAGGAATACATTGTACAGGTTAATCATAACCAGCTCTGAATTCAAATGCTGCCAACAAAATAATGGAGAGTGGGTATCAAGGGAGAAGTAAAGATTATTGTAGGAATAGCAGTGGGACAATCACATCTCCTTTGCATGTGGCTAACCATTTCAGGCATGTGCTCCACAATTAATATTTAATGGAGCTAGAAATAAGTTTCTACTATTGTTGATAAAACAGTAAAACTTGTAAAATTTTAATTGGGTAAAAGTTCATTTCAGTGTTTTCTACATTTTTCCTCCTCCGGCACAGTCATTTACAAGGGAAAGGATGATTAGAATGGAAGGCAAAAAGAAGATTTAAATGTAAGTAAATCGGAAAGGCAGACCTACCCTTGAGAATTTGCAAATGTAAAATTTTCTTAAATGTAAACTTAAAACAATCAATATTTTAACAATTAGTTTCTAGTGTGTTGGGGTCAGCATCCAGCAAAATACTTAATTATATATAAGCTCTATGCATACAGCTTTTTTTCCCTTCCCTTCCCTTTTTTTTTGGAAGCTCTAACAGGTTTCAAACTCAAACCAAGGAAAATTAATGTTACTGATCTAAATCTATTGATTTTGTTTCAGAAGGAATATAATATTTATTGCACAAGTATACTTACCTGTGCAGCCCCACTGTTGGAAACCCAGCACTGCTTGAGTAAATTTCCTCCCCTTCATGCTTACATTATTCCCGTCAACTATAAGTATTGTGCATCTCAGAATTAAAATAATCATTTGATACCCAGAGAGTTTATTGAGTGTGACTGTACTGCACGAGATTTAGGCAAAGGGGCTGAAATGGTAACTATATTTCTACATTCATTTTAGAGAGATAAAAAGGAAAAGCATTGGTGGCATGCCTATGATAGTAAGCCAAAAACTTTGGAAATTATCAGAAGATTGCACTCACAAGAGTTTCATGAATGTTATGCCTATCACAGTAACCAGAAGAAATATCACTCCACGGGTTTCACATCCAGACTTGGCTCAGAGTAAAAAGGGTCACCAGGTTGCCATGGGAAATTGCATTAGGTAGCTTTTTATCTGGAAAATTCTCAGGGTTACTCTGATTCAGGACACATGTAGACTGCCATGGTGCATTAAAGGTACAATTTATTACATAAAAAAATAATACAATAATATTATTAAACAGGATGTTTATAGTGCAAAACATTTTTTGCAGCAACTTACAAATTAATGATCAATAGTACAGTTACAATACAGTTTGATACAAGAGGACTGGGAGGGCCATGCTCAGAGAAGCTTAAAATCTAAAGGGGAGGGATGGTACAAAAGTTGATAACTGTGAGGGATGAGGTGATGAAGAAGGTAAAAGTGCAATTTTTAGGTGGAGGTGGGATAGGCTTCTCTGAAGAGATGAATTTTCAGGAATCAGCAGACAGAGTAGGAAATAGCCAGACAGATTGGGGTAGGGAGTTTTAGGTTCAATACGTTTTTTACTGTCTTATCAACACAAAGGTGCAAACCAGTAGGCACACTTGCATATTAAGCTTGGATTGTATAGTTGTTAGTAATGTATTCTATATAGTATACATGAATACGTGAAAGACAAGTCAATACCATTTGATTCAGTGTGTGGAACTTGTAACGATCCATGCGTGGTTCCTGCCAGCACAGACACCCCAAAGGGAGCAAACTGTGTCTTATGGGCTGGGTGAACCACCTTAAGTGTCGTTTAAGTTAACGTAAGTTTTGTCATTAGCACAATAATGGGGAAGTATGTGGAAATTAGTATCCACTACTTCTGGGTGCACAAATATTGGTGTACATTTATGACAATTTGAGTGGCATTGAGTAGTGCCTGTGTTCACAGGTAGAGAACTAGAATACTGGTATTTCCAAAATTAGATTACGTTCAACCGAGGTGAAGATGTAGATAAGAGAGAGGAAGGTGGTAAGAAAAAAGGAAAGACATAAAAAAGAAGAAAAGAGTATAAAGGAAAGACAAGGGGAGAGGGGGGGTGGGGAGACAGCAAGCTCCGCTCAAGGGGAGCTTCAATTCGGAAGGGAACGAGCAGGATTTCTAAGTGTTATCGTGGTTAGGTTCATGGGAGGTTCTCAAAGACAAGATTCTATGTTTCAATTTCTGGGACGTGGAGTAATGCCTCCAGATGCTCCAGATGGGTAGGGAGTTTTAGAGTATGAGAAAGACTTTTGGAGAAGTCCTGGGGGCCAGCATTGGAGGAGGTGGTGAGGGAGCTAGTGAGCAGGAGGGAGGTCTTGGAAGAAGGGGAGTTGATGGTTTGGATGATATTTCAATATGATGTTGGTGATGTAGCGGGGGAAGAGCTGTAGATGGCTTTGTATGATGTTGTTGCCATTTTTTTTTAACCTTGGGCTAGCAGAAGCCAGTGGAGAGATTGGCAGAGAGGGTTGGCAGTCACAGATCAGTTAGTAAGGTGGATCAGTCTAGCAAAAGTATTCATGATAGACTGAAGGGGGGATAGTCTTTGGTAAAGTGGGCCAACGAGAAGGGATTGCAGTAGTCAAGTCAGGAGATAACCAGGGAGTGAATTAGTATTATTGTGATACTGTTAGTTAAAGTGGAAGTTCAAGCAAAACCTAACTAACGCTAAACCTGCTCTCTGACACATTCTTAACCTAATCTATCTAACCCTGTAAAGCAAAAATTGCTGTACGTACCTATTCTACAGCCGATCCGGTCCCAGCATCAGCTGTCAGCAGCGGCTTCAGTGTGGAGGCGGGTGCAGGAGAGGCAGTCGACAATGGAAGCTCCATAGTAAGTCTATGGGTGATGTCACTTCCCAGCCATTTCATAGCCATTGTCGGTCCTCTCCTGCACACAGCTTTCGCCGCTGGAAACCGGGCCGGAACAGAATAGGTTTTTGCCTGGACTTAAACTTTAAGAAGTAACTAAATACATCCACCCACTTGTAGTAAAAGCATAATAAGCTTGTTGCAGCCCCTGATGTAGCATCTGCAGCCTGCCGTGGCTAGAGAAAGGGTTGTAACATATTGTCTAGCACACCCAAACCTGATAGCAAATACCTAGCCCGGACATGCTTCTCCACAGTTCACAGCAGAGTTGCCGACATACAACTCCCAGCGGGTTTGTGCATCATACCTCTACAGTACAGGGAGAAGATACTGGACTCAGCTCTTAGAGGATCACTGTATTGTAGTCTCACAGTGGAGGGAGAAAGACTGGACTTGATGAACAGCCTGTCTCCTGGCCACAGAAGGATGCAGAATAATTGTGAATAATTACAATTGCAAAACCCATCATGAGAGCAAGTCTCTGACCTGAAGCGTGGTAACACTGTAACATGAAAACAAAAACACCTGATCTTCTGGCCAAAGGGTTGACATAACAAGCAAATAGTTAAGTGAATCAGCTGTGCTCATACCCATAGACATAAGATTGTTGCAAAATCCAGCTATGTATGGCTCATTCAGGAGTCAGGAGATTGCTTTTCGGTCTATGGAGATCATAATACATCAGCTATAGGGTACCGCCAAGTCTCATAAGTAGCACCCCCCCCTCCGTCCCCCTCCTCCCTATGTGTACAATAGGATTGTTAATATTGACAGAAAGCCTATGCAGTTACAATTCTAGGTATAATTAGTTTAATTTTCACGCAGAGACATAGCATAAAGTGATAAAGAGAAAAATACTTATTGTTTCATCAATAATTCTGCATAATTCAATTGCTGGTAATGAGGTGATAAATGTCTTCATTGACAGTTGAAACAAATACTTCATTATTTAATTTTGAGAGCCATGTAGTTCAGTGTCATAGCTCAATTTATCTTGCTTTCCAGCTGGCATTATGGTGTATCTAGCAGAATGATTTTTGCTTAACGAGGAACAGAAAGGCCTATCATACACAGACTATAACCAGAAGATAATTACAGTAATTTTTCTGAATTTCATGGATACCTGGTTGTTTATTGTCTGCCTGTACCTATGTTCTAAATAGGAATCACACAAATAGGATGTGCATGTTAGGTGTTTTTTTTTTATTATTATTTTATTTTTCAGTTTAGTGTTTTTGATTGGCTAGGTCAGGGGAAATGTACAAGCTCATTTACCTCTATAACATGAAACGTGTTGTAACTATGCCTTTTAATAGATTTATTTCTGAAAAAGAGGCATAATTGTAAAGCACCAAATAATCATTTCACATATTATGTGCTACACATTTGCCTGACAGGTTCTTCACCATTTTTTGTTGTACTTATATAACATGTTCATTCCCAACATGTTTACTGGATTATATTGAATTTGCTGCATGTCTTGATCTTCCATTTTTCAATGTATACAGTAAGTCAGGTGTTAGTAACAGAATTATATTCTCTAGAGATGTTCCATTCTGTACAGCAGCAGACCGAAACTGCACAAGGATCCTTTGGGACAGAGGGGCCTATATATACTAGATGTTAGACAGATGGGTGCTAGGACCCCTCCCATTGTCATACAGATCTGCAACATGGCTCAATTCCGTTTGGGGGGGGGGGGTCTAGTCCTTTTTGGTGACAAAATAGGCAAACTAAAATACTGTATGCATTTAAAGGCAATTCACTTTGTTTTCAGAAAAAATTGTCTCGGTTCACACTGCTGCGACAGCAAAGTTGTATGAATTTGCCTGCGACTTTGCCCTGTGACTTCCTTCTGACTTGATCTGACTTGGATGCTGTCTAGGAGCCTGTACAGAGGCTGAAATCACACCCAAGTCAGACCAAAGTAGTGCAGGAACTCTTTCTAAAGTCTGAGGGACTTGTGTAGTATCAGTTAAGACGACTCTCATAGGAAAATATTGAATTTGACATGTCATGCGACTTGGGGTCTCACAAGTCGGATCCCATGTATCTAATTTGAATTGCTGACTTCAAATCAGCCCTGTAGTGATGTGCAGGTTGATGGGAGGAACCACTGAACGCAGCAGGGGACCAAGGAGACTGATGCTCCCCAAAGTGTCGATTTCCCAGCAGACTTCAGTGGAGAATCCCTCTTTACAATCTACTCTTGCAGGTA
This sequence comes from Lithobates clamitans, assembly GCA_037952925.1. NCBI lineage: Eukaryota > Metazoa > Chordata > Amphibia > Anura > Ranidae > Lithobates > Lithobates clamitans. The sequence continues at coordinate 229,166 of JBBGZY010000350.1, read as the reverse complement.
TACCTGTTTCACGTTTGTATTTTTTATGACAGGGTCACTTTAAAAGATGGACATGTGCCTCATTTGAACTGTGTTTGTATTTGTGGCTATTAATTCCAATAATAATGAATCAATAAAATCAAATAAAAATATTGTTTTTCTTAAAGCGTTATTTTTATACACTTTCCACAAAAAGCATTTGCATTTGCTGATAGTCAAATGCTTGTCGTCCAATTTATTCTAGAAATCATTTTTTTTTATAGCAATTAAATTATATTATTTTCTTTCAAGTAATGCTTATTTATTTATGAAAGGCATTTATATAAATGCATAGATTACTCATAGAAATGTTTAATTTGTACAATAAGGTTGCAGTATTTTGTACAAAAGCTTATTTTGCAGTCTGAAAATGCAATCAGAATAGCTAAAGATGATATATTTATGTATAAGTGGGTTAAACAAGTAAAGCAGTGAAAAAAATCCCTTTTTTGAAAAGTGATTTCTTTTCAGACAAAGGAAAAACTGGCACTATGGGTTAATGTATTCCCCTATAAATAAATGCAATGACAGCTCTCCTGTCAGTTCACACTGATGGACGGTTTCTTTTTCCGCCATTACAACCTTGTGAATGTGGGAAAATTAATTTAAGTGGTAGTTAATTTCTAATGAATTTCATTCAAGCGGCTAATATGGTCCTTCAGTGTTATGGTAACCTTCATGGATCATTGCTTTATGTAAATAAAGCCTACTATATTCTTAAGGAAAAAAACAATAATGAAAAAAATCTTGCAGGTGTTATTGTTGTGAAAAAGAACATATATTAACATATGTGCTTTTTTATAGCTAGCATATTATGAATGATAACACTTCTAATGCTCATCCAATATTATTCTAAATATAAATCTAAAATATTAAACATGCCCATTTATGTGACTAAGGTGGTCATGTACAACACAATTTGATCATTGCCTGTGATGATCTGGCTATTTTGCACAACATCTAAGGTGTGGTAATAAGAACTTACAACCATACAGAGACTTTTTAACTTTCTAAGAAATCTATTGGCAGATTGACAGTGACCCTTACCTTTTGAATGGAGAAAAGCAAAGAAAGAAATAACTGCATGGCTTTAGTTAAGTCACAAAAAAAAATTCAGTGGCAAGTTTTCTTGGTTTTAAGGATATGTTGATATTTCCTTGGCCATAGTTTTCGAGGATGCATCTTCCCTTCCTAATAACCCTGTTCCCACAATTAGTTACAAAAAAGTTGTAGTATAGAGCGTCTAATCCAAGCTTAACCACTTCAGCCCTGAGCCTCTTTTTTTACACTTGTTGTTTACAAGTTAAGATATTTTTTTTGCTAGAAAATTACTTAGAACCCCCAAACATTATACATATTTTTTTTTCTAACACCCTAGAGAATAAAATGGCGGCCGTTGCAATGCTTTCTGTCACACTATATTTGCGAAGCGGTCATACAAGCGCACTTTTCTTGGAAAAAATACACTTTTTGAATTAAAAAATATGATAACAGTAAAGTTAGCCCATTTTTTTTCATATTGTGAAAGATAATGTTATGCCAAGTAAATTGATACCGAACATGTCATGCTTCAAAATTGCGCACGCTCAAGGAATGGCAACAAACTTTTACCCTTAACAATCTACATAGGCGATGTTTAAAATTTCTACAGGTTACCAGTTTTGAGTGACAGAGGAGGATAACATAGTAGAGTGCTCTGGATAGCACTGCACCTCTGGCAGGATCAACACATTTTTTTAACTGTATATTTAAGCACTTGCCGACCATCCGTCACAGTTGAACTGCGGCAGAATGGCATGGTTGGGCGAAACGATGTTATGTAACGTCGCTTCGCCCTGTGGCCACTAGGGGGCGCGCACGCGTGCCCCCCGCTCGTCCCCCAAGCCGATGCGAGTGCCCGGCGGTCTCAAACACCGCCGGGCTCCCGCAATCTCCTCTGAGACACGGAGAACCCGGAACTGTGTGTGTAAACACACAGTTTCCGGTTCTCTGAGGGGAGAACTGACAGATAGTCTGTTCATACAGAGTATGAACAGCGATCTGTTATCTTCCCTGCCCAGTCCCCATCCCCCTTCAGTTAGAACACAAACTAGGACACACTTAACCCCTTCACTGCCCCCTAGTGTTAACCCCTTCACTGCCAGTGACATTTTTACAGTAATCAATGCATTTTTAATCGCACTGATCGCTGTATTAATGTCAATGGTCCCAAAAATGTGTCAAAATTATCCGATGTGTCCGCCATAATGTCGCAGATCGCCGCCATTACTAGTAAAAAAAAATTTATAATAAAAATGCTATAAATATATCCCCTATTTTGTGGACGCTATAACTTTTGCGCAAACCAATAAATATACGCTTATTGTGATTTTTTTTACCAAAAATAAATACATATCGGCCTAAACTGAGGAAAAAAATTGTTTTTTTTATATATTTTTGGGGGATATGTATTATAGCAAAAAGTAATAAATATTGCGTTTTTTTCAAAATTTTCGCTCTTTTTTTGTTTATAGTGCAAAAAATAAAAACTGCAGAGGTGATCAAATACCACCAAAAGAAAGCTCAATTTGAGGGAAGAAATGACGTCAATTTTGTTTGGGTGCAACGTCGCATGACCGCACAATTGTCAGTTAAAGCGACGCAGTGCCAAATCGCAAAAAGTGCTCTCGTCAGGAAGGGGGTAAAACCTTCTGGGCTGAAGCGTTTAACAGACCAAAAGGGAGCAAATACGAGAAGTTTATTATTAAGATTTACATACACTTAAAACCCTTTATGACCACGTAACATGTGTATGTAGCGGGCTTTAAACCTGGGCGCCGCATAAAAATGTTCTTGTGCTGGGAGTACGCTGGATTGCATTCTCCAATTATGGCAACCAGGCTGTCACTGACAGTCCTGGGTCTCTACTAACAATTGAGACCTAGGGGAACCAGATCTCAATCACATGATTGCTGTGATAGTGTCAGAAACCATGAAATCAGGCCAAGACAGAAGTACAGTTAAATCACACTCGTTTAATAATAAAAGTAAACAGAACAAATGTAGTCAAAACATAGCCAAAGTTCAGTAAGCGGAACAGATAGTCAGCCAAGCAGAAGTCAGGGATCAAAGCAATGGAACAGCAAGCAGGATCTGGGGCCAGAAGGGATGTCAGCAAAGCCAGTCTTTAAACAGGAATGCAGGAGATGGTTTCTTGTGATGTGACCAAGGCGAAGGCAGAGCTCCTCTGGACGGGACGGCTTAAGTAGGCAAGACTGACGAGCAGGATCATCAACAGCTGGGTAACTGTGGAGAGAGATGGGAGCTGGCAATTAGCCGACAGCTGAGCGGCCAGCTCAGAGAAGGAAGGGCTGAGCCCAGCCCTGACAGTACCCCCTCCTCAACGATCCCTCCCCCTCGGAGGACTACCAGGCTTGTGGGGAAAATGTCTATGGAAATCACGGAGGAGGACAGGGGCATGTACAGTGGGGCAAAAGAGTATTTAGTCAGCCACCAATTGTGCAAGTTCTCCCACTTAAAAAGCTGAGGGAGGCCTGTAATTGTCATCATAGGTATACTTCAACTATGAGAGACAAAATGTGGAAACAAATCCAGACAATCACATTGTCTGATTTTTGAAAGAATTTATTTGCAAATTATGGTGGAAAATAAGTATTTGGTCAATATCAAAAGTTCATCTCAATACTTTGTTATATATCCTTTGTTGGCAATGACAGTGGTCAAACGTTTTTTGTAAGTTTTCACAAGGTTGTCACACACTGTTGCTGGTATGTTGGCCCATTCCTCCATGCAGATCTCCTCTAGAGCAGTGATATTTTGGGGCTGTCGCTGGGCAACACAGACTTTCAACTCCCTCCAAAGGTTTTCTATGGGGTTGAGATCTGGAGACTGGCTAGGCCACTCCAGGACCTTGAAATGCTTCTTACGAAGCTGCTCCTTCATTGCCCAGGCAGTGTGTTTGGGATCATTGTCATGCTGACAGACCCAGCCACGTTTCATCTTCAATGCCCTTGCTGATGGGAGGTGGTTTGCACTCAAAATCTCACAATACATTGGCCCATTCATTCTTTCATGTACACGGATCAGTTGTCCTGTGCCCTTTGCAGAGAAACAGCCACAAAGCATGATGTTGCCACCCCCATGCTTCACAGTAGGTATGGTGTTCTTTGGTTGCAACTCAGCATTCTCTCTCCTCCAAACATGACGAGTTGTGTTTCTACCAAACAGTTCTACTTTGGTTTCATCTGACCATATGACATTCTCCCAATCCTCTTCTGGATCATCCAAATGCTCTCTAGCAAACCTCAGACGGGCCCAGACATGTACTGGCTTAAGCAGGGGTACACGTCTGGCACTGCAGGATCTGCGTCCCTGGCGGTGTAGTGTGTTACTGATGGTAGCCTTTGTTACGTTGGTCCCAGCTCTCTGCAGGTCATTCATTAGGTCCCCCCGTGTGGTTCTGGGATTTTTGCTCACCGTTGTTGTGATCATTTTGACCCCACGGGGTGAGATCTTGTTTGGAGCCCCAGATCGAGGGAGATTATCAGTGGTCTTGTATGTCATCCGTTTTCTAATTATTTCTCCCACAGTTGATTTCTTCACACCAAGCTGCTTGCCTATTGCAGGTTCAGTCTTCCCAGCCTGGTGCAGGTCTACAATTTTGTTTCTGGTGTCCTTCGACAGCTATTTAGTCTTCATCATAGTGGAGTTTGGAGTGTGACTGTTTGAGGTTGTGGACAGGTGTCTTTTATACTGATAACAAGTTCAAACAGGTGCCATTAATACAGGTAATGAGTGGACAGAGGAGCCTCTTAAAGAAGAAGATACAGGTCTGTGAGAGCCAGAAATCTTGCTTGTTTGTAGGTGACCAAATACGTACGGTATTTTCCACCATAATTTGCAAATAAATTCTTTCAAAAATCAGACAATGTGATTGTCTGGATTTGTTTCCACATTTTGTCTCTCATAGTTGAGGTGTGATGACAAATACAGGCCTCTATCATCTTTTTAAGTGGGAGAACAATTGGTGGCTGACTAAATACTTTTTTGCCCCACTGTACGTCCGAGGATGAGACCCAAGAGCGTTCCTCCAGACCGTACCCTTTCCAATGCACCAGATACTGTATGCGCCCACGGAGTCAACAATGGACTGTACTTCATACTCCTCATGGTTCTCAACCTGTACAGGGTGAGGACGTGGCACCGAGGTGGTAAAGCGGTTGCAGACCAAAGGTTTTAATAAGGAGACATGAAATACATTTGAAATACACATATTAGAAGGAAGGTCTAATGAGTAAGCCACTGGGTTAATCCTGCAAAGAATATGGAAAGGCCCAATAAACCAAGGTGCGAACTTCAGTGAGGGAACACAAAGTCGGAGGTTGAGAGATGACAGCCAGACCCTGTCCCAAACCTGGTAGGAAGGCGCAGGCAGGTGTCTGCAGTCAGCATGGAGTCTGTACCTAGCATTAGCATTACGCAAAGCCTCCTGGACTTGTGCCCAAGGGGAATGAAGACCACGGAGATGCTCCTCTAACGCAGGAATACTCTGCGGAACAAATGAGTCAGGCAACATGGAAGGTTGGAAACCATAATTCGCCATAAACGGGGACAATCGGGAAGCAGAATTCAAGGCACTGTTGTGAGAAAACTCAGCCCACAGTAAAAGGGCTGACCAGTTGTTATGATGGTCAGAAATATAGCAACGTAGGAATTGCTCCAAGGACTGACTGGCTCGTTCTGCGGCTCCATTAGACTGCGAGTGATATTTAGAGGAGAAAGCAAGCTGAATTCCCAACTGTGCACAAAAGGCTAGCCAGAACCGGGACACAAACTGACTACCCCTGTCCGAGACAATCACCTTGGGTAGCCCATGTAAGCGAAAGATCTCCTGAGCAAAAATGGAAGCCAATTCCTTAGAAGTGGGCAACTTTTTAAGTGGAATACGATGACACATCTTTGAGAACTGGTCAACCACCATAAGGATAACAGTGTTGCCTTGGGAGTTGGGGAACTCCACAATGAAATCCATAGACAAGTGGGTCCAGGGCCTCTCTCCATTGGGTATGGGTTGTAGGAGGACCACAGGAAGGTGTCGTGGAGTCTTACTCTGAGCACACAAGGAACAGGCAGCTACGAAGGCAGTTACATCAGCACGTAGACTCGGCCACCAGAATTGTTGGGAAATGGCCCAAACGAGTTGATTCTTCCCAGGGTGGCCAGCTGCCTTGGGAGAATGGTAAGTCTGGAGCACGGCAGTACGGAGACTCTCTTGGACAAAGCAGCGGTCACAAGGTTTCTTGTGATGTGAGCCAGAAGGGATGTCATCAAAGCCAGTCTTTAAACAGGAATGCAGGAGATGGTTTCTTGTTATGTGACCAAGGCGAAGGCAGAGCTCCTCTGGACTGGACGGCTTAAAAAGGCAGGACTGATGAGCAGTAGATGTGTACCTCAAAATGGGATTTTAAGGGCAATGCAGAAATTGGCAGTGTTGAATTATAGTTAAAAAGAAGTTTATTGATACAAAAACGAATAGGATATACATGAACATACACATTGATCTATAGTTAAGAATAATTATAAAAACATCAGATATATGGAAACATATGATGCATTCTACTGCTAGTTACAAGTACCACCCCCGATAGGTGTGATGGCGTCCTGATAGCAGATTTCCAACGCGTTTCAACTTATTGTAAGGATAAAGTCTTCCTCAGGGAGGGACTGCATCACATTCTAAAATTTTAAGTAACAGCATGATTATTGGTATATACTTAAATATTTGTTTGTTACCTATAGCTACAGAAATCGCATTACAACAGAAAAGTATTATATGCGACTCACATTTGCGACTACAGAAATCGCATTACAACAGAAAAGTATTATATGCGACTTACATTTGCATTTGACTGTGAAAAATCGCTTTCCCAGTGCTGGCAGGGGTCCTAACACGTGATTGTCAATGCTGCTCAAATATCCTCTACGGGATGGCCTGGTGTATTGTGAAGAAACCAGTATTTGGCAGTCGTGATAATTAAACAACTGAAAAACATGAAGGTATAAGGGAAATGCTAAGAAATTGAACATCAAAAAGGTCAAAGAGTGGAAATAATGGTGATTCGTAGGGGAAATAAGGTTCCCCAGGGCCATCATAGAGTAAAAGAGATCAAATACCTTAAATTGATTGTGTCAGGTGTATTGTTCCAAGTGGCAGGGAGCTCCGGTCCTGGAGTACCTCTCTGTAACAAAGCTAGTTGTGGAATGCTGCCTGTGGCCATCCCTGGCGTCCTAATATATGGGGTGTGGGCGTGGCTAAGTGATGGGCGTAGCCCTATTCTAGGTAGAGTCTCACATTCATTGGTGGTGCAGTGGAGGGGGTGCGACTTCAATTGGCTGCTGTCACTGTTTAGAGGAAGCACCTTTGTACAATGTATTGAGGGGAAGCGTCCACAAGCTTCCCTGTTGTCTAGGTAGCAGACGCTTGGACCTCCTCCTTCCTTTTCTCCTCCCCGTGACGTGAAGCCTATTGCTTACACGTAGCCCATGTAGTATGGGCACGGGGTGAGGCGGGAAGAGAGGTGCGTCTGGTTGCCGGGGCAATGTGCATATGACGTTGGGGTCACATGGCCCCGACGTCAGTTCCTAAAAGAGGGAGGGGCGCCGTGTGACTCCACAGCGCTATTGAGCAGTCTTATCCATAATAAACCGGGCATCGGGGCATAGTAGCCCCGCTGTCTGACAAAAAAGTATCAGACTATGCACAGCAGTGTATGGGGTACTGTTCTATGCTGATGTCATAGATGTCACCAAGATATACAGTGACAAGTATGACAAAAAGTAGCAGGTCTATACTCCCTCATTAGAGATGGAAAAAGGAAGGAAGAAAAATTGTATAAAAGAATTGCAAAGAATTTTATTTGAAATGGGGATAGTACTGATGAAATATGAAATATATATAATAAGAGAATGTGAAGGGAGATTTTTATTCTTAAATATGCCCAAACCTCTTTATGATGATTGTACTGTCATTGAGCGAATGGCAGAACATCAAAATTAGGGCTTATAACCACCGACACAGTAGGAAATCCCGGGGCATCAAAATAAGATCTGACGCCTTCGGGGTATTCGGGCCATGATGTTGCGTCATGGCCCCCCCCTGTGCCGGGTAGGGATAGTGGGCAGAATGGCAACGGTATCATTGGCCCTTTGTTTCAGCACTGAGAGGCGGATTCATATGGCACAGTCGCATGAAAAAAATGCAACTGCAGAAATAACAGCAATTAACATAATACTGTATACAAAATAGTTACACAAAAGAGATTACAGTAATTACAGTAAATAAGTTTAATTAGAAAAACTCTCCTATATAGTTTCTGACTGGGTAGGGTGTAGAGTCTTAGCAGTTTAAGACATATGATCATCAATGGGGAGATAATGGGCCTATGGTGTTGTGGAGGGAGCCCTCTGTTTCTCCGCAAGGGGTACTGGAATAGAACTCCAGTTCTAGAGAAGCAGAGGTGCAAGGGAACAAAGAAGGTGAGATAAAAATTATGTTAATCCGTTTTCCCCGAGCTGAAGCCCTCCAAGAAGGGTCTGAAACTTTCGGTTTCATTTAGGCCTGGGGGGGTAGTGGCCCTAAGGTACCTTATCCAGCGCATTTCACGCTGGAGGAGGACCTTATTCCAGTCTCCCCCCCTGAGTGGCAAATGAATCCTATCAAGGACTGTGAAGTTCACCGAGGGTAGTCGGTAATTGTGATATCTGGCAACATGCCTTCCCAAAGGCAGATACAAGTTGCCGATTTGCATACTTTGCATATGTTTGTCGACACGTTTTCTAAATTCCTGTCTTGTTTTGCCCACGTAGAAGGCACCACACTGGCACTGCATGAGGTATACCACACCCTGCGTCTTGCAATTGGCAAAATGACGCAGGGAAAAACTTTCCCCATTAGGCAGTGTCAGTGTGGTCCTCCTACCGATGACTGGACATTGGGCACAGGAACCACATGGGTATGTACCCCATGTTTTACAGGGGTCCTTTCTTGCCGTGCCCTTGTATTCACTTTGGATGAGTGCATTTCCTATTGAGCCAGGTTTTCTATAGGTGATTTGGGGTTTAGGACCAATTAGTCCTTTCAGGATTGGATCATCTGTAAGGATGGACCAATATTTTGAGATAATTTTATTGATTTTAAAATGCTCATTAGAAAATCTCACAATAATCCTTGTAGTGTCGTCTTCTTTGGTTGGTTTCTTTGAGAAGATTAAATCCCTTCTATTGGTTTGCTTAACTCGGTTGAACGCTTTTTTTAAAGAGGATTTGGAGTAGCCTCTGTTCATGAGCCTAATGGTAAGTTTGTCCGCTTCATGTTGAAAGTCTTCGTTGTTACTGCAGTTTCTTTTAAGGCGGAGACTGATGAGCAGGATCATCAACAGCTGAGTAACTGTGGAGAGAAATGGGAGCTGGCAATTAGCCAACAGCTGAGTGGCCAGCTCAGAGAAGGAAGGGCTGAGCCCAGCCCTGACACAAAGTTCAGTAACCGGAATGGGTAGTCAGCCAAGCCAGAAGTCAGGGATCAATGTAGTGAAACAGCAAGCAGGATGTGTAGCCAGAAGGGATATCAGCAAAGCAAGTCTTGAACAGGATCGCAGGAGATAGTTTCTGTGATGTTGACCAAGGCAAAGATCCTCTGGACTGGATGGCTTAAGTAGGCAGGACTGACGAGCAGGGTATTATCAAGAGCTGAGCAACTGTGGAGAGATAGGAGCTTGCAATTAGCCGACAGCTGAGCGGCCAACTCGGAGAAGGAGGGGCCGAGACCAGCCGTGACAGATAGCCTCTGATTGGCTATCACAGTGATCACTCACTTTGTAGCCCTTCCCTGAGTTGACTCTCCTCTGTGAAGAGAAGAAACAACAGAATTGTTTGTTAGTTAGGAGGAAACAATACATTGTATCTCTTCCTACTGGCTAAGGAGAACTCTGTCCAAAAAAGAAGAAGAAAAAATAAAGATTAACTAGTTTAATGATGTCAGTTATTGTCAGTGTTAATAACAGTTAATGGCAGTTAGTGGCAGTGTGTCAGTATCAGTGTCTGTGTCAGTCAGTGGCAGTGCAAGTAGCAGTTAGTGTCAGCGTCAGTGTGTTGTAGGTAAAAAGAAAATGTTTTATATTTAATGTCAGTGTGTTTATGTAGGCCAAAAAAAAAAAGTACTACTGTTTCTTGGCCCTATTGTAGGTACAAAGAACAAATCCCACACACTTATGTGGTATCGCTGTAATCGTCAGGAGTAGAAGAATTTATTTTGCAGTTTTTTTTGTGGAGGTACATGGCAATGGCATAAAACTATACAGCTAAAAGTAACTTTTTTTATACTATATCCATTAAATTACTTACCAAATGAAAGCCCAATCTGTTCTAAAAAAAAACAAAAAAAACAAGGTATAATCTACATGTACAGTTATACAAACACATGTCACAGTTGCAAAATTGGGCTTGGGCAGTAAGGTTTGTTTTGACCCTGTTCATTAAAGGTTTAAGGTCTTAGGTCCCTTTCACACTTACGTATCATTTATCCGTTTTTCATCTATCCGTTGACGGATGAAAAACAGACATGAATGCATCTTAATGGAAAAGCAGATGTAAATGGATGTAAAAAAAAGTATGTGTAGCGCTAAAAAAAGATTAAGTAACATCAATCATTAGGTGAACAAAAATGAAATCCAAAAATGTTGGTAAGAAAGTCCTCTCTATTGTGTATAAAGAGAACTCATGCACAAAAATCCATAGTGACAAAATAATCAATACAAAAAAAGTCCTGTGCAGGTAAAGGGTGTAGTCTTATACATCCTGAAGTGAAAAACATGTGATCCAGCAAAGTGCTCCAAAGTCAATTAATAGCAAAACAGAGATTGAGCCAATGCATACTTATGTGAAAGAAAAGTGATCCAAACAAAGTGCTCCAAGATCAATCGGCACACCGCAGTGAAGTGAACACTCACCAGAACCGATGGCTGCCATTACAGCAGCAAACAAGCACAGAGTGTAGACCGTCATCCCATTAGATGAAGCTGTCCAGCGACATTTTTTGTTACAATAGAGCTATGATAAATAAAGCTCAGTAGGAGCCAGAGATAATCCTTACAGTGCAGTATCTTTATTGGAAATGTATGTACACGTAAAACCATAGAAAAACATAAAATACTTACAATGGAAGCCGCTGCCGACCTTGAATCGGACAGCGGCGTCATGTCAGCACTAGTGTTTCCACCATGACGCATTTCATCTATTTTCAATAGAACGTTATGAAGGGGTCCTCTAGTGACAACGTCAGCCATCCTTTTGCAGATTCTGAAAAAGAGTTCCAATCCTGGTAATCAATCAAGTTAAAATAAGAACCAGAAGTGCTCCGTCGGCTATTTTGCCAGTGATACGGAACCGAAAATAACTAATCTGCCATTTTATCGTGGATATATGGCACAGAAGACAGTCACCATTTTAATGGAGCTGGCTCACATCTAGATGATCATTTTTAAATACTACACAAGAGGATATTAAATGGGGCGTCCCCTGATGTAAAAATAAGGCTAGTTCCTCAAGAGAAATATAAGCAGTACCTCATAATAAAAAAAAAATAAAAAATACAGAAAAAATTTTAAAACATTAGGCAAGGAGCAATGTTGATCTGCTACTTACAAGTAAAACATGTACATGATGCATTCAAGTATAAAAAGTTTTTTCTAACAAATGTTTACATAAAAATATATAATAAAAACGATCTAATAAAAGAAAACCCAAGGGTACTTAAAATGCCTCTGAAGAGCACCAAATTCAATATGGAAGGGCATCCTACATCATTATTTTTGGTCAATGAAACAGTTCATCTAATTACATCTGTTTACATCCACTTCCGTCAACATCCATTTTTTGGAACCTATCAAAGCCCTATTTTTCTTCCATTAAAAAAAGGATTGGACTAAAAACGGGGAAAAAATGAATGTAAACGGAAAAACAGTCTGTTTTTGCATTAAAGAATGGCTCTGGGACTCAAGTGGTTAAGGACTCTAGCTGACAGATTGAAAAAACTGATGTAAAAACGGATGAAAGAAGGATGAAAAACGGATGCAAAACTGACCTGATATAGACTTCATAGGTTTTTCTTTGAAAAAAAGTGACAGAACTGATGAAACAAATGTTCCGCATGTGTAAAAGGGGCCTTAAGCTTTAATAATATCCTCAAAATTCAAACAATGAAACTGCACTTGTGGACCCTATATAGAAAATAGATATTCTCTATATTCTTAGCTGCGAGCAGGCTATGAGATATTTTTAGTATTAATAGTAAACAGTCTTATTATACCAAAATGTGCTGCGCTTAAAGCGGTAGTAAACCCTCCCACATAAAAACTATTTTCACAATATTATAAAATAAATATTAATTACAATTCAAATGGTTACTTTGAATAATTATAAAATTCGTTCTTACTGCAAATATTCTTTATCTTATAAAAGTTTCTTCTGCATATTAGCCGGCACCATCTTCACTGTGGTCTTCTGCATCTGAATAGATATGTATTTCCGCCCACAGTACATAGTCGTTTCAGTAATCCAGCGCATGCGCACTAATAGCAAAATATCCAGGGCTCTTCTTGGTTTCCGGTTACTACGGAAACGAGGCAGCTTGCTCCAGAAACAAGGTAATACAGGAGAAAAATTGACCATACCTCCTGGAGTAGGTTGAGTAAGCAGCACCATGTAAGTTCACAATAACGATCCAAATAAATAACGATCTACATAGATATATCTATATATCTATGGATATATAGATAGATATCTATATATATATATCTATATCTATCTACAGTGGGGACAGAAAGTATTCAGATCCCCTAAATTTTTTACTCTTTGTTATATTGCAGCCATTTGCTAAAATCATTTAAGTTCATTTTTTCCTCATTAATGTACACACAGCACCCCATATTGACAGAAAAAAACTGAATTGTTGACATTTTTGCAGATTTATTAAAAAAGAAAAACTGAAATATCACATGGTCCTAAGTATTCAGACCCTTTTGCTGTGACACTCATATATTTAACTCAGGTGCTGTCCATTTCTTCTGATCATCCTTGTCCTATGTATTCAGACCCTTTGCTCAGTATTTAGTAGAAGCACCCTTTTGATCTAATACAGCCTTGAGTCTTTTTGGGAAAGATGCAACAAGTTTTTCACACCTGGATTTGGGGATCCTCTGCCATTCCTCCTTGCAGATCCTCTCCAGTTCTGTCAGGTTGGATGGTAAACGTTGGTGGACAGCCATTTTTAGGTCTCTCCAGACATGCTCAATTGGGTTTAAGTCAGGGCTCTGGCTGGGACATTCAAGAACAATCACGGAGTTGTTGTGAAGTCACTCCTTCGTTATTTTAGCTGTGTGCTTAGGGTCATTGTCTTGTTGGAAGGTAAACCTTCGGCCCAATCTGAGGTCCTGAGCACTCTGGAGAAGGTTTTCGTCCAGGATATCCCTGTACTTGGCCGCATTCATCTTTCCCTCGTTTGGAACCAGTCGTCCTGTCCCTGCAGCTGAAAAACACCCCCACAGCATGATGCTGCCTCCACCATGCTTCACTGTTGGGACCGTATTGGATAGGTGATGAGCAGTGTCTGGTTTTCTCCACACATACTGCTTAGAATTAAGGCCAAAAAGTTCGATCTTGTTCTCATCAGACCAAAGAATCTTATTTCTCACCATCTTGGAGTCCTTCAGGTGTTTTTTAGCAAACTCCATGCAGGCTTTCATGTGGCTTGCACTGAGGAGAGGCTTCCGTCGGGCCACTTTGCCATAAAGCCCCGACTGGTGGAGGGCTGCAGTGATGGTTGACTTTCTACAACTTTTTCCCATCTCCCGACTGCATCTCTGGAGCTCAGCCACAGTGACCTTTGAGTTCTTCTTTACCATTCTCACCAAGGCTCTTCTCCCCTGATAACTCAGTTTGGCCAGACGGCCAGCTCTAGGAAGGGTTCTGGTTGTCCCAAACGTCTTCCATTTAAGGATTATGGAGGCCACTGTGCTCTTAAGAACCTTAAGTGCAGCAGAAATTTTTTTGTAACCTTGGCCAGATCTGTGCTTTGCCGAAATTCTGTCTCTGAGCTCTTCAGGCAGTTCATTTGACCTCATGATTCTCATTTGCTCTGATGTGCACTATGAGCTGTAAGGTCTTACATAGATAGGTGTGTGGTTTTCCTAATCAAGTCCAATCAGTATAATCAAACACAGCTGGACTCAAATGAAGGTGTAGAACCATCTCAAGGATGATCAGAAGAAATGGACAGCACCTGAGTCAAATATATGAGTGTCACAGCAAAGGGTCTGAATACTTAGGACCACGTGATATTTCAGTTTTTCTTTTTTAATAAATCTGCAAAAATGTGAACAATTATGTGTTTTTCCGTCAATATGGGGTGCTGTGTGTACATTAATGAGGAAAAAAATGAACTTAAATGATTTTAGCAAATGGCTGTAATATAACAAAGAGTGAAAAATGTAAGGGGGTCTGAATACTTTCTGTCCCCACTATATATATATATATATATATATATATATATATATCGATAAATATATGTATCTATCAATAGATATATATATATATATATATATATATATATATATATATATATATATATATATATACTGATCTCTCTCTCTCTCTATAAATATATATACAGTGCCTTGCAAAAGTATTAACCCCCCTTGGCATTTTTTAGCATTGTTTCTCATCTGTCTCCTAGGTTCTCCAATGGCCTTTTTTTTCTGGCCATTTTCTTCAATAGTGCAAACGTAATTTATTTGATACATTAGGTGACAATCTCTTCTTTAGCTAACTATTATGTTGTGGGTCTGCTACACACACACATTGGGGGTTATTTACGAAAGGTAAATCCACTTTGCACCATAAGTGTAAACTACAAGTGCAAAGTGCACTTGAAATTGCACTGAAAGTGCACTTTGTAGTGCAGTCGCGGTAAATCTGAGGGGTAGATCTGAAATGAGGGGAAGCTCTGCTGATTTTATTATCCATTATGTGCAAGCTAAAATACTGCTTTTTTATTTTCCTTGCATGCCCCCCTCGGATCTACAGCGACTGCACTTCCAAGTGCACTTTCAGTGCAATTTCAAGTGCGCTTTGCACTTGTAGTTTGCACTTGTAGTGCAAAGTGTACTTGCCTTTAGTAAATAACCCCCATTGTTTTTGTTATTAATGTATGTAATGCATTAATGAAAAAAAATAATCATCCTTTTCAGCTTCATGAATTAATTGCTTTGAGTCCCTAAAATGGCCTGATTGGGGCAGATTTTAGAGCACTGTGGGGGTTATTTACTAAAGGAAAATCCACTTTGCACTACAAGTGCACTGCAAGTGCACTGGAAAGTGCACTGAAACTGCACTGAAACAGCACTAGTAATGCAAAGTGGATTTGCCTTTAGTAAATACCCCCCATTGTCACTGTAACTACAACAACTTATTCCAAAAAACGGTATTAAGCATTGAAAGAAGAAGCCACACATTGTTGAGTATAAAACATTTTACTCAAAACACATTCACATGTGCGTTATAAAAGGGTTTTTTAACAAACCAACATCTTTGGTGTATAACATGTATGTATGACAGTAAATAGCCTTTTTTTGGTTAAACAGGCATGTTTAAAACCATAAAACATACATAACTCAGGAACTTACAAAGTTCAACTTTAATAAATTGAAGGCAAAATGTGACATTAAAATGTCAAAACTGTGTTGATCTTGCCTTCATCAGATGAGGTGATGTCACCCCTGTAAAAGCCACATTTTGAAGATGCACACAAATTGGGAGTCAAAAATGTGGATTTCCCTCCAGATCCCATGCCTAATCTCAACATGTGCTAGCTCCCATCATGGGGGATCAATGGACGTGTTTTGTAGTGCAACTCCTTCCTCTCATTTCCTTTAGTTGCGAGGAAGGGGTTGCACCCACAAAACGCGTACATTGTTATCCCGTGATGGCAGATAGCACATGTTGATACACTGTGTGCATCTTCAAAATTTGGCTTTCAAATTACTTTAAAACTTTAGTAAAAATAAAAAATATAACGACAATCTGTAAAATTTTTGGGTGTTTTAGATTCTGCCTAAAACATCAATGATGTTGTTGAGTCTTTTTTCAACATCATTGATGTTTTCCTTGACCTTCTCTAATTCACGATTGCACACCATGATCTCCACGATGAGGATCTGTGCACTTGCACTGTTGAAATGAGTTTCTTCTTCCACAACATCCACATCACTTAAAAATAAAAAAACACACCATGTATTATAAATATGCATGCATACATCTATTACCTGAAGCTGTGGTCTCAGACACTGACCTGTTGTGGTCACTATTTCGCCCAATTCATGAACCTCTCCTCCATCCACATCTTCTTCAGGGTGTGTGGGGATTTCACCTTCTTCTGGAGTAGTGGGGTTCCTGGTGTCCTCAGATGTCCCGATTCTTTTCTCCCCTGTGTGAATAAAAAAAAAGGTATACTTAGCACTAGGGATGAGCTTCGTGTTCGAGTCGAACCCATAATAGACTCGAACATCGTCTGTTCGCCCGTTCGCTGAATTGCGAACGATATGGTCCGTTCGCGCCAAATTCGTGTGGCATGTCACGGCCCATAATTCACTGCGGCATCGCAGATCATTGCTGGCTGATGATTGGCCAAGCATGCACTATGACCCGCATGCTTGGCCAATCACAGCGCCCTCTGAACAGAGAGCCGTAATTGGCCAAAGCCAAGCAGGCTTTGGCCAATTATGGCTCAGGGGATTTAGTACACGCCCCACACTATATAAGGCCGCCTGCACGGCGGCCCTGTGTAGTGTGTGTTCCGGCGTTGAAAGAGATAGACAGAGAGACAGTGTCATTTGATTTGAGTTAGATAGATTAGGCAGAACAGTCAGTCAGCTGCATTTACAGTGTATTGTGTGTATATATATATGCATCCCAGGTGTTGCATATATATATATATATATATATATATAAATATATATATATATACACTGTATTCAGTTTAGCTAGATCCGTTCCTGTTATCTTCCTACTGACAGGCAGGCTTGTCTTGTTACAGTATTTACAGCTACCTGAAGAAAATAGTTGGTGTTCTTTTGATCCTATTAGTACCACAGTCAGGCAGCTAGACTATTTACAGTTAGTGCAGTGCGTCTCACAGTGTTCAGCTAAAACTACAAGTTAGTGGGGTGCGTCCTGCTCACAGTGTTCAGCTAAACCTACAAGTTAGTGCGGTGCGTCCTGCTCACAGTGTTCAGTGTTCAGCTAAAACTACAAGTTAGTGGGGTGCGTCCTGCTCACAGTGTTCAGCTAAACCTACAAGTTAGTGGGGTGCGTCCTGCTCACAGTGTTCAGCTAAACCTACAAGTTAGTGTGGTGCGTCCACCTCACAGTGTTCAGCTAAACCTACAAGTTAGTGCGGTGCGTCCTGCTCACAGTGTTCAGCTAAAACTACAAGTTAGTGCGGTGCGTCTACCTCACAGTGTTCAGCTAAACCTACAAGTTAGTGCGGTGCGTCCTGCTCACAGTGTTCAGCTAAAACTACAAGTTAGTGCTGTGCGTCCTGCTCACAGTGTTCAGCTAAACCTGCAAGTTAGTGTAGTGAGACCTCTGCACAGTGTTCATCTAAAGCTACAAGTTAGTGCAGTGCGTCCTGCTCACAGTGTTCAGCTAGATCCGTTCCTGTTATCTTCTTACTGACAGGCAGGCTTGTCTTGTTACAGTATTTACAGCTACCTGAAGAAATCTGCTGGTGTTCTTTTGATCCTATTAGTACCACAGTCAGGCAGCTAGACTATTTACAGTTAGTGCAGTGCGTCCTGCTCACAGTGTTCAGCTAAAATCACAAGTTAGTGGGGTGCGTCCTGCTCACAGTGTTCAGCTAAACCTACAAGTTAGTGGGGTGCGTCCTGCTCACAGTGTTCAGCTAGATCCGTTCCTGTTATCTTCTTACTGACAGGCAGGCTTGTCTTGTTACAGTATTTACAGCTACCTGAAGAAAATTGCTGGTGTTCTTTTGATCCTATTAGTACCACAGTCAGGCAGCTAGACTATTTACAGTTAGTGCAGTGTGTCCTGTTCACAGTGTTCCGCTAAAACTACAAGTTAGTGGGGTGCGTCCTGCTCACAGTGTTCAGCTAAACCTACAAGTTAGTGTGGTGCGTCCTGCTCACAGTGTTCAGCTAAAACTACAAGTTAGTGGGGTGCGTCCTGCTCACAGTGTTCAGCTAAACCTACAAGTTAGTGGGGTGCGTCCTGCTCACAGTGTTCAGCAAAAACTACAAGTTAGTGCGGTGCGTCCACCTCACAGTGTTCAGCTAAACCTACAAGTTAGTGCGGTGCGTCCTGCTCACAGTGTTCAGCTAAAACTACAAGTTAGTGCTGTGCGTCCTGCTCACAGTGTTCAGCTAAACCTACAAGTTAGTGTAGTGAGACCTCTGCACAGTGTTCATCTAAAGCTACAAGTTAGTGCAGTGCGTCCTGCTCACAGTGTTCAGCTAGATCCGTTCCTGTTATCTTCTTACTGACAGGCAGGCTTGTCTTGTTACAGTATTTACAGCTACCTGAAGAAAATTGCTGGTGTTCTTTTGATCCTATTAGTACCACAGTCAGGCAGCTAGACTATTTACAGTTAGTGCAGTGCGTCCTGCTCACAGTGTTCAGCTAGATCCGTTCCTGTTATCTCCTTACTGACAGGCAGGCTTGTCTTGTTACAGTATATACAGCTACCTGAAGAAAATTACTGGTGTTATTTTGATCCTATTAGTACCACAGTCAGGCAGCTAGACTATTTACAGTTAGTGCAGTGCGTCCTGCTCACAGTGTTCAGCTAGATCTGTTCCTGTTATCTTCTTACTGACAGGCAGGCTTGTCTTGTTACAGTATATACAGCTACCTGAAGAAAATTGCTGGTGTTCTTTTGATCCTATTAGTACCACAGTCAGGCAGCTAGACTATTTACAGTTAGTGCAGTGCGTCCTGCTCACAGTGTTCAGCTAAAACTACAAGTTAGTGGGGTGCGTCCTGCTCACAGTGTTCAGCTAAACCTACAAGTTAGTGCGGTGCGTCCTGCTCACAGTGTTCAGCTAAACCTACAAGTTAGTGCGGTGCGTCCTGCTCACAGTGTTCAGCTAAAACTACAAGTTAGTGGGGTGCGTCCTGCTCACAGTGTTCAGCTAAACCTACAAGTTAGTGGGGTGCGTCCTGCTCACAGCGTTCAGCTAAACCTACAAGTTAGTGTGGTGCGTCCACCTCACAGTGTTCAGCTAAACCTACAAGTTAGTGTAGTGCGTCCTGCTCACAGTGTTCAGCTAAAACTACAAGTTAGTGCTGTGAGTCCTGCTCAGTGTTCAGCTAAACCTACAAGTTAGTGTAGTGAGACCTCTGCACAGTGTTCATCTAAAGCTACAAGTTAGTGCAGTGCGTCCTGCTCACAGTGTTCAGCTAAAACTACAAGTTAGTGCTGTGCGTCCTGCTCACAGTGTTCAGCTAAAACTACAAGTTAGTGTGGTGCGTCCACCTCACAGTGTTCAGCTAAACCTACAAGTTATTTTTTTGCGAGCTCTACACAATGTTCACCTAAAGCTACCTGTAGAAGGTTGGTGGTGTTTTCCTGATCCTATCACTACCGCAGGCAGCTAAAAAAGCTACAAGTTAGTTTTTTGCGAGCTCTGCACAGGGTTCAGCTAAAGCTACCTGTAGAAGGTTGGTGGTGTTCTCATACTACAGGCAGGCAGTTGATTTTGCTAGCTGCAGTATCAGTACATATATATATATATATATATATATATATATATATATATATATATATATATATATCCCAGCTTAGTGCAGCTACAGGCCATTAGTATGTTTGGAAGGCCAAGAAGGAGAGGCAGACAGTCGCAAGCCAATAAGAGAGGGCAAGCAGGCTCTGTGTCTAGTGCTGGTCGTGGAGACAGTGCATCCTCATCAGCACGTGGCCGTGGGACACGCTTGGCCTTTTTTTCGGCAGCTGGCCGTGTTGAGCCGCAACATGCGGAAGACTTGGTCGAGTGGATCACCAAGCCGTCCTCATCCTCCTCATCCTCTCTCACCCATGCCCAGGGTACTTTGTCTGGCAAAGCAGCGGCCTCTTCCCTCGGCTCAATGTCATCAGTGACTCCTTCCCTAGCCCCACCATGTCCTCCTGAGAAATCCCTCGAACTGTTTGACCACAGTGTTGGGTACATGCTCCAGGAGGATGCGCAGCGTTTGGAAGGCTCTGATGATGATACTGAGCTCGATGAAGGCAGTAACATGAGCACGGACAGAGGGGGGCCCAAGAAGGACAGCAATCTGGCAGTCATGCTCCTCCTGCTGCAGCATACTGCCAGGTTTGCTCCAGTGATGAGGAGGGAGGGGATGATGAGGTCACTGACTCAACGTGGGTGCCTGATAGGAGAGAGGAGGAGGAGGAGGCGGCACATCACCAACGAGGCAGGATGCCCTCCAGGGGCCAGCCTAAGGGCAGCACATTGACTGCATCACACCCCAAAGCTCGACATGTGCTGGGCGCTGCAGTCTCTGCGCATTATTCAAAAAGTTCTTTGGTGTGGGCCTTTTTTGAGACGAGTGCATCGGATCGCACCGCTGCTATTTGCAACATGTCTCAAGCGTATCTCGCGTGGCCAAAACATCTCCCGCTTGGGTACCACATGCTTGACCAGACATATGTTGACCTGCCATGCAGTTTGTTGGCAAGCGTATCTAAAAGACCCACACCAAAGAACAAAGAGGACCTCTCCTTGCTCCTCATCAGCTGAGATCTCCAACCCCACTATACCTTCAGTCCTCTCTGAGACCTGCACTGAGAGGAATGAAGGTGTAGAATTAGGTGTGTCACAGCCAAGTACTTGTGGGCAATCTGCTTTTGGTACACCGACGTCAGATTGTACCAGGCAAATTTCCCTGCCCCAGCTGCTGCACCGCCGAAAGAAGTTTGCTCCCAGCCATGCACATGCGCAGCGGTTGAATGCTAGCTTGGCAAAATTGCTAGCACTTCAAAGGCTGCCTTTTCAGTTGGTAGACTCTGCCCCCTTCCGTGAGTTTGTGGAATGTGCGGTTCCTCAGTGGCAGGTACCCAAACGCCACTTTTTCTCACGGAAGGCGATTCCGGCTCTCTACCGGCATGTGGAAGGCAATGTCCATGCCTCGCTGGACAGGGCAGTCAGCGGTAAGGTGCATATTACTGCTGACTCATGGTCCAGCAGGCATGGACAGGGACGTTACCTAAGTTTCAGGGCGCATTGGGTGACTCTGCTGGCAGCTGGGAAGGATGCAGGACAAGGTGCAGTAGTGTTGGAGGTTGTTCCGCCACCACGCCTCCAAAATTCTAATGATTGTGACACACCTCTCTCCTCCACCTCCTCCTCTTCTTCTTCCTCCATTGCCTCTTCCTGTGCTTTGTCCTCGGAACCAGCGGTGCTCCGTAGCCGTTCAAGGACAGGAGTCACACTGGGGCAGAGGTTCTGTCAGCTCTGCAGGGGCAGGTTCAGAAGTGGTTGACGCCACGCCAACTTAAGGCAGGAATGGTGGTTTGCGACAACGGCACCAACCTCCTCTCTGCCCTCCGACAGGGACAAATGACCCATGTGCCCTGTTTGGCTCACGTCCTTAACTTGGTGGTGCAGCGGTTCTTGGGCAGGTACCCGGGCTTACAGGATGTCCTGAGGGAGGCCAGGAAAGTCTGTGTGCAATTCTGCCGGTCATATAATGCCAGTGCTCGGCTGACGGATCTCCAAAAGGAGTTTAACCTGCCCAAGAACCGCCTAATCTGTGACATGCCCACCAGGTGGAACTCAACGTTGGCCATGCTGCAGCGGCTGCACACGCAGCAGAGGGCCATCAATGAGTACCTGTGCAACTATGGCACCAGGACAAGGTCAGGGGAGCTTGTTTTTTTTCCCCACGCCAGTGGGCCATGATCAGGGATGCATGCACTGTCCTGTCACCATTTGAGGAGGCCACAAGGATGGTGAGAAGTGACAGTGCATGCATCAGTGACACTGTCCCTCTTGTCCACCTGTTGGAGCACACACTGCGTGGAATAATGGACAGGGCACTTGAGGCAGAACAGAGGCAGGAAGAGGAGGACTTCCTTAGCTCTCAAGGCCCCCTTTATCCAGACAGTGTTCCTGCATGCCCGCCGATCACACAGGAAGAGGAGGAGGAGGAGGAGGAGGAGGAGGAGGAGGAGGAGGAGGAAGATTGTGTCAGTATGGAGGTGGAGCCTGGCACTCAGCATCAGCAGCAGTCTTTAAGGGATCAGTCCCAAGAAACACATGGACTTGTACGTGGCTGGGAGGAGGTGGCTGCGGACCATGTCGTCCTTAGTGACCCAGAGGACTCCGGACCGAATGCCTCAGCAAACCTACGCTGCATGGCCTCCCTGATCCTGCAAAGCCTGCGTAAGGATCCTCGTATTCGTGGTATCAAGGAGAAGGACCAATACTGGCTGGCAACCCTCCTTGATCCACGTTACAAGGGTAAGGTTGCGGACCTTATCTTGCCATTGCAGAGGGAGCAGAGGATGAAACATCTTCGGGAGGCCTTGCAGAAAGGTCTGTGCAACGCGTTCCCAGAGACTGGGAGGTTACAAACTCCTGTTTCTGGACAATGTGCTGCTGAGGCTTCGGTCAGTCAAAGAAGGAGCGGTGGAGAAGGTGGCTGTCTGACCGATGCGTTCAGACAATTTTTTGGTCCGCAGCCCCAAGGTATGATCGGTTCCAGCAACCATCGCCAGCGTCTGTTTTACATGGTGCAGGAATACCTAGGGGCAAGATCTGACTTGGACACCTTTCCCCCCGAAAATCCTCTGGGTTACTGGGTCTTGAGGATGGATCACTGGCCAGAGCTTGCACAGTATGCAATTGAGCTACTGGCCTGTCCTGCATCCAGCGTTCTTTCGGAACGCACATTCAGTGCTGCTGGAGGCTTTGTAACCGATCACAGGGTGCGTCTGTCCACCGACTCAGTCGATCGAATGACCTTCATAAAAATGAATCAGCTACCACCAGCTAACAAGCACCTGATGCTGATGTAACCGAATAATTTTTTTTGAAATCTCAGATCTCTTCAAAGACTGCCTATACTGATGCTGAGTGACTATCCCTGAGAAATTATCCTCTTCCTCCTCAATCATCATGCTGATAGCTTGTAAGAACACTTTTGGTTCTGGGCGCCACCACCAGTGCCTAAGGCACAGTTTTTCAGCCCCTGTTTAACAGGGGGCGTGTAATTACAATTTTTGATGCAATACTTTGCAGCAGGGCTCGTTTCTGCGTTACAACTAGAGTATCTGTGAGGGGTTGCAGTGTTGTGGCACCAGCACCAGTGCCTAAGGCCCAATTTTTCAGCCCTTGTTTAACAGGGGCGTGTAATTACAATTTTTGATGCAATACTTTGCAGCAGGGCTCATTTCAGCATTCCAACTAGAGTATCTGTGAGGGGTTGCAGTGTTGTGGCACCAGCACCAGTGCCTAAGGCCGAATTTTTCTGCCCATGTTTAACAGGGGCGTGTAATTACAATTTTTGATGCAATACTTTGCAGCAGGGCTCGTTCCTGCGTTCCAACTAGAGTGTCTGTGAGGGGTTGCAGTGTTGTGGCACCAGCACCAGTGCCTAAAGCCTAATTTTTCAGCCCCTGTTCAACAGGGGCATGTAATTACAATTCTTGATCTAATATTTCACAGCAGGGCCCAATTCTGCACCCACCAAGAGTGAGTGAGGACTTACAGTGTTGTGGCACCAGCACCACCACCACCACCAAAGGCCCAATTTTTCTGCCCCTGTTCAACAGGGGCATGTAATTACAATTCTTGATCTAATATTTCACAGCAGGGCCCTGTGAGGGCTTACAGTATTGTGGCCACAACAACACCTAAGGCCCAAATTTCTGCTGAGTATATAGGGCAGGCCCCTACTTTCAAACATCTAACTTACAAACGACTCCTACTTGCAAACGGAAGGAGACAACAGGAAGTGAGATGAAATCTACCCCTAGGAAGGAAAATTCTCTCCTGTAAGAGTTAATATGGGAAAAACATTTCTCCTTTCCACTGATGCTTTCCAATCCTTGTTCCACAAAAAAACCCAAATTTTCAAAAAACATTTGTCATTGGGACAAAAAGTGAGGTGAAATCTTCTGAAGAGGAGGACAGACAGCAAAACAAATGTCACAGGGGTGATAACCCTTCCCTATGTTTTCCAAAAAGCTTAAAAAAGATTTTTTGGCTGGAGCTAAACACGTTAAAAATGTACCCATTCAAAATTACAAACAGATTCTACATAACAACAAACCTACAGTCCCTGTCTTGTGTGCACCGCCTGTATACTGCTGTTCAGAGTATATAGGGCCTGGTGGCCCCACACCTTTCCTTATTTTAATTTGGGTGCGGGGTTCCCCTTAATATCCATACAAGACCCAAAGGGCCTGGTAATGGACTGCGGGGGTACCCATGCCATTTGTCTCACTGATTTTCATCCATATTGCCAGGACCCGACATTACATTAAACCCGCAAGCAGTTTTAAATGAGATTTTTTCCTTTAAAAATGACATTTTGTGCAGGGACTGTTCTAAACACGGGAAACACGCGCCACTTTACAGGCATACTATAGACACTCCCCAGGTATGATATTTAAAGGAATATTTCACTTTTTTTTTTTTTTTTACTTTAAGCATCATTAAAATCACTGCTCCCGAAAAAACGGCCGTTTTTAAAAGTTTTTTTTGCATTGATACATGTCCCCTGGGGTATGCAAATTAGCCTTTAAAATGAGCACTTTTGATTTCGAACGTTCGAGTCCCATAGACGTCAATGGGGTTCTAACGTTCGTGCGAATTTTCGGTCCGTTCGCAGGTTCTGGTGCGAACCGAACCGGGGGGGTGTTCGGCTCATCCCTACTTAGCACACAGATATTTGAGAAAAGAAATAGTAATATGAAACATTGCTTGGAAGTGTCGTACAATTGTCTGTTTTGGCAGAGTTCCAAGCTGAAGACATGATTTTTCCCTTTCTTAAAGCTGGAATACTTACTTTTTTTGGTAAAGTATCACACACGGAGAGACCCCTAGTATCCACTGGAGCACCTGTGTGGGACACCCTAAAAACAGTGTTCTGGTGTCCCACACTAGTGCTCCTTCATCCAGATGTGTAAACAGCTGCTGAGTGTCCTCTCCTTAAACTGAATCAAGTTTGCATTTCATTCTAGTTACAAACTCATCTAGACAACAATGCACTAAACTTCTTTTAATACAAATAGGCATGAACAAATGTAGTTAACCTGCATCTGCCAAAAACATTGTATTAGTGGTCAAACGAACGATGTTTACTACGAGTGATTACTGTGCCCACGAACCTGAAACTTGCCATTTTAAACTGTACAACAGTAAAGAAAAGCACATGGAGCAGCACTAAAGTAATAATAATAATAATAATAGGAACACACGAAAAATACTTACTTTTTTGTAGCACTCTCTTGATCCTTCTGTACTGATCCTGCTCCCTCAATTTGAGGTCTGACCAGCGTTTCCTCAATTGCTCCTTGGATCGTTGTACCCCAAAATTCCTGTGCAGACTTCTCATAACTTTAGTCATGATCTTGGCCTTTCTCACATTTGGGTTTCTGTATGGTCCATACTTTCCATTATAGTCGGCCCTCTTCAAGATGTCCAACCATCTCCACCATCTCTACAAAGGACATATTTGAGGCCTTAAATCTCCTTCTGGATCGGGACGTTTCTGGCACCGGGCTTTCGTCATCCTCCTCGTTGCTACTATCCGAAAGGCATCTGTTGTCTTTCCGCCATGTGCTCTCCCACTGCGCCGAAAGAGAAGGGGCGGGGAATACACTAGAAAGAAGGTCAGGGGCGGAGTTTCACGCATGCGTAGTGTATATAAAGCATAACATGCGTGCGTCGTACATACGATCTGTGAGCAGAGGACGGAGTAGCGTAAGCGCCGATCGTGCAAACGAAGGTACAATTTTAACTTGGGGCATCATTGGTTAGTGGCCTATACTGCTTTTATAGATTGAGGCCTATATTGGGACAAGATTAGGAGAGTTTAGCCTGATATTAGGGTTTGTCTTGTGTTGTGTCTAACAGCGAAAATGGATAAATTTAATGACCATGACTTCCTCCCCAACTTCATTGATAAGTACAGGGAGCTGCCCTGTCTGTGGCAAGTGAAACACCAATTTTATAACAACAAACTAAAGAGGAAGGCAGCGCTGGACCAACTGTTGGAAGCCGGTAATTCCCACGGCAGACATCACCTATTTGAAGTGCAAAATTGGTGGCCTGAGGAGCACATATAATAGGAGCGCAAAATAGTCCAGGATTCCATGAAATCAGGAGCAGCAGCAGATGACGTTTATGTCCCCAGGCTGTGGTACTATGACAGACTGTGGTTTTTGTTAGACCAGAGTGAACCCAGGCCATCACTCTCAACCTCTCCTTCCACTCTTCCTTCCATCTCAGATGAGGCTTCCGACATACAACATGGGCCTTCCACCCAGGAAGATGTGGAGGAGCCCAGCTTGAGCCAGGTATAGCATTGTTTAACATATTTTTTGTCAAAAAAATAATGATGTTAACTAGATGTTATTTTTGATCACTAATTTCTGATTTAACAAAGTGGTTTACATATCAATAGACAATAGTAGCCAAAAATGATTGGGACAAGAATGAAAAATGGTGGGGTCAGAATGATAGTCTTTTCTTTTTGTTAACATTCAATTTGCAACAGTCATGAGCTCAAAATTGTGTGTGATTGATCACCAAAAAACTAAAACTATGTCCCATTTTCATACACAGGAAAGTCTCAGCCAGGAGGAGGCCGTGGCTCACAACCACCCCTATTGTCCAGGAGTCCTTTGCGTGTATGACGGCCAGTAGAATGCAAATAATGGAGGAGGGCCAATGCCTCACCTGTGAGGAGGTCATATTTCAGGCCCTAAATAAGGGGGTGAGGGGTGAACTCACCAATAAAAGCCACGTCTGTGAGTTGGACCATATGAATCCTCCACCACCTCCAACAC
Organism: Lithobates clamitans; assembly: GCA_037952925.1. Classification (NCBI taxonomy): domain Eukaryota; kingdom Metazoa; phylum Chordata; class Amphibia; order Anura; family Ranidae; genus Lithobates; species Lithobates clamitans. The sequence goes on along the minus strand of JBBGZY010000350.1, from coordinate 202,003 downwards.
CACAGCCACAGCCTGGAAGAAAGCATGCAAGGACGTCCTGAGAGTGATGGCCTTGGTTTGGTGTGGTCTGGCAAAAGACGCAGGCTGTTGTAAGACCACAGCTTCAGCACATGTCATCTGCTGCTGCTCCCGATCTCTTGGAGTCCCGGACTGGATTGTGCTCCCTATTAAATGGACTCCTCAGGCTACCAATTTTGCCTGTCAAATAATTGATGTCTGCCCTGGGGTACAAAGGCTTCACCAATCCCAACTGTTTCTCAAGTGTTGCCTTCCTCTTTATTTTGTTAGGACCCCTAATAAATTTTAAATTTTTGTTTGGACAAATACTTGGCTATGTGTTTTACTTCAAAAAGGACAGTTTGTGAGTAGGCAGGTACATTTCAAAAATACAATGTCAAATTAACAAGGGACACCAACCAACCTCTTTGAGGTTAATAAATACAAGATAATAATGGTGTTGTGGTAACTTGACACACAAAAAAAATATTATGGAGATCACTATAAAAAAAAGTAGATCACTATAAAAAAAATAAAGATTATTCTGGAGATCTTGCGAAAAAAAACAAACAAAAAACAAGGTTTATTCAAGAGATCAAGAGAAAGAACAAGAAATCAGTTTGTCAGAACTCTGTGTGAATATCAGCAGCAAAGCAACTTCATTATTCTAGCATTATAAAGAAGAGAATGCGCTGCATTGAAAGATTAAAAAATGTCCAGCGTGACGAACACTAGTTTTACAAGACCGAACGCTTCTGTCTCGTACTTGAATCCGAGCATGCCTGGAATTTGGTGCGCCGGACTTGTGTACACACGCTTAGAATTTTTGAGAACCTGCTCTCAAACATTTGTGAGCGGAAATTACGAAAGCAAATGTCCGATGGAGCATACACAAGGTCGGACTTTCCGACAACAAGCTCACATTGAACATTTCCCATCGGAAATTCCGATCGTGTGTACGGGGCATGAGAGTTGATAAGCTGCTTTAATAAATATTTGCTATTGGGTTTCACACTGCCTTAACAGTCATGTATACTAGCCATAATAAGCCAGGAAACATTTCCATTGAATACTATATAAAAAGGGCAATTTTGTAGTGCCTTGGATAACTGTCTCCTGAGATTTGTCTACTCCTTCACATAGTATGAAAGTAGTCTATTTAATTAGCACATACAGGGATTTTCAGAAGACAGAAGTCAGTACTTTATTTGTGTCAATACCACCAGTAAAGCCATCATGCCTCATCTGTGAAAATCAGCAAGTTCATTCATCAAATTAACTCAATAAGTAAACCACCATCGGAAATGTAAAAAATAGGAACAAATGGGGATCATATCTATCAAAAAAAAAAAATACTTGCTGCATTGTATATTTTATTATTTACCTTGATGAGAATAACTTTATATCAGTTGTTCTTCTTTCAATTCAAGTTGTTCATGTAGCTTTTATAAAATGGTAGCTAGCTTTATATAAATCTGTTACTGTTTAGTCTAAAGGGAGCAATTCTGTAAATTGAACCTCTGACCCATTTATCATTTACTCGAAGTAAAGCAGAAATGGTTTTGACGGATGCTACAAACAAGGCCATATCCCCAACGTTTTATTTGAGCATATCTTTGGGAAAACAGTATGTAGCTTATTTTGCACCAATTAACAAAACATATTAAGCGATTAACCAGAAGAAATCAAGTATGTTCTGTGTCCACAGCCTTGTCCAAATAAAACATATGCTATGTTCATTTTAACAGGTGATTGTACAGGATGAATTGTAAAGTGTAGGTCACTTTATAAGCCAAACAAGATAACTGTTTCGCTTAAAAAGAAAAAATACTCTAAAGCTGGCCATAGACGGAGTGAATTTGCTTGATTCCCCATCAACACAGTCAGTGTTGATGGGGGAATCCCTCCCGCAGAGCCATTGTGTTCTCCCGGCGGGAGAGGGGGTCAGAGGAAGCTGTCCCCGCTGGTAGAACACAGTGATTTTTGCTAGCCACTACCAATAATTGCATGTAAAATCCAACCGTCTGGTTGTACCCAAGTTGATCGATCGATCAATTTGGGTATATTCAGCCTCTCCATACATGGTTCAAATTCAGGCTGGTTCCTGTTGAACCGGCTGAGATTCATGCCATCTATGGCCGGCTTAACCTCGCCTAAATAAAATCCTAAATGAAAAACTAAGTCCTCCTCATGTAGAATCCTCATCATGCAGCTTCATTAGAGACACTAAAATCTTTTCTAATGTACAGTATGTTGTCTTAAATTAAAATATCTTCTATCTTATTTTCATTTATTCTTCTATTTTATTTTTTTTTTCATTTTATTAATTCTTCTATTATATTTGTATTATTGTTTCTATTGAGCCTCCTTAAAATCTCCAAATTCCGTTTTTTCCACTGCTGTGATCTGACTTTCTGTTTCTGTTGTACACATGATCGGATTTTCCGCAGACAAAACCTCTGACTTTTGTCTGAAGGCGTGTGCCTGGATTTTGTCTTGCATACAAGGACTTGTCGGTCAACAAATACGAACGTACTGACGTACTACGTGTTTTTTCAGCTCTTTAGCGCCACCCTTTGGGCTCCTTCTGCTAATTTTGTGTTAGTAGAAGTTTAGTAAGTGTTGATTCGCGCTTTCATTTCGCGCTTTTCATTTAGCGCTTTTCAGTTTGTGCTTTTTAGTTCATTTCTGAATGGCCGTTCGTCAACCAGATATGTTGCGGAATTGAAGGAGATAACGTGTTATTTATTATTGGCCTTGGAGTTATGACCCAAGTCTAGTCCAGGAACAGGGGGAGGAGGAGTTCTTGGACCAAAAATTGGTTGCTTTATTAATCGTGACCAATTATGTCATATGCCTTTGCTGCAGGAACTCCAGGAGAATAATCCGGATGATTTTCGGAATTATCTCCGGATGCCGGACCCCTGATTTCACCAACTCTTGCCATTGTTGACCCCCTATATTAAGAAGCAGGACACATGCATGAAGCTTTTATTTTATTTTTTGGTTGAATAATAATGATTTGATTTGGTATATTTTCTATATTTTTGGATGCAAAGAATGCACTTTTTGGTTAAGCTCTATTGGCAGATAGCATGTCTAATTTTATTGTTTTCTTTTTTTTTACAATGTAAAATTGACAAGGGACACCAACATAGTTGTATATTTGATCTTAAAAACTACAGGATAATGGTGTTGAGGTAACTTGCCCAAAAAAGAAAAAAAAAAGCATAATAATATTATTCTTGATATCGCTAGAAAAAAAAAGGCTTTGAAAATTAGTTTGCAATAACTCCATCAGTATCATCAGCAAAGCAGCTTCATTATTATCCCGTTAAAGAAGAAGAGAATGTGCGCTGCATTTCGAGACTTCATAATTCGCCACATCACGAATATTAATTCTCCATTACGAACGCTAGTTTACAAGACCGACTGCTTCTGGCTCGCCGTTGCTTCCGAGCATGCGTGTTTGTACTTTGGAATTTTCTCCGACAGATTTGTGTACATACGCTCGGAAAATCCGACAACAGACATTTGTCCTCGGAAAATTTTAAAACCTGGCATCCAACATTAGTCCGCGGAAAATTTGACAATTGTCCGATGGAGCGTACAAACGGCCGGATTTTCCACCAACAGCCTGTCATCACACAACTCCCGTCTAAAAATCCGATCATGTGTACGCGGCTTTAGATGGTGGCTATGTTTATTCTCTATGGTCCCATTGTATGTATGCCGAGCTGCGGCGAACCCGGCAGAGCCTCATGATTTTTTTCATGCCCGTTTTTACCTGGAATCATCAGGTGTTTTGGATTAGGGTGTGCACCCCAAAGCTCAAACACGTGTGTGTGTGTGTGTGTGTGTGTGTGTGTGTGTGTGTGTGTGTGTGTATGTATATGTATATATATGTATATATATGTATATACTATAAAAAATTGAAACGTTATTCTAGTTTGATTTCTGCTCCCGTGTGCCTCACTCAAAGTCCCACATCCTTTTTCTTTTTAGTTTTTATTACTGAACCGGAATGGAGGAGGGGTATGAACGGCCCCACTATCCTCATTTAAAGTCCCAATACTGCTGATTTCTCTCCTTTTAATCAAATTTTACTTTATATGACTAGCCCCTTTCCCCTTCCCAAGTATGTGTAAGCATCGCCCTCCATGGGACTACAAATCCCAGCATAGCAGGCTGAACTCCCATTTCTCAGCTGCTGCCTGGTGCCCCACACACAGTGTGACTGAGAATGATTGCACTGCAGGAAGGGACACCCTCTCTCCCTGCTTGCTGCAGTGCCACACACACACACACCCAGACCCAGAGTCTGTGCCTCCACTCCCCCTTACAAGTGACATCTCCTGAGTCCCAAGCCCTGGCGGGTCTCCCTCACCTCAGTTTGTTCCATTGTCGGCACTGCAGGGCGAAACCCGGGAGGCGGGGCACTCAAAGGTAGAGCAGGGAGGGAAAAGTTACATCCTCCTCCTCTGCCTGGGCCAGTCCTGGCAACCAATAGTTTTTTCGGACAAAGGGCAGTGGTGGGCTGCGGAAGCCCCACAGTGGGAATGGGCAGGACTTGTTTAAAAACAGTGGGGTTTATCCAGCCCTGATGCTACAGATGCTATAGATAGTTCTTCTGGCTACAGCATCCTTGACAGCAGGCAGCAGAGCGATTTTCAGCTGTCAGGGTTGCTGTAGCCAGAACTATAGAAGTAGCATTGGAAAATGTGGCCGCTTGCCTGCTTACTCTGCAGTCAGTGGCTGCCCTGGACATTAGGGTGTGCCCAAGCACACCCCGTGCGCATGCCTATGCCAGGAATTTTGCAAGTGAATTTGCGTTATTGTGCAAATAATTTTTTTTACAGTACTTCACTATGAGTACCATTCTGTTTTATTGAGTTTAGTAGATATCCCAACAGCCCCACAGTGTTGCCAACCATTCATTAATTTAAGGGCAGCCCGTAAATTTCAGACCATTTTAAGGCCCAATGTAAATGCCCGTTACGTGCAGCAGGGCCTGTAAAAAAGATGGTTGTGAGCTGACGTGCAACTGCGCATGCACCAGTCCGAAGCCTGCCGGGCTTGGAAAAGCTTGTACAAGCGCGCCCATTTTTGGCGCATGTGCAGTGACGTACAGACCCGGCAGAGGAGGACATTACTGTAGGGGGTAAAGGCCGGGGGCAGGAGGACAGTGCTGTGGGAGGGTGAAGCGGAGGGTGAACGAGAGCCACGCTGCCCAGCCGTCATATGACGGCTTCTTTGAAGTACATCACGGGACACAGAGCCACAGTAGTTACTATGTGGATTATAGGCCACCTTCAGGTGATGGACACTGGCACGCCCTAAGACAAAATCCCTATATAACCCCTCCCACTGCTGGGAGTACCCCAGTTTTGTAGCAAAGCAATACACGTGTATACCAAGAAGGGAGGGACCTCTGTGTCCCGTGATGTACTTCAAAGAAAAGGATTTTATAGGTAAACTTATGAAAAACCTATTTTCTTATCGTACATCACGGGACACAGAGCCATAGTAGTTACTATGTGGGATGTCCCATAGCAAAGCCAACTGAAGTGAGGGAGACACAACAAAAGTAGGGCATTAAGAGACTAGAGGACTTACTGTATACTGCAGCCTGCAGTACACTGCGCCCAAAGGCGATGTCCTCATGACCTTTTACATCTACTTGATAAAATCTGGTAAATGTATGGACTGCAGACCAAATTGCAGACTTGCAGATCTGAGCCATGGAGGCTTGGTGATGCACTGCCCAAGAAGCACTAACAGCCCTGGTGGAGTGCGCTTTAATATGAAATGGAGAAATTTTACTTTTTAAACCATAGTCTTGAACAATCACCTGACAAATCCATTTAGGAATAGTAGATTTCAACGCTGCCTGTCCTCTTTTAGGACCGTCTGGCAACACAAACAAAACATCTGTTTTACGAATCTGAGCGGTCACTTCCAAATAGACCTTGACCGCTCTCACCACATCAAGAGAATGTAGTGACTTTTCTTCCACAGAACGAGGTTCTGGAAAAAATGAAGGCAGAACAATATCCTGGTTTAAATGAAAATCTGACACTATCTTCGGTAGGAAATTAGGATGAGGCCGTACTACAACCTTATCCTTATGAAGGATCAAATATGGCTCTTTACAAGAAAGAGCAGCCAACTCTGATACTCTTCTTGCAGGAGATATGGAAACCAAGAAAATTATTTTCCTCATCAAGAGGACCAAGGGAATATCTCGAATTGGCTCAAAAGGCTGTTTTTTTAAAGCCGACAAGACTAAATTTAAGTCCCAAGGGTTCAGGGGTAACCTAACTGGGGGATTAATCCGAGTTACCCCCTGAATAAAGTTACGAACCAGAGAGTGTGAAGCAAGTGGTTGTTGAAAAAATACAGATAATACCAATAAGGCTGACACCTGGCCCTTGATAGTACTCAAGGCCAGCTTAAATTTCTAATCCCATCTGTAGGAATTCAAGGATCCTACCTATCCTACCTATGACATATTTTCTGGGGTGCCAACCCCTGGATTCACACCAGGAGACATATGCCTTCCAGACTCTTTAGTATATGACTCTGGGGGCCGGCTTCCTAGCATTAACCAAAGTAGAAACTACTGAAGCTGGCAGCCCACGGTTCTTTAGAATGTGGGTCTCAATAGCCAAACCGTTAAATTTAGCGTTTGTAAGGTAGGATGGCATACCGGACCTTGCGAGAGATCTGGCCACAGTGGTAGGGTCCAAGGGTCCCCTACCGCCATCTTTATGATCTTTGCAAACCAAGATCTCCCGGGCCACGCTGGGGCCACCAGAATCACCTCCTTCCCTTCTTGCTTGACCCTGCGAGGAAGACATGGAAGCAACAGAACAGGCGGGAACGCATAGATCAGTTAAAACTGATCCCACGGAAAGACCAAGTAATCTGATCCATATGCCATCGGCTCCCTTTTCCTTGGCACAAAGTTGTCGATTTTATTGTTGAACCTGGACACAAACAGATCCACGTCCGAAACTCCCCATTTTTGACATATTGACAGAAAGATGTCGGGAAGAAGGGACCATTCTCCTGGGAACAATTGTTGGTGACTGCCAATTCTCTATCCCTGGAATGAAAATTGCTGATAGGCAAGGAATGTTGTTTTCTGCCCAAGAAAGAATATGATTCACCTCTTTCTGGGCCGCACAACTTCTCGTGCCCCCTTGGTGATTGATATAGGCCACCGCTGTGGCATTGTCGGATTGGATTCTGACAGGAAAATTCCATAGTCTGAACGTCCAGGCCTCCAGGGCCAGGCGTACTGCCTGAATCTCTAGTATACCGATGGGCAAGGTCATCTCTGATTTGGACCATTTCCCTTGGACAGACTCTTCTTCCGGACTGCTCCCCAGCCCAGAAGGCTGGTATCTGTTGTTACCACCTTCCAGGTAACTGGTAGAAAGGATTTCCCTTTTTGAAGATTCTTGGATATCAACCACCAATTGAGGCTCTGATGCACATTGGGGGATAAACGCATTGGAAAGCCCAGAGCTTGGACCTTCTTGTTCCAAGCTGACTGTCTTGAATGAAACTGCGCATAAGGAACGGCCTTGAAAGAAGCCACCATCTTTCGCAACAATTTCATGCAAAGTCGAATAGAAGGATTCTTCTTTGTTTTGACCAACTGAATCAGTTCCTTTATGGAACTGATCCTTTCCTGGGGCAAAAACACCCTTCTTCTGAGCCCTAAGTACTGCAATCTCTTTGATGGTTTTAAGGAGGATTTCTCTAGGTTGAGAATCCAACCAAGTATTCCAGGTAGCTGACTGCGGTGACCAAAGTTTGGTTTAAGCAGGCTACGGATTGATCTATCAAGAGTAGATTGTTTAAGTAGGCTAGTAACGTTATACCTTGAGCCCTTAGCCTGGCTAAAGGAGAAGCCAGGACCTTTGTAAAAACTTGAGGTGCAGTAGCTAGACCGAAAGGCAGAGCTACAAACTGGAAATGAAGATTTTCCACCTCGAAGCGTAGAAATTTCTGGTGAGCGCGGAAAATTGGCACATGGAGATAAGCATCCTTGATGTCGATTGACGTCAGAAGTTCTCCCCCTTGTAGGATGGAGACTACTGATCAATTGACTCCATGCGAAAAGAACGGATATTCAAAAAAACGGTTTAGATCTTTGAGATCTAAAATGGGTCTGACATCCCTGTTTGGTTTTGGAACCGTGAACAGGTTTGAATAAAACCCCAAACCTTGCTCTTCCAATGGGACCACTGATATCACTCTGAGACAAGAGATGTTCCAAAGCTAGAAAGAGAGACTTCTTTTTTACTGGATCTCTGGGAACATTTGATCTGAGAAAACAAGGAGACGGGAACTCTGGGAACTCTAGTTTGTAACCTAGAGAAATTAAGGAAGCCACCCATCTGTCTTGACATTGTTCCTGCCAGACCTTTGAAAACTGTAGAAGCCTTCCCCCCCCCCACTTGAGTGAGCGGGGGTGCCCCTTCATAAGGAAGCTTTAGTATTCTGTTTTGTGGGTTTCTTCCCTCAGGTCCCTTTTTTGGCCCTGGGACTGACCCTGAGGTTTAACTCTTGAACCTGACGGTGGAGGCCATCGTGACTGCCTAGAGGCTGATGCCCCTGGCACTGGGGAAGAAGCACGTTTAAAAGAAAAATGCTTCTTCTTAACCGGTAAAAGGGAACTTTTAACATTAGAAATTCTTTGGATATACTTACCGAGATCATCTCCAAACAACCGTCCACCATGAAAAGGGAAACTGGCCAAGAGCTCTTTGTATGGCGCTTTGGCTGACCAATTTTTCAACCATAGAATTCTACGCACATGTACCAGCCCTAGCATGTGCCGTGAGGCCTGGAGAATAGAATTTTTCATAGCGTCTACTGTAAAACACAATGCTTCTGACATTCCGGACAAATCCTGGACCTGCTAATCAGGAATAACTTTGAGTACCTCTATAAACTGGTTCTTTAAGGACTGAGATACACCGATCGCTGCCAGCGCAGGTTGGACAACTGAACCTGCAAGCGAAATATAGTTTTTAAAAAGGAACTCCAACTTCTTATCCATTGAATCCTTTAGCATATGAGCATTGTCTACTGGTCCGGTTTTTATTTACAGAGGATATAGCAGCATCAATTGCTGGAATTCCCCATTTCTTATAAAACTCTTCCTCCATAGAATAAAGTATTGAAAACTTTTTCGGAGGAAAAAAAACTATTTATATGGGTGCTCCCACTCAGAATACATTAGCTTCCTTAGCCATGAATGGATTGGAAAAGAATGAATAGATTGGGGAGGCTTTAGTGAACCCAAACCAAAGGTGGGCTCATCGACTGACTGCGTTATTGGCAGTAAAAATGTGCAGCGGACCAAATCAGTGAGAGACTGTACCAACAATCTTTCCTTCGAACCTGACACTTCCGTATTAGGTTCCTTGGAAGAGGAGACTTCAGCCTCTTCCTGGTCCTGTGAAAGAAATTAGTCATCTCTCGCTCCTTGTTCCTCAGCAGGAGGGTCCTGAGCAATGGACGGGGACCTGCTGAGCTTATTCCCACTCTGGGATGCAATTAAAGCATCAATGATTTGCTCCAAGCTTAAAGTGGTTGGTTGAAGAAAAAACCTCTTTAGTAATATACACAGGGGCTGCAGTGTTGAGAGCAGCTGCAACACTTGCCCCTCCTAATGGCTCACTCTGACCAGCCATATTACTCTCAGGGGAGGATGCCATCTTTACTGGAATAGATCTAGGCTTCCGTGTGACTGTAACAGTCCTTCTAGAGCCCTTTTTTTTTTTAGGTGTTTTTCACCCCCCCCTTCTGACCATAGCCCGATGCACAAAGCAGAGGTACTACCAGAAGGAATGCATCCACGCTGTTTGAGCAATAGTTCAGCCCTATCGCTGCTATTAATGATCAGCCTGATGCAGTAGTAAATGTGTCAAAAGGAATGCCTGTGTCACCAAACTTCTTATATGCCACCTTTGCTCGTGTCCCTCCAACAGCATGTAACAGCACAAATGGTGCCTTTTGAAACATACCTTTCCGCGCTGGACATTGGAGAACGGCAGCACCGCGCTAAGCCCCACCCCCTGTCGCCTACGGCCCTTCCCCTCTTTTTTTTAAAAAGAGCTCTTTCCCGTGCGAGCGCAGGCTCCTGATCCTATGGGATCCACAGGGAGGAATGGCAGAGGGGGGTCTAGAAGCCGCCAAGCGGTGTGCCATTTTTTTTTTTTTTTCAAATTTCTTGTAGTGCTCTTTCATCGAAAAGAGGGGAAGAAAAAAACAGCACCGGGGGGGGGCGGCGTCTGGAGGAAGAAGAAACTGCCGCTTCCTAGACACAACGTGGGCTTTCTGAGAAGCATTAAATGGTAAGTGCTCAATACAGCCCCCAGTGGTGACACATAGGCAATGCAACACTTACTAAATTTAAAGGAGACAATCATAAGAAAATTTAAAAAAAAATGTCTTAGAAAACTCCACTCACCTTTCCCGCCAACAGACCCAATCTTCACCCATCACGGTGGGTTCCATTAAACCTTCAGGAGCTGGGGATCCTCGAGGAAACCCACAATCCTGGACCTGCAGTAGCACCACCGCCAGCAAAACTTTATGGCGTTAATACCAAAAAGTACTGGATCCTGAGGTCCAGCTCTCTAAAGAGAAGCGTTACAGGCAAGACCTTGTTTCTTCGGATACGAGGCCTGGGTACCATTCAATTCTGCCAAAAAGACACTTTGAATGGATCCGGCTGCATGGCTAGCCCCAGCAATGATTGCCGTGGAGCTCAACACAGCACATCTTTACTCGTGACCAACACCTTAGACACTGGCAAAAAACTGGAGGTACTCCCAGCAGTGGGAGGGGTTATATAGGGAATGCACTTTTTGTCTTAGGGCGTGCCAGTGTCCATCACCTGAAGGTGGCCTATAACCCACATAGTAACTACTATGGCTCTGTGTCCCGTGATGTACGATAAGAAAAAATGTTTTGCCTTTATTTCTACTTTAAGTAATGACAAAGTTATCTGGTTCATAAGGGGTGAACAGGTGTGAGAGCCGAAGTGGTAACCATGGCCACCGCATCCTTAACCACCTTAAGATGAGGCCTTTTTCTGACATTTTTGTTTACAAGTAAAAATCAGTACTTTTTGCTAGAGAATTACTTAGAACCCCCAAACATTACATACTTTTTTAGCAGAGATCCTAGAGAATAAAATGGCGGCCGTTGCCATATTTTTATGTCACACTGTATTTGCGCTGCAGGCTTTCAAACGCAATTTTTTTAGGAAAATATACACTTTAAAGAATAAAAAAAAAAAAAAAGTATAATGTGAAAGATGATGTTACGCCGAGTCAATAGATACTCAACATATTATGCCTTAAAACTGTGCATGCTCGTGGAATGGCGACAAGCTACAGTACTTAATAATCTCCATAGGCGACGCTTAGGCGATGCTAGAATTATTACTCTCACTCCAACAATTGTGGCGATACCTCACATGTGTGGTCTGGACACAGTTTACTTATGCGGGCGTGACTTACGTATGCGTTCACACTGTCCCTTTAATTTTATTGATCACTTTCATTCCTATAACAAGGAATGTAAGCATCCCTTGTAATAGAAATAAGCATGACGGGAATAGCACTGAAAGAAGAAGTCAGGGAGGAAAATGGAGAAAACCAAGCTCTGTAGGATGTGAAAAGTATAAGATGGGACTGGAGCTCAGTTGCAGCTCATACTGCTCATCTCCGGCCACAACCCCAAAGCGTTTTTTAAAATTTGACATCAACTTTTCTTTTTTCCAATTATTGAGAGCTACAGAGCTTCTCTCTGGAGAAGAGACGTTTGAGAGGGGATATGATTTCAATATACAAATACCGTACTGGTGACCCTACAATAGAAATAAAACTTTTTTGCAGAAGAGAGTTTAACAAGACTTGTGGCCACTCATTAAAATTAGAAGAAAAGAGGTTTAACCTTAAACTACGTAGAGGGTTCTTTACTGTAATAGTGGCAAGGATGTGGAATTCCCTTCCACAGGCGGTGGTCTCAGCGGGGAGCATCGATAGTTTCAAGAAACTATTAGATAAGCACCTGAATGACTGCAACATACAGGGATATACAATGCAATACTCACACATAGGTTGGACTTGATGGACTTGTGTCTTTTTTCAACCTCACCTACTATGTAACAAGTTATATACTGTAATAATACATGTTTATACAGTTTAGTAAGGAGCAACCCAAATGATGGAAGGAACATGCATGCATGTCCAACAATCTCTAATGTGCAAAGCTGGCCTAACTCTCAAAAACAAAAATATAAACAGGCTGAGCTGTATTAAATGAATGGTAAACCATAAACATTTACAAATGCATGTTTTATTTCAGAGCCAGAATGTGAAACAAACTTTCAGCTATCCTTGTCGCTGTTTGTGTTTCCCGTTACTCTTGCAGTACACATATAACCTCCCACGCCTCCTTACAATATAACAGTCTTTGCAGCGTTTTTTGAGGACAGATTTAGTTTTGAGCCCTGAGGCTTGCTGTAAAGGTAGGAAGTGACTGCAAGTGAGGAAATCAGAATTTCTGAAAGACAAAAAATGCTTTGAAATGGTATACTGTGTGAAACCATTGATGGACGTGGAATAGCGAACAACGCTGTGGCTCACAACAGACAGAGACTTCGACAAAGAAAACACTGCTCTTCTTAGCAAAAGAGAAGCCATGGTCAGACCTAGGGATAGGAAAAAAGCATAACAACATTAAAAACAGACATTACCCACACTGGGGAAGATTTACTAAGAGTGGAGAATGCAAAATCTGGTGCAGCTCTGCATAGAAACCAATCAGCTTCCACATTTTATTGTCAAAGCTTAATTGAACAAGCTGACTTTAGGAACGGATTGGCTACCATGCACAGCTGTGCCAGATTATGAGTCCTCTAGTTTTAGTAAATCTCCCCCACCAAGTCAACCTCAGTTCACGTTTTATTCACCTTACATAAAAATAAATAAAATAACTAAACATATAAAAGCTAAGTACAGTTTTATAAAAGGGAATGAACAGAAGTAAGTTTTGCACTCTTCATTTTTAGTAAATCAACCCTCTATGTATACATAATGCACATGCAACAAAGAGGTTATATATAAACCACTTGTGAAAAAATAAAATAATAAAAAAAAATTGTAATACTGGGGAGGAACCGTATTTAATCGGCGTATAACACACCCTAATTTTAAGAGGGAAGTTTCAGGGGGAAAAAAAACAAACAAAAAAAACAAAAAAAAAACAAAAACCTTTCCACAGACCCCTTTACATTCCAAAGCTGCCCCCCCCTGCTCATTACACAAACCCCTTTACAGTCCAAAGTCATCCATGCACATTACAGAGACCCCTGCAATTACACTATGCAGACCGCCCGTACATTACACAGACCCCCCAAAAATTGCACAGCCCTCCTGAACTCCCAGGAGACCCACAGCGTACTCTAAATCTGTGCTAGTCCCTTCGCAGAGATTCTTCCTACACTGTCAGTGTCATTGCAAACCAAAGCCTGCAAATACCTCATTAGCTCCATTTACCACCGGATGGTCACATGACCGCACTCCTCCACCAATCTAAAGCTACACTCGGAGGAGGAGAGCGACTGGAAAGAACAGCGAGAATGAGGTATTTGCGGGCTTCAGTTTACTATGACACTTACGCAGTCTACAAAAGGATCTATGTGAAGGAGCTAGCACTGTTTTTTTTATCTTTAGAATACGACGGCGGGCTGTCCCAGGGCCAGGAGAGGCGGGGCGGCCGGTATGACACCCGCCCCAATGAGTGGCACCCCTGGTAAAAATGCCCAATCCCTGCCCCCCCCCGGTTAAAAAATAAAATATCGGAGTATAATGCCCCGTACACACGGTCGGACTTTGTTCGGACATTCCGACAACAAAATCCTAGGATTTTTTCCGACGGATGTTGGCTCAAACTTGTCTTGCATACACACGATCACACAAAGTTGTCGGAAAATCTGATCGTTCTGAACGCGGTGATGTAAAACACGTACGTCGGGACTATAAACGGGGCAGTGGCCAATAGCTTTCATCTCTTTATTTATTCTGAGCATGCGTGGAACTTTGTCGGTCCTATTTGTGTACACACGATCGGAATTTCCGACAACGGATTTTGTTGTCGGAAAATTTTATATCCTGCTCTCAAACTTTGTGTGTCGGAAATTCCGATGGAAAATGTGTGATGGAGCCAAAAAAAGGTCAGAATTTCCGACAACAAGGTCCTATCACACATTTTCCGTCGGAAAATCTGACCGTGTGTACGGGGCATAACACACATGTACTGTTTGTCCTGTTTCAGGGGAAAAAAGTGCGAGTTATACACCGATAAATACGGTATATACAGTGGGTAAATTAAGTATTGAACACTTCACCATTTTTCTAGATAAATAGATTTCTAAAGGTGCTATTGACATGAAATTTTCACCACATGTAGGTAACAACCCATGCAATCCGTACATACAAAGAAACCAAAACAAATACATTCAGAAATTAAGTTATGTGTAATAAAATGGAATGACACAGGGAAAAAAGTATTGAACGCATGAAGAAAGGGAAATGCAAAAAAGGCATGGAAAGCCAGGACACCAGCTGAAATCTATCAGTAATTAGAAAGTAATCCTGCCCCTTGTCAGTGCAAATTAATATCAGCTGGTTCAGTCTCAACTGATGGCCTATAAAAAAGGTGTCCCATTGCCAAGGTGTCACACAAGAAACATCTCATGATGGGTAAAAGCAAAGAGCTCTCAAGACCTTTGCAACCTTATTGTTGTAAAATACCGACAGCATTGGTTACAGAAGGATTTTAACCACTTCCAGACTACCCGCCGTCGTTTTACGTCGCTACTTTGAAGAGGAATATTGTTGCTAGCTGCCATAAGCAGTAACTGTTTTACCTCCTAGGGCTTTTAGCTGTATTCTGTATTAAGTCCTGTAGCAGTTGCCTGTCAGCCAGGTCAGATTTGCGTGCACACATGTCTGAATGGGGTAATCGGGAATGAGGAAAAAGAAGATATTGGCTAAATGTGATTTGGTGGAGTATGGACATTGATTCATGCTGGGTTTTTTTACGAATAAAATTGAAAGCCACACTTTCCAGCCATTCACCTGCTGGGAAGGTGACCTCATCCATACTTTGAACATCAGATGTTCCCTATGGCTGTCCACGGTCGCCTCAACAGGAACCAGTTGAATCTGCCACAAACACTTCTTCGCAAGCATCCATCTGGATCGGTGGATCCATAAGCCTGAATGACACCTAGCCATACGGCGAACGTGTCCACCTTTTCTGGTAAGCGTATTTGCTCCTTCCATTCTTACCTGTGGATTCTCAATATATGAAGACCACACATGTTATTTTAGTGCACCTACCACACACGCTCTCTCTTCTTGACACCGGAAAGAATATGCTGTTTAAGTTGATGGACATTAATTTGATTATGAACACTGTTTTCAGCCAATGAGGTTTACCCCTCCCTCTCCCTTCTTTAATGTGGTTGTCATTTTATCATGTTGTAGGATTGGTTGCCACATATATGTCACTAATATGCATTGTGGCAGCTAATATTTAAATTTGTGTTTAGCGCTGCATTTATATATCTTTTTATTTTGTTCACACTGTCACTACACTGTTGATGCTGGCTGCTATTTCACTCGCTTGTTTTTCATAAGTAGCGCAACAATATTTGGTTAATTCCTAATTTGACATGGAGACGAGTGAGGGGGAAGATGGCCCACCCATCTCCATATCATTGCAGGGCAGATGCGACGTCAAAACGTCACTTCCGCCCATAGCTCTTAAAAGATTTTTTTTTTCAAATTACATTTAATTTTTTTTTCTTTTTGATCCCAGATCTCATATTTAAGGGGTCCTGTCATGCTTTTTTTCTATTACAAGGGATGTTTACATTCCTTGTAATAGGAATAAAAATGACACCATTTTTTTTTAAAGAACAGTGTAAAAATAAAAAAAGGTAAAATAAATAATAAAAAAAAAATTTAAACACTCCCCGTCCCGCCGAGCTCACGCACAGAAGCCAAACGCATACATGAGTAGAGCTGGATATGAAAAAACGGTGTTCAAACCACACATGTGAGGTATCGCCGTGATCGTGAGAGAGAGAGAGAGAGAGAGAGAGAGAGAGAGAGAGAGAGAGAGAGAGAGAGAGAGAGAGAGAGAGAGAGAGAGAGAGAGAGAGAGAGAGAGAGAGAGAGAAAAAGAGCAATAATTCTAGCCCTAGACCTCCTCTAATTCAAAACATGCAACCTGTAGAATTTTTTAAATGTTGCCTATGGAGATTTTTAAGGGTAAAAGTTTGTCGCCATTCCACGAGCAGGCGCAACTTTGCAGGCATCAATTTACTCAGTGTAACATGTTTCACAATATAAAAAAAATTGGGCTAACTTTACTGTTGTCTTATTTTTTAATTAAAAAAAGTGAAGTTTTTCCAAAAAAAGTGTGCCTGTAAGACCGCTGTGCAAATACGATGTGACAAAAAGTACTGCAACGACCGCCATAATATTCTCTAGGGTGTTAGAGAAAAAAAAATAATATATATATATATATATATATATATATATATATATACACATATTTATTTTCTGGGGGTTCTAAGCAATTTTCTAGCAAAAAAACTGTTTTTAACTTGTACACACCAAATCTCAGAAAGAGGCTCGATCCTTAAGTGGTTACACTTCTGAATGTTCCATTGAGCAATGTTGGGGCCATCATCCGGACATGGAAAGAACAACATTTCACCATAAACCGGCCACGGCCATGTGCTCCTTGCAAGATTTCTGACAAAGGAGTGAAAAGAATTATCAGGCCATGGCCTGCATGAACGTTCAACATGCAAGACTCCATTGCTGAAGAAAAAAGCAATTTGAAGCTCGTTTAAAGTCTGCTGCACAACATTTAGACAAGCCTGTGACATACTGGGAGAATATAGTCTGGTCAGATGAGACCAAAATTGAACTCTTTGTCTGCTATAATACACACCATGTTTGAAGGTCAAACGGGACTGCACATTACCTCAAAAACACCATACCAAAAGTGAAGTTTGGAGGTTGGAACATCATGGTGTGGGGCTGTTTTTCAGTATACGGTATGGACAAACTTCATGTCATTGAAGGAAGGATTCATGAAAAAATGTACCAAGACATTCTTGATAAAAATCTGCTGCCATCTACCAGAACGATGAAGATGAAACAATGATCCCAAACACAAAGCCAAGGAAACACTCAAATGGTTTCAAAGAAAGAAAAAAAAGCTGCAAGAATGGCCCAGCCAATAACCTGACTTCAATCCAATAGAAAATCTATGGAAAGAACTAAAATCAGAGTTTAAAAAAGAGGCCCACAAAACCTTCAAGATTTGAAGACTGTTTGTGTGGAAGAATGGGCCAAAATCACACCTGAGCGATACATGCAACTAGTTTCTCCATACAGGAGGCGACATGAAGCTGTCATTACCAACAAAGGATTTTGTACAAAGTATTAAATACATTTTAAATAGCGCTTTTAATACTTTTTACCTGTGCCATTCCATTTTATTACACATAACCTAATTTTGGAACTTATTTGTTTTGGTTTCTTTGCATATATGGAGTCCATGGGTTGTTACCGACATGTGGTGAAAATTTCACGTCAATAGCACCTTTAGAAATATATACCTAGAAAAATTGTGACGTAGTCAATACTTATTTTATCCACTGTATTTTGGGGGTTACTTGTGCAGATTAAATGCGCTTGATCTGTTATTGGAAAATGCAGATTAGTATCATGGTAAGCAGTTTGGTGATCTAAACTAAGGCTGTGACTGACCTTTTCCTTCTAATCACTAAAGAAGTACAGAAGCAGTTGATTGGGAAGATGGAAGAATCCTACATGTAGGAAGCTAGTTCTTTTTCCTTGAATATTCCAGAAACCTATATTTTAAGAAAAATGTGGATGTAAATAATCACATACAGAATTACAGCGGAATGTTGAAATATTCATGTGGGAACTAGCCTTTTTCTTTGCCAGGGACGTTTTTACATATTTTGCACTCGTTTAAAAAACTATTTTAGCCCTGAAGATTGCATTAAATTCCCAAAACATCACGTATTTTCTGAAAGCAGACACCAAGAGAATAAAATCGTAGCAGCTCCAATTTTTTATGTTACACATTTAGTGCAGAATTCTAGGAAACACAAAATTTCTGTAAAAAATACAGTTTTAGGGCACACAAACACGATAAATTATAAAAGATGAGGTGGAGCCAAGTAAACAGATACCCAATACGTCAAACCTTAAAATTGCGCGCGTCCGTGAAATACTTCAGTACCCTATATTTTCCATATGTGATGCTTTAAAAGCCCATACAGGTCATTAGTTTAGAGATATGCAGGAGCTCTGGTGCTAAAATTTGTTTTCGTGCATAGGTGCCGACAATTGGTTTTACAATTTTTACTTAACTTTTTTGTTCATCACAAAAAGTCCCCTATGTTATGACTTTTTGGTGACAGTTTCTCTTTAATGAGACATCTGGGTTCTAAAAAGACCTCTGATGTCTCACCTTTGCTCATGTGAATCTGATGCAGTGCAGATTGCAATGCAATGGGGACCTGGAAGTGACGTTCTACAGATTACTTCTGGGTCAGCAAGAAGGGGTGGAGCTTGGACGAATATCTGCTTGGTTCCCTCCCCTCTATCTGGCGGCACCCGTCATACCGGCCCTAGGCTTGTAAATTGGCAAGCAAAGCTTAAGATATATGTGTGCGCATGGGGGGGGGGCTAGTCGTCCGTTACCAGGAGGTTTGGAAGCGTACTACATGCCTGGTGTGGCAACAAAAGGGTTATGGCATGCACAATAGGAGAAAACATAAAAAATGATTAACCAGGTGCCAAAAAACTTATCTTCTGCTTAATTTTTACACTGAGGGCAACGGGAGCCGTAGGCTCCCACTGCTACCAGTCAAATCCTGTGAGGAGGGAGTGGGGGGTGTACCCAAGTTGGTTTGTGTGTCTGTAGATTCACACAGCCCAGATCAGGAGTGCACCTACACAAGAACCAGCAGGAAGGTGGGAGACAGCCAAAGAAGAGATGAGGGACCGCTCTGATACATTATTGCGCAGAGCAGGTAAGTATTGATTTCTGTAGGTAAGTCTACTTCATGTGTAGTGTTATGTACTGTGTCCACTGGTATACTGTAAATTGCCCTTGTATGACAATAGAGCACCTTTGTTAAAAAAAAAAAAAAAAAAAAAGTATAACATCTTTTTTTTTTTTTTTTTTAAGGAAAACAACTTGCCTTTAATATCATTGTATTAACAAATTGTTTAATCAATTTGTAAATCCAGTTACTTGGTTTAGATATATCCAAAGGCATCGCTACATTTACAAAATAACAAATTATGTCATAAACCAAATCACAGTGCAATAAAACTAATGCAACAAAAATAAAGTGCAAAGTGGTTGTGTAAGAAAGTCCATAAATTCATTCATGAATGCCGTGACTTATGAGAAAAGGTGTCCCCCACACTTCCACTTCCTATTAAAGCGGGGGTCCGCCTAAACCGCCAAAAAAAAAAAAAATATTAAAAGCCAGCAGCTACAAATACTGCAGCTGCTGACTTTTAATACATGGCCACTTACCTGTCCCAGGGTCCAGCGATGTCGGCAGGCGACGCCGAGAACCTGCTCGGTTCTCGGCAGCTGCCGCCGCCATCCTGGGTTAGGGAATCAGGAAGTGAAGCGTTGCGGCTTCACTTCCCGGTTCCCTACTGCGCATGCGCAAGTCGCGCTGCGCTTCCTAACTCCAGCAGACAGCGCGGTCGGGACGGGAAGAGGCATAGACTCCCATGGGAGTCTATGCCGGAAGTGGGTGCAAATACCTGTCTTAGACAGGTATCTGCACCCCCTGAAAGGTGCCAAATGTGACACCGGAGGGGGGGAGGGTTCCGAAAAGCAGAAGTTCCATTTTTGTGTGGAACTCCGCTTTAAGAATAAAGTGCTTCCACCACTCAGTGAGGCCTTTTACCAGTTCCAATGGACCAATATATTATAAATACAAAAAACACAAAATGTTGACACTTTGGGCCCAATTTGGACATTTTCACTTAGGGGTATACTGACTTTTGTTGCCAGCGGTTTAGACATTAATGGTTGTGTGTTGAGGTATTTTGAGGGGACTGCAAATGTATACTGTTATACAAGCTGTACACTCACTACTTTACATTGTAGCAAAGTGTAATTTCTTCAGTGTTGTCACATGAAGATATAATAAAATATTTACAAAGATGTGAGGGGTGTACTCACTTTTGTGAGATACTGTATATACAGTATCTCACAAAAGTGAGTACACCCCTCACATTTTTACAATGTAAAGTAGTGAGTGTGTAGCATGTATAACAGTGTAAATTTGTTGTCCCCTCAAAATAACTCACACAACCATTAACGTCTAAACCGCTGGCAAAAAAAAGTCAGTACATCCCTAAGTGAAAATGTCCAAATTGGGCCCAAAGTGTCAATATTTTGTGTGGCCACTATTTTCCAGCACTGGCTTAACTCTCTTGGGCATGGAGTTCACCAGAGCTTCACAGGTTGCCATTGGAGTCCTCTTCCACTCCTCCATGACGACATCACGGAGCTGGTGGATGTTAGAGACCTTGCGCTCCTTCACCTTCCGTTTGAGGATGCCCCACAGATGCTCAATAGAGTTTAGTTCTGGACACATGCTTGGCCAGTCCATAACCTTTACCCTCAGCTTCTTTAGCAAGGCAGTGGTCATCTTGGAGGTGTGTTTGGGGTCGTTATGTTGGAACACTGCCCTGCTCTCCTTCAATATGTCACAGTACATGTTGGCATTCATGATTCCCTCAATGAACTGTAGCTCCCCAGTGCCGGCAGCACTCATGCAGTCCCAGACCATGACACTCCCACCACCATGCTTGACTGTAGGCAAGACACACTTGTCTTTGTACTCCTCACCTGGTTGCCACCACACAAGCTTGACGCCATCTGAACAGAGTAAGTTTATCTTGGCCTCAGCAGACCCCAGGACATGGTTCCACATAATCCATGTCCTTAGTATGCTTGTCTTCAGCAAACTGTTTGCGGGTTTTCCTGTGCATCATCTTTAGAAGAGGCTTCCTTCTGGGATGACAGCCATGCAGACCAATTTAATGCAGTGTGCGGCGTATGGTCTGAGCACTGACAGGCTAACCCCCCACCTCTTCAACCTCTGCAGCAATGCTGGCAGCACTCTATTTTTCCAAAGACAACTTTGGATATGACGCTGAGCACGTGTACTCAACTTCTTTGGTCGACCATGGTGAGGCCTGTTCTGAGTGGAACCTATCCTGTTAAACCACTGTATGGTCTTGGTCACTGTACTGCAGCTCAGTTTCAGGGTCTTGGCAATCTTCTTATAGCCTAGGCCACCTTTATGTAGAGCAACAATATAATATAATATTATTATATATATATATATATATATATATATATATATATATATATATATAGATAGATAGATAGATAGATAGATAGATAGATAGATAGATAGATAGATAGATAGATAGATAGATAGATAGATAGATAGATAGATAGATAGATAGATAGATAGATATTTATAAATTTTTGTAAATATTTTATTATATCTTTTCACATGACAACACTGAAGAAATGACACTTTGCTACAATGTAAAGTAGTCAGTGTACAGCTTGTATAACAGTGTAAATTTGCTGTCCCCTCAAAATAACTCACACAACCATTATTGTCTAAACCACTGCCAACAAAAGTGAGTACACCCCTAAGTGAAAATGTCCAAATTGGGCCAATTAGCCATTCTCCCTCTCCGGTCTCATGCGACTCGTTAGTGTTACAAAGTCTTGTGTGAATATGGAGCAGGTGTGTTAAATTTGGTGTTATCGCTCTCACTCTTTGAGGTTGTCTTTGGGAAATAGACGTATGAGTGCAGCCAACATTGCTGCAGAGGTTGAAGGAGGTGGGGGGGGGGGGGTCAGCCTGTCAGTGCTCAGACCATACGCCGCACACTGCATCAAACATTTACAAAATGGTGTACTCACTTTTATTTATACAAAAAAAAAAAAAAATGATAGAGATATAGAGATATAGATATATATATATATATATATATATATATATATATATATATATATATATATATATAGGTCAAAGAATACAGAAAACCACACTCCAATAGCTAATAGAGGTCATAACACCCCTAACATTTGGCTTTACTATTGCTAGTCAGTGGTCGTCTCAGATGAGCTGTTGGCATGCCGCTCTTCACTATTTTTTTGTGGGTTAATAACGCTAAAACTTTTTCTTAAGTGTATTTCAGGAGTTGCCCTAATGTTGATACTGCAACCCTTGATAAATTTACCAGGTGGTATTAGCAAAGTGGCAGAGTTCTCTTATTGCTTATTGCATGCGCTATCAATTCCCAAAGGTGGCTCTCTGGCACTCGGGACTTCATAGAGTGGCATTTTTCTAGATGTGAAGCAACATTCCACCATTCTCCCTGCCATTCGCCCCACAGCTGATGTCAACCTGTAAGCAGGGCGGGAGGATCTGCAGCTCTGGGCGGAGGGTGGGAGCTGCCAAAACCTTTTCTCCAGCTCCTCCCACCCCCTGCCCTGCTAATAGAACAACATCAGTGGTGGGGCGGGAAACCTGGAAGAAGGCACTCGGGCTCAGTGACACAGCCGCACACTAGGAGGACTGCGGTCGGCGCTCAACTACTACTGCACGGCCTGGCCATCAACAGGCCACGGACCGTTACGCGGCCCAGGGGTTGGGGACCCCTGCTGCAGAGGTCTGCATGTGGACATCAGTGTACAACTAACAGGCTAAACCCACCTGGAAACTGGATGATGCTGCACCAACTATTTATACGCTGTCTCGGTGGTCCCTGTTAAAGTGCATACTTTGGCGTTTTTCTCTCTGACAGACCACAGGTTAAACCCACCTTGAGCCTCTCTCCATGTTTGGAGCATTCATGTTTCTTAACAGACTCTGCTGAACAATTCTAGAACTCTGATCAGTGGATTACAACCCGCTGATCAGAGTTATTAACCCCTAATGTGACTGCCGCCACCGCCTCCCTGTTCCCTGCCTCTCCCACCCCCCCCCCCCCAAACTCCTCTCTTATCCACTCCACCCCCGGTGCGGGTGGGGATGAAGTTAGAGCTTAGTAAACATAGGTTTACCAACCCACCCCCTGTACAATGGATATAGGCAGCGATCGCTGCTATATCCACTGACAGCTGATCATTGTAACCGCGAGTGTTACAATGTATCAGACTGTCATTTTATGAATGAATTGAATCTCTATACAGATTCCATTTATATAAAGTGCTACAGAGAAAGGGACTATCTTCAGTCCCTTTCTCTGTCTCAAAAAAAAGAGATATGGGGGTCTGTTTAGACCTCTGATATCTTACCAAAAAACTGTAAAAAATAAAATAAAAAACAAAAAAAAAAACCACACACACATAGTAAGACCCCCCCAGGTCCGCCCACACTCACCCCTCCGCAGTGGCACCCCCCACAGCTTCCTTAGCTTCTCCTCCTGGCCAACCCAATCCATCCTGATTGGCCAGGAGGAGACACCAGAAGACAATAGCGAATATTACTTTGTTATTGATACAAGTGAGTGGGTTCGGGGTGCAATACTCTGTGCCCCGAGCCCAACCTTTTTTAAGCCAATTAGCGCCTTAGGCTCCAATCATGCGGCTTGAAAAAAAATAATAAAATCATACAAACGCCCCTGATGGACCAGCCTCTCCTGGTAAGACCCCTTTCACATGGAGTGGACTCTGTCAAGCAGATCTGCCTGCTCAGCCCCACTGAGAAGGCGGATGACAGGTCCGTGTCCGCTACACTAATGCAGAGCGGACACAGACACAGCCCGCTATTCTCTATGGGGCGGTCAGATGAAAACGGACCACCTATCCATTTCCATCCGATCTGCTAGATGGATGGGGAATGGAATCTGCATTTGTCTGTTTTTAGCGGACTGGACTGGATCGGATGCAGGCGGGTGTAAACGGACACATGTCCATTTACATCAGCCTCTCCACAAAGAACAATAGGTGGTCCCATTGGGCCCGCCTGAAAAACGCACAAGCACACCCGATCAGTTTGCTTGTGTGAAGGGGGCCTAAGGCCTTGTTGACACAGGGCAAACACAGCGTACCTTTATGGGGACGCACAAGTGTTCCTTGCATCTCTGTGCAGGCAGTCCCATTGATGTCCTATGGGATGTAGCACCTGCACGAACAGAGCTGTTGCTCCCAAATTTTCATCCATGTAGGTCCGCATGCATGTCCCTGAGCTCACACTATCTGCGTTCAGGTTCATGTACCCACACTCACACGGATGTCCGTTTGGGAACAGCAGCTATGCCAGTGCAGCCATTGCATCCCAATTGACATAAATGGGACGGCCTGTATAGGGATGCATGGAACACCTGTGCATCCCTGTGTGGGTAAACATGGCCCTCCATGGGAATACACTTTAGTATGCCACATGTGAACAAGGCTTTAGTAGCAATTTATCAGGAATTTTGTTATGTTGTGTTTATGTACACTATTAATGATTTTAGTGTATTTCTAGCAAAAATATTGATTTGATAAACATTTGCGTAAATATCGCGCTGCCTTAAAAAATAATAGCACCTTCTTTTTATTCTACTGGCCATGTACTTTTCAGAAAATGTATGGTTTGGGGGGTCTTTTACAAATTCTGAAAGCTGTAAGTGAAAAATGAAAACCTCCAGATTTTTAGAGAATTTTTTGGGTACATTCGATTTTCACCATTTTGCAAAAAGGCACAATTTAAAATTTACAAAATATTTGTTATTTATTAACTCCATACAGGTTAAGCTTTTATATTTAGTAGGGATTTAGCAGGATTTTTGTAAAATGATCTGTGTTTTTATCTGCTACTAATGGTTTTAGTGTATTGTTCACGAATATATTGGTTTGATAAACATTTGCGCAAATACCGCAGGGTCTAAAAAAATAAGTAGCACCTTCTTTTTATTCTAGAGGTCATATGCTTTCAGAAAATATATGGTTTTGGGAGTCTTACAAATTCTGAAAGCTGTAAAGTGAAAAATGAAAACCTTCAGATTTTTAGAGAAATTTGGATACTGTATATACTCGAGTATAAGTCGATTCGAGGCCCTAATTTACCACAAAGAAAATGTGAAAAACTTAGTGACCCGAGTATAAGACGAGGGTGAGAAATGCACAGCTACTGTAAGTGGAAAAGAGGGTCAACGATGCCAATTTGCAGCCTCACTGTGCCCATTTGCAGCCATAGGTCCCCCGAACTTCAAACTCGGTAGTTAAGGGTTCCTAGATGTCCCCTAGCTGCAGACAAAATTTGGGGTCTCTGAACCCAAAGGGTCCCGAAATTACATTGCTGCAGATGGACACAGTTGACCGACTTTGGGGCCCCGTATCTCGGGGCCACTTAGTGCTAGGAACCCCAAATTTGGTGTGCGAACCCAGTGGAACTAGCACCATACAATAGCCAAAGCTGGGGTTTCTAGCACCAAGTGGCCCCAGGATACAGGGCCCCAAAAATCGGTTCAGAAAATGTCAAGCACTTTTCTGCAGCAGAGAATGACATTTTGGGGCCCCGTATCTCAGGGCACGTGGTATCTCAGGGCCACGTGGTGCTAGGAACTCCAGCTTTGGATATGTTATGGCACAAGTTCCATTGGGTTTGCACACCAAATGTGGGGTTCCTAGCACCAAGTGGCCCTGAGATACGGGGCCCCAAAGTTGGTTCGGAAAATGATTTTTTTTTGCTGCAGAAAAGTGCTTGACTCGAGTATAAGGGGGGCACTTTCAGCACAAAAAAAATGTGCTGAAAAACTCGACTTATACTCGAGTATATACAGCATTTACATTTTTACATTGCAAAAAGGCGCAATGTAAAAATTACAAATATTTGTTATTTATTAACTTAATACAGGTTAAGCTTTTATATTTAGTAGGAATTTTGTAAAATGTACTGTGTATTTATCTGTTAATCATGATTTTAGTGGATTTTTAGTAAAAATATTGTTTTGATAAACATTTGCGAACATATAGTGGGACCTTAAATCGGTAGCACCTTCTTTTTATTCTAGTGGTCATGTGCTTTCAGAAAATATATGGTTTGGGGGGTCTTTTACAAACTTTGAAAGCTATAAGTAAAAAATAAAAAAGCAAAGGAAAAAATTGCAAAAATGGTCTAGCCACCTGAGTGTAAAATTGGAGCACAGGGCCTGGCAGCGAAAGGGTTAAGGCCTCTTAAGCACAGGACTTTTTTTTTTTTTTTTTAAACTCTCT
Source organism: Lithobates clamitans (assembly GCA_037952925.1). NCBI lineage: Eukaryota > Metazoa > Chordata > Amphibia > Anura > Ranidae > Lithobates > Lithobates clamitans. Next base: position 175,585 of record JBBGZY010000350.1, on the reverse strand, counting down.
TAGAAGCCAGCAGCGTATTTGCCGAAAAAACGGCTGACTCCTGTAAAAGTGTCTAAAGCTTTTACAAGCATTTAGGGGTGTTTACTGGCATCAGACACTTGGGCATCATTGGCCATAACAAATCATTTCTTCTGACCATTGAAATGAAATAATGCTCAAGCGCTAAATGCGCCTAGCATTAAAGTGGATGTAAACCCAATGTCATCCTTTCTAAACTACTGCCATAGTGGTTATCTATAAGGATATACATGCCTCCTGCATGTGTCTTTACCTGTCAAATGTCTCCCCTCTGTCTGTTATTAGACCCGAAAAACTGCATGTTCTGTGGGTGGGTCTGTTATCTGGAGCTCGGTGGGTGGAGTCATGATGTCAGTAGACTCCCTGCCCACCTCTACACTTCCCTTGTCAATATGCATTTTCTCCTGTTTATTTCTTACACTGAACTTCTGCTATGATCTCTATACTCTACATGACATCAAAAAAGAAAAAAAAATTTGGGTTTACATCCACTGTTTCAAAGCATCAAGTGTTTTTTCACCCCAAACTCTGCTGCTCCGAGACACACTGGCAGAGGGCTTTATTCCTTCCTCTAAACACTGCTACAAGTGTATGTGAGCATGGACACAGACTAACATGCAGGGGAGTTGAGAAAGGAAAAAGCCCCCCATAAAACCCCCCTAGAAGCAAGTGCGAGTGCAACACCCAGTCTGCATGAGGTCCAAGCATGCTACTTCACTACCATCACTAACTTGGTCTAAATCCTACTGTCCTATTTTACCAAAAAGCATATGTCTGAATCACTGTCACAGGCAAAAGAGTATCAAAAAGGTGGCCAAAAACTTTTTTTTTAATCCAATAACTGAACAGCCATGATTTTCTGCTTGATTTAGAAAAACCAAACTAAGTCGATCAGCCAGGAAGGAAAATTATTGATTGTTTTGCATCAATCGGTAGAGATACTTTTTCATGAATACAATTGTATATAGATCAATCAGAAGGTTAGATGGTGGCAACAGAGATGACATAAGATTAGAAGGTATTTTTTTTTTAGTTTACCCCCAATGCACTTTACTCGCCTAGGCGAATGACATGCATTATGCCCGATGTGCCTCCTGGGATATGCACGTCAGATACCCCAGGTAGTGCTTCATTGAGAAAGGAGGAGGCACAGATCTAGCAGCACATCATTGCGAGGCTCAGCGACTGAACCCAGAAGAGCCTACAGGCCTCCCAAATGACATAATTCAAAAAGATGGGGGCGAGGGACCTAGCTGGGGCAGAATTCTAGGAGGATTCTGCAGAAAAACACTGGATCTGCTGGGGTTAGGTGGGGACAGGGGGAGGAATAAGTATCTGAAATGATCAGAACCTGTAACAAGGTATATGCAGGGGTTTGGGAAAAAAAAAAAAAAAAAAAAAACAGTGTGGAGATCCGCTTTAACTATAAATCAAAATCCACTTCTCTGCATGAGGCATATCAATCGAATGGCCTGCAAAGTAAAGGTATAATGTGCTAGTATGCATTGCATACTAGCACAATATGTGAAATTACCTGCAAACAAAGCCTTCGTTGTCACTGCTGGAGGCCCCATCTTCACCCCGCTTCTTTCCGGGGCCGCGGACTCCGGCTCTGTGACTGTCACATGACGTCACTCCTGCGTGGTGCACGCGGGAGCAGACAATCATGGCACAGGCCCCTTAGAAACGGCACAATCTTGCCCTTTCTTCAGTGCGCACGCGCCGATGACATCGGCCCAAGTGTATATGGTAAATATCTCCTAAACTGTGCAGGTTTAGGAGATATCTCCAGTACCTACAGGTAAGCTTTATTATAGCCTTACCTGTAGGAAAAAGTAGTATGCAAGGGTTTAGAACCACTTTAATATCGGAAGAACTCCTCCCCAACTCCCAATTAGGGAGATTCACTCTCACTATTTTTCCAGTTTACAGTTATTACTGAGAGTGAAAGTGAAAGAAAAATCCAAATTGTAAACAGGAATAGAGCAGAAATCTATCAATATGGGACACCAGTTCTGGTAACAACCTGGGATTCCCTCACTTTGGAGGGATTTCTTCTCACTTCCGGTTATGGGACAGAAAAAGGACCAAACTTGACAGGAGTTAGAACACAAAATAAAGTTTTGCCTTGGTTTCTACTTGGACTACTTCCTGAAGTCTATAGCAACCTCCTCCTCTCATACACCCCCATCATTCTCTAATAAATAGCTCATCAATGCTAAGTGCACCTTCCTCTTTCCAAGCACCCATAATGAGAGCACATCACGTGTACTGCCAGAAAACTAGATTCAGTAAATGTCCAGCTATCTAGTTACCTTAAAGACCTACCACCATCACTGACTATTCTCACACCGTGACATTCACCACTAACCTCCACATGTACTGTCCGCCTCCGAAAACAACAGCACCCAGCTACGCTGTATGACAGCGGCCACGTGACAAGCCTTTCTCTCTTCTTATTGGTGGATTCTACAGGAGAGCTGCCGTAGTTCGCTATCTACTTCCGGGGTCAGAGGGAAGCGAGCCGGGGGTGACATTAAACATGGCGGCCTCCTGGATTGCACTGGGTCGTGTTTATGTCAGGGGGGTCGTGGGGAAGGGACTGGATGGGGGCACACTGGGCTGTGCGGCCCGCGGCTTGGGGTGTGTGAAGACACAAAGCTGGAGACGTCACAGCTCTCTGCAGTCCCAGGCCGGAGAGAAGGTCACCCACACCGGACAGGTCATGTCATGTTCTTTTATGTGGTTAACTCCGATGGTGGGCTGCTAAACATACCTGTATGGCTCGAATTATCCATTACTGTGCATGTCACAATCACTGCACCTTATACATGGGTTACATAGTACGGGGAAACTGAGGAAGTATAGCTGATGTTTGGTTACTAAGATATAATTTTGTGCTGTACATGGAAAATAGGGGGATAGTGTTGAATAGGAACTCTAAACAAACCTCTAAGTACTGTAACGAAATATTTTACAGCTGTTTACCTGCTGCAGGATTTATACTGACTATCCAGTCCTGAGATCCACACAGCCCTGGCTGGTAGGACAGGGGGCCTGTTTTTTTTCTGCTGCAATGGTAGTAACCATTCACACACAAAACATGTTTCAGAGTCACACTGTTGTATTGCATATCAGTGTAAACATGCAAAACAACCTCAAACAATGCTTGGATGCCGTTCATTGTTAAAGTGGTACGAAACTTAAAGGAGAAGTATAGCCAAAGCTATTGTGGCTGTATAGATCACAGAAGTGCAGTCCTATGATCCACTGTCGGCTGATGTCACAGAGCCGGTCCAGGATCCACCCAGATCTGTTGAGAGCCTGAGCCACCCCCTCCACAGCCCAGCGCTCCAGTGAGCATGCTTGTAGGCAGAGCAGAGAGCCGGAGACCGACAGTTCTCAGTCTCTGCTCACAGAGTGTTGAGAGTTTATACTTCTCTTCTAAAGCAGAACTCAACCAAAGAGGGGAAGTTCTGCTTTTAGTCCTACTTCCCCCCGCTCTGGCATATTTGGTATATCATTTTTGGAGGAGAGATTGGGTACCAAGTTTTGACAGTTCTTCCCCCTCCCTCCCTGCAGTCTTCTGGGATACATCACAGGTCCCAGAAGACTGCGGGACCATTCATAAAGCGCAATGCGGTGGGCAGCAGGCTGTGAAGCAGAAAGCAGCATAGCTGGCTGCCCATAGTTAGATGACTTTGGCTGGCAAGGGATGTAATCAGTACATTGGTGGAGGGGAGAATGCTGGAAGCTTTAGTTCCGCTTTAACAACACACCTAAAGCACCAAGCAATAAGCGTGGTGAACGAAGGTGAAAAAGGTGCCACATTTTCACATGTAGGGTAGCCCATTGAAACAAATTGTATGCAAGTAAGGGCACAGGAAACTGGAGCAGTAAATATCCCACAGTATTAAAACACATGAATTAAAACGCATATAAATGTATGCACAATAGTGGTAATATTGCAAAAAGAGTCCATAGTCTTAGCAATGTATATAAAAGTCCATGGACCAAAAGGGAGGGATGGTGATACCGGGTCCCACACTCAGGGCTGCCATCAAGGGGGAACAGAAAGCATGTTCCGATATTCTGAAAAAGACACAGGGTAGAGGCGCCTCTGGGTGTAGATATAGGGCAAATTTATTAGCAACTAGAAAAGCTACAATTTCTGGGGAAATTGTGTGAAGTGTTCTTGCCTCCACCTACAGTAGTCTACAACTGGAGTGGGCGGAGTAACTGTGAAAATTGTTAAAAAGCTTAATATTTTAAAAAGTATAAATAGTAGTAAAAAAGTTGAAGAAGTCCCATCATTAGCTGAAAGAGCTGAACATTTTTTTCAAAAATGATTTTTTTTTAACTGCTTTAATACCCGCCCATTGTCATATGACAGCCGAAGATGGGATCTCCCATCCTGTGCGGGTGTCATATGATGGCCTGGGCTTCTCGGCTGTCTAGGGGGTGCGCGCGCACTCCCGCCGCATTGCTCGGGACCCGGTGCGTGTGCCCGGCGGCCGCGATGTCCGCCGGGCACCCGCGATTGCCTGTTAACCGAGCAGGACCGTGGATCTGTGTGTGTAAACACACAGATCCACGTCCTGTTAGGTGAGAGGAGACCGATCTGTGTTCCCAGTACAGAGGAACACTGATCGATCTCCTCCCCTTGTGAGTCCACTCCCCCTACAGTTGGAATCACTCCCCTAGGAAACACATTTAACCCCTCGTCTCCCCCTAGTGGTTAACCCCTTCCCTGCCTGTCACATTTACACAGTAATCAGTGCAATTTTATAGCACTGATCGCTGTATAAATGTGAATGGTCCCAAAAATGTGTCAAGTGTCCACCATAATGTCGCAGTCACGAAAAAAAATCACAGATCGCCGCCATTACTAGTAAAAAAAAAAAAAAAAAAAAAAATTTTTTAAAAAATGCCATAAATCTATCCCGTATTTTGTAGACGCTATAACTTTTGCACAAACCAATCAATATACGATTATTGCGATTTTTTTTTTTTTTTTTTTTTTTTTTTTTTTTTTTTTACCAAAAATATGTAGAAAAATACATATCAGCCTAAACTGAGGAAAAGAAATGTTTTTTTTTTTTTTAAATTGGGATATTTATTATAGCAAAAAGTAAAAAATATTGTGTTTTTTTTTTTTTTTTTTTTTTTTTCAAAATTATCGCTCTTCTTTTGTTAATAGCGCAAAAAATAAAAACCGCAGAGGTGATCAAATGCCACCAAAAGAAAGCTCTATTTGTGGGGAAAAAAGGACATCAATTTTGTTTGGGTACAAGGTCGCACGACTGCGAAATTTTCGTTTAAAGTGCGACAGCGCTGAAAACTAAAACTTGGTCTGGGAAGGAAGGGGGTTAAAATGCCCTGTATGGAAGTGGTTAAAAAATGATTTTTTTTTTTAAAAAAAAAGATTTTTTTTTTGATTATTTTTTTTTTTTTTCATGGGGCGGTCATAATGTTTTGGCTGATCATGGGGTGGTCATAATGTTTTGGCTGAACATGGGGTTGTCAGCTTTTGTCAGCTCTCACTCTAGTTTTGAACATTTCACCATTCATTTTTATGGGACCAATTTCGCTGCAAAAACGATGATATTTCGTGAACCATTCGACGCAACGTTCCACAAAGTAACAGCACTCCAATCAGGAACAATCCCGCACGTTTCGGTATATTACTGTCTATGTAGTGTAAAAGCTGTAGCAGGAGTTGGGGTGGTAAATTTGGCTATAATAAGAATAATAATATATATGTGAGATAACAGTAACTGGTCTTGCTATGCAAGAACACTTAATTAGTATACACAGGCAACTCACATTTGTGAAGTCATCAGTAAGCGTTTGGTTTACGATATCCCAACATGGGGGTAGTCGTCAGTTTCACCAATCTGTCCCTGCTTGCTGGGACGCTCCATGTAGACACTGCAAGGTAGTAGAAGCCAGCCACGGTGGAGGAGAACTGAAAACGAGGCTTGGGGCGCAGTTGTAGAGCAGGCAAGGAGGAATGATGTCACTGGTAAGCAACACGTTTTTTGAGCGTACAGGCTGCGAGTGACATGGCAGCCGTGCTCCTTCTTCAAGCCTATATCTACACCCAGAGGCACCTCTCTCCTTGTGTCTTTCATTGAAGCAAATTGGAATTGCCTGCGTGACCCCTGATGTTAGTGGGGGCTTAACCACCTTTTTCACCTGGGTACGCCTTCAACTACTTCAACACTGGGCACTTTCTGCCCAGGCCAGTTTTTCAGCTTTCAAGCTGCCACACTTTGATTTACAATTGCGAAATCATACAACACTGTACCCATATGAAATTTTTATCTTCCTTTTTTTTTCTTCTTTTTTTTTTTTTTTTTTTTTTTAGACCATTTTCTTTTGGTGGTATTTAATCGCCACTGGGTTTTGTAAACAAACGAAAAAAGACTCAAAATTTTGAAGAAAACGATTTTCTTAGTTTCTGTTATACAATTTTGCAAATAAGGAATTTTTCCCCTTCACTGATGGGGCTGTACTGATAATCAGTACCCTGATTATCTGTGTAAGGGCCGATTCACACTGTGTGATGCAAGACATTGCAGGTGATTCGCACTGCATTGCTGTACAGATCACATGCGATGTTTGTGCGATGCAAATTCAGCCATACAAACACTATGGCTGAATTCACATCACATTTGGACCAAACTCGTGCAGGACCCTTTTTTTTTTTGTCTGCACCAGAATCGGATCACACCCATGCAATCCGGTTCCTGTCTGAATTCACAGTTCGCACTGCAAACCGATCTGGGGGTGTCATTAACTTTGTATTGACACCGGTATCGCTTCGCAGAGGGCAGTGTAAACCACTGGCGATTCAGGCGCGATGCGGGAACCCCCGCTGGATTTGCAGGGTTTCACGCATTGCACCAGTGTGAACTGAACCTAAATGTCCCTTTTTATACTTGCCGGTTACCAGCTCTCCTCACGCTGTGACAGCACGTGGGGAAAGGAATGCCGATAACTGGCAAGTTTGTTTACATGTGATGAACTGGGGATGGAAACAGATGATCACATGGTAAAGGGTCACAGTGATTGGCTCTTTACCGTGATCAGAGTGCGCCAGATGCCCGCCCCAGGGGGTGCACAGGGGGCATGCTTCTGGGAGGACATCCATGGACGCCCTCCCAGAACAAGAGAGCCACGCTATAGTGCAGTTCTGAAGTTACTTTAACTGACAATTGCGCTGTCGAACGATGTTGTACCCAAATACAATTTATGTTTGTTTTTTGTTTTTTTTTCCTAACAAATAGAGCTTTCTTTTGGTGGTATTTAATCACCTCCTGCAGTTTTTTTTTTTTTTTTTGTGCTATAAACGAGGCCGACCAATTTTGAAAAAAAAAAAACAATATTTTTTACATTCTGCTACAAAACATACCCAATAAAAAAAAAAAATCAAATTTCTTCATCCGTTTGGGCCAATATGTATTCTGCTACATATTTTTGGTAAAAAAAACCCAATAAGCGTATATCGGTTTGCGCAAAAGTTATCACGTCCACAAATTATGGGATATTTTTATGTTGTTGGTGTGTGTGTGTGTGTGTGTGTGTGTGTGTGTGGGTTTTTTTTTTTTTTTTTTAACTAGTAATGGCGGCGATCAGCGATTTTCAGCGGGACTGCAACATTGCGGCGGACAAGTCAGACACCTAACTGACGCTTTTTTTTGGGAACCAGTGGCATTATTACAGTGCTAAATATATGCACTGTTACTGTACTAATCACACAGGCAGGGAAGGGGTTAATACCATGGGCGATCAGAGGGTTAAGTGTCTCCCTAGGGGGTGCTTTCTAACTGTGGGGGATGGACTCACTGAATGAACACAGGCACACAAGATCACTCTGTTCATTCCTCTCAGAATGGTGATCTGCCTTGTTTAAGCTGGCCGATCAGCGTTCTGTGTCTCTGGGGAGCAATCGCGGGTGGCTGACTGACATCACGTCCGCTGGACTCGCTGATTGTCTTCCCCTCTGGCCAATTAGCGTGCATGCGCCCCCTCTGGCTATTGCACAAAATTATGTACAGGTACGTTGTTTCACACAATAGAGCAGGCCGGCCGCATTATATGTATTGTGGCTAGTCGGCAAGGGAATAAACCGTGGATCAGCAACCTGTTATTTACCCAGTAGCATCTAAAAAACGGCACTGGATACACATTGGGGACAGAAAGTATTCAGACCCCCTTAATTTTTTCACTCTTTGTTGTCCATTTCTTCTGATCATCCTTGAGATGGTTCTACAACTTCATTTGAGTCCAGCTGTGTTTGATTATACTGATTGGACTTGATTAGGAAAGCCGCACACCTGTCTATATAAGACCTTACAGCTCACAGTGCATGTCAGAGCAAATGAGAATCATGAGGTCAAAGAAACTGCCTGAAGAGCTCAGAGACAGAATTGGTGGAATGCACAGATCTGGCCAAGGTTACAAAAAAATTTCTGCTGCGCTTCAGGTTCCTAAGAGCACAGTGGCCTCCATAATCCTTAAATGGAAGACGTTTGGGACAACCAGAACCCTTCCTAGAGCTAGCCATTTGGCCAAACTGAGCTATCGGGGGAGAAGAGCCTTGGTGAGAGAGGTAAAGAAGAACCCAAAGATCACTGTGGCTGAGCCTCAGAGATGCAGTCGGGAGATGGGAGAGAGTTGTATAAAGTCATCCATCACTGCAGCCCTCCACCAGTCGGGGCTTTATGGCAGAGTGGCCCGATGGAAGCCTCTCCTCAGTGCAAGACACATGAAAGCCCTCATGGGGTTTGCTAAAAACCACCTGAAGGACTCCAAGATGGTGAGAAATAAGATTCTCTGGTCTGATGAGACCAAGATAGAACTTTTTGGCCTTAACTCTAAGCGGTATGTGTGGAGAAAACCAGGCACTGCTTATCGCCTGTCCAATACAGTCCCAACAGTGAAGCATGGTTGTGGCAGCATCATGCTGTGGGGGTGTTTTTCAACTGCAGGGACAGGACAATTGGTTGCAATCGAGGGATAGATGAATGCAGCCAAGTACAGGGATATCCTGGACGAAAACCTTCTCCAGAGTGCTCAGGACCTCAGACTGGGCCGAAGGTTTACCTTCCAACAAGACAATGAATCCAAGCACACAGCTAAAATAACCAAGGAATGGCTTCACAACAACTCTGTGACTGTTCTTGAATGGCCCAGCCAGAGCCCTGACTTAAACCCAATTGAGCATCTCTGGAAAGACCTAAAAATGGCTGTCCACCAACGTTTACCATCCAACCTGACAGAACTGGAGAGGATCCGCAAGGAGGAATGGCAGAGGATCCCCAAATCCAGGTGTGAAATACTTGTTGCATCTTTCCCAAAAAGACTCATGGCAAAGGGTCTGAATACTTAGGACCATGTGATATTTCAGTTTTTCTTTTTTAATAAATCTGCAAAATGTAAACAATTCTGTGTTTTTCTGTCAATTTGGGGTGTTGTGTGTACATTAATGAGGAAAAAAATGAACTTAAAGAGGAGTTCCCATTTTTTTTCTTTTTTTAAATAAAAGTCAGCAGCTTCAAATGCTGCAGCTGCTGACTTTTAATAATCGGACACTTACCTGTCCCACAGTCCAGCGATGCGGGGAATAGAAGACCCGCTCGTCTCCCCCTCCATTCGGAGGTGCCGGCATTGCAACTGTGGGTGCCCGGCTGTGGCTTCAATGGTACACACAGTAAAAGCAGGGGTTTTAATCCTTGTGTACACCATCCTCAACTGACAGAAAAAGTGGCTAAACTGACAAAAAAGGTGGCTATATACATACACATTTTATTAAATAGGTGTAAACAGGGAATTTAGAGGGAAGGCCAGCCTGTTGACATAAGAGCCAGATAATAAACATTTTTGCAAGAAGAGATCAGCAGTGGCAGTCTGTACATTTTCCTTAAAGTGGTAGTAAACCACACCTAATTTATTTATTTACTTATTTAAAACCCTGCAAGGTAAATGCATAATGTGCTAGTATGCACATTATGAAATACCTTCGAATGAAGCCCTCTTCACCTGGTCTTCCTTCCGGGTTTGCGTGCTCCAGCTATCTGGTCATGCCGCGATGACGTCACTCCTGCGCGCATGCATGGACCGCGGCACAGGGGTCTGAAGGGACAGCACGGGTATGCCGTCCCTTCAGAGGACATACACCAGTGACCTCACCGGCTGGATGCATTGTGAATATCTCCTAAACCGTGCATGTTTAGGAGATATCCATGGTACCTACAGGTGAGCCTTCTTATAGGCTTACCTGTAGGCACAAGTGCAAAATAAATTTACTTCTACTTTAAAACAGGTTTATATGAAAGCAGCCAGAAAAAAGAACATTTTCATTGAGGACAATATAAAAAGGTTTAAAAACATTAGGTGTGCGCTATAATGCTATTTGGGTTTCTTTAGTACTATCTTTTATATCTATCCTCTAAATATAATAATTGTATTGTAGGTTTAAAGAACACTTAAATGGTTGTCAATAAATATTCTTTATTTTCAGGTATATGAGGAAAATGACTACAGGAAAGTAAGATTTATTGGGAAACAGAAAGAGGTAAGGAAACCTTAAAGCAGAACGCCGGGATCAAAAAAAAAATCACCCATTAGTACAGCCCCCTACACAAAACACTAAACCGTTATTACATTTGTGAAATTCCTTACCATTGAAGAGAAAAGTCTAATTGAGATTTCAGGAAGTCCCCTCTGTAATTCAAAAAATGCAGCATGTATTCTGCCAGGGAGGAGCTGTTACAACAGGGATACATCATATCCTCTCCTCTCTACACTATAATGAAACTGCACTCCCCATAGTGCTTTAAGAATTGCAGTGAATGTGGGAGGTACACTAGGCGTTAGGGGTGCAACGGATCAAAAAACTCACGGTTCGGATCAGGAGTCATGGTTCGGGTCATTTTCGGATCAACAAAAAAAAAAATCTCCCCCACTGTAATATCCACAATCTCCCTATTGGCAGGGTGTGGCAGAGTATTGCAGGGTATTGGCGGGTATATTGGCAGGGTATGGAAGAGTATTGGCAGGGTATGGAAGAGTATTGGCAGGGTATGGAAGAGTATTGGCAGGGCATTGCAGAGTATTGGCAGGGCATTGCAGCAGAGCATTGCAGAGTATTAGCAGGGCATTGCAGATTATTGGCACTGCTGCCATCCGATCTCTCCCCTCCACTGTACAGATCAGTACACAGAGGGGAGAGAGGAACCCCGGCGTCATGTCATGTTTTGTCTCTGTTTGTTACAAGTGATCGCTCCGTCATTTGACGGAGCGATCACGTGCTAAACGGCCTCCGGGTGTAACAAGATGGCCGTCGCTCCGGAGCTAGGCCAAAGCCGCGGCCTTTCCTATGGCCGAGGCCACAGACCGGATCGCGGGTGTCCCGTACGGATCAACCTCCGCGGATCGGATCAACCTCCGCGGATCGGATCAACCTCCGCGGATCGGATCACGGATCGGTGACGATCCGTTGCACCCCTACTAGGCGTGTACATGTTAAATGTGAACAAGCCCCCTTTAACATAAATTACACCCTCTCATTCTGCAGCCAACCAGCCACACTACTCAGTAACAACCCTAGAGCCACAACAGGAGATGCACATATTCCCCTTACTTGCTTTATGTAATCATTACCGAACTGTAGACACATGTCCATAATGTATATATTTTACCTGCTGTACTCTGCTGTAATTCAGTATTATAATTATTCCACCTCCTGCTGCAGCTTTGAGATCTTTCTAACAGCAAACAGTGCTTGTATGGTATATGAGTGAAAAATGTACAGCACTAAATGAACATGTATACCCCCAGGAGTAAACCTGGGGATAAAGTAAACATACACACAAAAAAGTGCTGAAATTACCGTACTATTCAAACAAAAGAATATAGGTACATGTATATGTGTAAAAGTGTATGTGCTAAAAACACAATAGAATGACAAAATCACTTAAATTAATGATGACGTGAATTGGGTGTTACCATAATATCCAACTAAATGAATATAGGCACATATCACAATGTGTAAAGTGCACATGCTATATCTGTGAATCCTCAGCATAAACAGATTGTGACACAATAGTAAAAAACACCAGATATCCGCGCTTAGGAAGAGAGAACTGCAGCCCCCCTAATAAGGAACACCACCTAAGTGGGGTCCTAGAACAACAAAAAAATCTATTTCAGGGAAAGTGGCGCTGTTCAAATGATTAATTATATGTGAGTCCACTACACTACTTAACCACTTCAATACCAGGCACTTATGCACCTTCCCGCCCAGACCAATTTTCAGCTTTCAGCGCTCTCACGCTTTGAATGACAATTACTCAGTCATGCTACACTGTATCCAAACAAAATGTTTATCATTTTCTTCTCACAAATAGAGCTTTCTTTTGGTGGTATTTAATCACCACTGGGTTTTTCATTTTTAGCGATATAAGCAAAAAAACAGCGAAAATTTTGAAAAAAACATAATAGTTTCTATTGTAAAATTTTGCAAACAAGTCATTTTTCTTCATATGTTTGTGCCAAAATTTATACTGCTACATATCTTTGGTAAAAATAAACCAAATTAATGTATATTATTTGGTCTTTGTGAAAGTTAGAGTCTACAAACTATGGTGCCAATCACTGAAAATTGATCACACCTGATGTACTATTTCACCTGAAGGCCTATCTCATTTCTTGAGACACTAACAAGCCAGAAAAGTACAAATATCCCCCCAAATGACCCCTTTTTGGAAAGTAGACAGTCCAATGTATTTACTAAGAGGCATGGTGAGTTTTTTTTGAAGCTGTAATTTTTTCCCACAATTCTTGGGAAAATTAAGATATTTTTTTTTTTTTTTTTTTTTTTTTTACACAAACTGGTCATATTAACAGGTTATTTCTCTCACACAGCATATGCATAATTGCAACTACACCCCAAAATACATTCTGCTACTCCTCCTGAGTATAGCGATACCACATGTGTGAGACTTTTACACAGCCTGGCCACTTACAAAGGGCCAACACTGAAGTAGCACTTTCAGGCGTTCTATAAGCATAAATTGCACATATCCTTTCTCAACCACCTATTATTACACTTTTGAAGGCGCTGGAGCACCAGGACAATTGAACGTATAATCTATAATCTAGTATAATCTATGAGGCATAATGAGTCTTTTGAACGGTTCATTTTTTCCAGAAGGTTTTGAAAAAAGTGGAAAAAAAATGAAAATGCATTTTTTTTACACAAAGTTGTCCATTTATAAGATATTTCTAACACATAGCATGTACGTAGCAAAAATGACAACCCAAAATGCATTCCTCTACTCCTCCTGAGTATGGCAATACCACATGTGTGAGGCTTTTACACAGCCTGGCCACATACAAAGGCTCAACATTGAAGTAGCACTTTCATGCGTTTTACAAGCATAAATTGCACATATCCTTTCTCAACCACCTATTACATTTTTGAAGGCCCTGGAGCACCAGGACAATGGAATTGTCCACAAAATGACCCCATTTTGGAAAGAAAACACCCCAACATATAATCTATGAGGCATAATGAGTCTTTTGAATGGTTCATTTTTTTCCAGAAGTTTTTGGAAAATGTGGAAAAAAATTGAAATGCATTTTTTTTACACAAAGTTGTCCCTTTATAAGATATTTATAATGCATAGCAAAAATGACACCCCAAAATACATTCTGCTACTCCTCCTGAGTATGGCGATACCACATGTTTGAGACTTGTACACAGCCTGGCCACATACAGAGGCCCAAAATCCAAGTAGCACCTCCAGGCATTCTAGCAGCATTAATTACACATATTTTCTGACTACCGATCACATTTTTTGAAGGCCCTTCATATTTCTAACACATAGCAGGTACATACCAAATAACAAAAGATTACCTGTGGTTTTAGAAGTGCAGTGGTCCACAGAGGAGAGCATCGGTCCAGGCAGCAGGCAGGAATGAGGTGAGCGACAGCAAAAGCAATCATCCAGGCAGCGGGCAGGAATACTGTCCATAGTTCGTACAGGCAGAGATACTGTCAGCACAGCCAGAGCACAGCCAAAGCACAGGTCCAGGTAGCAGGCAGAGGTGTCCCGGCAGAAATACTGTCCAAAGCTAGTAGAGGCAGCAGGCAGATATATGGTCAACACAGCCAAAGTATTGGTCCAAACAGCAGGAAGAAACATGGTCCATAATGTCATGGGTCTTTACAGGCAGCAATATGGTCAGCACAGCCAAAGTATTGGTCCAGGCAGCAGGAAGGACCATCAAGCTTAGGGTCAGGGGGACAGGGGTAGAGGCTTCTCCCACCCAAATCGCTTTGAAGCCTCCGGGCAACCAGACCCTGTTCTGGGAGCACAGAAAACGAAAAACTGTTTTCTCTACTCAGAACGCTTTTCTGAAGCCCCTCACATATGCGAGACCCCTGTGTACTAAAGTAGATGGCCAAAAGATCAGTCCAAGTGGCAGGCAAAAACATGGTCGATTAGCAGGCCAAGGTCGGTACACGTGGAAGTCAGAAACGTTGTTTAAATCGGCAGGCAGAGGCATCGTCGGTAAACAGGCTGAGGTTGGTGCACGTGGTTTAAATCGGCAAGCAAAGACATCGTCGGTAAACAGGCCAGGGTCAGTTAATTAACATGGTAGCAGGCAAATGGGGAAATGGCAGTCTGGTAATAATACAGGGAACTAATATTGGATTGATGTATGATAATTTTTAAAGCAATCTCCGATGCACAGGCCAGGTTGGGAGGGACATTGGGGACAATAATAGCTGGAATCTCTTCTTACTCCTCCTCTTCTGCATACACGGCATTTCAATTGGCGTCTTCTTCCAGATTCTGTGGGGGGAATGCTATAGGGAAAGTGTTGCTCGTGAAGTCGACTCACATTATCCGAGCGAATGCTTCCTGGGGCGGGACCTTGTTGGTAAATGAGGGCAGTGACGATATATTCAATATACTTGAGGTAGGTGACTTGGTGGTTTTGAGTTGCTTTTTGGTAGCAGACAAACGAATTAAAAAGGGCCATGTGAAACAGGTGAAAGGCAACTTTCTTGTACCAGTAACAGAACTTTCTGTTTGATAAATAGGGCTGTATCATCTGATCGTTTAAATCCACCCCCCCCCCATATTGTAGTCGTGGACACATTCGGGCTTTACAATGGGGCCGCGTCTTCTTTGGATCTCCACCACGGTGTCATTGTGGATGGTAAAGAGGATGTGGACATCTTTCTTGTCCCTCCACTTCATGGCCAACACCTCCTCGTTCCTCATGAATGCCGATTCTCCCTTTTTGTAATTTTTTTGCCAACAGATTTTGTGGGAATCCCTTACAGTTTTTTTCTAAGGTACCACAGGCCGGAGTTTTTTTACTATAAAGGTGACGAAAAAGGGGCAGGCTGGTATAATAGTTGTCGACATATAAATGGTATCCTTTGTCGAATAGGGGGTATGCCAGCTCCCAGACAATTTTCCCACTGGTTCCAATATATGTGGGGCAATCATGGGACTGGAGCTGGGAGTCTTTGCCTTTTGTAGATCCGGAATGTGAAGACATATCCAGTGGCTCGATAGCATAATTTATTTAACTTCAGCCCATACCTGGCTCTCTTGCTTGGCATATACTGCTTGAAGTGCAGTCGGCCAGTGAAATGTATGAGGGACTTGTCCACACACATTTTTTGGTCTGGGATGAAAACTTCTCTAAATCGCTGGGAAAAGGAATTGATTAGGGGGCGTATCTTGTACAATTTGTCATGGTTGGGATGATCTCGGGGAGGGCACTGTGAATTGTCATTGAAGTGGAGAAAACGCATAATCATGTCGTATCTTGTCCTGGACATGACAGCGGAATATATGGGCATCTGTTGGATGGGGTGGGTGGACCAATATGCATGGACTTCGTTCTTTTTTGTAAGCCCCATATTGAATGTTAGGCCCAAAAACAATTTAAATTCATCCAGTGTGACATATCGCCACTGGAACATGCGGGCGTAGGAAGAATTGGGGTTGGCAGCAATAAATTGGGATGCATACAAATTAGTTTGATCCACCATATTCTGCAGAAAATCTTGTGGGAAAAATAAAGAAAAATAATCGAATTCAGAAAAATTTGTAGTGTCGGGCTGCATACCTGGCTGTGCGGTGAAAGGGGGGATGATAGCTGATCCTGAGTTGGCAGGCAACCATAAGGGGTTTGCCAGGGCATCTGGAAGGTAGGACTGGGGCTGGGTTCTTCGGGTTGGGCGGGTAATTCCAGTGCTTGTACTGGGCTCCTCTTCCTGGGGTCTGGCGCTGCTGGTGGTGGGCAGATCTCGTGATCTTGGTCCTGATCTCATTCTTTTGGAAGGGACAGTTTCCTCCGCGGACTCGGACTCTGATCCACTATCCTCCACTGGCTCGTATTCCGAACCAGATGATATGAGCTCCCCGCTGCTCTCATCCGACATGGCAAGAATCTCATATGCCTCCTCAGGTGTGTAAACCCTTTGGGACATTATGTCAATGCTTATTGGCGGGCCTGTGTAATGGTACTGCTGGTGGTAGTGGTACCGATTTGAGGTATTAGTGGCGGGCCTGTGTGGCGGTATGGGTGGTGGTACGGGTGGCGGTACGGATGGTGGTGGTACCGATGGCGGTACAGGTGGTGATTGCGGTACAGGTGGTGGTGGTACCGATGCCGGTTCCGGTGGCAGTACGGGTGGTGGTGGTACCGATGGCGGTACAGGTGGTGGTGGTACCGATAGCGGTACAGGTGGTGATTGCGGTACCGGTGGCGGTATGGGTGGTGGTGGTACCGATATCGGTACTGACGGTGGTACGGGTGGTGGTGCTACCGATGGCGGCACTAGTGGCGATACTGGTAGCGGCCTGTGTTGCAGTATAGATGGTGCGCCTGATGGAGGTACTAGTGGCATTACTGGTGGTGGTACCGATGGCGGTACTGGTGGCTTGTGCGGCGGTACCGATGGCGGTGGGCCTGTGACAGGTGGGCTGTGTGACAGGTCCTCTTTATTGGGGTGGGGGGGGGGGGCCTGTGTTGTGTACAATACAATAATGTCAGACAGACACTGATTTCACTCACTGATCCCTGCTCTCACCTCTCACGATCGGTGTGTGAGGAGAGAGCAGGGATCAGATAGTAACAGCTACTCATTGTTTACATTTGTGACCGGCTGTGATTGGACACAGTCGGTCACATGGTAAACAGCCAATTTCATTGGCTGTTTACCCTGATCGGGGAAACGCTGTGTCCAAGGGACACTCGCCTTCCTCGATCCCTGCTCTGGATGCCTTTGTTGTGACAGGTGATTGGCTGTGACTTTGACACAGCCGATCACGGGGTACACAGCCTATAAAATTGGTTGTTTACCTAGATCAGGGAAGCCCTGTGTCCGAGGGACACACGCCGCCCCCGATTGCCGCGCTAAGCGCCCCGGCGGGCGCGCGCTGGCATGTTATCCTGCTGGACGTCATTTGACGCCCTGTCAAGATAACGCAACCACTTCCCGGACGTCAATATGCTATTATACAACAAAAATTGATATTACTATTAAAGCACCAACAGCTTTCATATGTGGTAAAATAAAAAAATAAAAATGAACAATAACATGAATGCTTCACTATAGTGATATATATGCGTGAACAATAACATGGATGCTTCACTATAGTGATATATATGCGTGACTATTCCCAGTTTTTTATCCACACATTTAGAAAAAGTCCAAAGATGCAAAAATTATGTCAAAACAAATGTCCAAAAAAGCAATTAAATGTGACTTTCTATGAATAATAAATCCGTGACTGTCACCGTGTTGAAATCCCGTCACCTGGTATAGATTGAAGGCTTACCAGATAGCCTCTGATCAGAGGCATAGAGCTAACAACTTGGGGTTTGCCCTCCACAGCGGCTGGAACTTTAGCTGGGATGATGGATGTAGATCCACAAACGATCGCCACAGGCTTCCAGACAGCGGTACAATCAGGGAAGAGAGCTCTCACCGATATGGAAGTGTTTAAAAGAAAAGAGAAAACTCCAATGGTGTAGAACGTTTTATCTCTTGTTTATTTAAAGTCGCCTCACTGGCATCCATAAAAACACTTTTCCTTGCAAGGAACCAATACAGCTTTAAAACGAAACTCCTCGCATGCGCCGTCGGTACGAGCGTGTCAATCCTACGGCCGTTTCGTCAGAACGGACATCATCAGGGGCACGCCCGCACGTCTGCGCATGCGCCTTATATATCCGAGCGGCAAAACGAAAAAGTTCAGCCATTGGTAACACTAGGAAGGTGTTAAAGCTGCAAACAATTGAGGGGGGAAGGGGGGGCATCATAACCCCTCCCTGCCCTCAAATTAAATCCTCTGGTGTTATTGATAGGGGGATAAATCTGTTCCTGGTAACCACCCCATATTGATCCTGTGGATCATTATGTTCATGGGGATTGGGTACCCCATTGTAATTAGAGTGAGGGTGTTGTTCTTCCCAATGCCTCCATGGGGGTGGTGATTGGTAGTTAGGGTGAGAAAGAGAGCGTCTACCTCTACCTCCTCCTCTGGGATGGCCTTGAGATTGGTATACGCCTACTCTACCCCTTGGGGGTTTGGGAGAGGTTTGATATGTGGTAACTCCACTATTAACTGCGGGGGGGGGGGGCGCAGATCCACTCCAGTTGGAACTGGTAATGGTTCCGGAGGAGCTACAACCTGCCATTTAAAGACTATATTATCACTATAGTCTTTAATATCTCTGTTATATTTCCTTTTCTTCTTTATTCTTTGTTCTGATTCCTCCTTGATTAAAATATTTTTTAGAGCCTCAGATCTCTGCACATATTCAGTTTCATTCTTAAAGGGTGTTAATTTGCTCTTAATATTATTAATGTCTAAATCCAGAGCAGTCAACTGTCGTTTCTTTTTTGCTATTAGAAACTGTAAAAAATTTACTCCCGCCTCATTAAAATACTTAAACCATTCGGCTAACTCACTGTCTTCCTTTTGAGGGTTAACATCCCATCGGAGGCTCCTAGGGACCATATTTAATCTAACATATTCCTCCAGATATGCTATGTCCCACCTAGTGTGAACCTCAGTGATGGTCAAATTTTTCAATCTCAAAAAACAACCTGCTAAATCATCTCTTGGGTCATCATTACCATCAAAGACCCCTGCAGTGTTAGTGACAATCTGTGATCTATAATCAAAAATATCCATTATGGATACACCAGCAGCAAATAGTGCTTATCAAAAGTGAATAAATGTTTCTAAAGAAAAAATTCGCGCTAGGTGTACAAACAGTAACTTAGTGAATATCAAGTTTGTCCACAAGATGGCACCATGATGACTCTAAAGGTTAAAAAGCAGGTGTGTGTGTAATTGCCATCCCCCTGTAATGGTAATTGTTTGCAGCTTTAACACCTTCCTAGTGTTACCAATGGCTTAACTTTTTTGTTTTGCCGCTCGGATATATAAGGCGCATGCGCAGACGTGCGGGCGTGCCCCTGATGATGTCATTTCTGACGAAACGGCCGTAGGATTGACACGCTCGTACCGACGGCGCATGCGAGGAGTTTCGTTTTAAAGCTGTATTGGTTCCTTGCAAGGAAAAGTGTTTTTATGGATGCCAGTGAGGCGACTTTTAATAAACAAGAGATAAAACGTTCTACACCATTGGAGTTTTCTCTTTTCTTTTAAACACTTCTATATCGGTGCGAGCTCTCTTCCCTGATTGTACCGCTGTCTGGAAGCCTGTGGCGATTGTTTGTGGATCTACATCCATCATCCCAGCTAAAGTTCCAGCCGCTGTGGAGGGCAAACCCCAAGCTGTTAGCTCTATGCCTCTGATCAGAGGCTATCTGGTAAGCCTTCAATCTATACCAGGTGACGGGATTTCAACACGGTGACAGTCACGGATTTATTATTCATAGAAAGTCACATTTAATTGCTTTTTTGGACATTTGTTTTGACATAATTTTTGCATCTTTGGACTTTTTCTAAATGTGTGGATAAAAAACTGGGAATAGTCACGCATATATATCACTATAGTAAAGCATCCATGTTATTGTTCATTTTTTCTTTTTTTCTTTTACCACATATGAAAGCTGTTGGTGCTTTAATAGTAATATCAATTTTTGTTGTATTTTTGCATTTATATCCAGCGCTGTGCTTTTTGTTATATCTATTTAGTAGTGCCCTTATCAAGGTATAGTGCATAGCTGCAGGATTTTCCTTCACGGGTGATATTCACTAAGTTACTGTTTGTACACCTAGCGCAAATTTTTTCTTTAGAAACGTCAATATGCTATTGACCGGGCGGGAAGTGGTTAAATATTAACAGCTCTCCATAAAAGTGCAAGGTGCTTCAAATAAATATGTATGAAACAGAAATTAAAGCGGGATTCTGGCCTTAAAAAAAAAAAAATTAAAAGTCAGCAGCTACAAACACTGTAGCTGCTGACTTTAAATATGTGCTTACCTGTTCTGGGTGCCTGCGATGTCGGCCATCCCTCGGCTCTCGGGTCCCGGCACCGCCATCCTAGGTAAGGGAAACGGGCAGTGGAGCCTTGCGGCTTCACTGCCAGTTTTCTACTGCGTGAGCGCTCTGTGAATGGCCCCGTGGTGTTCTGGGAACACACAGTTCCCAGAAGACAACGGGGCCGCTCACCGAGGAGCAGAACACACCGCGGAAGAGGCAGATTAGGAAGACTGTCTAGCAACAAGGGTTTAGGTAAGTTCAAAAAAATTTTTTTTTTTTTCAAATGTTTTTTTTTTTTTTTCAAATGTTTTTTTTTTTTTTTTTTCCAGGGTGGCCCTCCACTTTAAGGAAAAATATATAAGTGTAGAGAAAAAAAAATATATCATAGATACATGAAAAATGTGAATCTATATGTATGGCAGTGATAGTACAGCACATCAAAAATGATATGTGTTGCGTGCTAAATAATGCGTGACTCAGTTACTGAGAAAAAAATGTATCTACATGTGAGCTGAATAAAACATAATTGAAAAATCAATAAATTCCAAAACACATTTCCTGCTACTATACACAATCAAAGAATAAAAAATATATATGAGTGACAAATGCTGATGTCAAAGTGAAAAAGTCAAAACAAATCTTTATGTGTATACTACTATACACTATTAAATAACAGTCTGTGAGCGGTGATCCGTGCACAAATTCAAAATAAAGGTGG
Source organism: Lithobates clamitans (assembly GCA_037952925.1). Lineage (NCBI taxonomy): Eukaryota > Metazoa > Chordata > Amphibia > Anura > Ranidae > Lithobates > Lithobates clamitans. The sequence goes on along the minus strand of JBBGZY010000350.1, from coordinate 154,344 downwards.
GTCTCCAGTGCTCCCCACTTTCCTCCATCACCCACTTGTTCCTGCACTCACCAGAGCGCCTAACCCCTGCAGGGGTAATAGGCATAGTAGCTGTATTCCAGTGGCGGTGTCCCCTTTTGGCAGGTTATCCCTCAGTTAGGCACAACTGCATTCCACCTCTCAAAAGATGTTTTCTCTATCAGTGGACTAAGGCTGAGTGTCCACAGGTCACATGACCAGCACACTAGTACCTTCCGCTATAGAGACATTGCAGTACACAGCATTGCTCCCCAGTGTGACCACCAAAGAACAAGACCAATGATGATCATAGCAATACCACATGAGTATGTTATCTGTACCCCCAATAGGCCCCAGAAACAATAGTGTGCATTTTTCTTTTTTATTCTACCTAAAACACACTGACACTAAACTAAAAATCGATTTTTCTCAAGTCGTCTTCCAGGACGTCACCCTGAGAGATGACTGGTCCCACCTGACAGGAAACACAATCAACAAAGAGGTTAAAACCTCCGTGCCTCCCTGTGCTCCCCAGTTCTTGATTGTGTTTCTCCATAGTGTAACTGTTTTCTTTCTTTTTTTCTTATAGACCTGAAGCCGTGGGCTGGTTGTCTCCCCCTGGGAGCCGAGCCGCAGGCTTGTGAAGTCTTTGGGTCCGTTAGGGCCTGTCCTTCCTGGGGGGGTCTCCCCACCTTCTCAGGGGGGGCGGCAGTTTTGGCAAGAGCCCCCCCCCCCCCCCCTGAGAGCTGAAGGACCCTTGGTACAGTGGGGTACCCAGATCTTCAGGGACCATTTTCCTGTTCCTTCTCCCTTACCTGGCGGGTGTCCGTTCAGCGGGGGGGGGGGGGGGGGGAGCCGCCAGTCGAATAGCGCAAACAGTGAATCTGAACGTCTAAAGAGCTTTATTCTTTCTAAGTAACATAACAAAGTCCTCCTGATATCCAACATGTGGAAACAAGTCTCCTCCTCCCCTGTTGGGTTAGGGCAGAAGGTTGGAAGTATAATGTCCTGAACACGATTCTGTACTGAAGCTACCTTTGGTAAGAATTTCTGGTCTGTCCTAAGTATAACCCTATCTGGAAAAATAGACAAATAGGGTTCATTAATTGATAAAGCATTAAGCTCACTGATCCTGTGTGCAGAGACAATGGCAATCAGAAACACTTAAAAGTGAGATATCTGAGTGGCACTTCTTCCAAAGGCTCAAAGGGACTCTTTTTGTTAGAGACTGAAGGACTATCGACAGATCCCATTTTGGAAAAACCTTAAGCCGTGCTGGTCTGGATCTCGTAAGATCTAAAGAATCTGGTTACCAACGGATTTGAGGCCACAGATTTTTCTAAGAACACTGCTAGCGCAGCAACCTGCACCTTCAAGGTACTAACTTTCTAGCCCCTTGTCAGCTCCAACCTGTAAAAATTCTAGAATGGTAACAAGACTCCCTGGGTCCTGGGCAAGTAAATTACACCATGTATTATAAACCTTCCAGACCTTGGAATAAATGTCCCTAGTCACCTTTTTCCTTCTTTATAATAGTGTATAAATCAACTGGTTGGAAAAGCCCTTGGTTTTTAGGAGCTGCTCTTCAGATACCAGGCTGTGAGAGCCAAAGTGGCTACCTCTGGATGATTTACGTTCCTTGTAATAGTAAATCGTGCCTGAGGGGCAGATGCCAATAAGGCTTGGCCTCCATTCTCAGAACGGTTGAAAACCAGGCCCTTCTTGGCCAAAAGGGCATGATTAGGATGGCTGGTACCATTTCCTTCTGAATTTTTATTAATATTAAGGGAATTAACTGGAGTGGGGGAAAAGCGTAGCAAAGATGGAATTTCCATGGATACGCCAAAGCATCTGTCCCTAGTGACCCGTCGTGATTGTTTAGGGAAAAAAATTGAGGAACCAGGGCATTCTCCTTAGAGGCGAACAGGTCCACCTCTGGCAGCCCCCATTTTTCGGCAATCCTAGCGAAAACTTTGGGTTCAGAGACCATTCTGCTTCCTGAATGGGCTTTCTGCTCAGGAAATCCGCCACCCTGTTCAGAGACCCCTTTAGATGGACTGCTGATAGAGAACAGCAAGTGTCCTTCTGCCCACCGAAGAATGTTCATGGCTAGTACCTGCAGCAATTTGCTCCTTGTACCTCCATGCCTGTTTATATAAGCCACGGCCGTGGAATTGTCTGTTAGTATTTGAACATGCTGAGCTTGAAGATCCTGAGCAAATGACTTCAGAGCCAAGTCGATTGCCTTGAGCTCTCTCCAGTTTGAGGACTTTGTTGCCTCTTTCCTGGACCAGTTTCCCTGAGTGAAACCCTTTCCTAAGTGGGCCTGTGTGGGTTGTCAGTCTTTTTTCTATCGGAAAATCCCAGACTAACCCCTTCGATAGAATATCCTGCCTCTTCCACCACCATAGTGACCTCTTCACCTGAGTAGGAATTTTCACCTCTGATTCTAGGGATTCCAAATTGTGATCCCAAGATCTTAGAAGAAAGGCTTGCAGATGTCGGCATTGCCGGCATTGATGAAGTCAGAACACCCAGAGCTGACATGATCCGCCTTACCGTCAGATCCTGGTTTGTCTGCAGTAAAGACACTGTATCCTGGATTTTTTCCTTCTTCTCTGAAGGAAGAAAGATCTTTTGATCTACAGAATTTATTACATACCCTAGAAACCGAATCTCCTGAGATGGGTCCAGGGAAGATTTTTGGAGATTTAGAATCCATCCGAGAGACTCCAGATGGCTGCATGCTCTGCCTAAATTACTCTGCAATTCCTCTCTTGAGGGGGCGAAAAATAGCAGATAGTCTAAATAAGGAATTACTGCGATTCCTTGAAGACGAAGCAGAGCTAGGGCCTCTGCCATCACCTTGGTGAAAATTCGGGGTGCGGATGATAGCCCTAAGGGTAAGGCTCTGAATTGTAGATGCTGAGTCCTGCCTTCCATCCTTACCGCCAACTTGAGATACCTCTGGGACAGGGACGAGATTGGAATATGCAGGTATGCATCTTTTAAATCCACTGACGCCATGAAGCCACCTGGAGTCAGTAGATTTCTGACAGTGAAAATTGAGTCCATCTTGAACTTTCTGTATTTGATGGCTACGTTTAGCGGCTTTAGATTGAAAATGAATCAAAATCTTCCTGTTGTTTTTTTTTACCAGGAAGATATGAGAATAGAACCCCTCCTGCCGTTCTTTTGGTGGCACTGGGATTACTACACCCTCCTGCATCAATTCCTCGAAAGAGAACTTCATGGCCAGGGCCCTTATTGGATCTCGAGGGGTATTTGTTATCAGAAACCTTCTTGGGGAGCTTCTGAAAAACTCAAGAGTATAGCCCTGCGAGAGAGTGGTCAGAATAAACTGATTTGAAGTTATCCCTGACCACTGCGGAAGAAACTCTCGGAATCTTCTGCCAACCCACAGGGACGAGTCATTGCGATTTCTCGGCCTGTGAAGGAGGACGGAAGAGAATTCCGCCTTTACCCCTCGCTTTTTGTGCGGACCAATTTTTCCTCCTTCCCTGAAACTTACTGTCCTGCTCTTGAGCTTTTTGAGGTCGAAAAAGACATTTTGGGGCCTGTTTCTTATTTTTGATCGGGAAGGACTTCTTTTTATCGGCAGTTCTGTCTAGGATATTATCTAGATCAGGGCCAAAAAGAAGGTCACCTGAAAAGGGAATACCACAAAGCTTGCTCTTTGAAGCTGTATCACCTGGCCAGGTTTTTAGCCATAAAGCTCTTCTTGCAGCATTTGTCAAAGCTGCTGACCTAGCTGACATTTTTGATTGCTTCAGCCGAAGCATCCGCAATATAAGCAACTGCAGAGATCAGGGTAGGAAAGGAATCTAAGATCTCCTGCTTAGGGGAATCTGCCACTATATGTGATCTAAGTTGGTTCACCCAGTATTCCAGATTCCTGGCTACACATGTTGTGGCCATTGCTGGCTTTAAATTGCTCATGATTGCCACGATCTCTTGAGCAAAAGATCCATGCGTTTGTCCATTGGATCCTTCAGAACCCCCATGTCTTCAAAAGACAGCTCTGTGGATCTTGAGACCTGGAAGAACGCAGTATCCAACCTAGGCACCTTATTCCACACCGCAGAAGGGTCCTCCTCAAAAGGAAAGCGCCTTTTGTGGGCTCTGGGGGAAAAAAAGGGTTTTCTCTCTGGATCTTGCCATTCCTTAGCAATGGCGTCAGAAATGACCGAATGGACCGGAAATGTTCGCCCCTTAGGTTCATTTAACCCTGCATACATGCGGTCATGAAGAGATAATTCCTTCTTTTCCTCATTTTAAGCCATGCGTAACATGAATAGCTTTAAGGAGCCCGTCTACCTCTTCTAGGCATAGCTTAAATTTGGAAGGGGCCACCTCAGCCTCCTCACCCTCCTCTTCCGAATCTTTAAAGGAAGGAGCAGGGGACTGCTCTTCCCTAGTTGAGGGGTCCTCAGGGAAAGCTTCCACCACCGGGATAGAAAGGGAACCCTGGGAAGACTCAGAAGTGGATGGCTGACTAGCAGCTGGATTAACTAAAGAGTCACGAAAAGTTTGAATCGTGGCATATAGTTCCTTCTTTACAGAGGCAACCAGGTCATCACAAACCTAAGCGGATTCCTCCTTGACTAAAGAAGTGATGCAAGCACTGCACAGGGCTTTTTTCCAATTCTCTTCCATTTTGGCCCTGCAAGAAGGACATCTCTTTTTTTGGGTCAGAGCTTTTAGCCTGTAGAGAAAAAAACAAAAAGGGGAAAAAAAACCAGGGGACCTTTTAGTGAGACCCAGTCTCGGCTTCACAAGAATCACCCACAGGTGCACTAAGAAGAAACCAGTCAGCCTCTAGTGCCCAGACAGGCCCCTTGCCACTAGGGGGTAGAAAAAAGGGATAGACCAAACACCAGGTAAAGGAAAAAAGGCAGACTTTAACCGCTGCTCCTACCTGAGCTTTGCTGGCGATTGTGCCTGTCCCCACTGCTGCAGATGCTGACTCCTCCATCTCTGGTGTGCAGCTTTCCACTCGTGGCTTCATACGCTGCTTCCACACTCCCATAGTGCATCTGCACCGGACCAGAAGAGGAAATAGGTGCCAACTCCTGTCCTCCCCCCTCCCCCTTGTGTCCACGCCAGAAATGAAGTTTTGGCTGACCCAGTGACCCGGTCCGTCATTTTCGGCGAGACCGCCGCCGCACGCGCACCGCCGCTTCCTACGACCGTGCGGGCCACCGGATCTTCGGCTCTCGCCGAGCACTAGGAGGGGAAGAGGAGCCCGATTGCTACCGCTGCTGATGCCTGGATAGGCCGGGAGGACAACGGGTCTCTTGTGGAGGAAAAAAGAGAAGGAAGCCCCGTCTCTCAGGAGCACCCGAAAGACATTGACTCCCCTCCCAAAAGATGTTCCCTCCGGGCCGGAGGAAACACAAAAACTGAGGTATGGTAGGGAGGGTGCCTCCCTTTTTAAAGTTCTGGAGGAAGAAGGTGTTTTCTGTGGTCCGTTGGGAGGAGTCACTATCTCTCAGGTGCTGTCCTGTAAGATGCCTTGGGAAAGAAACCTTTCAGATTATGAAAGACTTTCTCTCCGTTCAGTCAGAGTTGCTGACGACCCTTAAAGCTTTCCAAGCAACCCTTAAAGCTAGGGACCCTGAACCTCACACTAGCAGAGAGGGTTCTTCCTCCCAGGAGGGCCCCTCCTCTAACTGAGCAGAGGGTAGCAGATATAGGCATCTGGCACCCCTGAAACCTCTCCCCTCTCAAGATTCTGAGGAGGAGGCTGAGAGCGGTTCTGATGAAGGCATTGAGGACAGTCAGGAGGAGGAGGAGGACTCCAGACCAGGCAGACATATCTTTGCCGCTGATGATATGGAGGGCCTTCTTAGGGCAGTGTATGCATCTGAAGAGATTCAGGAACCCGCAGCACAGGCGTACGCACAAGATAGGATGTATAGAGGCTTAGTTGTTGTTGTTATTATACATGATTTATATAGCGCCAACCCATCGCTTTACAATGTATAGTTGGACAACATAATTACAGTACAGTTCAATACAAAAGGTACAGGATGGCCCTGCTTGTAGAGCTTACATTCTAAAGGGAGGGGGTGGTGGTACAAATGTAAAAGCTGCAGAGAATAATTTGATGGGGGTGGCTCGGGGACAGTTCTTAGGTGGAGGTGGGGTAGGCTTCCCTGAATAAATTAGTTTTTAGTTAAACCCCAATAGTTAAGTTTAAGTTAATGGCTTAGTAGTTAGGCCCAATCCAAGGTCCTCCCGGTCCATCAGGCCCTTAAGGATATCATCCTGAGGGAGTGGAAGGAGCCTGAAATAAAACTTAAGTTTAAAACATGGAAAAGTAGGTGCCCCTTCAAGGAGGAGGAGGAAGAGAGATTCTTGAAGACACCTGGATTAGATGCTTCCCTGGCTCAGGTGTCCAAGCAATCTGACCTCTCATTTTGAGGATGCAGGCAACATCAGGGACCAGATGGATCGACGAGCTGAGACCCTCTTGTGCAGGGCCTGGGAAGCCAATGCAGCGGCTATGAGCCCTGCTTCGGCTTGTGTGGCGAGGAACGCAGACATTTCCCATTAAACCTAAGAAGAACAGGGGAAAACATTTTCGAGGCCCCCAGGCTAAAAATCGGTTTAGAAATAAAAAGGAAGGTACCGTTAATAGGCGTTTGGGGGGGGGGGGTCGGCAAAGGCAAGCAGAAGGGGGTCTTCTCTTCCCCAGCCAGAAGTCTGCCAACAAGGATACCAAGTGATGTAAGGGTAGGGGAGGGACTTTCCCACTTTCGCTCTCAGTGGGAAAAAATTACTCGGAGTCCCCACATCCTTCAGAATGTAAGAGAGGGCTACAGATTGAAGTTTCTCTCCTCACCTTCCCCAAGTTTCCTTTTAACCCACTTGCCCAGGGACCCTCAGAAAGCAGTGGGTCTCTTGCACAGTGTCAGACAGCTGGCAGAGTAGGGGGTCATAGTGCCAGTACCAGCAGGACAGTAGGGGCAGGGATTTTATTCCCACATCTTCGTAGTCCCAAAGCCCTCGGGAAAGTACCGCTTCATAATAAATCTAAGGAAGTTAAATACGTTCCTGCGGTACGAAAGGTTCTGCATGGAAAGCGTCTATACTCTCAGAAGGCACCTTCTGAAGCACGTATTTATGATAACGATAGATTTGGAGGATGTCTATCTTCACGTCCCTATTTTTGCAGAGCACCAGGCCTTTCTAAGATTCACGATTCCCTCGGAGCAGGGAGTGCAGCACTGGCAGTTTTCTGCCCTATCCTTTTGACTGGCAGCCAGTCCGAGAGTGTTTATAAAGATCCTGGCAGAGGTGGTTGCATTCCTTCATCTCCAAGGAGTAACGCTGATCACCCTATCTCGATGATATACTGGTTTAAAATCAGAATCGAGATCTCCCTCTCTCCGACCTGGCCAAGGTAGTGAGTACCTTGGAGTCCTTGGGGTGGATCATCAGTCAGGAGAAATCCTCGCTGGTTCCTGCCCAGACCAAGATCTATCTAAGGTTCCTGGTGGATTCAACAGCACAGAAGCTTGTTTTGCCCCAGGGGAAGGTAGAGGGCCTTATTTCAGCAGTAGCGTCCCTACTGGACGTAGAAGAGGTCTCTTACAGAAGGGTCATGAGAGTTCTTGGGCTGATGACATCCTGTATTCCAGCGGTCCCATGGGCTCAGCTCCATTCCAGGACTCTCCAGCAATTCCTCCTATTCTCCTGGGACGGGAAAAGAGGAATGCTGGATGACAAGGTTCCCATTCCAGCAAGGCTAAAGGAGTCTCTACAGTGTTGGCTCTATCCTCAGAGGTTGCGGGAGGGCCACCTTTGGGCCCAGCTCCAACCCCTCAGGGTAACAACGGATGCAAGCGCCTGGGATTTGGGGGGCCCACTTAGAGGAACTTCGAGCCCAGGGTGCCTGGAACCAGAGTCAGAGGAGCGCTTCCTCCAACTTCCAGGAACTCTTGGCAGTAAGGGCCTTCGAGGAAAGAATCAGGAACCAGGTGGTCCAGATCCTTTCTGACAAGTTGACGATATGGACCACTTATGTATTTGTACATGTTGATCATATCCCCCCTTAATCTCCTTTTCTCAAGAGGGAATAGATTCAGTTCCTCTAATCTTTCCTCATAGCTGAGCTCCTCCATGCCTCTTATCAGTTTGGTTGCCCTTCTGTGCACTTTCTCAAGTTCCCTGATATCCTTTTTTGAAAACTGGTGCCCAAAAGTGAACTGCATATTCCAGATGTGGTCTTACTAATGATTTGTACAGGGGAAAAATGATCTCTCTGTCTCTCTCTGTCTCTCTACCAAAACCCCTAGATCCTTCTCACCCATTGATTCTCCTCTATTCCCCCACTATGTATTTGTACATGTTGATTATATCCCCGCTTAATCTCCTCCTCTCAAGAGAAAATAAATTCAGTTCCTCTAATCTTTCATAGCTGAGCTCCTCCATGCCTCTTATCGGTTTGGTTGCTGTCTCTGGACTTTCTCCAGTTCCCCGATATCCTCTTTGTGACCTGGTGCCCAAAGCTGAACTGCGTATTTCACATGAGGTCTTACTAATGATTGTACAGGGGTAAAATAAAACCTCTCTCTCCTGGAGTCTATTCCTCTCTTAAAACAAGAAAGGGTTTTGCTCACTTTGGAAACCATAGCTTGGCATTACATGCCATTATTAAGCTTATGATCTACCAGAACACAGAGATCCTTCTCCACTGTTGATTCTCCAAGTTGTACCCCCACTAGTATGTATGATGCATGCATATTCTTAGCCCCCAAGTGCATAACTTTACATTTATCAACATTAAACCTCATTTGCCACTTAGTTGCCCAATTAGACAGTGCATTGAGGTCGGCTTGTAAATTGGAGACATCCTGTAAGGTTGTTATTCCACTGCATTGCTAGGTCTGCAAAGACAGAAATGTTAATTTTAATCCCAGACCGAATATCATTTATAAAGGTATTAACCACTTCAGCCCCGGAAGAATTTACCCCCTTCCTGACCAGAGCACTTTTTGCGATTCAGCACTGTGTCGCTTTAACTGACAATTGCGCGGTCGTGCGACGTGGCTCCCAAACAAAATTGACGTCCTTTTTTTTCCCACAAATAGAGCTTTCTTTTGGTGGTATTTGATCACCCCTGCGCTTTTTATTTTTTGCGCTATAAACAAAAAAAAAGAGCGACAATTTTGAAAAAAAAACACATTTTTTACTTTTTGCTATAATAAATATCCCCCAAAAATATATAAAAAAAATGTTTTCCTCAGTTTAGGCCGATAGGTATTCTTCTACATAAAAAAAATCGCAATAAGCGATTATTGATCGGTTTGCACAAAAGTTATAGTGTTTACAAAATAGGGGATAGTTGTATGGCATTTTTATTAATAATTTTTTTTTTTTTTTTTAAATGGCGGCGATCAGCGATTTTTATTGTGACTGCGACATTATGGCGGACACATCGGACATTTTTGACACATTTTTGGGACCATTGTCATTTATACAGCAATCAGTGCTATACAAATGCACTGATTCCTGTGTGAATGACACTGGCAGTGAAGGGGTTAACCACTAGGTGGCAGTGTAGGGGTTAAGTGTGTCCTAGGGGCGTGTTTCTAACTGTGAGGGGCATGGCTGTGTGTGACACGTCACTGCTCTCTGTTCCGATGACAGGGAGCAGAGATCAGTGACACTGTCACTAGGCAGAACAGGGAGATGTTTGTTTACATTAGCATTTCCCCGTGAGGCGATCGCGGGTATCCCTGCGGCGATCGAGTCCGCGGGACCCGCGACCAGACTCGCAGAGCTTGCCACGGGCGCGCGCAGGCGCCTCTTAAAGGGGAACGTACAGGTACGTGATTTTGCCTGTACGAGCTCTTCTACCGCAGTATATCTGTGCAAGGCGGTCGGCAAGCGGTTAAACAGTAAGGGTCCTTGGGGTATACCACTGATAACCTTAGACCATCCTGAGTACGAGTCATTAGGCACTACTCTCTGAATTCTGTCTTTTAGCCAGTTTTCTATCCATTTTACAAATTGATCTTTCCAAGCCTGTAGAATTTACCTTACACATGAGCCGCATGAAAGGAACTGTGTCAAATGCTTTTGCAAAGTCCATGTATACCACATCCACAGCCACCCCTCTGTCCAAGGTTTTTTTTTACCTCCTCATAAAAAGAAATCAGGTTTGTTTGACAACTTCTGCCTTTCATGGATCCATGCTGTCTGTTGCTTAAAATATTTTTTTCCAGCAAGGACTCTTCTATGTGGTCTTTTATTAAACTCTCCAGTATCTCCCCAACTATAGAAGTTAAACTAACAGGTCTATAGTTACTTGGTAAAGACTTTGATCCCTTTTTAAATATGGGCACCACATTGGCCCTGCACCAATCCAGTGATACCATTCCAGTCATTAACGAGTCCCTAAAAATTAGAAACAATAGCCTTGAAATGACAGAGCTCAATTCTTTTAGGATCTGTGGGTGGATGCCATCTGGTCCAGGTGCTTTTTCCACCTTTCTTCTGTCTAAATATTTATGGATCATATCCCTTTTGAGCCATTGTGAATCATTTGTTGCTGTGTCAATACCACCTCCATTATGGACATGAGCTCCCCCATGCTCCTTTTTGTACACAGAGCTAAAAAAAGTATTTAATAAATGTGCCTTCTTTTTGTCCCCAGTCACCCACTCTAGATTATTTTGTAAAGGGCCTACATGCTCAGACCTGACCTTTTTACTATTAATATATTTGAAGAATTTTTTTGGGGTTTGTCCTACTATCTTTTGCAACCTGTATTGTAACATTTAAACGGTGATAGTGTTCCTTCATTTTTATATTTTTTAAAAGCTCTTTTTTTGTTTGTTTATAGCCATTTTAACTTTGGCCGTGAGCCACACAGGTTTTGTTTTTAACCTTTTTAAACTTATTGCCCATGGGAATATATTTGCAGTGAGTTTACATACAGTCACTTTGAAGAATTCCCATTTCTGTTCCGTGTCCATTGATGCCAATATTGCCTCCCAGTCGAAGTCCTGGAGAGCAGCGCCCACATCCTTGGAAAATGTGCTCTCTTAAACTTAAGTGTATTTATCTTACCCGTATGTTTTTGTTGCTTACAGCTAACATTAAATGAAATCATGTTATGGTCACTGATACCCAGATGCTCTTTTATATGAATATTGGTAATAAGCTCTGCATGGTTTGAGATTACTAGGTCCAGCAGAGCTTCATTCCTAGTCGGGTCCTCAATAAAATTGTCTTGTAATAGGTTTAGAAATTTTTGCCCTTTTTAACTGTCCCAGCAGTGCCATTACTCCAGTCAATTTCCGGGTAGTTTAAATCCCCCATCATTATCACTGTCCCAGCCCTTTCCATCTGTGCGAAGGAGCTTAGCCTCTCTAACTCTGTTTGTGCTCTCTGCAGATTACAGTACTGTATGAAATCATTTCACTTCCCTTTTGTCCCCAATGCTTTAGCCCATGCCCTGCATGCAGTTTTTTAATACACATATATATATATATATATATATATATATATATATATACTGTTCTTTCTGCCTGGAAACTTGAGATTGTCCATAGCAACCAAAAAGTGTCCCTTTACATCACAAGTGGCTTTAGACCAGCTAGAAAACAGCAATGATAAATTAGAACACTTCCAGATTTGAGCGATAGTGAATCGTGGGGAAATTTATTTTATTACTATTATTTATTTTTTTTTTTTAATTATTTATATTTATTTATAATATTATAATTTTGTGTTTAAAACTTCATCATACCCGGGATATCTACTAGATTCTTGGTGGATAGATATAAGTGTGTTATTGCTAAGAATTACAGACCTACAATATAAAACGCCAAATTTCTATGCAAAATAATTGTACCGCTTTGAGACGCAAAAATCTGAAATAATCATACCGCCAGGGAGGTTGAGATCAGCAGCGGCAGATACAGAGGCAGTAGACGCACTGCTCCAGTCCGAACTAGACAAAGGGTTTGTTATCAGTTTATTTTGTACACCACCTTTCTGGTATTGGAGGGTCAACCCTCTTGGGTTGGTTAAAGGGAAGTTTTCTAATAAACTATGGTTAATTTATGATTTGTCCGCCCCTCATTGCTCCATGGTACCTAGCTTAAATTCCTTAATCCCGTCTGAAGAGTTCTCTTTAAAATATGCATCTGTGGATCAGGCCATCCAACGAATCATCAGGGTTGGGGCGGGCGCCTGGCTGTCCAAAGCAGACATAGCAGATGCCTTTTAAGCTTCTTCAAATCTTACCATTACTTTGGCAGTGGCATGGGGTAAAGTGGAGGGGATTGTATTATTTTGCCACCAAGCTCACTTTTGGTTCCAAAAGCGGCCCCTGGTTATTTCACACCTTTGTGCAGTTGCTCAGTTGGATTCTCACTCATGTGGAAGGTTGTCATGATGTCATTCATTACTTGGATGATTTCCTACTTATAGAGAGTTCCGAGCAGGCCCCTGCTGATCTATGGAAATTGGTATCTGTTTTTGCAGCACTCAATGTTCCGCTGGCAATCAAGAAGATGGAAGGCCCGGTGACGGCTTTCACCTTTTTGGGGATTACCCTGGATACGCAGGTCATGCAGTCTAGTTTACCTGCAGACAAGCTTGGTAGAATCAGAGATTGTATCCATTCGTTTACTATCTCTCAAGCTTGTTCTAAGGTGGAGTTGCAATCTTTGTTAGGCATGTTAAATTTTGCGATGAGGATCATTCCGCAGGGAAGGTCTTTTATCTTGAGATTGTTAGCTTTGTTTTTGTCAGCCCCTGACTCTGACTTTCGGGTAAAGTTGGATGCTGCAGCTTTGGCTGACCTGCACATGTGGGAAGAGTTCCTCCCAGCATTGGAATGGGATTGCCATGTTCATCCCCGCGGAGTCCATATTCTCTCCTCAGGTTGTGACGGACGCAGCGGCCACTGACTGTTTTGCTGCCATTTTTGGCACTCAAGGAGGAGATCTTGGCCATCCCAGGGTTGACAGAGTTTTCTGCACTGTTTGAAATCTATCCTATAGTGTCCAGCAGCCCAGGTGTGGGGTAGGTTGTGGCCGGGGAAAACGGTTGTTTTCTCAACGTACAATCAAGCTGCCATGGAGATCCTCAACAAAGGTAGATCTAGGTTGTTAATCATCATGTCCTTTTATTCGCAGGCTGATTTGTTTATCCCTGCAGTTTCATTTACATATACATTGCAGATTCATTAGTGGGGCAGAGAATGTGGTAGCAGATGCTTTGTCACGGTTTAACTGCCCGTTGTTTTTTTGGCAGATACCTGTGCCACGCCATCCCCGCAGTCCTCTCTTCTGATAATGGATTAGTTTCCCATTGGGCCAACACTGCTGCATTGATTGATTAATTCTCTATCAGTCAACACTAATGCCGCGTACACACGGGCGGACTTTTTGACCGGACTGGTCCGACAAACTTTCCAGCGGACTTTCAACGGACTTTCTAACGAACAGACTTGCCTACACACGATCACACCAAAGTCCGACGGATTCGTACGTGCTGACGTACATCGGACTAAAATAAGGAAGTTGATAGCCAGTAGCCAAAAGCTGCCCTAGCGTTGGTTTTTGTCCGTGGGACTAGAATACAGACGAGCGGATTTCTGGGTCCGGCGGAGTTACGGCGTAAAGATTTGAAGCCTGTTCCAAATTTAAAGTCCGTCAGATTTGCGACTGGAAAAGTCCGCTGAAGGTCCGGTGAAGCCCACACACGATCGGCTTTTCCGCCGGATTTGGTCCGTCGGCGTCCGTCAGACCAGTCCGGTCAAAGTCCGACCGTGTGTACGCCCTATTAGAAGGCTTATGTACAGCCTGGAAAACCTTTCAGGTCTTCCTGTCCCGGTTTCCTTGGTTCAATGATCATGACATTTGTTACCTGCTGGCTTTCGTGGCTTTTTGTCATTCTCAATTGAAGCTGTCGTATGGCACAATCAAAACTTATCTGGCAGGGGTTCAGCATTTTTTGTCCTTACAGGACCCAAATAGACCACCCATCTTTTCAGCATATTCCGTCTAAGCCATTCTGAGAGGGATTCGGAGGAGTTCCTCATGGCAGGCGAGTTCACACGCATCAGTCCGAGTTCCCATGTGCTCGCAATTAGCCAGTTGGTTAGACATGCAGATCATTTCCAGCTACATTTGAGTAGGTGTAAGCAGCAGTAGTTTGGGACCAGCACGGACATCAGGTTTTTCAAGACGGGCAGTGCTTGGTGCCCCGTGGCAGTATTAGACCAGCTGATGGCGTTGCTCATAGATAAACCAAGGAATAGTCCCTTGCTACCTTTCCCTCATGCTCCCCTCACAGTGGCACAATATATCAAACATTGCCGCACATTATTGACCAACCTGGGGTTAAACCTGGCAGTGTTTTCTGGGCACTCCTTCAGGATAGGGGCGGCTTCCGCAGCTTTTCGTCAGGGGGTCCCGGCGCACATTATCAAAAATTTGGGCAGATGGAACTCTGGAGCGTGTTTCTCCAGATATGCCCCAGACCCGCAAATTGAGATGTCTCAGTCTTTCAGGCATTTGGCTGAATGATGTAATGTTACCTTAAATAAACCTGTTGGCTGATTTATCCTACTGTCTTTATTTTTGCCCCCTTTTTTCTTCACTTGCTCATGTTCCTTTATCATGTTCTTACTCGTTCTTGCATAAAGACTCCAAGTAAAAATGTATTTTATGTCATAGACCAACACAAAGTGGAACATAATTGTGAAGTGGTAGGAAAATGATAAATGGTTTTCAAAAGTTTTTGCAAATCTGTGAAGTGTTCCGTGCATATGTATTCAGCCCCAATACTTTGTAGAGCCACCTTTTGTTGCAATTGCAGCTGCATGTCTTTTTGGGTATGTCTCTACCTGCTTTGCACATCTAGAGTGAATTTTTGCCCATTCTTTGCAAAATAGCTCATGCTCTGTCAGATTGGATGGAGAGCTGTGAACAGCAATTTTCAAGTCTTGCCACAGATTCTCAATTGGATTAAGGGCTTGACTTTGGGCCATTCTAACACATGAGCATGCTTTTATCTAAACCATTCCATTGTTGCTCTGGCTGTATGTTTAGGGTCGTTGTCCTGCTGGAAGGTGAACCTCTGCCCCAGTCTCAAGTCTATGCAGACTTTAACAGGTTTTCTTCTAAGATTGCCCTGTATTTGGCTCCATCCATCTTCCAATCAACTCTGACCAGCTTCCCTGTCCTTAAAAGCATCCCCACAACATGATGCTTCCCCCACCATGTTTCACAGTGGGAATGGTGTGTTCAAGGTGATGTGCGGTGTTAGTTTTCCGTCATACATAGCGTTTTGCTTTTAGGCCAAAAAGTTAAATTTTGGTCTCCTCTGACCAGAGCACCTTCTTCCACATGTTTGCTGTGTGCCCCACATGGCTTCTTGCAAACTGCAAATGGGACTTCTTATGGCTTTCTTTCAACAATGGCTTTCTTCTTGCCACTCTTCCATAAAGGCCAGGTTTGTGGAGTGCACAACTAATCGTTGTCCTGTGGACAGAATCTCCCACCTGAGCTGTGGATCTCTGCAGCTCCTCCAGAGTTACCATGGGCCTCTTAGCTGCTTCTCTGCTTAATGCTCTCCTTGCCCAGCCTGTCTGAATGATGGATTCAATAGTGCTCCGTGAGATGTTCAAAGCTTGGGATATTTTTTGTTTATAACGTAACCCTGCTTTAAACTTCTCCACAACTTTATCCCTGACCTGTCTGGTGTGTTCCTTTTGCCTTCATTATGCTGTTTGTTTACTAAAGTTCTCTAACAAATCTCTGAGGGCTTCACAGAACAGCTGTATTTAGACTGAGATTAAATTACACACAGGTGGACTCTATATTTACTAATTAGTGACTTCTGAAGGCAATTTGGTTCCACTAGATTTCAGTTAGGGGTATCCGAGTGAAGGGGGCTGAATACAAATGCATGCCACACTTTTCAGACATTTATTTAAAACAAAATTTGAAAACCATTTCTCGTTTTCCTTCCACGTCACAATTATGTGCCACTTTGTGTTGGTCTATCGCATAAAATCCCAGTAAAATACATTTATGGTTGTAACATGACAATGTGGAAAATTTCAAGGAGTATGAATTCTTTTTCAAGTCACTGTGTATGTGTGAAGATAGATTGGTTTATATATATATATATATAATCTATATCTCATAACCAAACTAATCTATTTTCGAGTTATCAGATGAAAGTAATGCATAATGCAGATCCTGTGCTGAGCTATTTGTTGGCCACTTAGTATTTTTCTCGAAGCACAGCAAATGCTTTATTTCTCATCCCTACTCATTTATCTGCTAGAGAAAATGCGTGTGTATTTCTCCAGTAGGATTGATTTTCAGAGACCAAGCATTAATAATAAGGTCATCCATGCCTTGAGTGCCGTGCATTAAGTGACAGTAGTATGGCCTTTTTGTCATTCAGAAGTGTCAAGGCATCGCATGGCCGTCCCACAAAGTAGGAAGATGGGGTCTTTCAGCTGCCACAGTCGGTGCCTTGATGTCTGCCAGAGTAACCTGGAAGGTATTTGTGTTGTCAGTCACTGAGACATCACATTACTTTAAACTGTAACACAGCCTATGTGCGGTTAGCTGTCTTATCCATCAGCATGAGCAGATGGAAACAGTACATCATTTTAATGCACCTATTAGGAATACCCCCATAAGAAGACAGAAACTTATTCTGTGCAAATAGAAGATACTAAGAGTTATGTTCATGGCTGTCTAAATAAGAGGCTGTTCTAGTGGTATTTAAATAATTTTATATATTTCAAAGCACACTACCACAGGAACTGGGTTCATACAAACTTGGCTTTTACATATAAGGTTAATGAGTTTTATATTTTGTTACTTGGAAGGTAATTTTAGGCATTAGATCATGGGTTGTTACAAACTGCTCAGCATTGCCCTAAAAAGCCATATGGGATTGCATCCATTTGACAGTGTTTGTCTTTGTAGGTGAATGAGCAGTTTGCTGTTAACCTGATTGCGGAACAGCCTATTAATGAATCTGAAAACCGAGTTGTATCGTGTGATGGAGGAGGTGGAGCTTTGGGTCATCCTAAAGTATACATCAACTTGGTAAGTTGGAAAGGGTACAAAAAGTGAGCCGCTGCCCCCATTTATAACTGGCCTTAAAGCAAAGAGCTTTGCAGGGTAACAAAATGACTAAAAAAAAAAAAAAAACCAAGGAAAAATCCAAGCTCTACTTGCCAACCAGCTTGCGGCCGACCAAATGAAACCTAATCTAATAGTATGCGTTAAAAACAGGGTTTAGTCTGCACACATTTGCAAATGCATGCGTAAGTTACAGGCCCCGCCAAAGCACCCTGTTATCTGTAGTTCCTACCTCCGACTAATGAGAGACTCCACAATGGAAGTACATGCATTCTGATGGGGTAGATGAAGCGCAGATGGGCTGGAGGGAGCCCACCACTCCTTAAAAGTACAGGGACACACTGAACACCCAGCAAGCTGTCAGCAAGTAGAGCTTGGATTTTTCCTTGGTTGTTTTTTGTCGTTAAGTTGGAAAGTAGATACATTGCTGTGATCTTAATAAAAAGCACCTATGCTATAAAATACGTAAGAAAAAGTTAATAGTATCATTGGTGTATAACTGCATTGCCAATTAGGTTTTACAGTTTGATATGCTTTTCATAAAGCTTCTTAGCTGGGTCTACACATGAGTCTCAGTCCAATTTGGATTTCATACTCTGTGCTACAAAGGAGTGCAAGCTCTGCAGAAAAATAAAATGGAAGTTTTACTGTACATTCACTGGCCCGGCTCAGAAGATTGACAAGTGGCTGTGCTGCCTTGGTGGTGATATCTCTCACTGGATTAACACAGATGAGTATAGGACTGGTGGAGGGGCTTGGGTAAAAAACAGATAAAATAGAAGTGTATTAACACCAAATGTACAGTTACACTTTAACCACTTAAGGACCGAAAGATTTTCCCCCTTAATGACCAGGCCATTTTTTTGCGATATGGCACTGCGTCGCTTTAACTGACAATCGCGCGGTCGTTTTCCCACAAATAGAGCTTTCTTTTGGTGGTATTTGAAAAAAAAAAAGCAATATTTTAAAATTTTTGCTATAATAAATACCCCCCAAAAAAGAAACAAATTTCTTAATCAGTTTAGGCCAATATGTATCTACATATTTTTGGTTAAAAAAAAATCGCAATAAGCGTATATTGATTGATTTGCACAAAAGTTATCGCGTCTACAAAACAGGGGATAGATTTATGGCATTTTTATTATTTATTTATTATTGGTAATGGCAGCGATAATGATTTTTAGTGGGACTTTGACATTGTGGCGGAGAGATCGGACACCTAACTGACATTTTTTTACACTTTTTTTTTTTTTTTTTGGGGAACCAGTGACATTATTACAGTGATCAGTGCCAAAAATATGCACTGTTATTGTACTAATGACACTGGCAGGGAAGGGGTTAACATCAGGGGCAATCAAGGGGTTTAATGTGTTCCCTCAGTGTGTTAACTAACTGTATGGGGGACTGTGTGACTGGGGAAACACACAGATCCGTCTTCCTGCATAGCAGAAAGACAGGATCTGTATGCTCTCCCCTGTCAGAACGGAGATTTGCCTTGTTTACACAGGCATATTTATGTTCTGTCACTGCAGGGAACTATCGTATGTGGCCGGCGAACATCGAGTTCGCCCCACCCGCTGATTGGCTCCCCCACTGGCCAGTGGGCGTGCGCACTTCCAGCGGCACGCGTGCGGCCACAAATCGTCATATACGAGCCGACGTACAATGATGGCGATTCGTGGGAAGCAGCCACATTGCCATAGTACAACTGCGGTGGCTGGTCCTTAAGCGGTTAAAAAGCAGTGGTAAATACTTCCTTATTGCTCAAAATGATCATTTGCTGGGTGCTGTCACCTTCTTTCTGTTTGCGTGATTTTTGGGCATGCACCACCTGTGTGCTCAGCTTTAATTTGAAGGAAACTTGTACTGAGAGAAATACAAAATTGCTAGTTGCCCGTCTCTGGTGTGGGCCAGTCTGCTAGAAAGTATTCATAACAAGCATGCAGATCAGGAATTTGAGAGTGGAATTACAGCTGCTACGCTGCATACTAGCAACAACCTGCTTATCTACATTGGGATTTGGTAGCAACAAGCTGCTGTCTCTCATTGAAGCGTTATTCTTCAATTAGTGGAGAGTATAGGAGGGAGTGAGAGGTTAATGTTGAGCCAGTAGAGACATCTGTATGTGAGAAATGTATATCCTGACCTACTATTTAAAGGCTTTAACTGTGTTCTCTATCCTGGCGAGCTGGAAAAGTAGGTTCCATTCCCTCAGCTAAATAAGACAATACTGCCTTTAAAAGAATAGTGTACTGGATGTATAATGCTTGTTACTAGTGAAGTTTTTTTTTTGTTTTTTTTCCATAAACATTTTAGAAAATGTACAAAGAGAACAATGCAGCACCTCCAAATATAGAATATTACAAACTTAAAGCATGTGCTATTAACATAGCATTGATATTGTGCAAAAAGCATTCACAATATCCACACAAATTATAATAAAAATAAATCGGTGTAAATGAAGTCCAATGCAAAAAAACGAAATCTGTGATAAATATCACCAGCTAATGAAAATCCTCTCCACCATGCGTGCGTAACAGAACTTAAAGCGGGGGTCCACCCACACCGCCAAAAAAAAAAAAATATTAAAAGCCAGCAGCTACAAATACTGCAGCTGCTGACTTTTAATACATGGCCACTTACCTGTCCCAGGGTCCAGCGATGTCGGCAGGCGACGCCGAGAACCCGCTCGGTTCTCGGCAGCTGCCGCCGCCATCCTAGGTGAGGGAATCAGGAAGTGAAACGTTGCGGCTTCACTTCCCGGTTCCCTACTGCGCATGCGCAGGAGACAGCGCGGTGGGGACAGGAAGAGGCGTAGACTCTCATGGGAGTCTATGCCGGAAGTGGGTGCAAATACCTGTCTTAGAATGGTATCTGCACCCCCCTCTCCCCTGAAAGGTGCCAAATGTTTACACCGGAGGGGGGAGGGTTCCGAAAAGCGGAAGTTCCATTTTTGTGTGGAAGTCCGCTTTAAATGCACTTCCCGACAATAAGACCCTATACACACCATACAACTTTTGTTGTCTGATTTCCTTTAGATTTACCAAAACCATGTAGTGCAAGGGCCTGCCTGATTGCATACAAATTGAAACTCTTAAGGTATGACCTCATATTATATGGAAGGAAAAAATCTACAGAAAATTGTATAGTGTGTATCCAGCTTTAAGCTGCCAGAGGAAAGAAGCAACATGCATGTTTGTGTCAACAGGATCCATCACAGGTGGTCGATTGTCATGATAAATAAAAGTGTATTTACAAAGAGAGCCACTAGTTCCAAGCAAATGCAAAAATGTTTATGAAATCTGTTTTCAGTTACCAGCTGGTAAAAGCATCTAATCAAACCAATCTCGGACCTGTCATGGCCCATGCCAGCGTGTAGCTCCCTCCCCTAAGCGTTTAATGCACATTTTCAGGGGACGCTAGTACTTAATTTTTAGAAAATGTGGAGTGTTTTTTTTTTTTTTTTTTTTTTTTTGTCTTTTTTTTTCTTTTTTGTCTTTTTTTTTTTATTCTCTAATCATATGCAACTCTCTTTTGCATGATCCTTTCCCGTTCCACTAAGGGTACCCTTAAAAAAAAAAAAAAAAATACAGGATTGAGCTGTAGGTGATGATCAAAGTAGAGAGAACCTAAGGGGGACCATCAAGTGTTCTCGGAGCGGTAAAAAGAGGGATAACTAGTAATCGGTTGCCTCCTGAAGGAGGCCAACACGCTCCTGTGAAAAAAATGAAAAGTGCTGTGACGAATGCGTGCTGAAGTTTTTATTTTAGTAAAAGTAGGTGCAGAGGACTCGCTCTCCCTCTGTTAGTCATAGTTCTCCCTGTTCTGACATGAACCCAGGTGTTTTGTGTGTATATTATACACACAATATTATGTATATATTTAAAGCAGAACTCCAGCTTTTCCTCCCCAAAACAGATGCATTGTGCATGTAAATGAATCACAACCCCACTGTCATTTTATCTGTATCTTACCTTATTTAGCTGTAAAAAGCAAGTTTGTGTGTCTGTGATGTCACTCCTTCTCCAGGCTGAATTTCAAAGTTCTCTAAACTTCCTGTTTCCTTCCTTTACCAGTCCTGATACTATATGTCCCATCATGCTTTGAGCCTCTGTAGTTTCAGGGCAGGCTATGGGAGTCACTTGTACCATTTCTGGGAGTTGATGTGGTTAGATCACAGAAAGCAGCGCTCTTGGAGGGTGGGATCTGAGGGGTGGGACTCTCTCACTGTTCACACTGGTCAGTATAGTTAACGGTGCAGGATTGACTTTTAATTGTAATTCATTCAATCCTGTCCAACAGCAGCACAGCTAACTATCAGAACAGGCTGTGTAGCAGGGGTTTCTTATTTGAATAATGCTGTAATCTGTGAGGTGGGACTTGGGAGGTTTGGACTCCTTCTGTGGGTGTGATTAGGCGGGACTGAATGCTAATTAGGATGTATTTCATGCCACCCACCATCAGAGCTATCAGAGCTATAAAGGAAGTTGCATCATTTGCAGACTCTGAAAGACTACAGAGGGGTGTGTTCTAGGCTAGAGATTGAGCAGAAAGTGGCTGGAAGGCCCTCAGTCTACATGCAGAATATCACATGGTACAAAGCCTCAACTAAACCCAGAATATCAGGGGATCTGCAAACAGAGCAACATGGTACAGAGGTATGATCTATGCTGGGACTAATTATTCCATTCAGTTCTAGTGAAAAGAAAGTTGGAGTTCAGCTTTAAGCATAAAATGGTGCGTGTTGCAATTTTTTTATGCCACACAATATTTGTGCAGCGTTTTTTTTTAGAATCAAATTTTTGGTAAGAATTTACTTTAATGAGTGTTAGTAAACACAATGGAATACCGAGTTTTTTAATAAATATAAAAGATGTTATGCCAAGTAAATTGATGCCAAACATGTCACATTTTAAAATTGTGCACACCCTTGGAATGACGGCAAACTACATTATATTAAATTCTCCATAGGTGACAATTGAAAAGTCTTTACAGGTTACCAGCTTAGAGTTACACAGGAGGTCTGGTGCTAGAATTATTGCTCTGGCTCGGACGTTCATGGTGATATCTCACAAGTGTGGTGCGAACACCGTTTACATATGCATGTGGGACTTATGTGCGCATTCACATTCAGATTTTTTTTTGCATTCACTTTGTTGATATCATGAGGCATGTGCAATATCCCTTGTGATGGCATGGGCTGTGACAGGTCTTAGATCGGTTTGATCAGATGCTGTAACTGAAAACAGATTTCATAAACATTTTTGCACTTATCAATGATTTTAAAATGCATATGTATTAAATAACCCAGCTAAAGTTGCTAAAGTTCAGATAAAGCCATCTGGATTGATGGTTCACTGCGGAGTTGCACATCATACTGTAGTGATGTGCCTGTAAGATAACATTTCTTGGCATTTAGACCTGTACTTTGAGGCTAAAGCCTCGTACACACGGTAGGATTGTTGGCAGGGGTTTGTCTGTTGACTAATTGCTGTCCTAAAATCTTACCGTTAGTACGCTCCTTTTGACAATTGTCCAATTTTTGACTAACAAATGTTGGATGACAGGCTAGTAAATTTTCCACGGACAATGGCTTGACGTCAGATTTTCGTATGGTCCGTACTCAAATCCGTCACACAAAAGTTGAAAGTACAAACGTGCATGCTCGGAATCAATGCTCGCCAAACACGAAATTAGCAAAAGGGGCCCAAGGAGTGGCACTCAAGAGCTGAAATTCCTCGTAGTAGGTCACTACTGATTTGTGTACCATTTAGTATGGAAAACAAAATCCTGGCACACTCCCTTATGACAAAATTCAGATGCTCGGTTGGCCAACAATCGTACCGTGTGTACGAGGCTTTAGTCTGACTGGAAGGATTGAGCACCATTGATGTTACTATAAAAAATACATGAACATTAGTACAAGCTAAATATTGCCATATTAAATATAATAAAGATAAGTTTTTTTTTTTTTTTTTTTTTTTTTCTTCTGGTTTGAGCTTTTTTTTTTTTTGTTTTTTTTTTGTTTTTTTTTTCTTTTGCGTTAAAGTGGAACTCCAGCACTTAATCCCTCACCCTCCTCCCTAAAGTCCTAACTACGCCTTCCCTTCTAGTATTGTTTATTATTTTTAAGCCATAGGCAGGAAAGACTGCAGGACCCTTTTTACCTCTCGTTGGTCCAGTGACGACATGGCAGCTTTCTCTTCTTCCAGGACTGAGTGGCACTTGTGTAATGATGTGTGAGCCCCACCCACTCTTGTAAAACTCCAGAGTCCAGCCTGCGTGATGATGTGCTCCCTAGGGGCTGTGCAAATGTCAGGATGGTCTCGCAGCAAGTGGGCAGAAGGACAGGACTGTCCTTCTGCCCGAGGAAGAGAACTGCTGGCACTGGATCAAACAGGAAGCTGGGGACAATCATGGAGCATGGAGATATATATATATGAGCAGGGATTTTTGTTTAAAAATAAAAAAAAACTGTGCACAATGATAATACAGCATATGTATAAAGTGTTTTTTTATTTTTTATTTTCTCTCAGGACAAAGAAACAAAATCTGGAACTTGTGGATATTGTGGGCTTCAGTTTAAACAGAAGCATCATCACTAAAATATGCCATAAAAATGACCTATGTAAAAATAATAAAAGTGTATAATAGATTAGATGCTGCTGTCTTCTTTTTCATTTGTGTATATGCTTTGATGGAATTAAATTGTAGTTTCTTTATGAAAATTGTACTTCCTTTATGAAAATTGTACTTCCTTTTATGTAGCGATACTAAAGTGCAAGAATTTTAAACCTGACATTTATTTTCATCTCTTTCATCAGTTGACAGTCCTGTCGGTTACATTGCACGTAAAAGTGATATGGCCTGTGGTGGTTTTCTGATTACTCAGATTTTGCTATGCAGTAAAGTCAGAAGAAAGTTTAAAACTTAACAAACGGTACATATACATTATGACAGTTTTCACATAAAAAATACACTATAGATTATTTTCTTAAATGGATCAGCTGCAGTGTACACTATTTCTGCAGTCCATTTAGGGGAGGTTTAAACTACCGTATTTATCGGCGTATAACACGCACCCCAAGTTTAGGAGAGAATTTCAAGGAAAAAAACTTTTAGGAGGGAAGTTTAAGGAAAAGAAACTTACATTAAAATGAGCATCAATGCAGCCTCATCAGTGTTTATCTGCAGCCTTGTTAGTGTCATTGCAGCCTTTTCAGTGTCAGTGCAGCCTTGTCCCCAGTGCAGCCTTGTCCCCAGTGCAGCCTTGTCCCCAGTGCAGCCTTGTCCCCAGTGCAGCCTTGTCCCTGCAGCCTTGTCCCCAGTGCACACCTTGTCCCTGCAGCCTTGTCCCCAGTGTCCATGCCTCCTCCTGCCGCCGCCGCCGCCGCCATACACATGGTAGTAGTTTTAAATATGGCGCCGCGGAGTTCGGAGAGACTCGGCGCCGGCGGAAGTGAACGAACGCCACCGAGATACACATAGCTGAGGGTTCTCGGCTCTTTCCGGCGCCGCTCACAGTCCCGCCCAGTCCCGCCCTGGGCCTGACAGTGAGCGGCGCCGGAAAGAGCCGAATACACCCGACTATGTGTATCTCGGCTCTGTGATTTCGGCGGCGCTCGTTCAGCACCGCCGAGCCCCTCCGAACTCCGCGGCGCCATATTTGAATTTGAATTTTAAGGAAAAAAACTTTTAGGAGGGAAGTTTAAGGAAAAGAAACTTACATTAAAATGAGCATCAATGCAGCCTCATCAGTGTTTATCTGCAGCCTTGTTAGTGTCATTGCAGCCTTTTCAGTGTCAGTGCAGCCTTGTCCCCAGTGCAGCCTTGTCCCCAGTGCAGCCTTGTCCCCAGTGCAGCCTTGTCCCCAGTGCAGCCTTGTCCCCAGTGCAGCCATGTCCCCAGTGCAGCCTTGTCCCTGCAGCCTTGTCCCCAGTGCAGCCTTGTCCCCAGTGCACACCTTGTCCCTGCAGCCTTGTCCCCAGTGTCCATGCCTCCTCCTGCCGCCGCCGCCGCCATACACATGGTAGTAGTTTTAAATATGGCGCCGCGGAGTTCGGAGGGACTTGGCGCCGGCGGAAGTAAACGAACGCCGCCGAGATACACATAGCTGAGGGTTCTTGGCTCTTTCCGGCGCCGCTCACAGTCCCGCCCAGTCCCGCCCTGGGCCTGACAGTGAGCGGCGCCGGAAAGAGCCGAATACACCCGACTATGTGTATCTCGGCTCTGTGATTTTGGCGGCGCTCGTTCAGCACCGCCGAGCCCCTCCGAACTCCGCGGCGCCATATTTGAAACTACTCGCTATGTAAATGTCGGCGGCGATCGCCGACATTCACACAGCGATAGCGGGGATCGGCGTATAACACGCACCCACGACTTTCCCCTGATTTTAAGGGGATAAAAGTGCGTGTTATGCGCCGATAAATACGGTAATTTTAGAACTGCATAGGGAAGCTTTATTTTAGAAACCATTTTGAATGTAATGATATTTTTGTTTTCATTGTCATCTGTGCTAGGTTGTATAAATTGTAATGTCACCTGACTGGACATGTTTATCCATGCATGAAAAAGCAAAACTATTGAGAATCCCAACTTGCATCCAAGATGACGCTTACCATACATGGAGTCGATTTTAGTTTCTGATGAACAGACTAAAAGTTACTGTCCAGCATCCCTTGGTTGAAAAACCAAAGGAGCCAGGCAAAAAAATTGACGCCCAACAACACCTGCATCCAGTATGCTGACAGGTTGTGGGGCTTGTTTTAGAAAAAAAAAAAAACTGATAACATTTAGACATTTTAGTTAAAGCTGACAGAGCTCTACAAAAAATAGGCAATTGGCCTTTAAGTGAAGACTTATGAGAACTTAGTTTTGGAGCTATTGTGATGAGGTCTAAATTTTAGTTATTTAGTAAATGACACGGAACAATACAGAATAAAGAATATAAGCTCACTATAAGATAAGTGCAGAGCAATAATGTCCTGCAAAGTTAAAGTAGTTGTATAGTCATTTTATTTACTTTTACCTACAGGTAAGCCTATAATAAGGCTTACCTGTAGGTAAAAAATATATCTCCTAAACCTTTACGGTTTAGGAGATATTCCCCTTGCGATGAGCCGCTGACTGCAGCGGCGCATGCGCACAGGGGATTCTCGGCTGAAGGCCGGCAACTGCTGGACCTTGCCGAGTAAGAAATCTCCCGCGCGCATGCAGCGCTGTGAGTGGCTGAAACCGCGATACCCAGAAGACACGCCGAGGCAACATGACAGCTCCTTCGGCGTGGACCAGGTAAGATACCGACGCCTCGTTCTAAGGTAAGTATATTTTTTTATAATGAGCTAGTATGCAGTGCATACTAGCTCATTATGCCTTTTGCTTTACAGGGGTAGAAAAAAAAAAAATTTGCGGGTATACAACCGCTTTAAAACCAAAACAATAAAGTCCAAAATGTAAAAGTCCAGTGTGGAACCAAAGATCCCAGAGCTTGGTAGGAATAACCATGTGAGAGAAATGATCCAATCCAATAGCTATTGTGTGACCATCCCTCCACCAGTAGGCAAATTGCTCGCTTACCAAAACAAATGGACCACTGAATAACCAGGAAGTCAATCACGCTTGTCTCCACTGGGGAGAAAGAAGATGATCGCCAGCACTCCAGTTGATCCATACAGCCTAAACGGATATGTGGAAACAAACTCCTAAGGCTGCATTCACACCCGAGCTTTCAAAGTCGTGCGTGTTTACCGCAATTTTGTCGCAATTTTGTTCAGGTCACCAATGTAAAAAGCAGAAAAATGTTTGTAAATTGCCCCAAAGAAGCTCATGTTCTTTTTTGAGCTTAAGGCGTTTTTCAGACGTTTTGCTTCAGGTGACAAAACGCTCAGATGTGAACAGGTGCCATTGAAATGAATGGGATTTTGCTTGTTGGGTGTTTTTCAGGCATTTTTTGGGGGCGTTTTACGAGCTGAAAATGCTCAGGTGTGAATGCAGCCTGAGTGCTCACCGCTATTTTAACTCAAATTAGGTTTATTTATAAAGTGGCACACTCACATGTTAAGCCGCAAGTAAATAGCATAAAAAAAAGCTTCCTGATGACGTGGAAACACAAAATGCATTGAGGCTGCGCGCTCGCCCACACTGATGTCACTTCCGGTAAGCTCTGGTGTGTTGAAGCGCACGCCAAGAGCTCTAGGAACGGAGGTTCCTCTGCTGTTTGGCTGTACATGTTACATGCTAGTGTGCAATTTAGTTTCCAGTTTGTCCAGGCTACGTTACGCTATGTGATGAATCTTGTTTTTTACAGCTTCTGCCTTTGCATGAGTCTAAGGCTATATCGGCTGATGAGATTAAGCTAAAGGACTATCCCTCCTTGATGCATTGCCATCCTTCTAAGGACTTGGTTTCTACAAAAGTTTTTCAGATTTAAGACCCCTTTCACACTGAGACGCTTTACAGGCCCTACAGCGCTAAAAATAGCGATTGTAAAGAGCCTCTCCTGTCTCTCCAGTGTGAAAACCTGAGGGCTTTCACACTGGAGCGGTGCACTGGCAGGATGCTAAAAAAAACATCAGCTCTCATTGCTCATTTACCGGAGTGGTTGGTTCTTTCAGCACCAGGCTTCTGTTTTCCAGGTATGCAAGGTTGTCACCTGGTCCTTAGCTCACATTTTTTTATCAACACTTTTTTTGTCACACTTTTTTTTTTGTTACCAAGTGTTATGTCAATGTCACAGCTATCGCTATATACACTGTTACCAAAAGTATTGGGATGCCTGCCTTTTACATGCACATAAACTTTAATGGCGTCTTAGTCCATAGATTTCAATATTGAGTTGGCCCACCCTTTGCAGCTTTAACAGCTTCAAATCTTCTGGGAAGACTGTCCACAAGGTTTAGGAATGTGTCTATGGGAATCTTTGACCATTCTACCAGAAGCGCATTTGTGAGGTCAGGCACTGATGTGGACGAGAAGGCCTGGATCGCAGTCTCCGCTCTAATTCATCCCGAAGGTGTTCTCCGCTCTAATTCAACCCAATATAACACCTTTGGGATGAATTGAAGTGGAGCCTGTGAGCCAGGCCTTCTTGTCCACATCAGTGCCTGACCTCGCAAATGTACTTCTGGAGGGAAGGTCAAACATTCCACTAGACACTCCTAAACCTTGTGGACAGCCTTCCCAGAAGAGTTGAAGCTGATATAGCTACAAAGGGTGGGTCAACTCAATATTGAACCCTACGGACTAAGACTGTGTTGCCATTAAAGTTCATGTGCGTAAAGGGAGGCGTCCCACTACTTTTGGTAATATAGTGTATGTGATATGTCTGTTGCCAACTCAAGAATTTAATCCAAAACCGTGTAGTGTAAGCCCCGGTTCACACTGGGACGACTTGTCAGGCGACCTAGTCGCCTGACAAGTCGCCTCCCGTTCTGTGCTATGGAACCGTTCTAAGGGGAGCGACGCAAGTCGCTCCGACTTAGAAAAAGGTTCCTGTACTACTTTTGGGGCGACTTGCATAGACTTCTATACAGAAGTCATTTTGCAAGTCGCCCGGGCAGTCGTTTGCAGGTCGCCTCGCTGAGGCGACCTGCAAGTCGTGCCGCCTCTGGTGTGAACCGAGGCTAAGTGTAATTCCTCTGAGGAGTGATTTTTATTTTATTTTATCCTACACTAAAATCTCAATGGGGAAAAATATGCTGGATGTCTATACTGATATGCACTGGGTAATGTTTGTATGGCTCTCACATGCTTGTATGCATGCCTGACAATGTCAGGATATGCTCCTAATGAGGCGATGGAAGGTGGCCTGGGGTATTTTTTCACAGATCTGGATCAGGGCATCACTAAGCTCCTGAACAGACTGAGGTGTAACCTAGTGGCGTCGGATGGACCGAAACATAATTTCCCTGAGGTGTTCTTTTTGATTTAGGTCAGGCGAGTGTGGGGGCCATTCACTAGTATCAATTCCTTCATCCTCCAGGAACTGGCTGCATACTCTCGCCACATGAGGCCAGGCATTGTCATGCACCAGGAGGCACCCATGACCCATTGCACCAGTGTAGGGTCTGATAATGGGTCCAAGGATTTCATCCCTATGCCTAATGGCAGTCAGTGTGCATTTTCAAGGCTGTAGAGGTCTGTGCATCCCTCCATGGATATGCCTTCCCAGACCATCAGTGACCCACCACCAAACCGGTCATGCTGAGCAATGTTACAGGCAGCATAACATTCTCTACAGCTTCTCCAGAGCCTTTCATGTCTGTCACGTGTGCTCAGGGTGAACCTGCTCTTATCTGTGAAAAGCACAGGGCGCCAGTGGCAGACCTGACAATTCTGGTGTTCAATGACAATCAAGCTCCACAGTGCCACGCAGTGAGCACAGGGCCCACGTTAGGCCCTCAGGCCACCCTCATGAATTCTGTTTCTGATTGTTTGGTCATAGACATTTACACCAGTGGCCTGCTGAAGGTAATTTTCTAGGGCTCTGGCAGTGCTCATCCTGTTTCTCCTTGCACAAAAGAGCAGATACCCGTCCTGCTATGCATGGTACATTGAGTTAAACAAAGAAAAGTAATAAATGCAGGGTAAGGTATTGCATTAACACACGTCTTTTATATATATATATATATTATATATTATATATTATATATATATATATATATATATAATATAATATAAATCGGAGCCCTATGACCGGGAGAGATGTGAACCACATAAACACGTCACAAGTCTAAAAACATAAAGTAGACCTGAAGTGTGCCCTGGTCTGTTGGACGGTATGCCAAGAGAATTGGGTATACCCAAGATAAGTGAGTGGATGGTTTTGTAGAGAAAGTGTTTTAAGAGAAGTGCCCTGAGAAAGGGAATGGGTGGGTGGGTACCGCGCACTGGAACCGACAGACCAGTGTGGGTGGTCTGCCTAAATACCCCCTGGGCTCCTCCCATAAGTTCAGGCTACCATACTGGCCTTCCTATTCATGAAGACTTGAAGTGTGCTCTGGTCTGCTGGACGGTATGCCAAGAGAAGGGGGCAAAAACACTTGGTTAGGGAGGTAATTATTTATTTGAGCTGATAACGTACTACTGGGCAAGCTTGATGAAGGCTTGTAACAGTTCTGCTTACAGATTGGGCATGTATCGAGCAAAGCAAGCGGATTTCCACCTGCCCATCTTCTTGATGACGTGGTCCGGTACCCCGTTTTGTGGCGCTGCTCCAATGCAGAAGGAATGTCCAGAATATCGGCCAGGGTCAAGGCCTAAGTTAAGCAAGAGGATTCTAATGTGTCTGGTGAACTGGCTGCCACTTAGAGAGTTAGTAGGGAATGGTAGCAATGAGCTAGACTCTGAGAGGTCGGACAGATGGGCTAACAACTAATCTAGAATGGCCACTGGGCACCAGGTGTTGTGAGTTTGGAAAAGTTTGATGTCTACCCCGGGACCAGACTGTTTTTCGACACTACGAGGTTCGGTAGTAATAAAGATTATAATTGTTTTTATTGATGCTGGGGTCTGTTGGGACCTGGGTAAGCAGATTCGCCCCTGTTCCCCCCACAATTTTGTATTACCCTGTTGTGAATGTTGATGCTGGAATATAATTATATTTACTATGTATTTTGGTAAACTCCATTGTATATGTTCTATTTGTCAGGTTCAGACTGTTTAGTCAGAATATAATCATCTCTAGATTCCCTCCTGATGAAGCGGTTTATGTCCGCGAAACTAGTCGAGGAATATGATATCTGAGATTTTGTGTTGTACTGTATACCAATGATCCCACTGGTGATATACCTGTACTTTTACTATGTTTTATTTTATTACCATTGTTTTGTCCTCTGCATCAATAAAAAACAATTATAATCTTTATTACTATCATTATATGCTTCATATTATTACCCACTATTATTGTACCGGAATAGTCCAATATGCTCCTGTTTTTGGTCGCCTGACTGGGGATCTGGCTTCCAACCCTTTTGATTATTGATTTCTGGATGATGGTACATTTATATATGTTACTTCAATATTTCATCATAGAGGCCACTTAACTACGAGGTTCGGGATGAAGTGATTCTGATGGCGTGTCAGATGGCATCTGTGTAGTACCTGGCTGCCAGGGTCGGTGACAGTGAACTCGCTCGGAAGTAAGAAGCCATAGAAGGCCAGGAGGATGGCTGCTTGAATGATCAGGCTGGGCAGTAACCCGAAAGGAGAACATGACAGGATGGTAGACATGTCTCTGAAGATGGCGCTAGTGACGGGTAGGCGCTTGCTACTGGTTTGGGGTTGTTGCCTGGATATACCACGTAAGAAGTTCATGAGAAATTCGTCCCACTTTGACAAATCCGCTATTGCTGCTGTGTCTAGTTTAAGAACTTGGTCGGGATTTTGCGCTTGCGAGAGAAAAACTAAGAGGCACGAGATGAAGGACTGCCCCTGAGGGATGATCCTCATGGCAAAGTTAAGCATGCCAAGCAAAGATTGTAGCTGTCTCTTGGTGCACCCTCAATTAAGGGT
Organism: Lithobates clamitans; assembly: GCA_037952925.1. NCBI lineage: Eukaryota > Metazoa > Chordata > Amphibia > Anura > Ranidae > Lithobates > Lithobates clamitans. Next base: position 122,677 of record JBBGZY010000350.1, on the reverse strand, counting down.
GAAAGTGTGAACGATTGACCTGATGAGGGTCAACTCGTCGGGAGGCAGGCTGGCCTGCATGGAGCGTGTGTCGAGCGTGACACACAAGAAGGTGATGAACTGTGCCGGGCCTTACACTTTCTTTTCTGCTATGGGCACATTAAGATTATTAAATACCTCTCTCAAACTGTCTAAATCTTCTGGGGGGCTCACCGGGTCTTTTGATGAGCAGGAAGTCCATCGACATAGTGAATCACTTTCTGACAGCATGCGTGATGCGACAGGATCCAGGAAAGGGACTGGGCAAACATATCGAACAGCCACGGGCTGCTCTTAGGGCCAAATGTCAACTTGGCAAAATAGTACAAGCCTTTCCACTTGATTCCATGCCACCACCCTTGAGGTATGGCTCGATGGGCAGTAACTTGAAGGCGTCCGAGATGTCCGCTTTAGACAGCCAAGCGCCTGCTTCTATGCAAATGATAGCTTGAATAGCTAGGTCGACTGACGAGTATTTAAGGGAAAACTTCTCTGAGTGCATTAGGGAGTTCAAACTTGGGATATGAGAACAATGAGGCACGGACAAATCATACACTAAACTAAGTTTATTGGAAAACTTGCCCTTGACAAGTCCAATAGGGCTGACTCTCCAGACAGTGAAAGGTGACTTGGAAAAGGGGCCGATCATGTACCCCCGGTCTAGTTCGGTTTGTATCAAATTGCTGATGACTTACTCGTCAGTGGTGGCTGAGAGTAGGTTCTTGCATTCATGGGTCGTGTGGGGAAGCATGATGAGGCCAGTGTGGAATCCTGAGGTGAATCTCTGTATGAGGAAGGCGACCAGGGAGGGAATCGGGTGTGGGTATAGGTAGAACGCAAGCCACCTGATGTGCACGCGGCCTAGTCATGAGGAATTTAGCTGCTTGATGCCGCACGAGACTTTGGGATGTGCTTTATGGCATGAGAGGCAAATATGAAGGAGCTGACAGTGAGCGTAGCTGCAAGTCCCGAAATTGAAATGATTGCAGATAGATGCGCCCCCACTGACCGGATTGGTCATCCTAACTTGTCCACCTTGAATGGCTGTATGAAAATCGGCAAGTTTTGAGCAGGACTAGAGGTGGAGGGATAGTTGGGGAGGCATCTGCCACCTACCTCAGAGCACCAGTTTGCTGTATGGGTGGAAGACTGGCAGTTAGCACAGAGTGGGGAGCGTAGGCCGGCGAAGTGGCTTCAGAATAGTTCTGTGTCTATGGTGCTCCAGTTGGTAGTAATCTGGAACTGAGAGAGTCTAGCTGCTGCCTTAGCTGAGAATGAATGGTGGTAGTCATAGAATGAAAACCCCCTGTATTTGTGACCCAAATCCACTACTGCATGCAGCTACAGGTACAGTTCTTCCCTCCTGTTGGGGTTTGGCAAAGATCGTCTCTGACCATCCCAAAGGCTAGCACAAACTCCGTGACAGTGCGCTTGCAGTTAAGCCTAGGGTCCTTAGCTTTCAGGACGACTGAGACGTCCCCCCAGGAATATGACTTGTTGTCAGCCATGTCATGAACTGATATGAGGAGGGATGCTAGGTTAACATCCTTGCCGTCCAAGATGTCCTTCCTGATGCCAGCTGGGATGAGGTGCGCAATGAAGACAGTCGTGCAGATGTTGGGTGTACCTGTAGATGAAGGCATTGGGACGGCGATGGTGACTGGGTCTGGTAGGGGTGCAGCTGGGCGTGCCTCCAGGACTCCCACTCTGGCCTGGACGTCGGTGACTGCTGTTGACAGTGTGGTCACCAAGTAGTGGAGCTGAGTAATGGCTGAGGATATAGACTGCAGTGTTACCTGGGTGCCTGGTTGGCCGCTGTGGATGGGAATAGTAGCCTAAAAATCTTGGCTTTCCTTGCTGTGGCAGGGTAGGAAATACCCTTGCGCTGCAGCTCTGCTGTGAGCTTGGGAATGGTCCAAGCTCTGGGAGATTGAGTGCCACCGCTTCTTGAACCCGCAGAAAAGAGAAGAAAAGGAGGGGAAATGCATACATTAAGATAAGTTGTAAAGGCAGGAGGGGACAGATGCCTTGGGTAGGTAAGATGGAAAAGAAGGAGAAAAACCAGAAGGACAAGAAAAGGAATGGCAGGCGTAGTGAAGAAGCCGGTTTGCATACGCACGCTGTTGAGTGGAAATTTAGAAAATTCAAAAGAATGCGTGGCAACCGAGTGAGTCAGGAGGTGACTGGCCAGGTCACCGATAGCTCCGGTGCCCGTCTGTGCTCGGTATAAACCTGTGGACCAGAGCCCCCAGGGCGTACTGGAGCAGGGAGCTGCAGTCTGGTATTCTAAGTAGAAATGTTGCGATCTGTAGTTTATTGACGTATGTTCGGCCTGTTAACGCTTGCACTGCAAGCAAGCTTGACGTTGAGCGACCTTGTTTGGGTGGTGATGGATCTCGCTTTGAAAACAGAGTGAAGTTCACAGAAATATGTGACAGTTACTTATGCCTCAGGAGCAACTCGAATCATGTGTGTGAAGTAAAATATGTAGTGAAAGAGTGCTTAAGGAAAATACAATGGAGGATCCCTTGTACTATGCACCTGACTCAATGCCCTAGCTTGTGAAGTTCTGGTTGGGGTCAAGAACTGGGTCGACCGGGAATCTGTAGTAAGGTGACATAGGAAATTGATTAAAAAAGGGGGGTTGCAAAGAGCTGTTTGGGGCATGGCTGGCCCCCTGGTGAAGATGCAATCCCTGTTGTCAGTGTGTTTTTTTTGTTTTTTTTTTATGAACACACTTTTTTTTTCCTTAGGGAGCAGGATGGATCAACTCGAACTCTACTGACCTAAAGGGGGAAGCGACAGAGAATAGGTAAATAGCCGTTTTGCCACTGGAGACAAAGAGTGGCCGATTTGAGCCACTTACCGAGATGCTTGCAACTATTGCAAGTAAGCAGCCTTATCAGGAAGGCAAGAACAAAAATAAGGGAATTTGAGTATGTAGGAATGACCAACCGCAATAAACGTACGAATAGATGGAGTGAAATGTGTATGTTTATGCTTTTGATAAGAGTATAGAGAATAAGATGTAGAGCCAAGGATCTAAATCATTGTGCCGCCGCGATGTCACGCCGATGCGACTTGATTCTGAATGGGCTGATAAGTCAGCAAATGGTGTTGAGTGTAGAGACGAGTATCCGAATCGTTGTGCCACCGCGATGTCACGCCGATGCAACTAGAGTTGGATCGGGCTGAAGAGTGAGTAAATGGTGTTGGGTGCAGAGCCGAGGATCCGAATCGTTGTCCTGCCGTGAAGTGACGTTGATGTGACTAGATTCGGATCGGGCTGAAGAGAGTGTGAGGGATGTGGTGTGTAGAGCTGAGGATCCGAATCGTTGTGCTGATGTGTGTACCACCGATGCGACTAGATTCAAGTCGAGCTGGAGTGTGAGTAATGGTGGGGTTTGTAGCGCCAAGGATCCAAACTGATGTGCCGCTGATGCGACTAGATTCGGATCGGCGCGGGAGTGTGAGTAATGGTGGGGTTTGTAGCGCCGAGGATCCAGATCGTAGTGTCGCTGATGCTACTAGACTCGGATCAGGCTGAAGAGTCAGTGAATAATGTGGTATGTAGGGCAGAGGATTTGGGACATATGCCACTGATGCGACTTGATTCGGAAGTGCCTGTAGTGTGAGTGAGTTACGTGGATACGTATCGTTCGTGCCGCTGAGGCGACTTGATACGAATAGTCCTGAGCAGAGGGCTGACACGAGTCGTTACGTTGTAGATGCGATTGGACTCGAATGAGGTACAAATCTTTACAAATGGGTGGTAGTGGCTCTTGAAAAGCCTACTAGGTGTGAATATATGCGAACGATATGGTAACATTTCTACAAAGTGGTGGGAATAAGGCAAGGGACTTACGACATGTAGTGACGACAGTTTTAAGAACGGGGAAAAAGATCACCAACGGATAGTTTGTAGGAAAGGTAACAACGAATCCTACCTGCGACAGCAAGCTTGGAACGAGTGTTGAAAACCTAGGAAGGGGGAACTGCAACACCCTGGAATTTGAAAACACAGACTCGCAAACACGCAGTGAGCTGGCAGAGTCGGCCTGGTGATGTAATACCGCGCACTGGAACCGACAAAGACCAGTGTGGGTGGTCTGTTTAAATACCCAACCCGGGCTCCTCCCATAATTTCAGGCCACCACTCTGGCCATCCTATATATCTTAAATATATAAAAATATGAGCCGTGTTTGCCATGAGAACCCCCTTTTCCTTCTTGTTAGAATGTTACAATACCTGTATGTTTCCATAAGAAATCCATATTAATATCTACAGATATATAGACATAAAGAGCAAATGAACAAAAAAAATCATGCAAGTACCAATATACAGTATATTTCTACCAGTTGTTTATACAATATAGAGGCATTGACCGTGGCTATGAATTGTAAACTATATTTACATAGTTGGTAAGGTTGAATAAAGACAATAGTCCATCCAGCTCAACGTGAGTGGATGTGTGTTCATGTGGATAATCATTTCCCATATCCCTGTATATTGTGTTCGCTAAGATGCATGTTCAAGAGTCTTTTAAAACTGTGAATACTTCCTGCTGATACCACTGATTGTGGAAGAGAGTTACACATCTATACTGCGCTGACAGTGAAAACCCCCCTACGCAGCTCAAAGTGATTGTAAACCCTCGTTTTTTTTGTTTTTTTTAAATAACAAACATATCATGCTTACCTCCACTGTGCAGTTTGTTTTGCACAATGTGGCCCTGAACCTCGTCTTCTGGGGTCCCCCAGCAGCGATCTCAGCTCCTCCTCTCACCGGTAAACCCCCTGGAAGAAGCGCTCTCCCTGGGGGTTACCTTGTAGGCGCGCCCCCGAGTCCAGCATTTGTGTGCATAGACACAGAATGCCGGACTCCGCCCCGCCTCCCCCCCCCGCACCCGCGTCATTGGATTTGACAGCAGCAGGAGCCAATGGCTGCGCTGCTATCAATCTATCCAATCAAGAGCCGAGAACCCCGGGCAGATCGGTACAATGCGTCTCCGCCGAGGGAATGAACGGGCTCAGGTGAGTAAAACGAGGGGATAGGGGGCCGGTCAGTGTCAGAAGTTTTTAGGATGCATTAAGGTGAAAAAACACGAGGGTTTACAAACCCTTTAAGGTTAAACTGCTTCTCTTCCAATCTCATTATGTGTCCCCATTTGCTCTTACACTCCCTGAGACGGAATTGTTTCCTACCTACACTGGGATTACCATTGAGATATTTGTATATCGCTATCATATCTCCTCTCAAGTATTTGAGGTCCTCCAGCCCCCATATTAATTTCGTTGCCCTTCTCTGTACTCTCTCCAGTTCCAGCACATCCTTTCTGAGGATTGGTGACCAGAACTAGGTGGAATACTCCAGATGTGGCCGAACCAGAGTTTTATAAAGTGGTAGAATTATTGTTTAATCTTTGGAGTAAATTTCTTTTTTAATGCATGCTAATATTCTGCTGGCTTTGCTTGCCGCAGCTTGACAATGCTTGCTATTTCTCAGTCTGAGGCGTCCTTCTCCATCCTGGAATCCCCCAGAGTTTCCCCTCCTAGTAAGTAAGCATTTATATTTTTAGCCCCCAAGTGCATTACTTTACATTTTTCAATGTAAACCTCATTTGCCATCTAGTTGCCCACTCTATTCATTTATTGAGGTTTCTATATCCTGCTGTGCTGTTATTGCACTACTCATTTTTGTATCGTTGACAAACACTGAGATTGAGCTATTTATCCGATCCTCTATATCATTTATGAATAAATTAAACTGAATTGGTCCCAGGACAGAGCCTTGGGGTACCTCACTTACACACTTAGGTGTCCGTTTATGAAACTGTAAACAGAGGTGATCCCGAGGTGATCCCCTTTATGGGGCAAATGTGCTCTGACCTCGCTTTTTTACTGTTTTATATATTTAAACAAAAAAAAGAGAACCAAATTCCCACACAGGATGGGTCTGTGGGAATTTACTAGTAGGGCAGTGCCACGTCCAAAATATTAGTATAATTTAACAGAGAGGGAGGTGGAAAAAATGGAATTTATAGGCACCGATCATAAAATTAAGTATAAATATTTTATTATACACATAGTACACAAAGCAAAAACACAAACATGTTAAAACATTGCAATTAAAGTGCAAAAGACTAGCTAAGTCTCTCTCAAGGGGGTCATAGACTCCAGAGAGGTATACCCTTAAAACAGGGACATATCCCTCTAATCAGATATAACAAACATCAAACTCAAAAAGCTCTACATGTTTCGCAATTGAATGCTTCTTCAGGAGATCGTTTGATTCATCTATAGAAAAAAAAAGAGAGAAAAAACACAAAAGCAAAAAGTACATACAGTTAATATTGAAACTGAACCTCTTGGTAGTATGTCTCAATCATTAGCGGGGAGTACCACAAAGAAACCAGCGGGTGGACTTCACATGAGACATGCAAAAGGTGAAAACAGCTCACATGTGGGGACGTGCCTGGTAGCAGAACCATAAGAAGTATAAAAAGGAAAAGAGGACAGAAGCAGCAGAGATAAAAGAGGGTTGTATATCTCTACTGCCAGGAATGAGGGGTATAGTGAAAAGTTTCACTCCATGCAGGAGGAGAATAGGTACGGTGGTAAAATATAAACATATATAGTTGAGCCTACCTTAGAGGAAACGGTTAAATATTGCCTCTAGATGACTGGAAAATGTTCGATAAAAAAATATATAGGCTTTTAGATGGTGAGACTGTGGTTGATGATAGACATCACTGCTTCTAGAGGATATATGCAGATATATGTAAATATATATATATATATATATATATATATATATATATATACATATATATGTAGTGATAGAAGACTATTTTAAGTGGTAGCTAACTATCACATAAGTGAAGTGGTGTTAGTAAGAGCATGCAGGGTCTCACCTTTTAGAGGTAGTTTTAAATATTTAAACCTTATGGATCAAGCATAAAAATGTTCCCTGCAGAGAGCAATCAGCAAAAGAAGGGAGGGGGGGCTTAATAAGGATTTGTATGCAGCAGCACAGTCAGTTTGGCACAAGCCAGGCGAAAGCCATCTATAAAAGGAAAATATATGTATCTAAATAGCAGCAGTGCATAAAATGTAGCAGTTAGCATCAAGAGTACAGCAAACTATTTTGCCACCGTACCTATTCTCCTCCTGCATGGAGTGAAACTTTTCACTATACCCCAACTAATGCTCGGTGGGGTGATACACATTATTTTTCCCTCATTCCTGGCAGTAGAGATATACAACCCTCTTTTATCTCTGCTACTTCTGTCCTCTTTTCCTTTTTACACTTCTTATGGTTCTGCTACCAGACACGTCCCCACATGTGAGCTGTTTTCACCTTTTGCATGTCTCATGTGAAGTCCACCCGCTGGTTTCTTTGTGGTACTCCCCGCTAATGGTTGAGACGTACTACCAAGAGGTTCAATTTCAATATTAACTGTATGTACTTTTTCCTTTTGTGTCTTTTCTCTCTCTTTTTTTCTATAGACCAATCAAACAAGCTCCTGAAGAAGCATTTAATTGCGAAACATGTAGAGCTTTTCGAGTTTGATGTCCTTTATATCTGATTAGAGGGATATGTCCCTGTTTTAAGGGTATGCCTCTCTGGAGTGTTTGACCCCCTTGAGAGAGACTTAACTAGTCTTTTGCACTTTAATTGCAATGTTTTAACATGTTTGTGTTTTTGCTTTGTGTACTATGTGTATAATAAAATATTTATATTTAATTTTATGATTGGTGCCTATAAAGTCCATTTTTTCCACCTCCCTTTATATATTTAAAGAATTTCTTGGGATTTTTTTTTTTTACTGTCCTCCACTATGTGTCTCTTGTGCTCTATTTTAGCCACCCTGATTGCGGTCTTACACTTCTTGGTGAATTCCTTATAGTGTTGGACTGCTGACAATTACCCGTCTGCTTTATATTTTTTGAAGGACATTTTTTTGTCTTTAATATGACTTTTTACGCTATAGTTCAGCCACCCAGGTTTAACCTTTGTACTTTTATATTTAATGCCCATTGGAATGCACTCAGCGATACCTTTTAAATAACATGTTTACAAAGCACTCTAATTTTTTTTCTGTGTTTAATGTATCTAAGATTTGGTCCCATTTAATATCTTGCAATATTGAGCACAGTTTTAAAAAATTGGTTTGCCTAAAATATTTGTGTCACCTCTGCTGTTCAATAGGTAATCATTAAGCCGCGTACACACGGTCGGACTTTTCGTCTACAAAAGTCCAACGGACGCTGACGGACTAAAGCTGGCTGGTAATCCGATCGTGTGTGGGCTTCTCCGGACTTTCAACGTACTTTTTTAGCCTCAAATCCGACGTACTTTAGATTTGAAACATGCTTCAAATCTTTACGTCGTAACTACGACGGACCCCGAAATCCGCTCGTCTGTGTGCTAGTCCGACGGACAAAAACCCACGCTAGGGCAGCTATTGGCTACTGGCTATGAACTTCCTTATTTTAGTCTGGTGTACGTCATCACGTACGAATCCATCGGACTTTTGTGTGGTCGTGTGTAGGCAAGTCCGTTCGTTAGAAAGTCTGCCACAAGTCCGCCGCAAGTCTGCCGAAAGTCCTCCGGAAGTCTGTTGGACAGGCTGTCGGACTTTTGTAGCTGAAAAGTCCGACCGTGTGTACGCGGCATCAGCCTCTCCACATTACCTGATTGTGTGATTTACAAGAAAAAGTCATCAGTAATGACATATCTGGGTTAATTTACTTAAGCTGGAGAGGGCAAAATCTGGTGCATGTGCATGGTAGCCAATCAGCTTCTAACGTCCACTTGTTTAACTACGCTTAACAAAAAAACCTGGAACTTGGTTTAGGTCCAGTGCTGCACCAGATTTTGCACTCTCTAGTTTTAGTAAATCAACCCCATAAAGGCAGATGCACCCCCTGTTTGTTATCTGAAAGCAATCAAGCAGACAGGTATCAAATCTAAATCTTAGATGATTTAGTTTAAATCCCACCTATGGCACTACCTGCATGGAGTTTGCATGTTCTCCCTGTACCTGCATGAGTTTCCTCTGGGTACTCTGGTTTCTTCCCACACTCCAAAAACATGCTGGTTTATTGGCTCCTGTCTAAATTGGCCCTAGTATGTGTATGTATGAATGTGAGATAGGGACCTTAGATTGTAAGCATCTTGATCGCAGGGACAAATGCGAAGCACAATATATAAGTGCTGCTGTAACTGTGCTATATTAGTACCTGTTATAATTTAGAAAAAAATGATTTGTGCGTTGGATAATTTCTGAAAAGACACCTGTGGATTTATTTATCAGGCAAATAGACGGTGCACTTCTCAAGTGCAGTTGCATTCGCTTTGTAAGGAATACCCAATCAGGTGCAAGGAAAGAAAAAAAAGTTTTTGCTTGCACATATGTGGATGATGGAAATCAGCAGAGCTTTACCACATTTACTAAGCTCTGGGGAAAATGAGTGCAACTGCAAAGTGCGCAGTCTATTTGCCTTTAATAAATCCACCCCTTGTGTACCAACTATGACTTAAAAGTAACATTATGAAATAATCACTCCCTGGACTCAAATTGCAATGGAGTGTTTCAAACCATTTCTGTGTCAAAACAGGATTTTGCATTCATAGCTATGATATTCACACATTACACTAACCGTGGCATACAAACTCTTTGTTTGCAGTAGTTGATGTTAAGTCTTAGTGCTCGCAAAAGCCTTGCAACTTTCTTCTGTAAATGGGTCTTCAAATAAGGAATGACTGCGCAAAATCTCTTGATAGTGTGCACACACAGCCAATGAAAGTCATACTGGCAGCTCATCAATACAAACCCCATGATACCAAGTAAAGTGTTTCATGTATCATTCATAACAGCAGGTAGAGCATTGCTTAAATGTAGTTCCCGTTATATATTCCTCCTGAACTCTTTGTTGAATTGACTTAATGGCTTATCCATAATTTTGTATTCTTTTATCAAGAGATTTCTTACCTCAGGTGACCAAAGTAGTTCAAAAAGGCCCAGGCAGTAGGTCAATTGTGAAATAATTGTTTTGTTGATATACTGAAGGTGACAGTTGTTCAGTTCTCCATTTTTGCTTAAATATTGTCAGAGAACTTTGGAGATATGTTTTCAGTTTATTTTAATGGACTGTTTTCTAGTTAACATCATAAATTTGTGTTTTTTGTTTCTATGTTATAAACATGCTTTTGTATCATCGTCTTGTAAAGTAAGATGTTGTGTTAAACGCACATCCATCAGCTAGAATAGTATATGCCACATCTCATGCTGGGGTTCTGCTTTTTAAACAGCAGATGTCCTAGTTTCCCTCCTTGATTCATCCCGCATTCTAATTGTCTCTTACAAACTCCTGTTGATCCAAATAATTCATTCTGAATGGTAAAACAAATTACTGTGAGATAACAAAAATTGATTTGGTGGATGCTTTAAGGAGCATTACAAGTAAGCATTCCCTGGAGCCCAAAAGGTATCAGAAATATGGACATTTTTTATAAATATCAATATAGTAGGCATTCAAAATGCATAAATATGTTTATCAATGCAGCTAAAAGGTTCAGCACAAAAATAAAAGGACAACAGCTGACTGAAGGCCTGGATTTTTACACCTGTTGGAGACTACGGATGAGCTTCGGGTTTGGGCTGAGCATTGTTAAACAGATCTTTTTCATGGCTTGCTGACTCGGCAAACTAACGCAACCATTTTGCACCATAGCAAGATTACCAATGATGCCATTCCTGTTGCAATTTTTTGGCAGCACAGTGGTGTAGTGGTTAGCACTCTCGCTTAGCAGTAAAAAGGGTCGCTGGTTCGAATCCCAACCATGACATTACCTGCCTGGAGTTTGCATGTTCTCCCTGTGCTGTGTGGGTTTCCTCCCACATTCCAAAGACATGCTGGTAGCTTAATTGGCTTCTGTCCAAAATTGGCACTAGTATATGAATGTGAGTTGGGGACCTTGGATTGTAAGCTCCTTGAGGGTATGGACCGATGTGAGTGTGCGTTGTATGGAGCGCTGTGTAAATTGACGGCGCTATATGGGTACCTTAAATAGGTAGGGATAATTGTAGACACGCACCCACACTCACTCAGGTTGAACTGGATGGACTGGTGTCTTTATTCAACCTTACTAACTATGTAACTATGGTGTCTAAACTGTGTTCAGGTGGCTTAGAAAGGCTAATAACGTTTTTTTTTTTTTTTTTTAGGTTTTATGTGCCAGGCCATCACTATAAGGCTACTTTCACACTGAGGCAGTTTTCAGGCATTGTAGCGCTAAAAATAGAACCTGAAAACTGCCTCTCATGCCTCCCCAGTGTGAAAGCCCGAGTGCTTTTACACTGGGGCGGTGCGCTTGCGGGATGGGAAAAAAAGTCCTGTAAGCAGCATCTTTGGGGTGGTTTGGGAGCGCTGTATACAGCGCTCCTACACTGCCCCTGCCCATTGGAATGAATGGGCAGCGCTTCCAAAGCACCTGAAAAGTGCTTCCGAAGTGCCGCAACATGGGCGCTTTTAATCCCTTCTTAACCCCTTCTTGGGGGTTAAAAGCGCCTTCTAACGGGGAGCTTTTAACCCCCAAGAAGTGGTTAAGAAGCGTTTAAAAGCACCCCGCTAGTGGCCGAAAAGTGCCGCTAAAGGATCCCTGCCCCAATGTGAAAGCAGCCTAAAAGGCAGGGTTCCCAGCAGCCTTTTGTCAGTGTGTATCTGAATAGATAGGGAGAGCTATCAGTTTTTGCAGGTAGAGCTAGCTGTGCTATAAATTGCTGTACACAGTGCCCTTATATTGCTGTGAATTGCAGTGTGGTGGGCTATATAATAATGTGTACTCCCACCCCTTGTGTTCAGAGTGAATGGGCTCAACACTCCTTTTTAGATATTTACATAGTTGGCAAGGTTGAAGAAAAGACACCAGTCCATCCAGTTCAACCTGTGTGGGTGTGTTTATGTCAAAACCATTTCCCATATGCCTGTATATTGCATTCGTTAAGATGCCTATTTAAGAGTTTTTTTTAATTATCAATGCCACTTGCTGCCACCACCTATTGTGCAAGAGAATCCCACTTTCTTACAGCTCTGACAGTAAAGAACCCCTTACCCAGTTTAAGGTTACACCGCTCCTCCAACTTCATTGAGTGGCTGCATGTTTTCTGAATAGTTTTCTCCCTATGCTAGAATCACCATTGAGAACCAATGATATCACTATCATATCTCCTCATAAAGTGGTATTAAACCCCAAACCAAAAATGTATTATACTGCAGTTTCCCCAGGGGTGACCAGTCCATTAGTCCATCCATGCGTCTGGCCTCCATTCAGGACACCGGATGCATACATTCCAATGGGGGGCTTATTTTTGAAGCATGAGATTAGAGCCAGAGGCTCTAATAGGTTTCAAATAAGGGTTGGCCTGGGGTGCAGAGCACTGTGAACCGAGCCCACTCAGTTTTGTGACAATAGCGAATGAATCTTCGCTATTTTCACACTAATTCTCCTTCCGGCCAATCAGCAAGCGGATCTGAGACCCGTTGGCCAAAAGGAGAAGTGTTCCGATTGGCCGCCGAGGAGGAGGAAGGAGACAGAAGCTGCTGTGATGCCGGCAGAGGAGAGCATGGGAAGGGGAAGCCGCCCGTGATGCCCGCCACCTGTCGCCCGGGTGAAGCGCTGCCCTCCATAGATAGGGTAAGTGCTCCAGACCTGACCGTCTAGGGGGAAGGGAGTGTTAAATGTATTAGCAGGTTTAGAACTGCTAACAAATTGAAGCCAAACTCCAGTTCACACTTTATAATCGGTTACAGCAGTGTTTTTTTCTTTTTTGGATTATATTTATTGCCCATTGGAATGCACTCAGTGATACCTTTTAAGTAACATGTTTCTAAAGCACTCTCATTTTTCTTCTGTGTTTAATGTATCTAAGATTTGGTCCCATTTAATATCTTGCAATATTGAGCACAGTTTTAAAAAATTGGCTCGCCTAAAATATTTGTGTCACCTCTGCTGTTCAATAGGTAATCATTAGGGATAAAGGTTTTGCATGAATAAATAAAAGCTGATCATTTTAATCACCCCTGACAGTGTTAAGTGGTTTGTCTTATCCATGTAAACTGATACATTCTGCTGGAGAGAAGAAAAAGCTGTGTTTTAAAAAATAACAGACTTGCTGCCTGGTTCACCAGATGAAAATAGAAGAAAGGAAACCTATAAAAAGGAAACTAATACAGCCATCACTTCTAAGAATTGGTAAGTTGCAATATAATAAATGTTTGCTTTTGGGTTTAATACTGTTTTAAAATAAATCCCACCAAACCCGACCGAAACCCCTGGAAAATAGCACAATTTTTTCAGGCTTTTTATTCTGCATTCTACAATCTCTCATAAAACCCAGCCTACAGTCATACTTGACAGACCTTGAAAAACTATTTAGCACTGACAAATTCTTCACTGCACTTTCTCAAATAAAACCTGGCAAAAGTCCTGGTCCAGATAGGTTCACGGCTCAGTACTTCACAAAACTCTTTCCAAATGCCTTTAATTTAATTTCCTTATGGCTTTCAAAGCCAAGATTCAAAACCACCCCCTACTTTCATGCCACCTAGAGACGCACATAACTGTCATCCATAAAGCCAGGAAAGATAACACCTATTGCTCAAACTAAATCAATCTTGCTTCTGAACGTAGATACCAACATTTTTGCTGGAATAGCGGCTAACAGACTGCTACAACACATTCTTTTCATGCAAAACCTTTATCTCAACAGGAAAAAAAAAACAGTTTGCTGTAACTGATTATAAAGTGTAAGCTGGAGTTTGGATTCAATTTGTCAGTACGGGCTTATGCTCATTTTTTTTTTTTCTCTACTTGCATCGACATGGCTACAGACCCAGGCAGGCACCCAGGATTTTATGGTAGCATAGGATCTCAGGTCAGCATCTGGAGTGATGCGCACCCCAATCATCTTTTCTCTGTTACCATGAGCAGTTGCTGAATGTTCTTCAGATTGTATCTGTATTCCTGAGACCCGATCCATTGAACCTGCTTACCTGTGTATGACCTGGCTTTTTTCTGGACTTTTCCTTTGTCCTGCATAACCTTGTTCATCTGATTCCTCTGACTTCGGCCTGTTTACTGGACTCATCTTTGCCTGCTGATTCTGTACTGCCTGGCTGTTACTGACCTTGGCCTGGTTCCTGGACTTGCTCTGCTTGCTGACTCGGTCCTTTGCTCTGCTACCATCTCCTGCCCTGGTGCCAAGCTGCTTGAGTTTCCTGTTCTTAGGACTGCGACCCTCAGCTTCATTCACCTAAAGAGCGCACTTTGCCAGCCCGTTACTCGGGCACTCATGTCACTCCTTCCCTCACACTCTCTGTCTCCACCCTCAGGAGTTTTGGGCAGGAGGTGCTAGAGAGTCCTCCACAACATTCCAATTTTCACCAGGTATGTGATAATGCTAATACATTTAACAATCCCCCCCAGACTGACAATGCTGCTGTCTGCTGTGCTTCTAATGCTCATTCCTCAGGACTTGTTACATAGTTACATAGTAGGCGAGGTTGAAAAAAGACACAAGTCCATCATGTCCATCCTATGTGTGTGATTTTATGTCAGTATTACATTGTATACCCCTGTACGTTGTAGTTGTTCAGGTTCTTATTTAATAGTTTTTTTTAAATTATTGATGCTCCCCGCTGAAACCACCGCCTGTGGAAGAGTATTCCACATCCTTACTGCTCTTATAGTAAAGAACCCTCTACGCAGTTAGAGGTTAAACCGCTTTTCTTCTAATTTTAGTGAATGGCTGCATGTCGTAATAAATTCCCTTTTGCAGAAAAGGTTTATCTCTATTGTGGGGTCACCAGTATGGTATTTGTACATTGAAATCATATCCCCTCTCAAGCGTCACTGCTCCAGAGAGAATAAGTTCAGTGCTTGTAACCTTTCCTCATCATTGTGTCTTACTAAAATAGGAAATGTGTTACTGGCCAGAACAGGCCAGAACACCAGGTGAAAACAGATGGGGGGAAAAAGCCAATGAAAAGAAAACTGATGCAGCCACCACATCTAATGATTAATAAGCTGCAATATATTACATTTTTGGTTTTGGGTTTAATACCACTATAAGGATATTGGAGTTTAAGGACTCCTTCAGGGCCTTGCTAAATAAGTACTGCTTTTATTGCCATGTTCAACAAAAATATACAGGATCACTTTACGTCTTGCCTGAACCTCCAAAGCATCCCTTGTAGTGTATGGGAGCAGACCAGCAGATGGCAGTGGGTAATGAAACTGTATTGACTTCAAGCAATACCCTGTGATTTGCATTTCAGATTTTTCAATAGTTCTCCTAAACAATTGTAAAATTCATTCATTTTTTTTTTTTAGGAAAACAAAGTTTTCATATTCTAGCACTGACCTAAATCGATTTTGTTTTAACAAGTAGAGGACAATAATAATGTATGCGTATATTTACAGAAGAGGGACCTGGTAAAGTAAGTAAATCATGTATACCCTTTGCTAATTTTCTCTAATCAGTGAAGGCCAGAATGTTTTCTTAATTTTCTTAAGCGCACAGTTTTAACTAGGGCACAATTTTGCTGGATTTATGTATTTAATGAAATTTGGGTTAATTTTTAAAGTATATGTGAAGTCTTACCTTGTAAAACAAAACAATTTGTGTGTGCGTGTGTGTGTGTATATATATATATATATATATATATATATATATATACAGTGTCTCACAAAAGTGAGTACACCCCTCACATTTTTGTAAATATTTTATTATATCTTTTTATGTGACAACGCTGAAGAAATAACACTTTGCTACAATGTAAAGTAGTGAGTGTACAGTTTGTATAACAGTGTAAATTTGCTGTCCCCTCAAAATAACTCAACTCACTGCCATTAATGTCTAAATTAAATGTCTGGCAACAAAAGTGAGTACACCCGTAATTTAAATATTAAAAGGGGGGGCTGGTGCTGCGCTGTCAAACAATGAAATCTAAGTATTCAGAATAGAAGCAATGTGCTGCTAAAGGTGCCAATAAAATTATTAAATAATAAAAAAAAAACATCAATAGTGTAAACACTTTCCACGGTGTGTACTATAGAATGACTGATTCCAAAGTGCAAGGTACAAAATAATATAGTGTTAAACAAGTGCTATACAATGAAATATTTATTCTGTAAATAAAATCATGTGCAAATTCAAATGAACTGTAATGCAATTGCAAATAAGCTGTGGAAACCAGCAATGTAGTCTTTTTGTGCAAAGTACAAATGTCCAAATTGGGCCCTAGGTGTCAATATTTTGTGTGGCCACCATTATTTTCCAGCACTGCCTTAACCCTCTTGGGCAAAGAGTTCACCAGAGCTTCATAGGTTGCCACTGGAGTCTTCTTCTACTTCTCCATGATGACATCACAGAGCTGGTGGATGTTAGAGACCTTGCGCTCCTCCACCATCTGTTTGAGGATGTCCCACAGATGCTTAATAGGGTTTAGGTTTGGAGACATGCTTTTTAGCAAAGGTACATGCTGTAACAAACACATATCTGGAATATGAATGGTTGGGGTAACATACTCTTTAACTAATTCCATCTCTAATTTACACTTGCAGCACTAAAATTAGAAAGACAAAAAAACAGAAAAACAAAGCCCCCACTGTGTAAGTTGAAAGTAAACCATATCCCTCCTTCCCCCATCTCCCATAGATCAGCAAGAAAAGGATGTTGGCTCCCCATTGGCTTTTCACCAGCTGACTTTAGTAACAAACGCCATTCATTGATCCAGTCTAGTGCAAAATGAGTATATGAGACGTATACCTTTTGTGTCTTCATTTTACCTTCCCTATATATAGTGATCTGTCTGCATGTGCACTACAAACCATGCATAAGGTTTCCTATTGAAAAAAACCATGAGCCTTACCTTTTTGCAGATCACAGCAAGTAATTGACTTGTTTCCTCGTGAGATTTTGTGTGTTTCCTCATGAGATTGTGTGTGTGTGGAGGGGGAGGGGGGTGTCAATTATACTGCCCCCCTCAGAACTCAGATAACACTCAGCTCTGTGCAGTGTGTGATGTCAGATTCCTGACCCCCCTCCCCTTTTGGAGCTGAAACCTGAGTCCTTGATCTGTGTGCTTAAGAAAGGCTATAAAGAAGAGAAGGCTGCAGACAAACATGTACAACTTATGAAGTGTAAAATGTGATAAAATCTGCGACTCTCCTCTAATTCACATGTATACACATTAAGTGAAAATAGCAGCTGCCCCTTTAAAGGGAACTGTTCACTTCAGAAAACGAAATATATGTAAAGGAATGGTGCTACTTGTACAACTTATGTACAAGGATTTGCATCTCTGTATGTCACTAGTCACTTCAGTGGGTATATGTAAGAATTTACAATCACATTAAAGTCTTTTTCCTGTAAAAAATAGTTTTGTATCATTTTTCAGGATAGGGATGTCCTGAAGACTCCACCTAAGAATTTAATTTGTAAGCTCTCACAAGCAGGGCCCTCTAAACCTCTTGCAATGAATTGGATTGTAACTATCTCACGTAATTTTTAAAGCCCCAAACTGTCAGCACTATATAAATGTATAATAATAATTTGTTGAAGGTTTCATCAAAGGTCCCCTTCAATTGGGAATCATTTTTGTTGGGATTTACTTCCTCCTTCCCTACTCTAAAAGAAGATAGGAAATTTTACTTAGTACAGAAGATTTCAACATACATTAAAGAACAAAGTAACCAGAATGATGGATAACTTGTTTGTCTTACCTAAAGGGCTGAAGAAGAAGCCATCAACGTCATCTAGGAGCTACAGTATCTCCTTTTGTTTCATTCACAGCATTCAGTGCTCAATATTTCTACTCTAATCTGTAGAGTTGAGAACCCATTTGACCAGAGATGTGGTGGCTCTTGGAAGGAGTTAGTGCATACTATCTGCAAGTTGGAAATCATCAGACTCATTCAGCAATACAAGTTGGTAGTGGTGGAGAGTTCCTTCAAGTTCCTTTGCTTGAGGTGGGTGCTTTGTCCTCCAATGAGTGTAGGGAAAATGGTTTTTATAGTGACTACAAAAAGTCCAGCTATCTCTTTCATTCATTGGAGGATAAAACTCTTTTCGATCATTACCACTAAGATGTTCCAAAGCAGTTCCAACAATAGGGTGGTAAAAAACTAAAGTGGAAATCCAGACTGTCAAAAAAAAAAAATGATACAGGCCAGTCAAACTGCCGCCTGTAAAACTTTACACACAAAACTATAATTTTATAGTTTTATAGTTTTATAATTATATAGATTTATTTTGAGTTGATAAAACAGAGGTGAAAGAAGTTTTTATAAAGGTTAGAGTTAACTGAAAAGGCTTATGCAGCCAATTTGTTTTGCTGTATTTCTACATATAGCTTGGATAGGCTTATTCTGTAAGACCCCGACTGGATTCTTCCATAAGTTACTCTGGAGGGACATATTTATTAGAGTGTAAACTCTAATTGACAGCCTCTGTACCTTTGGATATGTCCAACATATGTGTACAATGGTTCCCTCCTGCCCACAGCCCCTGAAGCAGAGAGGAGAGTACCCAAGGACATACTTGGATATGTGGGTGGGGGTCAGGTATGAACACATTAAGACTTTAAGACTTTACATGTTTTTTCCAACGCTAATATATTCCTAGAACTAGTGGTTGTGGAGGAACAAATATCCTTCCAATACTCCTCCTGGGACAACTCTTAGCTAGAGAAAACCCATTGCCTGTTCTCCTCTGTAACTCATGAACCCCCAAAATGGGCAGGGAAGATTTTGGGGGTCTAACAGACTCCTGATGTCTCCATAAAGAGGACGTGTCTCCTGCCCCTGCCATCACATATGGGGCTTGTTAGCCCCCTTGTGATGGCAATAAAGTTACATGAAAAAGAAAATAGAAATGTCAAAAAAAATGTAATCAAATAAATAATACAAACATGTAAAAGCAGCCCTGTTCACACCCCAATGCAAAGGTTCAGTGTAAGGCATGCACATGTATGTAAACATAAATTGGGCCACACATGTGAGGTATTATCTTATTTTTTGAAGAGGCTCTTCAATCTCGCTATCAATATTGAGGTACAGGTACTCAGTTCGAGAGTTGTAGGATGTGTCAATGGATAACAAATGTGGTAATCACTGTTTTCATGTCCGTGATGGCAGATGGGACTTTATGTTCATTTTTTCACACAAGTCTGTAAATGAATAATGCAGCTATGTGGGCGTTTTTTTTGTTTTTGTTTTTGTTTTTTTACCAAATATCTAACACATCTAGGTATTTACCCAGCACAGTCTCTTCTTTTGAAATTAAATATTGCCTGTGAAACTGCAAAGGGACAAAAATTACTTTAAAAACCTTTACAGGTCATAAGTTTAGCTTTCCCCATAAGTAATAGTCCTATAATTATTCCTCTCACTCCTGTGTCCATGGAACAGGAAGTAAAAGGGAATCTCCTCTATATGACACAAAATATAAATTTAGTGGGGTGTTCACTCATAACTTATACCTTAGTAGTGAGATATTTAAACGCTACTCTTTCCTTAAATAGCCATGTGTTGGTAACAGGTTGTTTTTTAGTGAAGAGCAGACATTGGGATGGAGTAATTAAAATTCCATACAGACTGCAAGACATAATTTTTGTAGAGTTTTTTTTTTCAGATGATCATAAGTTTTTTTGAACTTTTAGTTTAAATGAAGGGAGAGAGTTCCAAGTTGGAAAGACAGTTGAGAAATTTACATTTGACAGACCTCTTTAGTCATGCTAAGCTTGGTTTGATTCCTAAGAGCTTAATATCAGCATTATGGTACTAATTTATTAGACATAGTGAGATTTAAATTTTCATTTTTCTAAAAGTATTTAAAATTTAAAATTATACTGTCTAAACCAATTATGCTTTGGCTGATCATCTTCAAAATGCACACATCTCTATAAAATATGCATAAATGATTTTAGGAACTTTTATCATTTGTAATTGGTAGTATGAGCTTTTTTTTCCCATTTGCCATTAAGTGGAGTTGGTTTTTGATAACCCACTAGTAACGCACACAATTTCATAATAGGTAGAATCATGTGAAATACCTTCACTTTTCGTCTACATATGGGCATGCTGTACAAGAAGGTTGTATTTAATAAAAATAAGTATTTAAAGAGTTCATTCATGCATGTGAAGTTTCCTGCGGTATAATGCATGAAATGTGTGGCAGGAAACCAAGAGAATTTGGTTTATTTATTTTATGTGAGCTAGTTCGCAATATCATGTTATTTTGTGGTTTGGTAAAAAGGAGAATTGATATGCACATCTTTATCTGCAGGAATTAATGTTAATGGACCCACAGAAAATAGCAGCAAAACTTACAGGTGTATATAACGTGCAAATTTAAATGAAAAAAATATAGACTTTCTTGGTTCCCCACAACTGGAAATGTCGAAGGGGTTATTTGGAACACTTACCTATTCACTTGGATACAGCAAAAGTTATTAATCGAATAAGTTCTTCCAACTACTGTTCGCACTAGGTTTTTGTGATGGTGTATAAAAGGGGACTTTAAATTTCCCACACTATTACAGTTTCTCCCCGAAATTAGTTTACTGGAGGCTGCTAAACCTATGCCTGTAAGGAAAAGAGATAGTGGGATACAGTGCTACACAACCCTTGCCTTGTGCATACGGTGAATTCAATTAGGGCAATATGCATTATTATGCTTTTACAATTGCTAACGATACCATATTTTTCTTAAAGTATTGTCTAACAGTAACAACTGTAATTTTAAATGGCATTGGGACAGAAATGACACTCCATAACATGCTGGACATTTATTGATAAAAATTATAATTACTCTTATGAAGGGTGTGCTGCACTGCTATAGCAAAGCACCTATATTGCCTATATTTATACAAATATACACCTATAAAAGACCACATACTGTTCTGTCAACCCATTATCTTCTTAAAATGTTTGATTTTGGGGAGTCGGCAGGCTTTGACAATCCTGATTAGGAGTATTATCATTGCTGAGCAATAGGATTTATGTTGGATTTACATTGTAGGACATTTTTTAAAATTTTTACATTTTTTATAACGGGCTTGGCAAAAAGTGTGTGTCTCTTTTTACCTTTGCATTCATTTTTTTTTTTTTTTTTCAATGAGCAGGGGTAATATGTACCCCTTACTCATTCATGTGGTGGAGGATATTATCAGAGGGTCTCTTTATTTAAAGGGGGCTCCCAGATTATGATAATTGCCCTGCTGCAGACTCCTACAACCATTGAACCAGGGTTGTGGGGAAGGCCCTTGTCCTCATCAATATGGGTAGAATGTGCATTACCAGGGGGATCCTTTAAGCATTATCAGAATCACTGCTCCCTTAAACTAACTTAAAAACAATTTAAAACAAAATGAATTATAACTTTGATGCTTGTTTTCCAGGGCAGTGCCCAGCCCTCCATGCAATTTGTTGACCATCCATTCCCTAATAGCCTAGAAAATGGCAATTTTTTTTTTTAACATTCTGTCATTATTGACTTCAATTGGGTTTGGCTTCAGCACCCGAATTTCAGTAGCGCTCAGCAAATTCACCTAGAACAGAACCGACTGAAAATTAACCTCAAAAAGATTATATGAGGACATTTTACTATAGGTGGAAAATCTAACTACACAGGCCATGTTTATTCTTAAGGGAATCTTGGTGTCCTTTGTGTTTATCTCCCAGATATGTGCAGTAATCCATGAAACAACTCCTACACTGACCAGACACTACTGCTTTCTCTTCTTCTGCAGGATACCTGGTCTTGTGATTGTCCTTCTGTAGTTTTCTGCAGGTGGCGTGTAGTAGGAGGGTCTGCTGGGTCCAACCTAAAGCCCTGCTCTCTGCATATACTTTCAATAGCAGTGCTTTGAGGTAACATCTGGGTTTACAAAGGCAATTAGCACCCAAAATGGTTTATGTGTTTTTTGGTTACTGGTGAATACTTCAACTTGAACGTCATATTAAAGTATGACCTTGAAATGATTTCAAAACCTCTAACATGTAAAGAGATACCTAATATGTTTAGGGTAATATGAATCTCTTTATATCTGTGTGTCTTAATGGTATGAATATGTACATTATCTGTGTGCGTTGACATTCAATGTGTGGGTTATGTGCTCTTGTTTTTATTTAATTGTATTTCATATCTTTTTCCTTTTTTATATTTAAGTTCACTGTTACATAGGGGCAGACAGATCCACCTTATGGAAGGGGTCTAAACAATCCCCGATAGCTCATATGTGTGCTGCAGAAGGAGATTGGGGAGTACCTGATCTATTTCTTTCCTGACCACTGTCAGCATTCTGATTCCAGAAGTACTCCAGACTAAGCAGTTCCACACTGAGAGGGGATAGGTGAACATGTGTTTCTAGTACTTAATCTGTCACCTATCATCTTAAATGGCAAGCCAAAGGTAAAGCTTTATTTTACCGAACGGGAATTATTACTTTAATTGACAAATTGGTGCCCACATCTCTACTTTCTTTGAAGTATCATACTTCTAACCCAACCTATGATTTCATATGCAATACTCTAACAACCTGGTAGTATCAGAATTGTTGTGCTAGATCTTATGCATTCTAATCATGGGCTATTACATCAATTTTTCAGCCTTTAGAAAAGATATTGCCATCCAGTAAAATGAAAAACTGAATGCATTTTTCTAGACATGGAATTCCAGATGAGTTTTTATTAGACAACAGCCTTCAGTTTGTTTTAAGAGAGCTTCAGAAGTTCACTAAAACTATTTGATTTTTAGCACAGAGCTATCCACAGTCAAATCTACATATTGTAAGAACTAGTAAAACTGTCAAGTAAAAACGCTCCATGAAAAAAAGTAGGGGAAATCAAAACATTGCAATATGGGAATATGGGTACGCACTCATTGACTAATATGTTTATAAATTATATAGGGTGTGGGATTTAAAGTATGATTTCAGTGTTTGCAGATGACACCAAGCTATGCAGTGGAATAACATCCTTACAGGACGTCCCCAATTTACAACCTGACCTCAATGCACTGTCTAATTGGGCAACTATGTGGCAAATGAGGTTCAATGTATATAAATGTAAAGTTATGTACTTGGGGGCTAAGAATATGCATGCATCATACATACTAGTGGGAATACAACTGAGAGAATCAATAGTGGAGAAGGATCTGTGTGTTCTGGTAAATAATAAGCTTAATAATGGCATGTAATGCCAAGCTATGGTTTCCAAAGTGAGCAAAACCCTTTCTTGTATTAAGAGAGGTATAGACTCCAGAGAGAGATGTTTTATTTTAGCCCTGTACAAATCATTAGTAAGACCTCATGTGAAATATGCAGTTCAGTTTTGGGTACCAGTTCACAAAGAGGATATCGGGGATCTGAAGAAAGTCCAGAGACAGCAACCAAACTGATAAGAGGCATGGAGGAGCTCAGCTATGAAAGATTAGAGGGACTGAATTTATTCTCTCTTGAGAAGAGGAAGTTAAGGGGGATATAATCAACATGTACAAATACACAAGTGGTCCATATAGTGAACTTGGTGGTGTTATTCACTTTTTTTTTCATCACAGAGGAAAAGGTGGCACTCTTTATGTCTGGAGGAAAAGAGATTTAATCTCCAAATACAGAAAGGTTTCTTCACAGTAAGAGCTGTGAAATGTGGAATGGACTCCCTCAAGAGCTGGTTCTGTCCAGCTCAGTAGATTGCTTTAAAAAGGCCTGGATTATTTCCTAATCGTACATAATATAACTTGATACTAACATTTATAGGTAAAGTTGGTCCAGGAAATATCCTCGGGGATCAGGAAGGATTTTTTCTCCTGCTGTAGCAAATTGGACCATGCTTTGCTTGGGTACAATAATGCACAAATGTTTGGGAGGATGAATGCAGAAATCTGCGAGCCAGCTGGATTGTTGCTGGTGTTGGTTTACAGGTCCTTAACACTAAACAAGCTGAAATATGATCTGGAGTTTGCTCTAGTGTTGTGATCGGTATCTGCAGCCTTTAGGCCGGCCATGGATGGATCGAAATTTGGCCGTTTCGGCAGGGACCAGAAAAATTTTGATCCAGGTATGGGCAGGCTTATTGTACCCAAGTTGATCCATCGATTGACTTAGGTACAACCAGCCTGCCCCAAGATTACTAAATTTACTTACTTGTGGAAGAAAAGAAATTCCCCATCAACATATTCAGTTTTGATGGGGGAATGCCTCCCACAAAGCTATTGTGCTTTGCTGGTGGGGGCATGGGGAGCGTTCCCAGCTGGCAGAACACAATGTTTACTGCTAGTGGCTATAATCACTGGCAGTAATCGCATGACAAAAATTTCACAGGCTAGTTGTACCTAAATCAGTCAGTGTATCAACTTGGGTACAATCAGCCTGCCCATACATAGATTGAAATTTGGCCGGTCACTGCAGCAGTGATCATTGTGTTCTGCCAGCCGGGAAGGCTCCCTACGCCCCCCCCCCCCCGGCAAAACACAAAAGCGTTGTGGGAGGAATTCCCCCCATCAACACTAAATATCTAGATGGGGGGTTTGAGCGATTTTCTTTTCTTCAACCAGAAAGAAAATTGAGTCATCTAAGGCCTCCCCTGTGTGCTTGGAGCAGTGAAATCTTAAAAAGTGAATGAGGCCTGTTGCTTCTCAATGGATGGCTCAGTGCTTTAGTAGCCACGGACTTAGGCCTGGGGAAAATGTCAGCCCTTCCTCTCTCTGGAAGTTCCTTAAATACCTCCAAGGGGCGGGGATGCTACATGAGTTTTGTTTGTCATACAAACAACAAAAGTACCTACACACATTTGACCATGTTAGGTTACAAATAAGAATTTTACTTTACTGTGTACCATCATATCTGTGTTCACTCTGTTTAGTGTTGAAGCTTTTATTTTTATTTTTCCTTGATTTTTTTTTGTTTTGTTTTCTCTTAAAGTTTTACTAAAGCCACAACAGTAAAATCAGTCTGTATATGTAGTAAAGCATGTTTGTTATACTCACTGTGGAACCTAAGGAGTTAGGCATGTACACTGTGTAAAAAGGCTGTTTGATTCTGTCTTCTCTGAACCTCCCCTTCTTCCACAGTCCCCAATCCATCTCCTGATAGTACAGAGCCTTGGGGGCACTCTGCACATGCTCAGTTTGGTGTGTATTGCTAGAGAGTTGGGAGGGTGCATGTTATCAGCACAGTGCCAATCAGCGCTGTCCAGACAGAGGGTCAGGAGTCATGCAGCCTCATAGGACAATCAGAGGACAATGAAAACTCCTCCTACAAGTGTTAACCAGTGCTCGGCCAGACACTGATAGAAGTCACAAGACTGCTATATACTGCTGATGAGGTATTTTGCAGTTTATATTTGCTAAAATAATTGTATTTCCATGTTCTGTGTACTGTGGGAGACCAGATATCGTGTATGCAGGGTCCTGGGTTTAGTAACACTTTAAGAACAAGTACGTTGTAAATGGATAATATGATTCACTGACTTTAAATAAAACATATCCAGATTTTAAATGCCTATAATATATATTGTTTGAAGTGCAGACGATTGCTTTTAATGGTCTGCGTAGGTATTAACGGAGTCTTCAACCAATTACTCATACCCACTTTCTTATTGCAAATGTGACCTTTAAATATAATTTTAATGCAAGTTCTCTGCTGAGAGTATATAACTATGTGAGTGTCTTAAACCAGTCATTTTTTTTCTACGTGAAGACTACTGTTAATTTGAATTCAACCTGGATGTACAGCATCAGCATTTTCTATGACAGAACACAAAGGAGTTTGAGATGGAATAAAACTGGTCATTAAAGGACCCAATATAATCCTTAAACTAAAAACTGTCACAGGTGAAAAGATCACACTATGAGAATTAGCTACTGTTCATTTGCAAAACATATTACAAGCAGAATATCCAATTACATTTATTCACAATGAAAATATTAAATCTGCTTATTGATTATACAATGTAAATTTAGCAATTAAAGTGGAACCCTACTCAAAGCTTGTTTGTTGTTGTTTTGTTTAGGTGCAGTGTGGCAGGGTTATATCTTCTGCCAGGTCTGTTTTGCTATGTGTTATCTTGATGGGGAGGCCTACCCTATCCCTAGTCTTGCCTGGCAGCAAGTAATCTGATGTGAGTGAAACATTGTGAATTCTCTCTCAGAGAATGAATTATATTCCAAAAGAAAATCCACTATTGGGCTAGTTCCACCAGTATGGAGAATATAGTTCTTAAAATGAAGAAAAGAAAGCTCATTTAATCAGCCCACTCAGCCCTAAATTAAAATAGAGTTTTGACCAGAGATCAACATTAGAGAAAAGTTGAATTCTGCTTTTACCATGAATTATCATTTAAGATATAATATAGGGTGGCAGACGTACTTTTTTGGGTGGAAATTAAAGGAACATATCAAAGATGTAAATCATCACACCATCAAACCTTTTAATACTTTTCAGTTTAACTGGCAGAACCTTTTTATGCATAGCTATACATTTATTGGTTACCAATGGCATTGGTGCCTTCTAAATCACTAAATGAAAAAATGCAGATCCGAGTTTACATCACTGTGATAAACACCAAAGGATGCATCAACCAGTTGAGCAGTGGCGGCCCGTCCATTAAGGGCGCAGGGGTGCCACCCCCTCTATCATCCCCCCCATGCATAGCATGAATCTATCCATGGTCACCTCAGCTACCCCCTATTCAGGCATCCGACCCCTTTTTAGGATGCTGGGAGCCTGAATTAAAGCGGCGGGGGTGTTTTTTTTAAGCACCTGATTAGAGCCATAGGCCATAATTGGCTTCAAAATAGGGTGAACTCAGAGCGCAGAACATTGCATGTGTGTGGTGGAAAAATCTGGACAGCCGCACTCCGGATTGAAAAAGTGAAAAATAAAATCCTCTTTATTGAAAAAGTAATAACATGATTAAAATCCGTACATGGCTTTGTTGGGATAATGCAGCATAACCGCTAACGCGTTTCACGCTCCCATAGAGCGCTTACTCATAGCTGGTTTGTACGAAGGTGATCACCACTTATATACACATAATTTGTCTACCACATGACTACATATTGATTATCTGATTCTGAACAGCTGATCATTAGTCTGTGTGGGATCTTTTTGGCATAGATGTGATTGGATGTGCGTCCTATAGTGGAATCACTAATGAAGACATGAATGCATAAATGAAATGTGTTCATATTGACAAATGTCAACATATATAAATGATAAAAAATTCCTTTCAAGGTTTTCGAAAAAACATATTTGTTGTTCTCCAAAACCACAAGAATGAGATGGGTGCTGGAATTTGACGTTCAAACGTATAAAATTTCATATGGATAGGCGTAAGAATGGGCAAACTATGTGAGCTGGTGGCTACGGTATAATGTAAATGGTGTGTAGAGTGAAAATGGTAAAAAGATGTGCATCCAACACCACTGTCGGTGTCTACAATACAAAAACTAAGTTTATGTGTATGGTGCATAAATGTATACAAAAAATTAAACGACATAGAGATAAAAATAAAAATAAAAATAATAATAAAAAGCAAATCTTTATATATATGTGTATATATATACACGATGATTTCAAGTATTCAAAAAATGTGATGACGTATGTAAATAGGAAGCTGGATAGAAAACTAGCGTCCTGTCGCAATGATGCGATCAATAGTTTCCTGATTTGCAGGAATTTATATGTGAATAAGTGCTTTTGCTTCAATACCTACATATGTGAATGTTAAACTTTACAGCACATGAAGGATTGCAAAACTTATCACTCACTATCAACCCCGCCACTCCAGTTTCACAAAAGCGCTCATTCAAAAACTTTGCATCACTCCGTATGGGATGCATTCATCCCAATCAAGCAACAACATTACCGTTGCTGAACGTCTTTCTTTGAAGCAATCACATCTCTCGATGAATTGTCTTCAAGTGTATGGGCAGAACTATATGAGGTAGATAAAAATGGGGCAAAATGCAGTGTTTGCGCATCTGTCACTATAGTATAATATTGGCAGTGACCATATGACAGGTTCATCCAATATATGTGTTTATATCATAGATAAGTAACAATCTCACTAAACCGATTACTATATGAAATAAACAACCAATCTACCTCTTTGAAGACCACAGCTCTTAGATCAATTCAAAACACATGGGAACTTTGCAAGGAAGGTAATGAACCATGTATATATGTGGTGAAAAACATTTGTGCAAAGTTAGTGTTATGGTCTACCTACAGCTACCATCAAACAATAATGTCTAATTAGAAACGAGGTTCAAATGACAGTGAATGCAAAAGACATAGTAAATTATTTCTTTTTTAATGAAAGCATATGTGCATATCACTAGTCATTTGCTCGTATGAATGGGAGGATGTATGGTCCAATAAAATGGATCAATTGATGGGAATATGTGTGAAGGAGGAACTGATATATTGATATATGTCCCTATATGTTTTTTTGCTCCATCATCCACTAAAAAGAATATGGATGTATGATCAAGGAAGGAGTAGGGAGAAAAGGGTTACAGATGTATTACTCGGGGATTATGACTTCAATGTTGTTTTATTCATAGAAATGTGAAACGTCCCACTCAAAGTTTAACCCCCGTGGGATCCTAGTGTCCAACGAGAATATCCAAAGGACTTCTCGTTTGCACAGTAACTGGAATCTGTCTCCTCCTCTCACCGGTGTGATAATTTTTCAGAGCGCAGAACATTGCACTTGGAGCCCACCAAGGTGTGTTAGAAAAGCAAATGAATATTCACTATTCTAACACTGAACCGCTTCCCTGCCATTTAGGAAGCGCCGGTCTAATACCCGTCACCTGATTGGCTGAAAGGACAGGCACTCCTATTGGATACCTAGCAGGAAGAAAGAAGAGAGGCATGGATGACACAGCTCGCCGCTGCCTAACCCGCTGCCTGTACCAGAGCTTTCAACAGTCTCCCGCTGCCTGACCTGCCACCAAAATGGGGTAAGTACTCAACAGACAGTGAGCCGGCAGGGGGTTACCAGTGGCTGCATTTGATGGACACAGTGGCTGCATTTGCTGGGGACAGTGGCTGCATTTGATGGGCACAGTGGCTGCATTTGATGGCACAGTGGCTGCAATTGATGGGCATAGTGGCTGCAATTAATGGCACATTGGCTGCATTTGATGGCACAGTGGCTGCATTTGATGTTTTTTTTTTAGTATTTTTCATTTTGTTTGCGTCCCCCCAAAAAATTTGAACACCAGCCACCACTACAGTTGAGAAAACATAATTGCATTCAGTGGTTTGAGTAGTTTTGCTCCTAACATAGCAGCAGTAGGGGTTTGGATAGAGGATGTGATTTTCAGGAAAGAATCCCTCCCACAGAGCTAATATATTTTCCCGGCGGGAGCTATAGCCACTGGAAATAATTGCATGTAAAAATCCGACATGCTGATTGTGCCCAAGTCAATTGATGGATCAACATGCGTACAATCAGCCTGCCCATAGATTGTTTGAGTCTTGGATGATCCCTGTTGAATCGGCCAAAATTCAAACCATCTATGGCTGGCTTTAGGGTGACACCATTTTTTGACTAATTAATTTGATTGTAATGCAAGCTTTAAAGGCATCCTGGCTTCCTCTTGATAGTAACAAACATATAGTTACATGGTTACATAATAGGCGAGGTTAAAAAAGACACAAGTCCATCAAGTCCAACCTATGAATATTATACACAAAACAACAAATAGATAAAGATGGTATCAATTTAACAGTCATAAATTGCATTAGTTGCAGAAACAATTGGGTAAAATAGATGTGGTTCAGTGTCCCTGTGGAGAAGCTGTCCTGTCACACTTCACAGCTAAGCGAGGATGATGTTAAACTGGCCATAGGATTGTTTTTTTTTTTTTTTTTTTGATCAGCCAGCAGGAATCCTTACCGCTGTGCTTTTGTATTCTAACAGCGGGGACTCTTCCCCTATCAGAATACACTGATCGGCACTGCAGTCGACTATTTGTATGTGCTGATTGAATGAAAAATTTTCCAACAATTTTCATCCAATTTTTCATGAGAAGATGATCATTAGATCTTCTCTTGAGTGAAAACAGCCATAGATGGATCGAAATGTGTCTGCTCTTTGTTGAACCAGCCAATTTTCGATCCATCTATGGCCAACTTTAGTCTTTGTAAAGACCCTTTGATGCAGAAATGTAGAAAGTGGCACATACATTTTTGTCTCCATTTAGGCCATGTTTCAGAGTACTAAGTGTTATTATGAATTTGCAATCCCACTCCTCTCTCTCTTTTTTTTAATTTAAAATTCTTCCTGAGTCCCATACCACAGAGGTAATTTAAGTTGTGTTCTCTCCAGCAGAAGTGAAAATAGAAAAAAAAATCCAGAGGAGAGCAACCCCTTACTGAAGCAGATTAAAAAAGAAAAGATATTTACACTGAGTTATTTTACAAACAGTATGCAGCATGGGCATGAGGAAGGGTGAATCAACATTTAAAACCATAAGGGTTATATTCATTAAAAAAATTGCTGTGCAATTGTGTGCATTCACATAGCCATTACGAGTAACCCCTGTAATTAGTCTACTTTGCATGAAATGTCAATTTCTATTAGTTCCTATGATTGTCAGCTCCATCTATTTGATCTAATGCAGTATTTTCCTGATTCCTGATTGTCATATTTTAGGAAAATACTGCATTATGGCCACTAGATGGAGCTGACAATGAAAGGCAATAAATAATAAATGACAGTTTACATATAACACAAATTACAGAGATTATTCACGAAGGCTGTGAATATTTTTTTTATGAATAGACATTACAGTGTTTGGATAATTTAAACCAGAACAGAGTGTTCTTTTTACTAACTGATATTCATCAGATAACTATATAATAACCTTCTAAAATCATTTTAGAATATCGAAAGTTCTCATTAAAAAACATATCAGTGGCATTCTGCTGTTGATAGAAAGAATATTCTTACTGACATCATATTGCAAATGCATCTAAAAAAAAAGTAAAATAAAAAAAAAAAATCCAACACATTAAACAAAAAGTTCCACCAAGCTTTCATTTATTTTTTACACTTTTTTTACATTATATATTTTTTTACTACTGGTTCTCCATTTCAAATATCAGTTTTTGTTAACATATTTATTATGTGGTGTATATTATGTTTTTAAACAGTCAAACATAATAATAAATGTAGTAATTCATGCAGATTTACAAATAAATATTTTCAGTACATTTTTGGTGTCCTTTTTGGTTGTGTTGTACATTGCATCTTTGAAATACTACAAAAACATCCAACACATCTGTGTTTTGGCCCTATGATACTGTTATCTAAATCTCTTCACCTCTGCACTTCTGCCTGTGCATAAGGTGAGGCAAGTCTAGTGGAAAACATTGCAGCCGTCTCCAGAGCCCTCATCGCGTCCTCATCACATTCTTCAACAAACACTACCAAAAATAAATAGAAGGTTGTTTTGTAATGTTTGTTTTAATACAATTCCTGTTCAAAGGCATATAACTTTTTATTTTATTTTTAAGTGCAGTCTGTTAAAAAAAATGTATTCAAAATTTATTTTTAATCCTTTGCTAGCACTGTAATTTGTAAGGTTATATTCCAGCTTCACCCACTTTCAATGGAAAGTCCACCTCTGCTGCTTCTTGGGACTGTTGGCAAGTGTGAAAAGCAAGTTTCAAAACAACAAAATTAAATATATAAATATATATATATATATATATATATATCTATATATATATATATATATATATACACATTTTGTTTTTAAATGAAATTGGAAACACCTGCACTACTACCCCTTAAATATACAACCGCACTGCTGTATCTCTACATTGGAAGCAGCTATGACATCCCTGTGCAATCACTAAAGACCACAGTGTTATAAACACTTTCTCTAATTCGAAACATGTACAACAACTCTTCTAGATACAATTAATTCTCTCTGCATTAAAACCTTCCAATTACAAATGTATATGCTTCATGAATACATACTGTGATTAAATGCTGCTAATTAATATAATAATAATCAATACATTTCAAATTCATTAACAATGAAGTGTAATTGTGCTTCTTTGTCTGTAAAAATATATAATTTTTTAAAATGTCTCAATTAACATCCTAATAAATAATTAATAAATCCTAACAAATACATTTAAATTGAATTAACAATAGAAGTGTTCTTGTGCTTCTTTGTGCATACAAAATATGTTAAAGTGTCAATGTGCTTGCAATATTAATCTTATTGCTTCACATTTAGCTCTGTATAAAAATATTGATAAGTGTGTGTATGTCCCACACAACAATGCAAAATCAACAATGCAAGCTTTCAGGAATATATTGCCTTTACTCGGGTATGAAACACTGAATGAAGCAAGTAGGATATTACTTAGTATATTATCTACATGGCAAACCAGAAGTACATATAGTATCAATTAATTAACTGTATAATTATGTGATTAACAAGCACATAATTATACAGCACACATGAATCTTTGGAGATATGTTCCCTGGATACTCAACCCAGTGGAGGGAGAGCAAATCCAGTTCTAAGTAAACTTTTATTAAGCTCAATCAAATATTATATATTCTAAAGCAACCTAAAAAAAAGAATGAAAGAGAAACAAAAATTAGTATACACTTCAACAAATTAAAATAATACCACTCATCTTTCTCTTATACAGTATATCCTATAACTAAAACAAGCATCAATCAAAATCAGAATTTAAAACACTGGGTTGTAATGTGTTCAGACACTGAATCCAAAAAATCTCACACTTCTTTAGTGTCAGTTCCCTTTTGCCCCCTCCTTTTTTTAGGTTCAGTACATTATCTATCACCATTAATTTCAAATCTGCAGTCAAATGTTGCATAGGAATTCCAGGCTGTTGGTAACTAAGCTTAAACCTGCTCCTACACCTTTCTAAATTCTTTTTTTATCTACCCTATGAATGAAAGATGTGTATAGCTACCTATTCTGAGACCTCTTTGGTCTAGTCATGTGGTGTCCCTAGCGGCACCTTCAGGGGAGAGGAGAGACCGCTGACAATGGCTACAATGCCTGCCCAGTGACGTCCCCATAGGTTTTTCATGGGACATCTGTTGTCAACTGTTCCTCTTCTCCCCTAAAGCCACCTCTGGGAGCCAACCATGTGACTGAACCAAAGTGCCCTGAGAATAGGTAGGTATAAGCATCTGCCTTGTACAGGGTAGTTAGAATAGGACTTAGAAGGGTGTAGGAGCAGGTCTGAGCATAGTTATTAATGGCCTTGAATTACACTTTAATGGACCACAAAATGTTTGGCAACAACAGGTAATTGGACAACCCTATGTCTAATAGAGTATCTGTGTCTAGCAGAACAATCTTTCTCTTCTTTTTTCTGTAGTTTTCCTAATGTAATAGTTTCCATGTAGAAATGTAAGTAATTACACCACAGTGGTGGAGTGTTTTTCAGAGGAGAAAGTTATGGCAAGTGAAAAAGTGCATCTGAACATTTGCAATCTCTGGAGAAGTGCACTGTGACGATAGAGGTCAGTGAAGAATTGTGTAGATAGAGTGGTAGTCAGTAAAAAAGTTTGCTAGTAAAGTGACTGAAGGTAACTGAAGACGTGCATTTGTACATTAGACATCTCCAGAGAGATGTGTCATGGATGTGGTGGTTAGTGGACTAGCTTGTTAATGCAGTGGTTGTCATGGTTGAAGTGCACAGGTTCCATGGTGGTCAGTAGAGAAGCTAGTCGGTGAGGTAGCAGTAAGTGGGGATGTGCATTTATACAATTTTTGGAGAAATGCATTATGACAATGGAAGACAGTGGAGAAGTTTATGTGTCAGTGTTTATTTATGTACTGGTCCCATGGCACAGGCCTGTTGGAAGATACACCTAAGGGGATAGAAAAATATACAGGCAGTCTCGGGTGGATAACTCCTCCTGTACACTGCCTGAGCAGAAATGCACAGTTAGCAGTTTTCCTTCAACTCTGCCATCCACTGTCATATTGCCAAGAACACAATATGGCACCAGACTGCACTGTTAATGGAAAACTAACAGCTACACATGCCTTGTAAACCTAGATCTGTGACTCTTGTTGACTAAGGGATCAAAAGCTACATGTCCCTCTGGCATTCTGTGAAAATACAAGAAGGGAGTTTGGAAATGTGTTTATATGTATACATATACAGTATACTGTATATTAATATTGGGGTAATTAGGCTCAGTGGTAAAAGTATTTTATTGAGGCCTTGCCAGTCTGAACTGTGGTGTTTAGGGCTTTGCAGACCATTTTTTTTAATTGGAAACTAAAAGTTCACAAAGTGAATGACTTTCACCAACACAACAGATATGGAAAATACTAAGCTACCTGTATCACTCTTCAGCAGTTCCATTGCTCTTTAAAATATCCCAGCTCTCCTGACCCTCTGGGCTCTTCTGCCTCACTCAACCTTTTAGTTGCAGCACACAGTTATACGGGCCCAAACTCTGGCCTCTCAATAGGATCTCCTGGCACTCTGCGTTCTCTCACTCCTTTGAGACTTACAGTTCCTTAAGTCTCCTAAACTTGCCTATCTGCCTGAGCTCTGCCAGTCCTCCAGACTTGCTTAGCTGTCCCGACTCTCTCAGTCCTGAGGGTAAAGGACCTCTCCTCCAACATGGAGTACTGTCTCCTGAGCTATGGCGGCTCCATTGAGACAGATACTGGGCTGTCATCCAGTGCTCCAGGGATTTCCTCCAAAGATGTTGACAATGAGTGCGGCGAGCCAAGAGAGGTGGCCAGGAATACCCTAGATGTGCCTGTCAGCTCCCCATCCTTTGTGAGTGCATTGGATGCGGTTTTTAATTCCTATTAATAAAACTGTGTTACACTAGGGCAGATGTGCGCTCTCTTTTTTTTGTATTTTTGGTATAGACGTGTTCCAGTCACCCAGTGGTATCTCAGAGAGCTGTAGCGACCAGTGTGGTAAGGGACTGTTAGACCTTTGTGAACTTTTACAGCAGCCATCACTTGGCTTTCCAACCAACTTATCTGATAGTATTGTCTTGAGCGTTGTCTCCTGAGTACAACATCTCTCCTAATGGGACAGTCTCCTGGATGGAGCGCACACCTATCTCCTAACAGGTCCATTGAGCTTTGGCCAGGTCTACACCTACAGTTCCTTGAAAAAGTATTCACACCCCTTGACATTTTCCACATTATGTCAAGTTACAACCAAAAACGTAAATGTATTTTATTGGGATTTTATGTGATAGACCAACAAAAGGTGGCACATAATTGCAAGGTGGAAGGAAAATTATAAATGGTTTTCCAAATTTTTTTTACAAATAAATATGTGAAAAGTGTGACGTGCATTTGTATTTAGCCCCCCTGAGCCAATACTTTGTAGAGCCACCTTTCACTGCAATTACAGCTGCAAGTCTTTTCGGATATGTCTCTACCAGCTTTGCACATCTAGAGAGTGAAATGTTTTCCCATTCTTCTTTGCAAAATAGCTCAAACTCTGTCAGATTGGATGGAGAGCATCCATGAACAGCTATTTTCAAGTCTTGCCACAGATTCTCAATTAGATTTAGGTCTAGACTTTGACTGGGCCATTCTAATACATGAATATGCTTTGATCTAAACAATTCCATTGTACAGTAGCTCTGGCTGAATGTTTAGTGTCCTTGTCCTGCTGGAAGGTGAACCTCCTCCCCAGTCTCAAGTTTTTTGCAGACTCTAACAGGTTTTCTTCTAAAGCTGCGTACACACGGTCGGACTTTTCGACCGGACTGGTCCGATGGACTTTCCGAAGGACTTTCAACGGACTTTTGACGGACTTCTGACGGACTTTTTAACGAACGGACTTGCCTACACACAATCACACCAAAGTCCGGCGGATTCATACGTGATGACGTACACCGGACTAAAATAAGGAAGTTGATAGCCAGTAGCCAATAGCTGCTCTAGCATCGTTTTTTGTCTGTCGGACTAGCATACAGACGAGCAGATTTATGGGTCTGGAAGAGTTACGACGTAAAGATTTGAAGCATGTTCCGAATCTAAAGTCCATCAGATTTTTGACTGGAAAAGGTGAAGGTTCGATGAAGCCCACACATGATCGGATTGTCCGCCAGACTCGGTCCGTCGGACCAGTCCGGTCGACAAGTCCGACCGTGTGTACGCTGCATAAGATTTCCCTGTATTTGACTCCATCCATCTTCCCATCAACTCTGACCAGCTTTCCTGTCCCTGCTGAAGAAAAGCATCCCCACAACATGATGCTGCACCACCATGTTTCACGGTGGGGATGATGTGTTCAGGGTGAGGTGCCGTGTTAGTTTTCTGCCACACATAGCGTTTTGCTTTTAGGCCAAACAGTTACATTTTGGTTTGATCTGACCAGAGCACCTTTTTCCACATGTTTGCTGTGTCCTCCACATGGCTTCTCACAAATTGTAAACCAGTGGCGGCTGGTGTTTCTTTTTTTGGGGAGGGGGCGGCAAACGACCACCCCCCCGCTGTTTGCCGGTTGGTCCGGCATTTACCCCATCTGGGCAACCAATAGGATCGCCTGTCCTTTCAGCCAATTGCGTGATGGGTCTCAAAACAAGATTGCTCTAAAAGGGTGCTTCAAAAAAACACCCACCTCGCATTGGAATTCATGCATCCCGCATCCTGAAAGGAGCCGGATGCAGGGATAGGGGGAGGCGATGGATAGGGGGGTCGGTGCCCATGCGCCCTTAATGGACAGGCTGCCCCTGCTGCAAACGGGTCTTCTTATTACTTGCTTTCTTCTTGCCACTCTTCCATAAAGAATAAAGCCATTGTTGAAAGAAAGTAATAGGAAGACCCGTTTGAGCTGTGGATCTCTGCAGCTCCTCCAGAGTTACCATGGGCGATGGAAGATGGCTCTAAGGCTGAGAACTGAGTGATCAGACACTGCTGTTCAGTTTTCCAGCCACTCTGAGCAGAGAGCTGGGACTGTTAGTCACCGGCTCTCTGCTCTGCCCCCCCAGCCCTCACTGGAGTGCTGAGCTGTGGAGGGGGCCGGAGCAGCTGGCTCAGGCTCTCAGCGGCCTGCTGACAGGCTGAGCAAAGTGCTGGTCCAGGCTCCTTGGTAGATCCCAACCATATGGTCATGATCATTCCACAGCCTGGACTAGGTCTGTGACGTTGGCTGAACATCCAGAGATAAAACATTAATTCTCCCACTCCACAAGACTCTGGTCTGGTAGCATCTTGAGTATGGGAAGGTGTGTGGGCCACTCAGGCTCGATAGGGAGGGGGTATGTAGACAGTGCATCCACAGCTGCTGCTGCTAGAGTGCTGACGGGATGGAGCCCATCCTGGCTCCTGTAAAGGTTTAAGGAAAGAAGGGTAGCCCCTGGAAGTCACACATCTATGATGCCCTGCTGCAATGAATGGAGTGGCAACCTCAGCCTGGACTCTGACCAGGCCACGCCCCAACACGTTTCACTCCACCCTTGGAGCTTAGTCATGGGGACATGACTAAGCTCCGGGGGCGGGGTTAAATGTGTTGGGGGTGTGGCCTGGTCGAAAGTCCAGGCTTAGGTTGGCACTTTATTCATTGCAGCAGGGCATCATAGATGTGTGACTTCCAAAGGTCACTCTTCCTTCCTTGCATCTTGAGTATGTCATCCAGTTCTGGGCACCAGTCCTCATGAAGGATGTGCTGAAACTGGAGAGAGTCCAGAGAAAGGCAACAAAGCTAATAAAGGGACTAGAGGATCTCAGCTATGGGGAAAGACTACAAGCATTGAACTTATTCTCTCTGATGAGGAGACACTTGAGAGGAGATATAATAGCGATGTACAAATACCGTACTGGTGACCTTAGCATAGGGAAAAAACTTTTCAGTGAAAGAGAGTTTAAAAAGATGCAGCCATTTACTGGAATTGGAAGAGAAGTGGTTTAACCTTAAACTGCCTAGAGGGTTCTTTACTGTCAGAGCAGTAAGGATGTGGAAGTCTTTTCTACAAGCAGAGGTATCAGGAGGGAGCGTTGATAGTTTAAAAAACTATTAAATGGGCACCTTAACGATCACAACATACAGGGATATATTATTTACTATTGACATAAACACATGCACACACACACCACAGGTTGAACTGGATTGACTGGTGTTTTTTTTCAAACTTACCAACTATGTAACTATGTAAGTATGTAATGGGTCACAGGAGTGCAGAACAAACTGCATTTCTGCGATCCACAGGAGAAGTACAGCCAAACAAGCTTTGTCTGTACATCTTTGGGAAAAAATGGAGATACATGCAATAATGAGCTTATGGAGTCAGAAAAAATGAAATAAAAAAATACTGGAAAGGCTAGCCCTTCCACACCAATTTTGGGATTCTCTATTTATGCAGACCCGTTGTTATAGTGGTACCAAAGGCAAAATCAAAAATGACATATTTGATGCTGTCTGTTAACACTGTTAATTTTTTTTTTTTTTCATTCAGCCAAAATCCCCCATCCACACAATTGAGGTGGATGGAGGAATCCCCCTGTCCGAACATTATATTCGGAATGCCCTGATCAGTGTCTGCAGCCTTTGTTTGAGAAAATTTTTCCAACATGTCCACATCCGACTTCGGTTGGATGTGGACAGTCACAAAATGATCAAAATTTGGACAGTTCCTGCTGAACCGGCAAGATTTAGATCAATATTTGTCCAGCTTTAGTTTTTTACCTGTTGATCCTGCTGTTATTTTTCAACTTCCTTTAACAGACAACTCTATGCAGCAAACGTAGAAGTAGAAGGCTTCATTTAGACATTTGGTTGGGAAGGTAGGCAAAAATGCATAATTGAGCCACATTTTTGCCATCTGGCAACCCCCCCCCCCCCCCAAGTGTAGTAGGCAGCGGGGGGGGGGTGTTTACATGCCATTGGGCGATGCCTTGCTTCCATGGCAAAGTTTACCTGACATGTAATGTTTGGTGGGCAGCAAGCAAACTGAATGCTACACACTCTAGCAAATGGGAAAGTGGTTGTGGTGCATTTGTTGATAAAAAGGAGGTTAAAGTAGGCGGTGAGAAGGCGCCATATCACTTCCTCACTGCCTGTCAGTAGCCTGCCTGTCAGATGTACATGTGTCTAAATCTACCCTTAGAGTGTTCAAGCAAAACATTTAAAGCGGAGTTCCACCCAAAAGTGGAACTTCCGCTCATCTGATCCCCCCCTCCAGTGCCACAATTGGCACCTTTTGGGGGGGAGGGGGGACAGGATACCTGTCTTTGACAGGTATCCTTTCCCACTTCCGGGAGCCTCAGCCGCGGATATTGACGTCATGGCTGGGGCTCCCTGCTCCTACCTCCTCCTCCTCCTGTCGCCAGGCCAGTAGGAGGGAGGAACGGGCCTCACGCATGCGCAGTAGGGTTCCCAGCGTGAAGCTAAAAGGCTACACTGCTGGGTACCCTTACCCGCAATGGGTAACATCAGCTGTGGTGCCAACATCGCTGGACTCCAGGACAGGTATGTGTCCTATTATTAAAATCCAGCAGCTGCAGTATGTGTAGCTGCTGGTTTTTATTTATTTATTTTTTTTTGGGCGGACCACCGCCCAAAAACATTGACAAGGGTGCTTTTTTAGTCCAAAAAATGTTTTTGTGCATAAGTCTATATCTACCTTTCCTCTGAAGCACAATCCAGGTTTGGATCCATAGATCTGAGCCGATTAACAGGTGGCACTGGTGAGGAGGCGATATGATGCCTCTTCACCACCTGTTATAACCCCATTTTTGCCAACAAACACACCACAAGCCAATGGCTGAGAATGGTGACTGGTGTGTTCTGCCGAGGGGGCCGTCCCCTTGTCAGAACACAATAGCTCAGCAGGGGAGATTGCTGTTCTAACATCGGTTAGTTAGTACAGTGGCTCCTCCTGAGCTCTTCCTATTTTTTTTCATTCAGCCTGCTGGGTTGAACGAAAAAAACCCTGTTAATGTGTACCAGGTTCAAAGCGGTTGCAAACGTTTTTGTTTCAGACCTGCAAGGTAAGCTCATAATGTGCTAGTATGCATTGCATACTAGCACAATATGCGAAACTTACCTGAAAACGAAGCATTCCAGCGATGTGATGTCATCACTGGAGGCTGCTTCCATCTTCACCCGTCTTCCTTCCGGGTCCGCGGACTCCGGCTGTGTGACTGGCCAGAGCCGTAATGATGTCACTACCGCGCATGCGTGGGGGAGCTGCCATTTACGGCACAGGATTCTGAAGGGATGGCCCCGATGGCCGTTCCTTCAGAGCTCATGCGGTGATGACGTCATCGGCTGCATATGTAGTAAATATCTCTTAAACAGCGCACGTTTAAGAGATATTTACCGTACCTATAGATAAGCCTTATTATAGGTTTACCTATAGGTAGAACTAAAAGCTTTAAGTTTGCAACCACAGGTTGTAGGAAAGGAATTTGCATGATTCCCCCATCAACAAAGACAGTGTTGATGAGGGAATCCCTCCTGCAGGATCATTGTCTTTCCATGAGGAGAAGACAGAGATTATTTCTAATGGCTATAGCGATGAACGCTGATAAAACCCATACATTCAACCTGCCCATACATGGTTCGAATTTCGACCAGTTCCTGCTGAACCTGCTGAGATTGAAACCGTGTATGACCTGCTTTAGAGTGCCCTCATTCTGAGTGCTGCACAGGGGCAGATTTGGACAGCAGTATTGTCAGTCTGAGGGGAGGGAAGTGTTAGATGTACTAGCAGATTTAAATACACTAACAAATTGCAGCCAAACTCCAGCTAACACTTAGTTAAACAATTACAGCAAACATTTTTTTTTTTGCTTTTGGGATAAAGTTTTTACATAAATAAATAAAATCTGATCATTATAAGGAAACTTTCA
Source organism: Lithobates clamitans (assembly GCA_037952925.1). Classification (NCBI taxonomy): domain Eukaryota; kingdom Metazoa; phylum Chordata; class Amphibia; order Anura; family Ranidae; genus Lithobates; species Lithobates clamitans. The sequence continues at coordinate 81,725 of JBBGZY010000350.1, read as the reverse complement.
GTGTTAAATGGCGTGTCTCCTAGATCTAAATTGATACTTCTGGAAAAAAACGTGTTCTTTCGAAAAACAGCAGACGTAATGGTTAGATCACCAGATGAAAACAGAAGAAAGAAAGCCTAAAAAAGAAAGCTAATGCAGCCATCACTTCTAAGAATTAGTAAGCTGCAATATAAAACATGTTTGCTTTTGGGTTTAATACCGCTTTAAACCGGAGTTCCACCCTAAAGTGGAACTTCTGCTCATCGGATTCCTCCCCCCCTCCGGTGCCACAATTGGCACCTTTCAGGGGGAGGAGGATGCAGATACCTGACTAATACTAATACTTAGACAACCGCAGAATATCCGCAGATGCCCGATCCCCCCCCCCCCCCCGTTGTGTTCTGGGAAACTCACAGTTCCCAGAACACAACAGGGACCAGTGCAGAGGCGCAGCGCAACTTGCGCATGCGCAGTAGGGAACTGGGCAGTGAAGCCGCAGCGCTTCACTTCCCGATTCCCTGACCGAGGATGGCGGCGGGGGCAGCCGAGAGCCGAGCGAGTGATCCATTTATTAAAAGTCAGCAGCTGCAGTATTTGTAGCTATTGGCTTTTAATATTTTTTTTTAAGGTGGAGCTCCTCTTTAAGGATTGGTAAGCTGCAATATATTGCATATTTTTTGGGGGGGTTCAATTTTGATTCAATAACTATGAAATTACATAGTTAGATAGTTAGTCAGGTTGAAAAAAGACACAAGTCCATCAAGTTCAATCAAAAAAAAAAAAAATACAATCCCATATACACAATCCTATACCCACAGTTGATGAAGAGATTGTAGTGGTCCCTGAACACAGGGAATACGAGTAAACTAAGCTTGAATAAGCTTCACTTTTTTTCTTTTTTTTGTTCCAAAGGTTGTTTTCCTTTGCACTCAGTTTTATTATAATTCCCTTCTGTGTTTCTCCATTTTTCTGATTTTCTAGTGTATTTACTGCTCTTGGGGCCAGCCACATAAATACTAATACTAACCCTCTGTCATAGGTGTTTGTGAAAACATGAAATAAAAGTTTCTTTCTATTTTTATGGTCTGAACATTCCAGCGATCAGTGAGAAATCCAAATGCCAAGTGCACAAAATTTAAACTCAAAGAATTGCCCTTTCTCAAACAATCAGAAAAACTGTACAGCTTATAAAGTCGTTTGTTATATTGCTGTGATTTTATTCACAATAGAAAGGTGAGGAAAAGGTCAGCAATAACTCTGTTGTTGCATTTTCGCTCGAAAAAACATAATATTGATCGATAAGAAAATGGAAAAAGCACAACTATTAGCGTCTTACTTGATCTTCTGTGACCTTTACCCCTCTATGTTGATTTTTAAATGTTAACACTGCTGTTGCAAAGGTTTGTCCTATTTAGCTGTTATTTAATAAACCTGTGTTTTTTCTTGACTTTTTATGTATAAACAAGTCATATATACCTGGCTCCTATGTTGAACCATTGTCCTTACAGCTGGAATATTATGCTGAATGACACATTTCTTTATGACACAGTTTGTTTAAACTAGCAAGGTCAATAGGTGCTTAATAATAAGACTGCTAATAAATATAAAGCCCATGGAGTCATTACCAGACACGTTCTCATGCCTTCCTTCCAGGTGCTTTGTATGTTCAAACTTACTATTATTTATCTCATCTACAAAAAGCTGTACATTTCAAGGCACATCTTCATAACAACTCAATAATGTGTTTTTTCCATTAGCAGAATCTTACATAACAAATATCCTCATATTAACCAATCAAATTCTAGCTGTCATTACAAATTAAGGAAAATCATCTGGTTCTTTTCATTTTATGTATGTGATCTAATGTGTGCCTTGAGATAGTCAGCCTTATTGGAATTGTGGATTTTAGTAATTTAGCAACTATTTTTGAATAAAATAATTGGGAGGTATCAAATAGTCTGTAAAAATTTCCAAATGCTAAAATAGTTTAAACCAAAACAGATTCATGCACCTTCAAGTGATTGTAAACTCTCGTTTGTTTTTTCTCTATAAAAATAACAAACATATTATACTTACCTGCTCTGTTGCAGTGGATTTGCACAGAGCAGCCCTAATCCTTCTCTTCTCGGGTCACTCTTCTGAGCTTCTGGCCCTTCTTTCCTGTTGAGTGCCCCCACAGCAAGCAGCTTGCTGTGGGGGCACAAAGTTGAGTCACAGCTCCCTGTGTCCATTCAGACATGGGAGCATGGCTGGCCCCACCCCTCTCTCTCCTGATTGGCTTGATTGACAGCAGCTGGAGCCAATGGCACTGCTGCTGTGTCTCAGCCAATCAGGAGGGAGAGTCTCGGATGGCCGAGACACTCGTGGACATCGCTGGACAGAGATAGGGCTCAGGTAAGTATTAGGGGGGCTGAAGAGGGGCTGCTGCACACAGAAGGCTTTTTATCTTAATGCGCCAAAGAATATATGTGAATTAATAGTAAATTTTAAAATATAGCTGCCAAAAATAATTAGCATAAAACACATGTACCATAAATAAGGAAAAGCAACCAGGTAAATAGTGGAGCTGAGCGAACAATACATATGTGAATGAAACATTCAAAATTTTTAATTTGCTCTCACCGTGGCAGACAGACTTGTAGTTCTCAATGGTCTACGAGAGTGCCAATCAGCTCCCTCGTAGTCCATTGACACTTCCTGCATAAAGGCCTTTTATGATTATGCACTTTCATTCACTGGGTGTTTAATTATTTTATTTTTTGTAATTTTTAATTTTTAATGTTTCATTCACATATGTATTGTTTGCTCAAGCAAAAAAATGTGCATTTATAAATTTTTTTCCTCAGGAGCCTGCAGAACATATCACCCGCATTAAGTAGATCTCAGGTGCAATGTTAGGCTCCTGAAGACACAGCTCTGTGCCTGTACCTCTGTATGGGCAGGCAGTTGCCTAGATGCAGGGAGTGTCAATGGACTATGAGGGCGCTGATTGGCACTCTCATAGACCATTGAGAACTACAAGTCTGTATGCCACAGTAGGAGGAGGAACTTGTAGTTTATTAATTCACAGATCGATCACTGTGAATGAATGATGCAGACAAATCGAGGAAAGCTGGAAGCCGCACACCGGTATAATGATGAATGCTTTATTTAAAAAGCTGAATCATGAAGAAACACGAAACATAACAGCAGAAGCTTACAATGAATGAATGATGTGGCTGTGTGGGCAGAGACAATTTTAAATGTGCCAATGGTTGCGGGGAGAGAAACCCCTGCTCACTGTCACAGGGGAAAGGGGAGCTCAGGGGGAGGATGCTAGAACATGTTGTATGTTATACCCTAAATATGGGTGTAACATGCAACATGGCCCAAAATGTGAACCTATCCTTTAGCCCTGGTTCACACTGAATACAGCTTCAGTGTGAACCAGGGCTAAAGGATATCGTGAAATCGTGCAACTTCACTTGAAATCGCACAATTTCAAAGCCGCATGTCAGTGCGACTTCAGGTGCTACTTGGCTGACATCTGTGTGACTTCAGTCAGCGTCACACCGATTTGAACAGTTCTATTGCCGAAAATAGGGTGCGATTTGTCATGCGATTTTACCTGTCAAATCGCATGAACGAGGCTTATTGAGAAGTGTTCCTTGTACTGGTGCCGGCTATCCTAGTTGATGTCTTCCATCCTCTGCCCCACACACACACACTGTAGCCATAATCTCCCAGTCCTGCAGGAGTTAATAAAGCTGCTGGAGCTGCCATAGGCACTCGTCAAAACTGCTAACTATGCCCACCCTTTCTGTCCCCTCCTCCATTAATAGATGCTGTACTATAGCTTCCATCAATAAAAGTGATTTATTAATGGAGGATGGGTGGATGACCGAAAGAGCCACCTCCTCTATTCATAGAACACTTATCATTGATGGAAGCTATAGTACAGCTTCTATGAATGGAGGAGGGGGTGGAAATGGTAGGCATAGTTGACGAGTGCCTATGACAGGTCCAGTATTTGTAATAACCACCACAGCCCTGGAGGATGGATTATTTCAACTAAAAGAGCAGCCATCAGCACTAGGGACACCTCTGAATAAACATAAGTATAGTGCCTTGTGCTGATCGCAAGAAAAAAAAAGAAAAAACTTAAGCTTAAATATTTGGTATTGTTTCATGCTAATGTTCCTGAGTTTCACATTTCATGTTTTTTGGCAAGGCAATGCCACTTTGCTAATGCTGAAGGAGCTGTTAAGTGGAGCTGACTAAGTTGAGGCAGTAATTCACCAAATGTCTGTTGTGGACTCATAGTGATTCTGCATAGAGTCATTCGTTCTCTGTTTTTCCTACAGAGCATTGACTGTATTATTAAGTCTCTGGAGAGTGTTCTGAACCAGTTTCCAAGCATTACAAAAACTGATGACTGTGTTTGATTTACAAAAGGAGTAGAGGCAGAGTAAATGAAAAGTGAATTTTCACTTTGCAAAGTGTATGACTATAAACAAGAAGAAACCTGTGCTAACTTTATTAAGATTAAAATGTATTTATCTGATAAACCAAAGTGTATTTAGTGGACATATTGTGGCTATGGGTACTATAAACTGTTGGCCAGCTTGACCATTATTATACAGAATTTATATAGTGCCGACAGTTTACGCAGCGCCTATATTGCAACATTTTTCAACACATATTGCAACATACAGTGTGCTATCACATATTGCATAGCATATACTGCAGCAGCTTTCTAGAGGAGTGTAATGCCGCGTACACATGATCGGACATTCCGACAACAAAATCCAGGATTTATTTCCGACAGACGTTGTCTCAAACCTCAAACTTATCTTGCATACACACGGTCACATAAATGTTGTCGGAAATTTCGAACGTCAAGAACGCAGTGACGTACAACGTGTACGACGAGCCGAGAAAAATGAAGTTCAATAGCCAGTGCGGCTCTTCTGCTTGATTCCGAGCATGGGTGGAATTTTGTGCGTTGGAATTGTGTACACACGATCGGATTGTCCGATGGAGCCTATACACGGTCGGAATTTCCGACAACCAGCTCCCATCGAACATTTGTTGTCAGAAATTCAGATCGTGTGTACGCGGCATAAGAGTGAATAGCAGCATGCAGTAGGTCAACTGAGAATCTTAAAGTGGATCTAGATTGTGGAAGCCAAACTTAAACATAGAGGCTAAAGCCTTGTACACAGGAGCAACATCGGCTGGTTCAATAAAAATCGACCAACATTCAGCCCGTGTGTATGGCAGCTGGCGCAACGGAAACCAGCCATTTGGCTGGCTTCTGACGAACGAGCATGCTGGCAAACCAGCAACTGACCGGCTCCCAAGCTGCGCCCCCAGAACACAAATGAACAACAGGGGAGATCGTTGTACTAACATCGGATAGCTAACAGAAGCTCCAACTGGAGCTGTACATTTTTTTCGTTCAACCCAGTGGGTTAAATGAAAAAAAATAGTGGTGTGTACTAGGCTTAAGGACTAGTTGTCAGTGACAACCTCACAGCTTATCTTTTCCCCTGAACCTAATTACACGATTGTCATTTTTTCACAAGCAAAATGTCAAATATATCCTCCACATGCAGTGTTTTTAAGGAAATATCAACCTGGCAATTTTAGTCTATAACTTAGCTTGCAATAGAAGACATAGAATACACCTCTTACCTCTGTGCTTGCCTAGAAGTGGTTCTCCACCAAGTACGAAGTCATGTTTTGCTTGGGGATCAAATTCTTATTTTACTCACTGAACTGCAACTCAATTTATAACATTTGCATCGTGTTTTTTCTGAATTTTTGGTTGATATTCTGTCTCTATCATTTAAAATACACCTGTGACAACAATTATAGACCCTTCATTTGTTTGTAAGTGGGCAAACTTTCAAAATCAGCAGGGGATCAAATAATTATTTTCACTGGTTTAAACATTGTAGCAATGTTCGATAAAAATCAAAAATCGACCAGTGCTTCAGGAATATGATAAATGTAAAAAGTGATTCTTATCCTGTAGGTGACTATCCCAGCCTCTTATCAGATTATTAAAGTCTACAGAAGAAACACGTCAGGAAGGGACATCAGACTGTGGAACCGGAAATACCCAGGGGGCCATTTTGAGCATTGGAAGTTTGTATAACTAACTTTAAAGGTAAATAAAGCAGTTTTTATGGGGATTTATGCACCATGAGCTCTTTTTACTTTTCCATGTCCTTTATGTCACATGTTCATTGGGAGGCTGAGTATTAAGAAGAATGGGGGAGAGATTTTTGGATTACCATAACCTGTGCCTTAAGGATACTTTTTGGTAAGGTGTTTTTGCACACAGGAGATGGTGGCATGCGGTGTGGGAGTCACAGGTTTTGCACTTTATGGATTACATTAATGTGAGCATTATTTATATATGGTTTTTGGTTTGTTGATAATATTACACTATTTTGAGCAATTTTTCTTTTGGGTGCTACTATTAATGAGAAGACTATGGGACTTTATACCTGTAAATTTGACTTTGGGTGAAGATATATGCATTTTAAAGTTGATGATTCGGTGGGAAGGTTTACATGTGAGCACAATATAGATTGTTTGTCTCACCTTTTTAAGAAATACTACATGATCTAAGTTTTTATTTTTGGTTTACACAAGTAATGAGTTGAAGATATCTGTGAAGGTGAATAAAGGAGAAGACAGAAAGTTGGTGTCTGAAAGCTTTATTGGATCAATTTGGCATATGTGATTTGGATAATCAGGTAAGAGGCTGGCAAAGTTACTTACAGAATAAGACCCATCATTTACAGTTATCATATTTCTGAAGTGTTGGATGATTTTTGGATTTTTATCAAACTGCAATAAACTAGGGGGCCTTGGTGATCTGTTCAGCTGCTGGAAGGTGCTGTGGGAAGCACTTGTGTGCTGGTGGACTCTTTAAAAGTGTAGTAATGTTGTTATACACTTTCACATTTTTTGAACTAAAAAACATTCTTCTACAGTATATTCTAATTGATACTAATATATTTCACTAAGAAAAAGAATCTGAGCTTTGGAGGATACGTTTTCTTAGTGGAATATGGTATGGCAGTTGGTAATCTCAGTACACTTTTTGCTCTTGCAACTATGGGAAAGACAGCATTCTGAGCTTTGAGCTGGAATATTTTGGAATTATTACATATAGAGACTCAAGCTATTTTTTAATGTACTTGATATCTACAACTGTAAACCTGGTCTTGAAGAAACGGTACCAGATGCAAATTGCATTGATACAGGTCCATCAATGTTAATTTGTATCTGTGGTATATATAAGACATCCTATTGTTATTCTATCCTATCAATATTAAACAGAATGGGGCTGACATATTAAAGACAAATAGACTGTTTACTTTGCAAGGAAATTTGCCCCAGAGGTTAGTGAATGAGGTGAAACTCTACCAACTTCTGTGACCAAGCCCCGGCAGTCAGGGCAACAAATGTCATGGGGTGTGGCCAGAGTAACGCTGACTGAGGCCATACATAGCCATATCCACATCTGAAGCACTGGGTCGGTTTTGAGTGGCGTCTTATCCCACTTATGAGCTGAAACTCTTCTGACTTCCATCATTCAATCACCTGCAAGCAAAAATGTTGTTTTTTTTCTTTTTCTTGCACATGATTGGGTATTCTTTTCACTACATTTACTAAGCTATGGAGCATTCCCTTGTAAAGTGAACAGCCTATCAGTCTTGTAAATTAACTCTTCTGTGTTGTAAGAACTAAAGTTTTAATTTTGTAAATGAACCATATTGGGTTTTCAATGTAATATTAATAAAATGCCTGTTCTACAGTCATTAATGCCACATTGAAAGTTCTCACTATAAATAACCTTGCACTATTAGGCCCCAGTTGTTGAGCCCCAGTGCATTGGGCTCTAGTGTTTAGCTGTGGGTGAACAACACAGGTTCCCTGCCCTGCCAAGCTGCCATTAGCCTGCCATTAGGCTGACAGCTGCTGCGGCTGGATGGAGCTGGACAGTGTACTCAGCAGGACCAATGTTTAGGGCAGTATGCCCCCAGGGACAAATAACCAGAAGGCAAGAAGTCTGTGGTTGTTCCCTGATCTTCCTCTAAGAGGCAGGTAAACCTAGGAACCATAATGCTGGTGGGGGCAATGGGGGGGGGGGGTGCAACTTCCACATTCTGTAAAAGCTATCAGCTGGCTTTTTTAGCCATCTAGATAACTTCTACATCAAAAATATGTGCCTAAGCTATGCTTATTTTAATCCTTTACCATTAGGACATACAGGACATGTCTTTGGGTTCAAAACCCTTTGTCTTTAAAGAGTTAAGGCAACTCTGTCACTTCTAGAAAAAAAATTGCATCTGTGATAGAATACTCTAAATACTTACCTCTCAAGTGGACAACAAGTCCGAACTTTGCTGTTCTAAAGTGCTTAAGGCTTCAGCAAAACTCCTCAGCATTCAGTCGTTCCAGAAATGTCAAGAGGCCTGCACCCGTTCTACACAATGTTGTTCATAATAGTGATTCAGGATGGTCAGGAACAGTGCTGCTGAACACAGCACTGGGACCAGGCATCTGAATCTCTTGGAAGTTTGAATGTGGATGTGAAGATTCTGCCAAAGACTTCATAATTAAAGACAACAGATTCCAGACTCCCTGCCTGACAGAAAGGTAAAAGTATTCCGGGTCTTCTATTGTAGGGCAATGCTTTTCAAATTAATTTAAATGAGACACATTTGCTTTAAAGTTTACAACCACCAGTCCCACACACTTTAAATGTATACCTAATATGTGGCATTGCAGGAGGACCAGGTAAACTAAGTAACCAATGAGATCTATATTTGTACATCGGCCCTGTCTGCAGGACCATTAGTGATGGAAATGTTTAGCCTTATGCCCACCTGGAGTAGTTTTGAGGATGGCCGTGTTATTGTTAAGCAAAATGGTGTGATTCTTGGTGCTCTAGCTTGTTATTGGACCCCAGTTATGGGACCCTACTGGTCATCAGAGTTTACATAGCCCTCCTGTTCTATCAAGCAAGAGAAATGCCATTGAATGTTAATTTTATTAATATGGCTTCAGCACCTCAGTGCCTAACAAATATCACGATCTTTGAGGAACCTATCCTGAACTATCATGATCTTGGATTTTCCATCTACAATATAGGAAAGAGACACAAACAAATTCAAAACAGCCCTCACAGCAATTTTTGGCGGTAGTTCCCTTAACCTCCCTACCTGTGATTATTTCGGATTTTAGGTGCTGAAAGCGGTACAATTATTTTGCATGGAAATTTGGCGTTTTATATTGTAGGTCTGTAATTCTTAACAATAACACACTTAAATCTGTCCAAACAAGAGTCTAGTAGATATCCCGGGTATGATGAAGTTTGAAACACAAAAACATAAATTATAATATAATAAATAAATATAAAAAATTTCAAAAATAATAATATAATAATAATAAAATAAATTTCCCCACGATTCACTATCGCTCAATTCTGCAAGTGTTCTAATATACTATCGCTGTTTTCTAGCTGGTCTAAAGCCACTTTTGACGTAAAGGGACACTTTTTGGTTGCTATGGATAATCTCCAGTTTCCAGGCAGAAAGAACAGTATATATAATATAAAACTGCATGCAGGGCATTGGACAAAGCACTGGGGACAAAAGGGATGTGAAATAACTTCATACAGTACTGTAATCTGTAAGATTACAGTACTGTATGTGTTATGATTTTTACTGGTTTTTTAATTTGACGCCAGGCTCCGCCCCCGTGCATCGCGGCGTTTGCAGGGAACGGAGCCTGGCACAGAGAGGCTTCGGAGGAGACAGAGCCCCCAGACAGCGCGGGGGACATTGCAGGATCCTGGGGACAAGGTAAGTAACACCGCACCAGGATCCTGCAATGTAATCCCGAGTGTGGCTCGGGGTTACCGCTAATAGTGCTGAAATTTAATCCCGAGCCACACTCGGGAAAAACATCTGGGAGGTTAAGAACCACCTGTGCCTTACTCAGGCAAGCATTTGTGCCAGTGTCGGTAACATTACTGACATGCGGCAAATTCAGATAGTTTTTTACTACTGCCACTTCAAGAATCTGTCAGTATGGAATCGACAAATTCAATACTGCCAGTTTTCAGGTTAGGAAATTGGCATTAAGCCCAATTCCAAACTGCTGTAAAGGTTTATGCCAGAGTTAGCCGTGTATGTGTTGGGAAACTGCCATGAATGTGATAGTGGGGGGGATTTATTAAAACTGGTGCACACAGAATCATAATAACCAATCAGCTTCTAACGTCAACTTGTTCAGTTAATCTTTGAAAATAAAACCTAGAAGCTGACTGGTCACTATGTACAGCTGCACCAGGTTCTGTGTGCACCAGTTTTAGTAAATCTCCCCCAGTGTGCCAAACAGAGCTGTATCTTGCCCCCATTCAGCTGTTGACCAGGAGATTCTCCAGCCAATGGGGAGACAGGTGATGTCATTACCCAAATATTGCAATGCCTGTATTTGGAAAATGAGCCATGACTGAATGGGCAGAGCCTGATGGGGATCAGAGAGACTAGTTCCCTATCAGCTTTGCTTTACCTTTTAAATTGACATTGCATGGCAGTGAGGAAATTTGAAAGATGCTATTGGACTAAATAGCAGCTATGGATCCCCCCCACACACACACCAGCTGTCACCTGTCAATCAACAGTAAAGCAAACTTGATGGGGAATTAGCCTCATCAGTTCCTCATCAGGTTTTCGCCCACCCCAGTACAAAATGCCATGAGTCTGTCAGTGTGATGGGTGCAGTGGCTAGGGAGGAAGTGAATGCACTGAAGATGGAGTGTCAAGTGTGGACACATTCACTGCTGCACCTCAACAGATTTCTAAAAGGGAGTCTATGACTCCTTAAAGTGGATGTAAACCCGATTCATTAAATTTGACCTAGGCATATATATTTGTAGTGTTTACTTATCTCTCTCCAAAGCCCTGAGTCCCGTGTCTTTCTGCTGTTTCGTTCCTCTGTTATCAGCATCATAACTTCTGACGAGTTCTCTAAGATGAGAGATAAAAGCAGCCTGAAAATTGTGTTGGGGTGGGTGTTATAAATAGATTAGCAGAGAGCTTGTCTTGTCACAGCAAAGCTCCGAAAGTATCTTCCTTCTTCTGCCTCTATGTGGAGGGGGAGTGTATGCCTTTTCTCCAATCAGCTGTCACACAGTGTAAGCCCAGACACCATTCCTACTGCAGAATGAGAAAGTAAAAATTCTAACACGATGTAAGAATTGTAAAAAATATAGCAAGCGGAAGACAGCAGATATACATGTAAAACTTATGTAGGGAGATTTATTTCATTCCTGTGGATTATCTGAGGCTGTTCACTCCACTGGGTATATGTGAGGGTTTACATCCACTTTAACCACTTGCCGCCCGCCATATGGCAGAATGACGGCGGCAAAGTGGTTTCAATAACCCGACTGGGCATCATATGATGTCCTCAGGATATTAAGCCGCTATGTGCCCCCGGGGGTGTGCATCGTGGCGATCGTTGTTGCGGTGTGTCAGTCTGACACCCCGCAACACTGATCTAGGTAAAAAGTCTCTGACGGAGACTCTTTACCACGTGATCAGCCATGTCCAATTATGGCTGATCACAATGTAAATAGGAATAGCCGGTGATCGGCTTTTCCTCACTCGCGTCTGACAGACGCGAGTAGAGGAGAGCCAATCGGCTGCTCTCCTGACAGGGGGGGTCTGTGCTGATTGTTTATCAGCATAGCTCCCCCCTCAGATCCCGCCCAGGACCACCATCATGCCTCCCAGGACCACCAGGATGGCCGCAACACTGGACCACCAGGTATGCACCCTAGACCCCCAGGGAAATACTAATCTGTGCCCAGGCAGCTGCCAATCAATGCCCAGGCAGCTGCCAATCAGTGCCCACCACTGCCAGTGCCACCAGGGATGCCTATCAGTGCCGCGTATCAGTGCCCATCAGTGCCACGTATCAATGCCCATCAGTGCCACCTATCAGTGCCCATCAGTGCCCAGCAGTGCCGCCTATTAGTGCCCATCAGTGCCGCCTATCAGTGCCCATCAGTGCCCAGCAGTGCCGCCTATCAGTGCCACCCATAAGAACCCATCTTTGCAGCCTTTCAGTGCCCATCAGTGTCGCCTATCAGTGCCCATCAGTACCCACCAGTGTCACCCATGAGTGCCCATCAGTGCTGCCTATCAATGCCCATCAGTGCTGCATATCAGTGCCACCCATCAGTCCCGCCTACCAGTGCCCATAAGTGCTGCATATCAGTGCCCATCGTCAGTGCCCGCTCATTGGTGCCACCTCATCGGTGCCGCCTTATCAGTGCCTGTCAGTGCCGCCTTATCAGTGCCCATCAGTGAAAGAGAAAACGTACTTATTTACTAAATTTTATAACAGAAACAAAAGCAAAACTTTTATTTTTTTTTCAAAGTTTTCGGTCTTTTTTTATTTGTTTAGCAAAAAATAACAACCGCAGAGGTGATCAAATACCACCAAAAGAAAGCTCTAATTGTGAGAACAAAATGATAAAAATTAAGTTTGGGTACAGTGATAGATGACCGCGCAATTGTCATTCAAACTGCAACAGCACTGAAAGCTTTAAATTGGTCTGGGCAAGAAGGTGTATAAGTGCCCTGTATTGAAGTGGTTAAGGGCCGGTTCACACTTGCATCACAGGGGAACATGGTCCATGTTCCTGGGTGATTCCTGTGTGATTCATGGTGCAATTTTTATCCCACACCACACCAAAAGAGTGCATGCATTACTTTTTAAAAACACACTGCACTGGATGACACTGCGGTAACATGCAATCCAGTGCAGGAAATGCTCTGCATTTGTGATCTGCATTTGGGGTGTCGTTCAGAATACATTTATTTCCGCAACAGATCATCATACACCGAGTGCGTTTTAAACGTGGTGCAGGAAACACACACCCGTTATACTGTAAATGAGCCCTTAATGGATCCCCCTGTTTCTCAGAATTTAGAAAAAAAATTTTTGGTGTTACTCTACTTACTGATTACAAATCGAAATCATTTTTGTGTAGTGATCCTCTTTAAGGTACAAAATAAATGAATGGCAACAGTATTTAGATTGCAGTGTATTTTTCACATTGTTCATCAGTGTGTATAGTGTTCTGCTTGGCTCTTGTAATATTACTAATTGAATCCTGCAAATGCCAGCTGTGTCATTCTATGTCATTAGAAGGAAGCGTCTGAGATAAGAAAAGGCCTACAGAATTTGACTCACAACTGTTATCTAGCTTGACCTTTTAAAGGACCCAGTGAAGTGTTGTCACTGTGAAGAGATGTAGAGGTCATAATAGGCACTGGGCCAAACAACTTTTCATAATGTGTCGGAGCCAGGTTAAAGTGAAGACAGAATCCCTTAACCTCTCCTGTCATAACAGTATCAAGTCAGCACTGCCATATCTCCAGCCACCTTATAACTCCAAAAGGTATGCATGATCGCATTTATGAATACTCTGCTGAAAAAAGACCATGTCGTTGCTTCAAGGATTGTCAGGACTAGACCACAGATCTGCATGAAAATACAGAATGGAAAGATTCCAAATCAAAATGGCAATCAGCCAGCTCCCCATTATAGAGAGAGTGTAGGTGAAGATTATTGCAGAAATACATATCTGTAAATGCTTATTTTTATTCTTTCCTCTTTGCCAAATATTCAAATTGCAGATGCAGTGAGAATTACATGTCAGCACCGCTCTTTGGAAAGTGGAGAAATAAAAATTCTTTATGCAGCATGCAAACCGATATGCAAAGAGCATATAAAAGAAAGGACACAGATCAGTGGAACAAACCAAAACATTTTTATGCAGAGAAAAATTATTTTGTTATACATGGGTAGTCAGAAATGAAACTGTTCTGTGATTTATTCTTCAAGCCCTTGAAGTTTACTGCAATTTTCTTTCCTCCTCATTTCTGGTCTGGTGCAAAATCTGTTTAATCAAGGAGACTTTCCTTTGACATTTCATCTCTACGCAATTTTAAAATGATCTAATGAATAGTTTGTATATGTGTTTATGCAAAGTATATACAGTATGTTGCTCTTTACTATTTTACAATTTAAAAATATTTTATGTTTAAAAGTAATTATTTTAGATGTTATTATATTCCATAATCTCCATAATATACACATATATTTCTATACATATAACACAATATATATATAGAATATACAATATATTCTATAATTTCCATATTATTCTCAGAAATGGTAGAAATCACAAATATGCATCTTTAGAGCAGCAATAAACCTAAAAGCAAACATTTATTATATTGCAGCTTACCAATTCTTAGATGTAATGGCTGCATTCGTTTTCTGTTTTAGTCTTTCTTTCTTTTATTTACACCTGGTGATCCGGACAGTAAGTCTGCTGTTTTTCAGCAGAACAAGCTGCCCTGTAGAAGCTGAGGGTCGAGACAAACCATTTAACACTAACAGCTTGCAATGATCAGATTTTAGTTATTTATGTAAAACCTTTATCCCAAAAGAAGTGAAAAAACTGTTTCTGTAACTGCTTATAAAGTGTTAGCTGAAGTATGGTTTCAGTTTGTTAGTGTATCTGAATCTGCTAGTACATCTAACACTCCCGTCCCCCCAGACTGACAATGCTGCTGTCCAAAGGTGTCTCTGTTGCTCCTACATCCGGAATGTTGGCACTATAATACAGGAGATGTGTTACTGACCAGATCACCAGGTGAAGACAGAGGGGAAAAGCCTAAAAAAGAAAACTGATGCAGCCACCACTTCTAAGGATTAGTAAACTGCAATATTACATGTTTGGTTTTAGGTTTAATACTGCTATAACTATATGCGATAATTAAAAAAGCTGAAGTTTAGGTATGATTTGCCTTAGATTGTTACATTGGTCCAGCTTGGACCATTATAACTGTAGATTTGTACTAGCAGATTTAGGTACACTAACAAATTGATGTTTGCTTTTGGGTTTGATACTGCATTAAACTAGAGTTCAGTGAAGGCCACCTAAATTATTAAGGGGGAAGGAGGACATCAACAATGAGGCATGATTACAAATATTACATTTATGCACTCTGGAGAAGAGGTGTTTAACCACTTAAGGACCAGCCACCGCAGTTATACTGCGGCAGGTTGGCTCCCCTGGGCAAATTGCCGTAGCTGTACGTCGGCCCCTTTAAGACCACGAGGGGGCGCACACGACAACGGAGCCGATGCATGTGTCTGACAGCCACGATGATCGCTCCTGAGAGAGTCAGAACGTAGATCTGTCAATGTAAACAGATACATCATTGTTCTGTTAGGGGAGAGGAGACAGACCTGTTTTTCATACTGATTATGAATAGCGATATGTCTCCTTCTCCAGGCAGTCCCATCCCCCCACAGTTAGAAACATTCCCTAGGACACACATTTAACTCCTTGATTGCCCCCTAATGTTAACCCCTTCCCTGCCAATGACATTTATACAGTAATCAGTGGCTATTTTAGTTCTGATCACTGTATACATGTTAATGGTCCCAAAAAAGTGTCAAAAGTGTCCGATCTGTCAGCCGCAATGTCGCAGTCCCACTAAAAATTGCAGATCACCGCCATTACTAGTAAAAAAAAAGTAATAATAAAAATGCCATAAATCTATCCCCTATATTTTAGACGCTACAACTATTGCGCAAACCAATCAATATACGCTTATTGCGATTTTTTTACCAAAGATATGTAGAAGAATACACAGCGGCCTAAACTGAGGAAGAAATTAGTTTTTTTTTGTTTTCTTTGATTATCTTTTCTTTCGCAAAAAGTTCAAAATATTGTTTTTTTTCAAAATTTACGGTCTTTTTTTTGTTTATAGCGCAAAAAATAAAAACAGCAGAGGTGATAACCACCAAAAGAAAGCTCTATTTGTATTAAAAAAAGGATGCCAATTTTGTTTGGGTACAATGTCGCACCACATTGCTATAATAAATATCCCCAAAAATATATATAAAAAACAAATTTCTTCCATATTTTAGGCCAATATGTTCTTCTACATATTTCTACAAATCGCAAAAAAGCGTATATTGATTGGTTTGCGCAAAAGTTATAGCGTTTACAAAATAGGGGATGGTTTTATGGTATGTTTATTATTAATCTTTTTTTACTAGTAATGGCGGCGATCAGCAATTTTATCGTGACTGCGACATTATGGCGGACACATCGGACATTTTTGACACATTTTTGGGACCATTGTCATTTATACAGCAATCAGTGCTATACAAATGCACTGATTCCTGTGTAAATAACACTGGCAGGGAAGGGGTTAATCACTAGGGGGCTAGGGAGGGGTTAAGTGTGTCCTAGGGATGTGTTACTAACTGTGGGGGGGCGTGGCTACATGTGACACGTCACTGATCTCTGCTCCCAATCACAGGGAGTAGAGATCAGTGACACTGTTACTAGGCTAATGTAAACAGCATCTCCCCGTTCGTCCTCTCCATGAGGTGATCGCGGGTATCCCAGCGGCGATCAAGTCCATGGGACCTGCGACCCGACTCACGGAGCTCCCAGCCAGTGTGCATGCAATGGCATGGCGGCAAATACAAAGGGATGTACGGGTACGCCCATTTGCCCAGCCGTGCCATTTTTCCGACGTACATCAGCGCGCGCCAATCGGGAACCGGTTATACAGCGATCAGTGCTATAAAAATGCACTGATTACTATGTAAATGTCACTGGCAGGAAAGAGGTTGAACACTAGGGGGCGATTAAGGGGTTAACTGTGTTCCCTCAGCATGTTCTAACTGTAGAGGGGATGGGCTCACTAGAACATGACAGAGATCATTGCTCCCGATCACTGGAAGCAGTAGATCCTTGTCATGTTGCTAGGCAGAACAGGGTAATGCCTTGTTTACATAGGCATATCCCGGTTCTGCCTCCTCGTGCCACGAATGCGGGCCACCGGCGGACATCGAGTCCGCAGGCACACTCCCATGGTGGCGCGCCCGCTAGCCACAGATGACGCAGCGACGTACAGGTACGTTGTTTTGTCCACCCGTGCTACTTTGCCAACGTATATCGGCATGAGCCGGTCGGCAAGTGGTTAAGAGGCGATAATATAACTCAGTGCAAATATATCAAATATTAAATGGGAAAAAAATGCTGCTTAGATTTTATTTTAATTGTGATCACTTTTATCCATTTTTTGTATGGTATTTTTAGAAATAAAAATCCCTGGTTTACCTGCACTATCCAGAAGCCTTTTATTTTTTATTTTTCATATTATCCCAATGCAAGAAACTGCCTTCCAGTAGCCCTACTTCCATCACGGGGTCTGGATCAAATCTGTCCCCGGCTTCTCCTTGGAACACATCCTTGAGGTCTATTGGCTGATATCCAGTTGGCGGCCCTTCCTGATGTTTCTTCACCCCACCCGAGAGGTCGAGAAGTGAGACAGAGGTTCCACCGTTCCGGATATCGTTTTCCAGCCTAGGTTTGGCTCCATGCACCATTGACTCCATGTCATATGACAGTGGAGTCCACGTCATCTGGTAAGAGTACCCATCTTATCTTACTTCCTGATGTTTTCATTCTGATGCCCCATATCGAGATGTTGGTTTACAGCTACGGAAGTTCTGTACCCCGTTGTTGACTCACAGTCACAGATCCACACCGTGCACTATTGACTTTATTTTCTAGTTTCACATCATTTTTTGGTCCATACCAAATCATCCATTTACCATATGTGGACACTTTATACTGTGTTTGTTCATTTCATTTCACTTATGGTTTTTGCACATATGCTTTACTGTTCAGTACAGCATCTCTTACTTAATTGTTTCACTACACCCTAACTTCCTAATACTTCTTAGCGCTGCATTTTTTTCCCATTTACCAGTTATTGTTTGTCACAATGAATGCAGCTGCTGGCTCACATATATTTTATTTTTGCTATTAGAGCGCAGTGTTTTCATATTCTCTTATATCAAATATTATTATTGCAACTGTAATAAACTGATTTCTCTAAGGTTCCTAAAGAAGACATGGGTTCACAATTTAGGATTTGGTAAAATAGGGGGTTATTTTTAACTTGAGTAAGGAGAATTTTACTGTTAGAGCAGTGAAAATATGGGACTCTCTTTTCCAGGTAATGGTATTAGCTGAGAGTGTTGCAAAATTTTTAATATTTTAGACATCTTCCTCAATGTGCATAAAACCAGCTCAAATGACCTACCTACAATGGCAGATATGTGAGCTGGTCACCATAAAAATCACCATGGAGGTTCATGTGATAGTGGATTCGGGTAAATATTTCTAGTGTATAGAATCTTTTTTTTTAATAAACACAAATTAGCTTGGGGCCAAGGGATGGGGGTACCTGACTTTTATCTGGCTTTAAATTAAATCAATAACATAAACTTTTTTTTTCAGCAGCATCATCAATTCTGGAAAGATTCCTTTTCAAAAGAACCTTTGCCATGGGAATTTAGATGCCACTGCGTGACCTTTCTAGGCCTCTGACGGCTGTTTTTTCCTAATAGCGGCAGATGGTGAGGGAGGAGGCTATAAAATCAAAGCAATGAGTCTTCAGGTGGAAGAGTACCTAACAAAAAGGGCAAGGGTCAGGACAGATGGTGTTACGACAGAGTTTTAATACAGACAGAAGGTCAAAGCAGGTAGAATACAGGCTAAAGCAAAACAAAGATAAATATACTGTAGGCATCCAAACATTATAGAATAGGCCAGGGAAATATCCAGAATAGCAAACTGTTCATTTTTTACCAATATGGGCCTGGGTGAGGAAAGGGTGGAGATTTACTAAAACATATGTGTCTACACCCTTGTATTGATCATGTGCAGACCTGCCATTAGTAACCTCACAGTTTTTACTAAGCACCTGTAATGTGCATGTATTGGTGCTCACAGGCAACAGTGTATACAATGAATTTACTAAAAAGCATGTTCAACTATTGAAATATAGCCCGGTGTTCCAAAATTACATTTTATGTTCTCTCTTTAAATGCACATCTTATATAGGAACACCATTGCATAAAGTGCCTACTGATATATTGAAGGTGAATGTTAAAAAAAGGAAAAATTAAAGGGAATAGTGCATGTTGTGTTGGTGGTAGAATGTTGGCATGTACATTCCTTAGTGCACGTTTTCATAACAGAAGACACAAAAACAGCATTCTTTGAAAAATCAGCTCACACTTTAAATTGGGAAAACACCACATGCAATAAATATCAGTGTACAATTTGCTAGATATGGTTTGCGTTTGCCATGCATATGTACATCTGGGAACTCATGTGATTCAATATTGCAATATCCATAGTGATTTATCACTGTTCTTGTTGGTTTACCTTTAGTAAATCAGACTCACAGAGTGAGCAAAATATGCAGGCTAGCTGTAATAGAGAAAGGCTAATGAGATATGTAAATTTTACAATATGGTGTTAAGGAAAGATCACAGAGTTATATGTCACAAGATATTTGTATTTGTGATGTCATTATGCGAAATGTATACTGTGAATTTCAGATGAGGGAAAGCTATGTATGTATGTATTTTTTTAAGCAGATACTGCAGGTAAAAGCTGACATTCAACTGCATTACCTACCTTGCCTTCTCAAAATTGCAATTTTAAGGCTCATTTACAATGATTCGTGGCATTAAAGAGGCTGTAAAGGCTCAATTTTTTTTTTACCTTAATGGTAAGGTTTCTTTCTCCTCAAAGGAGAGGTGTGCTGTAGTTAGTTATTTATTTACTATGACAACACTTTTCTTCCACAGATATAGTACAGTAAGTGAGCAATGCCACCCTAGAATGGATGTGTTACCGGCAGGGTTATTAGGAGAATATGACATAAAAAAAGCCTGAAGAATTGCACTAATACAGCCACTACATCTAAACATTGGTTAGCTTCAATATTTTACATTTTTGTTCTTAGGTTTAGATACACTTTAAGGTGTGCTGCAAACCCATTTAAAATATTTTTCAAACCTCAAAATCTCTATTCAAAACCACAAAAAAAAATTTGGTTGAAGTAAGGTCCACATATTAATCTTGCAGATCTATCTCAGCATCCAGTCTTAGTTCAAACTATTATTATTATTTTTATAATTTTTATATATATTTTTATAATTATGATTATGTCACACAAGTAAACTCAATGAACATGCAAACATTTTGGACATAATATTTGTAGGATGAGATAATAAACAGTCATGTTTTGGAGCGATGGATCAAAAACCCAAAAGCTCTTTACTAAAAATGTATTTCTTTAACAATTAACAATTAACAGTTAACAACTGTGTATCCCTTAACAATTGTGTATCCAAAACCACTTGTCCAATAGCTCAGACAAACAATATATGGTTGTTGATTTATCAAAGGCAAATAGGCTATTCATTTGCAAGGCCATTTTCAGTTTGCAAGGATAATTTCCCTTAGCTGCATGACTGTGGCGAAACGTCACTTTGTGGAGAATATACAATCACATGCAAGGGGGAAAAAAACTGTATTTTGCCTGCATATGGTTGGCTAATAGAACATAGAGAAATACCCCCTAAATGGGACTTTGAAAGACCACCAACTCTGATATAAAAATAAATATCTTTAATAATGAAACGTAAATCTATTCAAATGGGTAAAAAGACGTATAACGTCTACACAATACATACATGCATCAAACAAAAAAACAAAACACAGAAAAAAGTATTATACAAAATGACATCAATACTCTCCAATGGGTAGTGTACCCTGATACCCAATGCGTTTCCAGTTTTTTAATACCTTCATCAGGGGTAGAGAGTGGAGTATAGTCAGATATATTTTAGTTCGATTGGAATGATTCCATGTTCAAAAAGGCATAAGAGGCAACTGTTCCAGTGGGCACATAGATGGACGCCAGACCAGGATAACTGGATGCTTGAAATACAATGCATTTCCAAAATCTGTATGGCAGTGAGTGTGCTGGCAGCAATCAGACTCCACCCATACACGGTCAATAGTTATGAAGAATAATCAGGACAGGATATCGCTAGAGCTTCAAATGTATCCAGAGTTGGTGGTCTTTCAAAGTCCCATTTAGGGGGTATTTCTCTTTGTTCTATTGCACCAGGGATGGGACCACCACACTCTCTATCTGACATGGTAGAGGTCTCCTTTTCTTCTATGGTTGGCTAATAGACGTCAGAAGACTTTTACCTCATTCACCAAGCTAATGGAAAATTCCCTTGCAATGTGCACAATAACTTAGAAGATTTGATTTTCTGTTGCTATAGCAGAGTTGAAAGCCAATGGAAGCAACTCTTACCAGATTATTTTTCAATTGTTAGCCAAAAAAAAATCAGAGGATGCCTCACCTTGATTTGTAAGTTTGGTAATTTGAGGCTATTTGTTTTTCTATTGGAATAATTTTAAGTAAATTGGGTAAAGTGGATAGCAGATATCTACAAGTGTCAGAACCTACATTTAGTTAGCTGCTTTATTTTCTTGGGGAGCCACAAAAAGTGCTCAGTTTTGCGAATACTGACTCCTGTTAGGATGTCAGGGTTTTTTTTCACCCCCTCCTGCTTCCAGTACCTCAGTATTGGCCCACCACTTTATTTTCTGCCCTTAATGATTAACAGAGAGACAAATGAGGTAAGATGTATATATTGTACCTGTACTTACCTTCTATCAACTAATGGAAGCAGGTTAACCACTTCAGCCCCAGACCATTTGGTTGTCCAAAGACCAGAGTGTTTTTTGCGATTCGGCACTGTGTTGCTTTAACTGACAATTGCGCGGTCGTGCGACGTGGCTTCCAAACAAAATTGACGTCCTTTTTTCCCCAGAAATAGAGCTTTCTTTTTGTGGTATTTGATCACCTCTGCGGTTGTTATTTTTTGCACTATAAACAAAAAAAGTGACAATTTTGAAAAAACTCAATATTTTTTACTTTTTCCTATAATAAATATCCCCAAAAAATATATAAAAAAAACATTTTTTTCCCTCAGTTTAGGGCAATACGTATTCTTCTACATATTTTTGGTAAAAAAATCGCAATAAGCGTTTATTGATTGGTTTGCGCAAAAGTTATAGCGTCTACAAAATAGGGGATAGTTTTATGGCATTTTTATTAATATTTTTTTTTTTTACTAGTAATGGCGGTGATCTGCGATTTTTATCATGACTGCGACATTATGGCGGACAAATTGGACACTTTTGGCGTTATTTTGGGACCATTCACATTTATACAGTGATCAGTGCAATTAAAAATGCACTGTAAATGTGACTGGCAGTGAAGGGGTTAACCACTAGGGGGTGCTGCAGGGGTTAAGTGTGTCCTAGGGAGTGATTCTAACTGTGGGGGGGCTGGGCTATGCGTGACTGATCACCGTTCTCAATCACAGGGAGCTGTAATCAGTGTCCAGTCACTAGGAAGAATGGGGAAGTGCTTGTTTACATCAGCATTTCCCCATTCTTCCTCTCCGTGAGACAATTGCGGATATCCCCGTGGACAACGAGTCCGCGGGACCCGCGATCACACTCACGAAGCTCGCGACGCACGCGCCCACAATGGGCAACGTACAGCCGGTCGGCAAGGGGTTAATAAGTTTAAAAAGTCCCAATGCTTACTTTAAATACTTTAAACTCTTTCCAGTTTGTGTGTAGTGAGTCAAATTTTATGCAAGCACTTACGTTAAAAAGTGCAGGACACTGCTATTGTAATGCTTACAATCCCAGCATTCCTTAAACAGGTGCGCATTATCATGAACTTGTAAAACCTTGTGAGCTGCTATATACGGTATTACAACACAGCTTCCTGCACTTCCCCAGACTTCCTTAAAATATGTGAATAAACAAGAATAATAATATAATAAAATAATATAATAATATGAATAAACGGTGTGCATTATCAGCCATAATCATCAGCAACCCAGGATAGTTCTCCACATTTATTTTTTTTCTTTCCTGGTCTTTATTTTACATTTTTTATATTCTCCAGCTAAAACACAAATATCACACACTGTCTCATATTCTGCTATGGTAGTTGTTCTTGTTGTTCAGTGGTTTAGTTGTGTCCGACTCTTCATGACCTCATGGACCATAGCGGGCCAGTCTTTTCTGTCCTCCACTGCCTCCCAGAGCTTGCTTAACTTCATGTTCATTGTTTTGTTGATGCTATCTATCCATCTTGTTTTCTGTCATCCTCTTCTCCTTTTTCCTTCCATGTTTCCCAGCATCAGGGTCTTTTCCAGTGAGTCCTCTCTTCGCATTAAGTGGCCAAGGCCAAGGTATTTGAGTATTTGAGTTGGTAGTTTCAGCTTCAGGATCTGTCCTTCCAGTGAATATTTAGAGTTGATTTCCTTCGAGATTGACTGGTTTGATCATCTTGCCGCTCAAGGGACTTTCAAAGGTCTTCTACAAAACCATAGTTCAAGAGCATCAATTCTTTGGCGTTCAGCCTTCCTTATGGTCCAACTTTCACAGCCATAGGTTACTACTGGGAATACCATAGCTTTGACTATACTGCACTTTGTTGGTAGGGTGATGTCTCTCCTTTTTTATTGTTGTCTTGGTTTGCCATTGCTTTCCTCTCAAGAATCAAGTATCTCTTAATTTCATGGCTACAGTCACTATCTGCCGTGGTCTTGGAGCCTAGGAAGATAAAATCTGTCACTGTTTCCATGTCTTCTCCTATTTGCCAAGGAGTGATGGGACCGGTTGCCATGATCTTGATTCAATTTCAGGCTAACTTTTGCACACTCCTCTTTCACCTTCATTAACCTCCCTGACGGTTTTCCTGAGTGTGGCTCAGGGTTAAATTTCAGCACCATTAGCGGGATTACATCTCAGGATCCTGGTGCGGTGTTACTTACCTTGTCCCCAGGATCCTGCGATGTCCCCCGCTGTGCCTGCGGGCTCTGTCTCCCCCGAAGCCTCTCTGTGCCAGGCTCCATTCCCTGCGAGCATCGCGACGCATGGGGGCGGAACCTGGCGGCAAATTAAAAAAAAAGTAAAAATCATAACACATACAGTACTGTAATCGTACAGAATTCAGTACTGTATGAAATAATTTCTCATTCCTTTTGCCCCAATGCTTTGTCCAATGCCCTGCATGCAGTTTTAGATTATATATACTGTTCTTTCTGCCTGGAAACTGGAGATTGTCCATAGCAACCAAAAAGTGTCCCTTTACGTCAAAAGTGGCTTTAGACCAGCTCGAAAACAGCAATAGTAAATTAGAACACTTGCAGAATTGAGCGATAGTGAATTGTGGGGAAATTTATTTTATTATTATTATATTATTATTTTTTTAAATTATTTATATTTATTTATTATATTATAATTTATGTTTTTGTGTTTCAAACTTCATACCGCTTTCAGCATCTAAAAGCCAAAATAATCATACCGCCAGGGAGGTTAAGCGACTCTTTAATTTTTCTTCACTTTCTGCCATTAGTGTGGTATCGTCTGTATATCTCAAGTTGTTGATATTTCTCCCTGCGATCTTAATTCCGGCTTGTGATTTGTCGATCCTGGCATTTCCCATGATGTACTCTACGTATAAGTTAAATAAGTAGGGTGACAATATACTTCCTTGCCACACTCCTTTCTCAATTTTGAACTAGTCAGTAGTTCCATGTCCTGTTCTAACTGTTGCTTCTGGACTTACATACAGGTTTTTCAGAAGACAGGTGAGGTGGACTGGTATTCCCATTTCTTTCAGAATTTGCCATATCTTGTTGTGATCCACACAATCGAAGGCTTTACTGTAGTCAATAAAGCAGAAGTAGACATTCTTCTGGAACTACCTTGCTTTCTCCATGATCCAGCGAATATTGGCAATTTGATCTCTAGTTCCTCTGCCTCTTTGAAATCCAGCTTGTACTTGAGGTAGCTCTAGGTTCACATGCTGCTGAAGTCTAGCTTGTAGAATTTTTAGCATAACGTTGCTAGCGTGTTATATTCTGTTATACCTACTTGTTAATTACTGTATAATAAACACTATAACATTGTGATTTCTTTGTATAGCCCAGTTCATTGAGTTTGTTAACACAACAAGCTGAAAATAGATGAAATTTGGTAAAAATACTAAGGTTAACTTTCTAAAAGAGAATTTTTCATCCTAATTGTGTTCACTAAAAATCTTCAATTCAGTTCAGGGTAGTTAAAAGATAAGAAATATTGTCTAAATTAGATTTGGCTTATTATAAGTCAAGGTGAAACTCTAAACAACGATTTTTACTTGTTTGGACACAAGTACTCTTCGTGTCCCTGATAGGATTGCCTTTTAGTTCTTGTCCTGATAATTGGGAAAGGAAGTGAGGGAAAATCTCTGCAATTAAAATCTGACAGAATAAAACCCTTCCCTACTATATCCTAAAATACATTTTGGCAGGAATTGTAAAGGGTTGAAGGAAAATTGCTACTTTAATAAATGAATCCCTATATGGGGAAAATAACAGCAGAAGGAAAATATCTACAATGTAGTGCTTATAATACTCTGTATTTTCTAAACCTTCCAGAAGTATATGCAATGTTTTACCATTTGTTACATGAAAAAATCTTCTGTGTTTGGAGGGGAGTGAAGGAATACAATGTAGATCATAATAAAATAATAATGTTATTAGATCATTGCTGTTAGTATCATTAAATGGGTTATTAAATAGCTATTTAGTTTAAGATTTCCTGGTTAATGAGTAATGTTTTTTGGCAACCACCAAACTGTAATGAAATGGAAATCCACCTCAAATACAGATGCTGCATTAAATTAATCTGCAATCAATTATTTTAATGCAACATCTTTTTTTGAGGTAGAATTCCATTTCTTTACATTTTGGTAAATATCAAAAACATTAGTTCTTAACCTAGGACATTATTCTTTATAGATACACATTGAAACATGTTTTTAAATTAGCTGCATGAAATATAATTTGTTTATAACTCCACTGTGAAATTTTACTCAGCTTATGTGCACTTATACCTCCCAAATATATATTTTTTGTCAGCTAAAAATTCCAGACGAAGAAAAAGCTTTTGTGGATCATGAAACCTGATATAATTATAGCACCCCTTTGGCTTTCATAAGATATAAGGATCTGTGCAGCTGAACTGAGCAATCAATTAAAATGGTCTGATAAAAATACAGACAGCGCCAAGGATCATAATTGTGAGAGCCACAAGGAATTTTTATTGATCAGTGAAAGCCAGTCATAGCAAAGTTCCAGAACTTATGGAAGAAGCTATCTATCTTTAAGTCATGATGACCTAGGGGTTGAACTAGATCACAAAAGTCACAATAACGATCATAATTCAAGCATATGTTTTTCTTCTAGGGCAAGTCCATTTTCTGGTACAGTCACCACAATATGTTCAGTTAAATCCTGTATTCCTCTCATCAAAGCCATATTCTAAATTGTTTCTAAATATTATTCTACATTTAAATAACATTTTACTTACTCGACTGGTGAAAAACAATTCTAGGAAAACAAAAAACAGTGTATGCAGTTGATTTAATCAGTGCATGATCTGTTTTGCTATTAGTAAGAGCTTATAATAAGTTGGTCCTTAATATTTTTTTACCTAAATAAATTGAAGATAAAAGGGACTAAAAGCTGCCCACATCCCTAAATGCACTAAGTTTTCAATTTCACTACTATTGGTACTTCATAGGCTAATACTATCAACTAATATATCATAAAAGATATAGTTTTATTCTTACATCATAAAAGGATTTACATAATTTAAAACCACAATGCAGCTGACATCTTATACATGAAAACAACATTCAGTTTTTGTACATCAAACAGTATACCCAAGTTGTCCCATGAGGGATCATACATAAGATGTGTTGTACTTGATGGTTATATAGATATCCCAAAGCTGGGACATATCCGATGCCAAGCTTCGCCAAAAGGGGTCAAGATGGTCCCCAGGACCACAGCATGTGCACACAGAGATCACATGGACAAAAACAAATAACAGGTGTACTCTGTATACATATTGGTCTGTGACTGCCTTGTAATGTCTGTCAATAAAATGTCTGGTATGAATTTTAAGAGGGACTCATGCAAAGAAAACAAAACAAAAATCTGTGAGGTCCCCCTATAAATTTATACAAGACCCTTAATCCAATCATGCAGCCTGGCAACAAAGCTAATAAAGGGACTGGAGGATATTAGAAAGGTTACGAGCACTGAACTTATTCTCTCTGGAGAAGAGACGCTTGAGAGGGGATATAATTTTAATTTACAAATACCGTACTGGTGACCCCACAATAGGGATAAAACTTTTCCATTAAAGGGAGTTTAATAAGACACGTGTCCACTCATTAAGATTAGAAGAAAAGAGGTTTAACCTTAGACTGCGTAGAGGGTTCTTTACTCTAAGAGCCGCAAGGATGTGGAATTCACTTCCACAAGCAGTGGTTTCAGCAGGGAGTATTGATAGTTTCAAAAAACTATTAGATAAGCACCTGAACGACCACAACATACAGGGATATACAATGTAATACTGACATATAATCACACACATAGGTTGGACTTGTGTCTTTTTTCAACCTCACCTACTATGTAACTATGCAACTATGTAACCAGTGACAGAGGGAGGCTAAAGTTTATAGAAGCTGTAGAAATACCCCGTTGATATTTGAAGCATGGCTTCTGCCAAACATGGGGCCGAACAAGCTAAAGACAAGTACTTTTACAACCAGTGAAGCGCAACACATATAAAAAATATTGCTTTCAAAATAAAAAGTCCATATATCACATGTAGAAAAAATAAAATATGAAATTAAATTCACAGTGTCCAACACCCAGTGCTCTGTGATTCGCAATAACTAATATGCAAATCTTCTTTGTAACCTGTGTTCATCCACCACCAGAAGCAATGCCTGCTCACCTCACACAAACAGGTAACTCACTCATCAAACACATATGAATGATGTTACACTCTCCAAGCAGGATCCCTTCTATCCCTTGCTTTGCTATTAGGGTTAGATCCACCTCCTCTCACAAACTCCTCTGAGTGTTATAAGGAACAAAAAGGCAACACCATCGTGCTCCTCATATGTAATAAATGTATTAATCCCCCACTATTTAGGCCAATGGAAGAAGCCCAATAGGAGGGCACAACACGTCTAGGAAGGAGGAGTTGATTCCGTCACGCCACCGCCACGATTGAATCTATAGTAGTGAGTTGGCTGACGATACCTTTATATGCACATTTTTTATGGTGATTTGGTAAGTATTTTTAAATAGCGGGGGATTCATTCATTAATTTGATATGGAGAGCATGGTGTTTACTTTTTGTCCCTTATAACATTTGGTGGCGTTTATGAGAGAAGGTGGATCTGACCTTCAGAGCGAAGCAAGGGATAGAAGAGGTATGTGCTCGGAGAGTGTAACAACGGTCGGATGTGTTTGATGAGTGAGGTACCTGTTTGTGTGAGGTGAGCAGGCATTGCTTCTGGTGGTGGATGAACACAGGTTACAAAGAAGATTTACATATTAGTTATTGCAGAGCACAGAGCACTGGGTGTTGGACACAATAAATTTTCTTGCCCATGTGTTGAGCTTCACTGGTTGTAAAAGTATTTATTTGGAAGGTGAGGCGAGAACACCAAATTAGTGTTATAGTCGGCGACACAAGAGAGATTTTTTTGGTTAATATTTATATTGTAGATTTTTCACATTATATTATTTGCACAATATTATTTAAACATTGTTATAGTGTTATAAACATGTGGTAGCACAGATTGAATCAAAGGTATACATAAGCTAAAGACAAGTGCTCGAACAGCCAAAGTTCACTCCAAACCTAGGTTTGGACCAAACCATCAGCTCATCTCTATTAATTACACCTCGTGGAAACTGTTTCAACAAATATGGATAGGCAAACATTAGATATTCATTTAAACAATGCCTACAGATAAATGCAATGTAGTTGAATAAACACACAAGGAAAATCTTGATTTTTAGTTATTTATGTAACAAAAATATCAGTATATTGTAATGGTCTACTATGGTAGTATGCCCTTGGCTTCAGAAGGTGGTATTTCCTCCTTTAGTAGAAATTTCTTCCTGTAGTAGAAATTTCTTCTTGTAGGTGTTTTGTATAACTACCCGCCAATCTCTGATATCAATTTTGTGAAACTTTTGACCCCTCCTACATGCAAAATTTCTTATGTTGCAAGATGTTTGAGGGATTCTTTGCAAACTGCCACTTTCAAATCTGCCTGTTTCAAATTCCACTTTAATGGGATTCAAATCAGGGCTTTAAAGCCAGACTCCATCTTTTGATATGCATTATACGAACTATGTCCCGCACTAACATTTGAGGCGACTGGAGGTGTGGTAAAAACTGTATGTAGCTGAGGCTACATACAGCATATTGTGCTGTGTTCCGAGTTTGAGCCAAGACATACAGTCTTATACCCGGAACACAGTAGATTCTATCACAGTGGCGATCAGCCATTCAGAGAAAACAATGTATTCTAGCAATGAGTCAGAGAGGCGGGCTGATAATGTCACAACCTCTGACTGAGCCAATCAAAGGAAGCTTTGTATTCATTCATTTATTCATACATTGCTCTCTCTGAATGGCTCAGAGCCACTGTGATAGACTCTACCATGTTCCGGGTATGAGACTGACTAACTCAGAACACAATGTGGTATGCTGTATGAAGCCTTAACTACATACAGTTTATACTGCACATCCAGTGGCCTCACATGTTAGTGAGGGGCATCGTTTGTTTGGGCCAAGCTGACCCAAATGTGTAAAGTGTATTCAAAGATGGAGTTCAACTTAAAGTAGGCCAGTTCATAACCCTCCATTTTGGACAAATGGCCTTATATTCTCATCAGGCACACTTTAATATGATGCATAATTAATTGTCGAATTGATAACTGCAAGCTGTCCAAATCCTAAGGCAGCAAAATGACCTCAAACAATAACATTTCTACCACCATGCTTCACAGTTTGTATGAAGTTCTTCAATCGAAATGCTGTCTTCAGTTTGTCAATACACTGAAGAAAATACAAATAAATGCTGCCTTGAAACCTAAAATACAACAGATCAGTGTCCCCTCATTATATAATACCATAACAAAAGCTTAAACGAAAAACCTAAAGTATGGACTCAATGACCCGATTGCATTATTAATACTAAACATACCCAATAATTTCACAAACCATGAACTGTAATCCACAAGTATTTTATTGATGTAACGCATGTAACATCAGTAACAGCCAAAACGAATAGACACTATTCTGTACTCCTACTCCTGGACCTTTCTGCTGTCTTTGATATGGTTGACCACCCCTTCCTCCCTGAAAAACTCCACACCTTTGGTCTCAGTGACTGTACTCTTTGCTACCGGACCTTTAGCATTATATACAATTCTACGTCCTCCTGTCCTCTTCCTTTCTCTGTTGGGGTCCCCCAAGTTTCTGTTCTTGGACCTCTCCTATTCTCGATCTACACCTCCTCCCTGGGTTAGCTGAAAGCCTCCCATGGCTTCCACCACCATCTCTATGCGGAAGACACACAAATGTATCTCTCTACCCCTCAGTCTCCTCACATATCACTAATGTAGAGATCAATGGCACAACTATCAGCCCACCCCTGTATGCCAAGGTTCTAGGTGTATTCCTGGACTCTATGATCTATACTGTCCATATCTTGCCACCTCAACTTCCGCAACATCTCCAAAATATGCTCCTTTCTAACCAATGACACCACAAAGCTCCTAGTTCACTCCCCGGTCATCTCTCGCCTTGACTACAGCAACTCCTTTCTGATTGGCTTACCTTTACATAGGATATCCCCCTTCAGTCTATCATGAATGCTGCTGCGAGGCTCATCCACCTTACCAACTGCTTTGTGTCTGCTACTCCTCTCTGGCAATCCCTCCATTGGCTTCCCCGCACCCAACAAATTTAATTCTAAATACTAACAACAACTTACAAAGCCATCCACAACTCAGTCCCAAGCTACATCACTAGCCTAGTTTCACAATACCAACTTTATGGCTCTCTTCGATCCTCCAAATGCCTCTCACTCTCTAGCTCCCTTGTCGCCTCCTGACATGCTCACCTCCAGGACTTTTCCAGAGCCTCTCCCATCCAATGGAATTCCCTACCCCAATCTGTCCAATTATCTTCTACTCTGTTTGCTTTTAGATGATCCCTGAAATCCCTCCTCTTCAGGGAAGCCTATCCTGCCCACACCTAACAACTGTACATTTATTTTCTCCATCAGCTCATCACCCTCAGTTATTACCATTTGTATCACTTGACCCTCCCTCCTAGATTGTAATCTCTAACAAACAGGAACCTCTGATTCCTCTTGTATTGAATTGTATTGTAACTGTACTGCCCTCATGTTGTAAAGTGATGTGCAAACTGTTGGCACTATATAAATCCTGTATAATAATAATAATCAAGACATATTTATAAAACCATGGTAAAAGTTAAAATATCCCACCTCAGAGACATCTATAACCCAATATCACTCAGAAAAAAATGCACAGTCTATAGGAAAAATGCAACTACAGCTATGTATCTGGACATATATGGCACCACAAGGTAGAAGTAATTGTGGGTGCATGCATCAGTCATTCAATGCACAACACATGGGGGAAATAAACCCCTAAAGATGAAAATCCTACATTAAATATCCACACAATAAATCCACACAAAATCTAGGCCTTGCAAAAATAGTAAACTACGAACAGTCAACCGAAGACTATGCAAGGAACCCCAAAGGTAGGTAACTGCCAAGAAGTGTCCAAATATAACTCCAAATTATAGATTTGATGTACACTGGGATGTGGCAGACATACCAACTTGGTATCTGCCCAGTAATATGCCTTGGGATTTCTCAACGTAGGTTCAAAAATAAATAATTGGTAAAGGGCACAAACAATAGTGCAGAGTACTGCAGCCATATATTTTATGTTTTAAAGTGCTCCACAAACTGTTGGTGCTATGTAACTACTGTATAATAATATTACACCTCAAAAATGTATTCAGATAAAGCTGAAATGCAATGGTTGTTGTCAAAACCTATTGACCAGACAATCCTTGAAGGGTCAAACAGGTATCCTGAGCTCTCTTGATCTTGGCTTGATGACAACATACATATCAACTGCAAAGAGAACACCGTACCGAGAAATTAGACAGGATCTATCTGCATAAGGAGGTTGTAATCATTGGCACCTAATCTGGAAAACCTGATTCTAATTTTATAGATTTGATGTGGTGGTAAATGTCTGGGTGTACCTATTTTTTCCACATGACAAATGTGCTTTTTTATTCATTTAGATTTAGAGAATAAATACACCATGACAATTTATAGTATATGTAATTTGTTCAAATATATTACCCTTATAAGTAAGCACTGTTTGATTGATTAACTAATGTTTGCCATTTCATACAGTATATGTTGAAAAAGGTGACAATTTTCATAAGATGTCATTACTTTTTTACATTATTGTGCTATCTGCAAAGCTAACACAGAGCCAACCTACATTGCTGAGCTTGTTTGATGAAATAATCCAAATGTACACATACCTATAACTTGTACTTCACATTTATTATCCAATTATAGCTCTAATTATGTGCAATTTCTGGCAGTGTTTATGATGGTCTTTTTAGGTCGCATCATATTATTCATTTTTGTTATGATTGTTAAATAAACCTAATTACATTCAATATATATTGTACATGAATGTAAATGCACTACATAGTGCCATAGTTTAAAATAGTCCTCAAAATTAGATACTCTTGCAAATTTGTCAAATTTACAATACTTATTAAAATGATAACTAGTTAAAAAAAGCCTTTTGAAAAAATACACAATGTTAGGGTATTTCTATTTTGTTAGGGGAGAAAATAAATGCATAGAATTTTGTTTAATGTTTTTTTCTTTCATTTTATGATCCCAGTGGATCTCTTGGTTTTTCTAAATCTACCATCCTTACTCAGATGTTGATTGATTGCCCTTAGTGTATACCAGGCAAACATGTTTAAGTAAGGTTATAGAGTGCAGTCTATTATCCTCTTATTCACCTGATCTGTCTTTAATTATGCTGGATTTCTGAAGGCAAGATCAATCTTCTGGTCATTAATATGACTGTTTAGTACAGTCTGTTCAATTGCCGGAAGTCCTTAAACGTCTGAAGCGAAACCTATCTAAAAATGTATTGAAATGTTTGTATTATAGGGAAGAGATGCTGAACGTGATAACCTAGATATCAAGCATTTTTCAAATATAAAGAAACCTAGTGAGATATGATTTTTACCTGCCATGAAGTGCTAAAAATGCATATATGTAAGTAATATAGACAACTCAACTTTGTCATTGCCTTTTGAACATAGCGCAAGACCAAGGATTGCAGGTAAGCACTGCAGATTTGTATCTATTATTGAAGGGTAATTTTGCTACATAGTGGAAACTATACAAAAATGGTTTTGAAAAATAAACTAAAAATAAACTAAAAATAAACTTTTGATTTAAATCTGTTATTTGTGGAGATGCATGTATCTTTAAATTCTGCTATAAAGTAACATAATTAGGACAATCTTATAAATCCAAATAATCTAAACATTTGAGAGTATGATTAACCAGGCCTCTTTTTTAGATGTGTTGTTTACAAGTTAAAAACAGTTTTTTTTTGCTAGAAAATTACTTAGAACCCCCGAACATTATACATTGTTTTCTAACACCCTAGTGGATAAAATGAATAAAATTGCAATACTTTCTGTAACAACGTATTTGCGCAGCAGTCTTACAAGCGCACTTTTTTTGGAAAAAATACACTTTTTTAATTAAAAAATAAAACAACAGTAAAGTTAGCCCAATTTTTTTTATATTGTGAAAGATAATGTTACGCTGAGTAAATTAATACCCAACATGTCACACTTCAAAATTGAGCCTGCTCGTGGAATGGCGACAAACTTTTACCCTTAAAAATCTCCATTAGTGACGTTTAAAAAATTCTACAGGTTGCATGTTTTGAGTTACAGAGGAGGTCTAGGGCTAGAGTTATTGCTCTCGCTCTACCGATCGCGGCAATACCTCACATGTGTGGTTTGAACACCGGTTTCATATGTGGGCGCTACTCACGTATGCGTTCGCTTCTGCACACGAGCTCGGTAGGATGGGGCACGTTTAAAAAAAAAATGTTCTTATTTATTTTACTTTTTATTTTTTATTTTTACACTGTTTAAAAAAAAAAAAGTGTCACTTTTATTCCTATTACAAGGAATGTAAACATCCCTTGTAATAGAAAAAAAGCATGACAGGACCTCTTAAATGACCTCTTGAAAAAATGACCCTTTAAGATGTCATGGAGATGGGTGGGGGCCATCTTCCTCTCATTCGTCTCCATGCACAGCCACCGAGAGGACCGGATCGCCTCCGCCGCTGCCGATGGCTCCGGTAAGCGGCACAGGGTACCGGAGCGCGGCGGGAGGGGGGCCCTCTCCTGCTGCCGATAAAAGTGATCTCGCTGGGAATCTGTCACAGAAACCACTTTTATCTTGTAGCCGACCTCCAGCTGAACACGAGAATACCGGGATTATGACAGCTAGCTGCTGCCATAACAATGATATCCCTCCTCAAAGTAAGGACGTATATCAGTGTTTGGCGGTCGGCAAGTGATTAAAGGGCAACCCTTGATCAGTGTTGCCAACTGTCAGTATTTTTACTGGCAGCCAGAACTCTCCTGCCAGTAAATGCCAGTGACAGGAAAAGGTTGCCAGTAAAAAATATGGCTGTGGCGCTCGGCTGGCCGAGACCATCTGAGTGCCTGCTACAGTGTGTTTGGGTGGCGCCGGCGGGTCTGAAGGAGGCGGTGCCTGAGCGTGTTGTGTGATGTTGTGGTGTAAGAGAGCCGAGCAAAGTGGCCGAAGCCTTGTGTGCAGGTCTGTGGGACTGGAGCAAGGCAAGCTGGGAGTACGACTGTCCATGCTGTTTGACCTGGATTATTTATTACCTGGCATTAGGAGAGACTATCACTGTGATTCAGAAGGGGACGTGAGGAGGTGTCATCATCTGTGCTGCTGTTAGTCTCACTGTAAGAATCAATTTCATGTGTTTGTACGCTTACCCATTCTATTTTTTTGCCCTCCTGAGTCCTGTCCCTGAGCTACTTACTATTTCGAAAATAAAATAAGATATATGTTTTTTGCCTTAATCAATGTTAAATCACACTGCTAATTACATATTGTACTTGTTTTTAGCCTAAATACCTTTGGAAATGCCAGCAAAAACTTTCAACCTGGTGGGTTGGCCAAACTGCCCTTGATGATAGTTTGCTTACCTCAATCCCCTTAAATAACTGATTTTTTCCTATGTATTCCTTAAAACATGAAACTGTTTTATATTTTTTCTAATATATGAATATAAGTATGGAATTATACCCGCGATCAGTGAATAAAGGTAAGTCAGCAGCTGAACACTATAACCCAGATATTGGGCGCAAAAGCATAATTCAAAATATAAAGTGCAGCGCTAGAGTTAAACTGTGCAATTCATTTTGACACAATGCGTATATATAGCATGTGATAAACTACAAAGTGCAAACATACAATAAACAATATGCAATACCAACTATGACTGATGTGTAATATTAAGTAACAATACAAACGTAAAAAAGTAGTGAAAAGAGAAAAAAGTTCATATATGACTAGCACAATGCATGTTTAGCATGTAATAAACTATAAAGTGCAAACGTGCAATAACAATATGCAATACCAAATGTAACTAATGTGCAATATTAAGTAACAGTACAAATATAAAAAAGTTTAAAATGAATGGTGAAAAGAGAAAAAGTTCATATATGGCTAATATTCAGTAGAAGAGACCCCATATAAGGTGTGGAACGTTGATCAGATGCTTGGCAGTGTGGTACCCATCACCATAGTAGGATTGAAGGCTTACCAGAAAGCCTGCCACCACCCTTACTCAGGGGGATCACAAAGTGCTTTATTGGATCAGAGATCCACTCAAGAGGTGTCCAAGTGTTTCTCACCAGAAGCCTCTGTGTACACCGGGCGATGATCAAAAGCCTGAAGTTCAGACAGCCTCAGCAAGAGGATGTTTAAATATGCAAAGAGACAAAAGACTCCAAATAGTGTAATACTGTCTCTTTAAGCTGTTTTATTGGCAATGCTGCATTGCTGCATACACAAGTTCAAACTCCAGTGCAAACAAGCCAAAAGCAATTCCTTACAGGTTACAGGTCCATAAAAGCGATTGCGCATTCCCAGAGCGTGTGTGCATAGCGTCCCGATGATCGTTTCGTCATAAATGACCCTGATGATGTAATTTATGATGAAATGGTCATCGGGACACTACGCACACACGGAGCTTTGACTCAGCTCCAGGAAGGAGCGAGGGGCCAGGAGCAGCAAAGAGGGGAGTATCCGGGGTGTGGGGTGGCTACTACACACAAAAGGTTTTTTGTCTTAATGCATAGAATGCATTAAGATAAAAAAAAACCTTCTGCCTTTACAACTTCTTTAATCTCCCTGAACCATTAGCCATTATTCTCACCAAATCGAACTAGCAAGGGTAGGACAGAAAACCCTTGAATTTAGAGATACCATTTTACTGTACATAAATATGCCCCACACACTCCCAAATAAATTGTTCACCTTTATCCTTTGTAAATCTCAAGGGCCTAGTAGTTACCCAATGAAAACCTAGGGCAATAAGCACAGTAAATCTATGTAAATTGCAGCACAGTAAATCTACGCAATAAAACTATGGTTGTGAATGGGTATTAAAGTTATCCTACTAACTATCATCTATAATTCTTTATTCAGGTGAAATTTTCTCCCCTTCTAAAACACTTTGGGAAATTTCTGGGGAAATGACAGCAACGTTAGATATCCTGCTTTGGGCACATTAACACAATTAAAATTATACTCTGTCCCAAACTTT
This sequence comes from Lithobates clamitans, assembly GCA_037952925.1. Classification (NCBI taxonomy): domain Eukaryota; kingdom Metazoa; phylum Chordata; class Amphibia; order Anura; family Ranidae; genus Lithobates; species Lithobates clamitans. The sequence continues at coordinate 44,805 of JBBGZY010000350.1, read as the reverse complement.
TAAGCTTCTTTATGGCTTTCCCTATCTAAGTCCCAGATCACATAGTGTGTGTTTGGACCAGGACAAGAATAACTAATACAAGTCTATAGTATAAAAATTCAGACTTTTTAGAGGGCTAAGAGCATCCAACATCTCTCTAAATGTATGGTAGCAGCAAAGATACCTTTAATAGTCCTATTATATGCACTAAATGGGCATATCGTGAAAATCCATCTTAAACACATTTTGTCTTTATTGTAACTTTGTCCCAAATCTGCAGACCCCATTTGTTCTTAGCTCTACTTAAATTCCTTGTTACCTGCTTTGGAGTTTTTCTTAATTTTTTGACATAGTAATGTTTACTGTTGCAAGGGAGGTCGCCTTCTGTGAGCTCATCGGCAGATCTAGTAAATCAAATCTTCCTGACATAACCAAAAACAAACAAAAATAGGCTTTTTCCTCTCTTTACTACCTTTGAGCCATAGATAATTTTGGAGATGTGTTGGTTTAGCACCTTAAATGTTGTAGCATCTTGTAGGCTACCCTAACATATTTTACATAATTTGTTTCTGCATGTATATTGTTGGAATTTGGTAACAGATTAAATTTTTATTACTTGTGCTTTAGTTAGGAAGAAATAGGAAAAATATGAACTTTCTATAATTATCCCAAACTGGGCATCACTAAATGGAGGACCATGGCCAAGTCCGGACCGAGCCACTGTTCTACCTGACCTGCTGTGGTCTTACCATTTAGGATTCGGCTCTCCCCCCCAGCTGTCTCCACTGTTGACATCCTTACAGGCTGCCATCGATATCCGGAGGCAAAACAGTTCTGGATGAGGGCAGAGCTGCCAAGTTAAATTTTCAAGTTAAGCAGTGGGTGACCTCAAGCTGATTAACAGGAAAAGTTGTGCAGCACCTTTACTCTATTCAGAACTGTCCTGCCTCCTGATGTCTGCTCTAGACCTACTGTGTCTCCCCCCCTCAGCTCTGTGTAAGGTAAGAGAGGGGTGAAGGCTATGTCACTGCTGCGCAGGATGGGGAGGAAGCCGAGGGTGATATAAAGGGGGAGGGGCGATAACAGGAGTCTGAAGGAGGAGGTGGGCAATATAAAAGGGGGGTCGGAGGACAGGAATGTAAATGAGTGGGGGTGATATGAAGGGGGAGCTGAGGACAGAATGGTGAAGGGGGGGGTGATAATGTATGAAAGTGGACTGGAATGTAAAAGGAATACAGGGGTGATATGAAGGGGAGCCAGTACAGGAATGTGAAGGAGGAGGGGATGATATAAAGGGGGACTGAGAACAGGGATGTGAAGAGGGGAGGCTCATATGAAGGGGGGGGATAATGTGCAGAGGTACTGAGAATAATGATGTATTAATGAGATTGTGATGTGAAGGATGATGGATTTGGGGTTATGTTTACATCATTGCGACCTGCATTGTGCATGTAGGCAGCCCATTCATTTCAATGGGCTGCCTTACATGCACAAAGGCAGAAAAGAGAAGTCCCTGACACTATTTTAAATTGCGCCACGTTGAGCTGCATGGTGTTGCAGCAACATGCAGTTTGGAACTCGCAAAAAAAAACAAGCTGTGTTTGTCGGTGCAGAGGTGCTATTAGTAATCAATAATGCTATTTTGACCTCTGCAGGAATAACATTTTACTTACTGGACCTCCTTGGATTTTAATTCAATACAACTGTCCTAAACCAACTCTACTTAAATGTCACATCCTTGGATATTCTACTAATGACAGGTCCATGCAATATGCAGGACCAACATGGGAGAGCTCAAAGGGGATGCAGGTTTCCTTATGTTGCTTACAGGTTTGCTATTGGTTACAGCAGCAGCATCTGCTGCACAGCAACAAGCAGCTGATTGGAGGAAACTGGCGGTTTGCATAGCCCGCTTGCTGAAGGAGATAAAAGGGGCAGTCCGGCCGTTAACAAGCAGACCCTGTGGAACCGGACCGGGACTCAGGAGCATGAAGCGCCGCTCACCTGAGAGAAGAGAGAGCTTGCTCCGCCGCCTCATAGAAAAAGCCGAGGGCTCCGGAGGTGAGGAGTGGCTTATGCATTGCCTGGAGGATGGACATGCTGAGACTCCGCCCGGCCCGTCGAATGTCACAGCCCAAGAAAAGATGGAGGAGCCAGAAGCGGCCATGCGCAGTCCGCGCCAGCAGCCAGGGAGGAAAAAGAAGAGACAGAGAACGGAGGCTTCTTCTCAACCTAAAGGAAAGGAGAGAGCTGGCAGCGTTCCTCACAGGAATGCACCTCCAAGGAGAGAAAGTACTGCTACTCAGTCTGCAGCTGCTGCGGCCAGAAGTGAGCAAAATAGGAGTCTGCCTGCTGGTGAGACATTCTCAGATGTTAATGTCACTGAATTTAATGCTCTTGTTAAATCGTTATCTGGTATGTTGCAAAAGCTTAAAGGGGCACACACAGTTGGTGCTTTTGCTGAGGAGGCTGAGGGTGCACAGTTTTCTGGTGCTTTGTATGATGCTGATACTATTAATGATTTTAAAGGGGCACAGTTACATGGTGCTTTTTCACAGCAAGCTGAGAATTTTTTACAACAGTATGAAAGTGATGACATAAGTACAATTTGCCATAATGTGATAGAGAACCCCCTGGGTGAGAATTTTAAACATAAAGGTGGTACGGCCCGCAAGCCGGTTCAGGTTCGTAAAGCTGTTATGCCTTCTGCACGCTCTGCGCATTCCATGGTTGCAGAGTCCTCCTTTAAGGCTCCTATGCCATGTGAAATATCACTGCTGGGCTTCCACTTATCCATTTCTGTCAAAGAAAAAATTTGGGGAGGTGAATTTGTTGATCTGTTGTCTTTATTGCCAGCTTCCAAGGAATTTCTAGTTAAATCTGACAAGAAATCAGATGAGCGCACAGAAGAGGATAGGCGCAGGGCTGTACCTAAAACCTTTCAGAACTGGCTGCAGGCCTTTTGCATTTTTGCATCCGTGTTGGGAGAACAATTTCCTGAGAAATGCTCAGGCCTTTTTCAACACGTGGATATAGTTTCTGAAGCATTTCGTAATTTTGGCGGTTCAGCCTGGTTCACCTATGATGAGAATTTCAGGCAAAAATTAGCAGTTCACCCTTCCTTGCAATGGGGATGTAAGGATGTGGGTTTATGGTTGAATCTCATGCTTCCACAAAAACCGCAGTTCACACCTAGAACTGGGCCTAGCCCACAAACTGCCTTTCGTAAAGGTTTCTGTTTTGCCTTTAATGAAGGACAGTGCAGATTCTTATCTAACTGCAGATATAGGCATGAGTGCTCCTTCTGCAATGGGAACTATTCGGCGAATAGATGTTTCAAAAAATCATCAGTTGCTTCCCTCCCATCCTTTCCACGCGATGCTGGTGGAAAAGGCCAGGACCCCAGTGAGCCTGCTAAGCATGCAACCGTGGCTAGATCTCTATCCAGACCGCACGATGGCACGGCTGCTATCTGATGGTTTCAAGGACGGTTTCTTGGTTCCCTCCTTTTCAGGGTCTGGATGCACTTTAGTTAAAAATTTGCGCTCTGCTAGGTGTCATCCTGAAATTGTACAAGAGAAAATCTTTAAAGAGGTGTCAGAAGGAAGAGTAGCTGGCCCCTTTTCCTGCCCACCTTTTAAAAATGTTCGCATATCCCCATTGGGCATTGTTCCTAAAAGAGAGCGGGGTAGTTTCAGGCTTATTCACCATTTATCATATCCTGTGGATGCTTCACTCAATGATGAGGTTGCAGAGGTTATAGCCCCAGTGTCATACTCTTCCTTTGATGAAGCACTAGAACTTTTATGTCACTTTGGGCACGGTGCGCTGTTAGCTAAGGCAGACATCAAATCTGCCTTTCGCCTGCTACCGGTGCATCCACAAGGATTCAATTCCCTGGGTTTTCATTTTCAGGACCAATTTTATTTTGATAAATGTATGCCCATGGGGTTCTCGTTATCATGCTTTTATTTTGAGTCCTTTTCAAAATTTTTGCATTGGGTTCTGTCTGAATGTTCCCCTGTTGGGGGTATTCTGCATTATTTAGACGATTTTTTATTTTTAGGTCCAGCAGACTCCCCAGTATGTTTGGTATTGCTGAAAACATTTTTTCATATTTGTGATTCCTTCGGTATTCCCATTGCCCATGAGAAGACGGTACTCCCGGTATCCACTTTAGAATTTCTGGGCATCACTATTGACTCATCGTCAATGGAGTTCGGATTGCCCGAGGATAAATTACACCGTATGAGAATAATGATCTCCTTATTTTTGTCAAAACGTAAAGTTTTATTAAAGAGGCCCAATCCCTGCAATTTCAATGGGTCCACAGTATGGCAGCAATCTTTTACTAATGATTTTCAGTTAAACTTTTTTACAGACGCCGCCGGTTCATCTGGTTTTGGCGCTTTTCTTGATGGCCACTGGTGTGCCTCTAGATGGCACTCCAGTTGGTTGCAGCAAGACATTTTGCGCAATATAGTCCTCCTCGAGTTATTCCCGGTTATAGTTTCTATTGTGATTTGGAAAGAACACTTTGTTAATCGTAGGATTATTGTTAATATGGATAATAAAGGTGTTCTATTTGCTATCAATATGCTTTCTTCCAAATCAGAGCTAGTTATCAAACGTTTACGTTTTTTGGTGTTACACTGCATGAGATTTAATATCTGGTTAAAAGCCAAGCATATTCCTGGGATTGACAATAACATAGCTGACGCCTTATCTCGTTTACAGTTGCGGAGATTCCGGGAGTTGGCCCCATCGGCGGATCAGTGTGGAACCCCGTGCCCGGATTTCCTCTGGGGCTTGATCTGGGACTGATCTCTGCGCATCTTAGGAACTCAGTAGCACGTAAGACATGGCTGGAATATAGTCTGGCCTGGTCCAAATGGTGTTCTTTTTGCTCTAGCAGGAGTATAGATGAATTGGAAGTGAACGCATATGTTTCTTTAGCTTTTGTGTCCTTTATGATTCAGTCTGGTCTTAGGCCTGCCTCTTGTGTCCTTTATGATTCAGTCTGGTCTTAGGCCTGCCTTTCCTTTTTTCTAAAATTTGCGGGTTTGCCAGCCCTATCTTCCTTTTTTCGGGTCAGCCAGGTCCTCAAAGGTTTCAAGAATTCACACCCTACCCAGGATGCCAGACGTCCCATTTCAGTTAATTTATTAATCCAATTACTATCTATATTAGAAGAGATTTGTTTTACCGAATTTGAACTTTTGCTTTTCAGGGCAGCCTTTTCGGTTACCTTTTTTGGTGCCCTCAGAGTTGGAGAACTTTCTGCCCAAAACAGGTCATCTTCATCTTTTCTGCTATTTTCACATGTGTTGTTGGAATCCGATTGCTTAAGTTTGTTTATCTGCCGGTCCAAAACTTTTGGTTTGGGCAATGGTCAGTGGATATATCTAGGAAAATCCCCCAATAACTTGATTTGCCCGGTGTCACATACGGCTAGTTATATGTCAGTGAGGCCTTTCTCTAACAGTTCATTTTTTATCCACCAGGATTTGTCCCCTTTGACTCGTTACCAATTCTCAGCGGTTCTATCCACATGTCTCAAGTGCCTCAACCTCGGGGGTCTCGGATTCTCTTCGCATTTGTTTAGAATCGGGGCCGCCACCACAGCCAATTTGTTGGGTTTCTCTCCTGAAGGTCAAAAACGGGTTGGTAGGTGGGTTAGTAGTAGATATAAAATTTATGTTCGACCTGAATTATTAATTGTGTGATTTTCTATTTTCAGATTCTTCTATATGCACAATCTGGATAGTAGGCCACTCCTACATTTTCTGGGCTGAAAGTCAGGCTGCATCCAGGATCTATACGAACAATTTAGGTTTGGATAGCAATGTCTTTAAGGTGTTATGGTCTGGAGTTAGGGGCCTCAGATGGCGTAATCTTAAAGACCACTTAATTCAATTATCCGCAATTTGGCCTTCCCCCCAAGTACTAGTGCTTCATGTTGGAGCAAACGATGTTGGTAAAGTTAGAACATGGGAACTCCTTTGTGAAATGAAGAGGGATATTTATTCCATTAAACTTTTGTTTCCAAATACCAATTTAGCCTTCTCCGAAATGGTTCCTAGACTCCTTTGGTCCCCTTCTGGGAATCTATTTTATTTGGATAAGATTCGGAGACGGTTAAATAGGACCATACATAATTTCTTAGTGTCCTCGGGAGGTGTGTCCTTCCGCCACTTGGAGCTGGAAGGTTTCATTCCGGGGTTATTTAGGAAGGATTTAGTCCACTTGTCAGACATAGGTCTGGACATTTTCAACATGGGACTGCAAACTTTAATTGAAAGGGCCACGATGTTGGGGGGACCTCAGCCAAAGGTTTCTCTATTGGCTTCGGTCGGTGGGGAATAGTCGTCCAGCATTGTCTGGATGGACACAGTGTAATTTGAGTGATGTATTATAGCCAAAATGGCTTTATAATTATTTGAAGTTCATTGCATTATAAGGTTACCCCTTGAACAACATCGTGGCCAAAATTTAATTTCCAAAATAAATGAGTTGCTATAAAGAATATACGGTGTGTTGGTTTTTTATTGTAGCATTGTCTCCTTTGTGCTAGCCCATGACAGGTCCATGCAATATGCAGGACCAACATGGGAGAGCTCAAAGGGGATGCAGGTTTCCTTATGTTGCTTACAGGTTTGCTATTGGTTACAGCAGCAGCATCTGCTGCACAGCAACAAGCAGCTGATTGGAGGAAATTGGCGGTTTGCATAGCCCGCTTGCTGAAGGAGATAAAAGGGGCAGTCCGGCCGTTAACAAGCAGACCCTGTGGAACCGAACCGGGACTCCCACCCGCCCTCCCCAATTTCTTATCAGTCATGGTGTTGTTTAGTGGGGGAATAGTCATCCAGCATTGTCTGGATGGACACAGTGTAATTTGAGTGATGTATTATAGCCAAAATGGCTTTATAATTATTTGAAGTTCATTGCATTATAAGGTTACCCCTTGAACAACATCGTGGCCAAAATTTAATTTCCAAAATAAATGAGTTGTTATAAAGAATATACGGTGTGTTGGTTTGTTGGTTTTTTATTGTAGCATTGTCTCCTTTGTGCTAGCCCATGTGTATTATGATTTGTATGTTGTTTTTGTGTAATGTATTGGAATGCTAAAGCTCAAATGGAAAGTTTTGTGTTTTTAAACTAGGAGAGATTTTTTTCATCTTTCACTGGTACCTGAAAGCAAGCAGAGAAAACGCAGAGAAAAAGTATCATTTAAATATGATAAAATCAAGTTTGTGAGGCCTCATTAGATTGGAATTGCAATAATTCCAAATGACATTGCAATCTCTTGCATGAGCTTTTGATGTTCATACAGCAAAGAATAATACAAACATAGAAACACAGAGAGCAGAAAATAGGCAAGTGGTCTATCAAGTCTTCCCCATTTTTATTTATTTATTTATTACAGGTACTTATATAGCATTGACAATTTATGCAGTGCTTTTGGTTTTTATTTATTTGTCTGCCCTCCTTAATGCCACCATTAATGTATTTAATTATCATGTCTCCCCATTCTTTTTTTTCTTAGGACTATATAAATTAAGTTCCTGAAGTCTTTCTTGATATGTTTTATTCCTCAGACCTTTCATAATGTTTGCCCCCGTCTCTGGACTCATTGGGGGTCATTTACAATAGGAAGTCATTTACTATAGGAAGCCCATTTTAGGCAATTAAGATTTCAACAGGCGAACGTGCGAATGAAAAAGAGCACTTTTAGCTGCAAACATGCATTAGTAAACTCGTAAATCAGCGCTAATTTGCGATTCCGTGGATACGCAAATGCCACTTTCTACTAAGTTATTATATAGCACTGCACTGCAATCATGAGCTATGTATGTGAAAGAAACATTTTTATGTGAGATGTGTGCATCTATTGATGTATTTGGCAATTAGTATTCCTAGTTTTTTTCCTTCTTTTGCTAACAATTGCAGTTATGAATGATTATTACAGAGTAATGTCTGCTATTCTGTAAAGTTACATGTATCGAACATTTAGGTTACCTATTTGTTGTATGTTGTTTTTCTCATGCTTTTTTTATTTTTTTATTTAGGTGACTATAAAGCCGTAATTATTTATGTTCATTCTTTAATCATACTACACTATTTTGAAGGTCTCAGTGTACTTAGAACTTGGCTTGGTGGTCTGCTCAGATGTCTCCACAGCACTCACCGTATGAGTTCAAATCCCAGTTTATTTTTTCAGTGCACAAGCAAATTACAATAAACAAACAAAGAAATGTAAACTACCCGTTAATTAGTGTGCGATGTTTGGAATTCCACACCATAATATTATTGAATACTTACATACCATTGCATGCATTTGAAGAGTTAATATAATAGAATCAGACAAACTAAAATTCAATGGCTAATTGGCATTCACCTATTTTCACCATATGCTGCTTTGGCTAATAGTCATTCGCCTTTGCAATCTTTTAGTATACCTCTGTGAGATTTAAACCCATGAGTCCTTCAGGGTCTGAATTTGTCAAGGTAGAAGCGCTGACCACTAGCCTATTGGGCTTAGCACAACCATACATAGACAATACATTTACTAGAATTTGATGTTTCTTCTCCCCGAGCTGTCTTCTCCCTGAGCTGTCTCTCCTACCATCTTCTCCCGCTGCTGTGTTCTTCCGCGCAGCCGGTTACCCGCTAATAAAAAAAAGCCACTCTTCTTCTCTGGCGGTCCTCCGTGGCCATCCGATGACATCATCCGGAGAGCCCGCCCCATGGCTATGTAAGAGACGCCACACAGCGGGTGACAACATAGTGGAGGAAGACCGCTACAGAAGAAGAGCAGCTTTTTTTATTAGTGGGTAACCGGTGGCATGGAAGAACACAGCAGATGGAGAAGATGGCAGTGGTAGGAGAGACGGCTCTGGGAGAAGACAATTCGGGGAGAAGATGGCGGTGGGAGAGACAGTGGCAGGAGAAGACGGCTTAGGGAAGAAGACGGCTCGGAGCTATTTTACAATAAAGGACTATAAAAACCGGCTATTTTTTTTTTTTTACATTTCACTGCTTTATTTGGTGAACGGGTAGGGGTACATCGTACCCCTACCCATTCACGTAGGTGGGGCAGGATCTGGGGGCCCCCTTGTTAAAAGGGGCTTCCAGATTCTGATGAGCCCCCCCACCCGCAGACCTTTGACAACCACTGGCCAGGGTTGTTGGGAAGAGGCCCTTGTCCCCATCAACATGGGGACAAGGTGCTTTGGGGGGGACCCCAAAGCACTCTCCCCATGTTGAGGGCATGTGGCATTGTACGGTTCAGGAGGGGGTAGTGCTCGCTCGTCCCCACCCTTCCTGACCTCCAGGCTGCATACTCGGATAAGGGTACGGTATGTATTTAGGGGGGCCCACAACAATTTTTTTTAACATTTTGGTGTGGGGTTCCCCTTAAAGTCCATACCAGACCCGAAGAGCCTGGTATGTACTAGGGGGGGACCCTACAACGTTATTTTCCTTAATTTTTGGAATTCCACACCCTAATATTATTGAATAATTACATACCATTGCATGCATTTGAAGAAATAAAATTATGGAATAAACCAAACTGATGCACATTGGCTAATTACAATTCATGTTTTCAGGAGGTGATACCATTGGTGGGATTCAAACTAATGGCTTGAACCTTTGAAGGTAGCAAGACATACCACTACGCTACAGAGCTGAGCACAAACCCTACATAGAAATTACATTTACTAATGTTTGATTCTATACAATAATGTTTTGCATTTCAGGCCTTAATATTATAATAACAACATGCTCATGCAGATGTGGCATTAGCTAATGGGTGTTCGCCTCTTTTCAGCATATGCTGCTGAGTACAGTGCAAGCTTTCAGTAGGTGATACCATCTGTGTGATTTTCAGCCATTTGAGCACAATTACATACTTTACTAGTGTTTGATGGTGGGACTACTTTATATTCTAGGTATAATAGTACTCAGCACAGTGACTTAGGCCCCTTTCACACTTGTGTGACCTAAAAGTGGCGCGATTTTGCAGCACAGTCACACAAGTGTGAAAGGGGCCTCAGTCTGTCTTTGTGAGTGATTTCAGAGACATCAGTGCACTTTCCTGCACAGATGTCTAGTGAAATCACAGGTCCCAACTGTCCCTGATTTGGAACAAAGTCCCTTGGTCCCTCTTTCCTCCTCATTTGTCCCACATTGTGTTCTGATCTATATAGTTGTATATAAAATGCACTTTTTATCTTTCAAAAAAGGGTTTTCCAGTGCTAAACCATTCATCTAATTTATAAATTGCTTTGTTTGTAAATTTCCAAAGCCAACCTAAAGGAATATTGTTAGTAAAAAAAAAGCACTTGGGGGTTTGACTAATCATTCTTTTTTTTTTGGAATAATTCTCCTTTAAGGAGGTGTGTTAGGGGGTGTGTCCTATGCCTACATACTTTTACTAATAGGTGTCCTTCATTCCCATCTCAAAAAGTTGTGAGGTAAGAAATCACCCCCTGAAGTCGCCCAAAGTAGTGCAGGAAGTACTTTTGGGCGTTGCACCAATTCGGACAGTTCCATTGCTGTCAATAGGTGCCGATTTGGCCTGCAATTTGGCATGCCAATTCAGAGCTATGTGAACATGGGTGAAGTTGCATAGATATGAATTGAAATTATGGGGGGCAGTTTTTTATGCGACTCTGAGGTCTAAAGCTGCATGAAAAATCACCCAAGTGTGAAAGTAACCTAATGAGATTAATTGATAACACCTTTTAATTAGGCCCCATTTGCACTTTTGCAACCTTAAAATTGCACAGCTTTTCCGTGACTTGAAGCTATGCCTGTGTAATCTTGTGGTGTAATGACCTCAAATCGCATCAAAGTCAAATCAAGGTAGTGCAGGGAAGAATTTGCCCCACTTTCAGGATGCACAAGTGACAATAGGGCCAAATTCAAAGGTGTTATCCATGAATCTCATTCACACTACTGCGACCTGAAAGTCACACTATTTTGCTGCCACTTTGCCGCTGCAACTTAGCCCCAACTTCTGGTAATGCCTGTGTAATATAGCAACCTATGTACCTCAAGTTGCACACCAAAATAGTAAAGAGACTACTTTGAAGTTGGTGCGACTTGAAGTAGCACAGATATGAATGGTTATCATTAAGAATCATGGGGTACAACATGTCATACAACTCGAAGGTCCAAATTTGCTGTAAAAGGTTGCCCAAGTGTGAAACAAGCCATATATATATTTTTTAATAAAAGGGGCTCTCATTTATATTTGCATAGTCCTTACTGACTTACATCAGCAGCACAAATGCAGGAAGTGATGTGTGCACATGGGCTGGAAGCAAATGTGTGGTGATGCCAAATAAACAAATCAATGAACCCCACCCACACCAAATCTAACTACCACATCCTCCCCCACATTAGGTAAGCACAAGTACATATCCTACACTTACCTGTCAAATGAGCAGCACCTCCTCTTCGCTAAAGAGGGACTTCGCCATGTCCACCTAGATGGAGATCCTGTCCAGCACAGGAAGTTCTGGGTGATTACAATGACAATTTCCAGGTCAGAAGGTGAAACCACGCTCTTTTGATCACAGCTGCAATATTTGATCGCAACCACGATTGGAATTTTTTTCTTTCATTTATTTGCAGATATGCAAATCTATATTTCTACATATAACGATATTTGAAGGCAAACTTAAGGGAGTTTGATAAGAAATGGTGTCCCTGAGATTGCAGCAGGTGAATTACAAAGGCCCAGTTTGAGCCCTGGTTCACACTGACAGCGGGAGGAAATCGTGCAAGTTCAGCGATTTCATTCCCATGTGTCAGTTCCGACTGCAGGGGGAAATTTCAGAGACATCTGTGCATGTTTCTGCACAGATGTCAATGGAAATCGCACCCCGAAGTCACCAAAAGTACAGAAACTACTTTTGGAAATGTTGGCGCTGCACCGATTAGGACAGTGGAATTGCCACCGATTTGGCATGCGATTTGACATTGTACCAATGTGAATCAGAGCTGACACATACAACACTGCCTATCCACTAGCTGAATTCATTACCTGCAATTCTCCACAGCTGTTAAATACAAAGACTCCACCTAAACACATTTACTTGCAGGTGTGCTGAAGAGATTAGGTTTTTTGGTGCACAATTAATTTCTTTGGGTATACGATATTGCACTTCCCCAAAACCACCACCCCCAAAACTAATTAAAAAGAAGAAAGGAAATAGAAACAAACAACAAGCTCAATTATGTACTTTTATTTTGCCAGCAGAAACAAAATTATGTGCATTCATTTACTAGCATAAAAAAAATATTATACAGGATATACGGTGCTACATTTAGCAAAACAGTTAGCAATTGGGTTTTAAGAGCCCTGCTCATAGGAGCTTGAAATCTAAAATGTGTCTAAACCTTAGAGTTGGACACAGCTTTACTTTCAGTATATAACGGGCAACACATTTCATAGTACAACTACTCCTCACCCACTTCACATTTTTATCTGCAAGGTTATAGAAACATACTTAACAATCATCATTCTTACAAGCATTCCAACATAGTATTAAAAAAGGCACATATTCAAACTATAACACCCACCACCACCCCACAATCCACACACATACATTGGTGACCATGTTCTGCTGGAAGCTGCATTTCTGTGTACATGATTAAGCAATGAGATCAAAGAGTAGAAGATCAGCAGATGCTTCCAAACCATGAATGCATGGTCAGACAGGAACAATAGACACACAACATTAACAGCATGGCCACATAAACCCTATTTTGATGGAAAGAATGCATAAGAAGTTCAGCAAACAAACAGCCCTGGCTTACAGTCTCCGCTCTAATTCATCCCCAAGGTGTTCTGTTGTGTTGATGTCAGGGCTCTGTGCAGGCCAGTCAAGTTCCTCCACCCCAAACTCACTCATCCATGTCTTTATGGACCTTTCTTTGTGCACTGGTCCAAATCATTTGAGGGGGGATTATGATGTGGGGTTGTTTTTCAGGGTTTGGGCTTGGCTTCCTAGTTCCAGTGAAGGGAACTCTTAGGGTGTCAGCATACCAAGACATTTTGGACAATTTCATGCCCCCAACTTTGTGGGAACAGTTTGGGGATGGCCCCTTCCTGTTCCAACCTGACTATTCACCAGTGAACAAAGCAAGGTCCATAAAGACACAGATGAGGAGAGTCCTGACCTTAACCCGATAGAACACCTTTTGGCTGATAACAGCAGAGACTGCGAGCCAGGCCTTCTCATCCAGCATCAGTGCCTGGCCTCACAAATGTGCTTCTGGAAACATGGTCAAACATTCCCATAGACACACTAAACCTTGTGGACAAGGTTCAGTGTTGTTATAGCTGCAAAGGGTGGGCTACATCACATTTTAACCCTACAGACTAAGACTGGGCTGCCATTAAAGTTCATGTGTGTGTAAAGGCAGGCCTCCCAATACTTTTGGCTAGATAGTGTATCTGGCAAGATTTACAATGGTGGTGGGACCCTCCTACACATAAATACATTTAGACATAGTTTTATGACCTGAGTCAGGAGTTATGTTTAACAACATAAGGAGATGAGACAACTTCTCTACATGAAGCGCATGTTTGGGATTTGAACTCAGCCCCTCAGGGATGCTAAGCAGACATTCAAACCTCTAAGCCACAGCGCTGCCATGTGTAGAAACTTCCTACACATAAATACACATATACTGCATTTCATTGGACATATAGGTGGTGCAATTACATTACTCAAGAGTTATTTTTCTTGATTTATTCTGTGATATTTGGTGGTTCTTGGTGGGTGAGTCTAGAATAGTGATGTTAGCCTTTAATTTTTGTAAATTACATTTTGATTTCTTATGTTGGTACACATATCACATTTTTTGTTCTCAAATTATGATTATTTGTAAATAATAAAAAAACACACACAATTGTGACTAATTTTAAATTTGCATCAGCAATGGTATTGTTTGTGGTTTGTAAAGACACATGTGTGCGTTTGGGTAAAGATTTTTGTGAGATGGAGAGTAACAAGTGAAAGTGACAGAGAAAAATATATTTTATCAAAACATGAAAACATTGCACATTCTAGCATTCTTAAAAACAAAATAGATCAGGTAGAAGCAACTTTGTTGAAAATGAAAATTTATTTCAGAGAAAGATACATTTCATCTCAACATTAAAAGTATTTATTTGGGGAAGTTACAATTGTACCATTATAATTAATGGCTGAAACTTGCATTGGACTATATAGCACCGATTTTTCACTCTCAAAAACGCATTTTAGCCCAGCGTTAATTTTGGTATTTACTATAGCGTCCTGTAAAAAAGCCATCAGTGTGAAAGGGCCCTTAAAGATATTTAAGTGTAGATATCATTTTTTCACGCAGTTTAAAAGCAGATTATTTTTAAACAATACACTGCATATGTCAGTACCATTTAGGCAATTATCATGCTCCAAACATTATTTCTATGTGCACTATTCCATGTTTTAGAAGAGTAAGGGTTTGGGCGCTATTTGTTTTCAGGGAGCTATACTAAATTCGATTTTGGGAGTATTTTTTTACCAGCATTATAGTGAATACCGTTTTAGTGCTAATTAGCAATAATTAGCGCCGCAGCGCTATAGTAAATGACCCCCATTCTGTCTTATCAATATCTTTTTCCAAGAGAGGACTCCAAAACAAGACACAGTGAGGTCTAACTGAAAATCTATATAAAGGAATCAGGACCTCCTTTGTCTTGCTGGTGATCCTTCTTGTGATTCACCCTACAATTCTATTTGTTTTTCCCACTGCCTGGCCACACTATTTGCCAATTTTGAAATCATCTGAAATAACTACCCCCAGATCGTTTTCTCTGTAGTTCTGGACAAAACTGTACCCCAAATAGTGAACTGTATCAGTGAATTCTTTTTCCCTAGGTACTTTTTTTTATTTAGAAACATTGATCTGCAGTTTCCACTGTTTTGGCCAGTTTTTCAGCAATGCCAAATCATGTTCCATGTTACTAACACCTCCAGGACTTTCAACCCTATTGCACACCTTTGTGTCATCAACAAAAATACATACCTTACCCAACAAACTTTTAGTTATATCACTTACAAACAGAGTAACACAGCAGTGTCTGATGGCCCTTAAAATGGGACCACCTTGTTCTCCACCTTCTTACCAAGGTATTGTGATTGACTCAGTGGCGGAACTACCGCCATAGCAACCCACGTGGGCGCTATGGGGCCCGCAGCCGAGTGGGGCCCGCTGCCGAGTGGTTTGTTCATCTTTTTTCCCCCAGGCTGTGATGGGTGGCCTGGGTTATACACAGTGCTGAAGTCGGCTGCGGCGACAGCCGATTGGCTAGCTGCATTGTGGGAGTTATAGACCAGCCACGCTAGTTCCTGGCAGTGTGAGGAACTCGTCGATAGGGCATAGCAAACTACAACTCCCACCTCCCAGGAGTCTCAGAGGCAGTTCGTGTGGCATGCCAGGGGAGGGGACACCCGGCGTCACGTCACACGTGACTTGCTGAGCTTGCAGACGCTGACTTGAGGAGTGGCTGCAGAGAAGAGAAGACTGACTGATTGATTCAGAATCATCACCCCCCCCCCAAAGAGTGGCAAGGACCTGGCTCAGTGTCTCTTCAGAGTCCTCACTGAAACACACAGCTCTTCCCAGCCTGAAGTAAGGTAGTAAGGTGTGATGACTGGTGATGATGATGACCCCTGTTTTTTTTCACAGTTAAACTTAATTTCATTATGAATGTAACCATATAAATAAATAACTTATGAAAACAGTCACAATGAGCAACCTTTGAGAATTTGTAAAACAAAAACCCTTTCATGTAAAGGACATACAAAAAAAAAGTTACAAAATGGCAGCGCCTAAGAAACAGTTCTTTCACCTACATTGTGTAGAGCACATCTGCTGTGGTCAGGTGGGACAGACTTTCCTTATAACCAGAAAAAATTACCAATTTAAAGTCTACACTGCCAAGAAACATTCATCACCCTTGTTAGTGGGTTACTAAACAAGTTCCATATTGGCAGCAATGCTATTTTAGTGCCACATGAAGGCTCTCAAAGTCCGGAAAACACCACATGCTAGCAATTACTGTAAAGACAGTCACGATGAGTGGAGCAAAAAAGGTGATTCTAGGACCACTAAATTAATGGAATGGAGTAATACTTTCGTACACAGATGGTGCCCAGGATCACAGGATACTTGCCAAGGCTAGTAAAACTCTGAACCTGTGGTAATGCCTTATAATAACAGTCTTAGAAAATCCACTCTGGATCTTTATTAACAAACTGACTTAAATTTAAGAAATAATGCATAGCATAGTCATCATGACAATTTTAAATTTTGGCAATGGTGGTGTTCTAACGAGAAAGGTCCCCCCATCAGATAGTGTCCGCCCTGTATTGTGCAGGTGCAGTGCTTGCGCAGTACGGAGGACAAAGGAGACACCGAAAGTCTCCGAACATGAACAGCTGTTCATGAGCACTACATGGCACCTGCTCAATTAATAGTACATTCTGTCACACGCTCCCGCACGCTCCCGATGCTCGTGGGGGTGGATTTCTCAAATAGGAGGATCTTTGCGGGGCGTGTTTACACAACTGAAGGGTGGGTTTAGCATTGTTGATGGGTGGGTTTGGTGGACCTATTAATAAAAATTAAATCAGTAAAGTATTGAAATTGCTTGTGTTATGTATGTAACATTGAACTACCCGCCCTTATGAGCTCTGGTCAGTATTGTAAAACTCCTTCAGTTGTGTAATCAGCTCTGCCCATTCTGTAGGCACACCGCCCCTTACAGAGTTGTATGAGCATCGGGAGCATGCAGGAGTGTGTGACAGAATGTAGTATTAATTGCGCAGGCACCGTGTAGAGCTCATGAACAGCTGTTCATGTTCGGTTACTTTCGGAGTCTCCTTTGTCCTCCGTACTGCGCAAGTCCTGCACCTGCACAGTATAGGGCAGACACTATCTGATGGGGGACATTTCTCAACAGGACAGCGGCTTGTGTTTTTTTTTGGGGGGGGGCTGTTTGCAGGGGGGGGCCCATACAACATTTTGCTATGGGGCCCTGTGATTTCTAGTTACGCCCCTGGATTGACTATAATTTATATATTATTATATTATATATATCTTCCCATTTTTTTTATCAGATTAGAGTGATATTGGTCCCTAATAACTAGTAATTTTATGTATCTATATTGCCATCTATAGTACCACTAGGGACCACTATCTCTATAGATTCTGTTCTCTGTTGGTGGATTTGAAAATGTTTAACAATGAGCCTGGATGTAACCTGTGGGATTAGTTTAAGGGTAGGCCATTTCCACCTTAGGGTTGGGGCAATTGATGTTCTAACCTACATATTTATATTACTATCTGCAGTGGTCCTATCAAGACACAATTGTGCTCACTTATGATTGTTATCCTTCCAGGCTGGGCGTTCTTTCATTGGCGTCCTCTATGCTTTATTGGACACCTTCTGGCTTCGTGGTGTTCTCTTGGGCTCCCATATTGAGTATGAGGAATACCATCCTGCCCCAATTTTTTGAGTATATTGCATGCACCACCTGTTTTTAATAACTTGGGTTTTCCTATAAAAAAATATGCTGACTAATATACTTATTTATTGCATTACTGTAAATGTAAAAAAATCTCTGTGTTACATTGTAAATCTCTATGTGGTTATCTGAGATTTCATTCACATATACTCCTGATGAAGATACAATATTTATCGAAAAGCATCAAGCTATATTGTGGTTAAAGTCTTATAGGATGATTTTATGTTGACTTTTTAACATTTGTACAATAAACCTTGTTTTGTTTTTGTTTTTTTTAAATATGATTTTATCTGTTCTGTGGTGCCACGCCACACACTGAGGCCTTGAAAAGAAATTTACTATTTACCAATTTTATTAGAACTTTTCTTTATCAGAACACATTGTACTTGACAAACATAAAACATATATGTGCATTAAAAAGCATTAGCATTACTTGGTAAAAACTGAGCATACATGTTGTGTTGTTACAAAGAAAAAAAAACAACACTGACAATACTATATGTGTTAATATATATATATTAATATTCTATACTTATCTTATATTATATTATATTATATTATATTATATTATATTATATTATTTTTAAGTTTTATTATACTATGTGTATGTGTTACTATATATTGTTTTAATGTATGAATATGTTTGTATTAGTATTATAATATGTAATATTCATTCAACTATATTAAATGCTTCAGACACACAATGCTCTTTTGTAAAGTAAAATAAAAAAGTAAAATGTGTTAAATGAACAGATAACCTTTGCTAATCAATACTCAATGTGAAAGGTTAAGAATCAGCCTGGGGAAAGGAGTGTAAGTTTAATAGGGGTGACCTGTCCAGTCTTAAGATGAAAAGTACAGCCATGGATTCCTCCAATGAGAACACCCTAAGGGACAATAAACAATATGTTTTTTTTAGGTGCTTAAGTTTGTATAAATAGAATGAACTGTTTTTTAACCTCATAGGAAGGATTTCTCCTTTGTTAAATAACCTTTATATTTAGTTGTCATTGCTCTTTTTTTTTCCACCAGTACATTAAAGTATAGGATCTGAAGGGTTTGCTTGTGACAACAGTAATTTGAAATAACATGAAATAAATTGAAATAATTTGAAATAAATATGAGTTTGCATTATAGCTTCAGTATCATTTTCTCTGATGTAGTCCTAGTGATATTACATATGACTAGGGCATAAATGTTCTGTAAATACGCTTAATGTTTCTCCAGTAAAGTATGTTCTAATAGACTATAGCTGGCACTTAGTATATAGGACAGTGATTTAGCCTTAAGGCTGGGTTCACACTAGAGCATGGAGCATCTCACAGCAGGGGGTCCGGTGCATCCCCATTCAACGGTTCAGGTCCGATTTCAGCCCGAATTTTTGACTGAATTCGGCCCTAAAACGGACCTAAAATAGACCAAAAGACACACAGGACTCCAGTGCAATTCACACCTTTGCCGCTCCGGAGATGTGTGAACCGCTCCATAGAGACCCGGTCACAATCTCCTGCTTTGCAAAACCTGCATCCAATTCGCAATAGTGTGAACCCAGCCTTAACGCGGAAGTAAACCCATCAATTTACCAGTTTAAAAAAACAGTTACATTTCCGCCATATGCCGGGAATGTAACAATCCCATTGGTTGTGCTCTGAACCAAACTGTCAAACCATCCAATGGCTGGTGTCATAGCTGATCACATGTTCAGCATCATGGCAGTTATAGATCAAACATAGGCCAAGATGGCAGCTTCCTTGGCTGAAAGCGATAGAAGGGTTTACTTCCACTTTAAATGAAAGGTTGGATAGTTGTATCTATTTCCACTATAAACTAGCTGCCCTGGACACACAGTTAGTCAGTGTTTTAGTGCTGTTTGCTTCCACCTAGAAAATCCTAAATCAACCCTCTTCCTAGATCATTACTAAAAAAACAGTTTTATTACAAAATGTTATGTACATTTACCTTAAACACAGATTTCAACTTACCAACCCCCCCAAACACATACACACACACACTCACAGATTACCTTCCCCACCTACCTCACCCCTCTGCTCACAATGCATACACTGCTCACAGTGAAGTTTATATCCTGCCCAGAGCACATTTCTGCTCACTCAAACCACATTCCTCCTCATCTACTTTCCCCACTCAGAGCAGCACATACCACTTTGGCCTCCTCACCCTGATCTAAATGCCTCGCTCCTGTCCTTTACAGTGTATTGCACCCTGGTCACCTCACCACCTGCTTTGTTCATAAGTGATCCTTGCAACAACAAAATCTATTCTATCCCTCCCTGCCTACCTAATAACAGCCACAACACCCCCTCCCCACACACACACACACACACACACCAGTCACAGTGCATAGCTCCGTAATTAACCACCTAACCTCGCAGAGAATTCTTCCCTGTCCACCTCACTTTATGTCTTACAATACATCCTTCTTACGGCACCCAGCCTCAGTCACATCTCTTTTCCCTGAACCTCCCCTTTTTGCTCACAGTACATCCCTTCCCACCTCACATCCTGTTTACAGCGCATCACACTTCTAAACCCATTCACAGCACATCTCTTCCATCCAACTACGAGCCCCAGTCACAGCACAGACTTCTTTTGTCCCCTAAACATGGAAACAGGGGCTTCTGCACCATCTGTCACCTACAAATTATACCATTTCCCTACAGAAATTTGAAAGTTTACACCTTTGGCCATAGAACCAGAACAATTAACACATGCCCCATATTTATTGGCATTGTGTTGATTGTATTGTGGATAACTTGGAACAGTGTGGTTCCACAACCTTTCACGTCATGTTCTTGAAAACTCAACACATACCGTAACATTTTGATGGTGACTGGATTTATTTAACTAAGTTGTTTTTTTGGCGATGAATGTTGCATGATCTCAGCACTCATTTGAAATGAGGACATTATGAAACAATTCCAGTTAAATGTGACTTATAACTAAAAGTTACATATTAATGAACAGGAAAGTTTTTCCTCAAGAATCAGAACATTTGAAGCAAATGTCTAGAAAATATTTAAATTAAAAAGTCTGATAAAATGTATTACAGTATAGGAATAGTTTTGATTAGAACAAAGACAATTGAAAAGAAATGTTTTATTTTAGAGTTAAACATGTTGAGCTAAACAAATCTGCTGGTAGAACATTATATATAACCTCTAACGGGATTTTTAAGGCAATGAAAATTTGTAAATTTACTTAAAATCAATTTTATTGAGGATCAAGAAAAATTATTTATACAAAATCAAGATAAGTAGAAAAAATTAGTGTAAAAAATTCCCATTGCTAATGGTGCATAGCTATATAAAAACAATATCAAAGAAAGGTGATACAGCACACCACTCAATACAATCACCACAGATGAAAACCGTGGCGTTGAGTGGTGAATTTTCCAACGCGTTTCAACCTGTATGTTTTTATGATAAGTCTTCTTCAGGGAAATGCATCACATTCTAAAAAATCAAAAAACGTCATATTACTATTTATATTACTCTTAGTCAATGTATTATAATTCCTGTAATATGCAGAGGTTCTAACACTCACATCCTTCCCGGATATCTTGTGGACAAACAGAGGTTCCCAACAAGGGTGGACAGTACCAAGTCTCCAAAGATTGATTATCCTATAGCTCCTACAAGACGGCTGGAAATATGCATTAAATCCAAATATTTGGCGTATTCAGCATCAAATAGTGATATCTGTGTAAAGAAGAAGGGGGGCATAATTAAAAAGAGGCCACAAGGAATGAAGGGGGAGGGAGGGGAAAGGACAGGAATGGGAGGGGGGGTAGGGGGAAAGAAGCACACATCTCATCCCCCAGCCCCTGTGCATACACACAGGCTGCTCACCATCCTCCAAGTCCCCAAACCTTCTCCCTAAGGTAAAAAAGTTTTACAAGCTTCCCATTTGTGAGCTGGAAAAACGAACACTTACTTGTTACCAGATGTCCAGTAAGACAAGCTCCAGGGATGAAGAAAATTAGGCCACAAGTCCACCCTGACATCCCTCGGTGGTTCCCGAGGGGGGAATGACGCCGTCTTGCCGTCTTTGGCGTCCTTTATGTGATGTGGGCGGGGACTGGCTGCCGCGTCAGCCAATGGCGTGGCTCACAGACCCTGACCGCCCTTCAGTAAGCTTAAGCGTGGTGACGCTAACCATCACCACGGTAACTATTGACGCCGTAAGGCCGCGCATGCGCACCACTAACGCGTCCGATCCGTGGTGACGTTGAACGTCACCACGGAGACGGACGATGCTGCCGGGTAGCGCATGCGCGCCGCGGGGAGCCTGTATTGAATCCCCCACGTAGCCCGTAGCGTGGGCGGCCGACCCGCTGTAATTTTGAGAAAGGGCTGTGCCCATACAAAAGTTATAACCTCCCAGGCAAAAAAGAGAAAATCCCCATAAAGGGGTGAACCACAGAACAGGATCGCTCTCAGAGATCCCCCTGCATGTACCCTTATATAGAAGGGAACATACTGTTGTAATGTATTCACCCTCCCCTTCAATCCGCAATATGTGGGGAAAAAGAGGGGGGGGAGAAAAAAAAAAAGGGGTGTAATGAATAATGGGCTAAATTTGAATAATGGGAGAATATAAAAATCAGAAAATCACATAAGTCCCCACCTGCATTGAGATTGTAAAAAAAAGGGCAGGGGGGAGACTGGGACTAAAAACCACTGACACGAGAAACTCCCTATCTGGGGGAACAACCCAAGGCAGGGAGAGATTGGAAGGCCCCCGTGTATATCTAACACGAGGGCCCCCCTGTGCCGGGTAGGGTATAGGATGCAGGGGGTATGAGGATACCCCTGTCTATGAAAATCCAAGGAGACTGGACCCCTCTACTAAGTTAAACCCACAGATACCCCAGAAGGGGGGGCAAAGTGCAGAGCATGACCAAGAACCCCTGGTTATGGGTAATACATTGAACAAAGAGAATGTTATCATATGGATATAGTTTGGAGGGACTGGAACGCCCCAACAGGAGATAACAATACCTCTGAAAAGAAGAAAAAAAAATTGTACAAAATAAGAAGGAAAACATTCAGATCAATATCTTAATTCGTTCCATCTAATAATTGAAATTGGAGAAAACTCCCCTAGGAGAAAAAATCTCTATCTGATGCCTATATACACGCCAGGGCTACTCATGGAGAGTAACCCACATAAGGAAGGATTTGGAAGAATGAAATCGTGGCCCATTTAGAGGGAAGAATGACCACTGTAATGGAGAGTAGGGGGGCATCTTAGTCGGTTTTGCCCGACCCAAAGCCCTCCAAAAAAGGCCTGAAGCTCTCCGTTTCATTTAAACCCGGGGGGGTGGTGGCCCTAAGACGCCTGATCCAGCGCATCTCGCGCTGGAGCAGGATCTTGTTCCAATCACCCCCCCCTGGCCGGTATATGGAGTCTATCCAGAACTGTAAAGTTAACCTTGGGCATCCTGTAGTTGTGTTGTTTGGCTACATGCCTACCCAACAGTAGGTAGAGATTGCCTATGCCCATGCTGTGTATATGTTTTTCCACTATTTTGGCAATTTCCTGTCGGGTCTTACCAACATAAAAGGCCCCACAATGGCATTGCATTAAATAGACTACCCCCCATGTTCTACAGTTGGCAAAGTGTCGTAACTGGAAAATCTCCCCACTGGGTAGGGTTATCTTGGTTCTTTTTCCTATGACTCCACATTGTGCGCACGATCCACATGGGTATGTACCCCAAGTTCTACAGGGAATTCTCCATGAGAATTGACCAGTGTTTAGAAATTATTTTCCTTATTTGTTTGTGTTCATTTGAAAATTTCAAGATGATTCTGGTCGTGGTATCTGCATTTTTTGGAATCTTTTTCTTTTTAAAGATCATGTCATGTCTCTCTATATTTTTCACACGATTAAAAGCTTTCTTGAGAGCTGTCTTGGTATACCCTCTCTCCATCAATCTGGAGGTTAATTCATTAGATTCTCGTTGAAAATCCTCCTGTGTACTACAATTCCTTTTTAATCTTAAGAATTGACTGAATGGAATGGATTTTTTCAGTGGTTCTGGATGAAAGCTGTCTGCGTGTAGCAGTGTGTTACCAGCTGTCTCTTTTCTATACAACTTGCTTGAGAGTCCGCCAATCTGGTCTTTAAAGATGGTGATGTCCAAGAAGTTGACTTCTTTGGGATCATACGACATGGTGAAAAAGAGATTAAAATTGTTTATATTCATGGAGTTCAGGCAGTTTCTAAGTGCCTCTTCGGAGCCATCCCAGATGATAAAAATGTCGTCTATGTATCTCTGCCACATACAGATGTGGTCAGAGAACATAGACGACCCCTCCCCCAGCAGGAAATCTTTCTCCCACTCCCCCAGGTACAGGTTGGCATAGGAGGGTGCACAGCACGTCCCCATAGCCACTCCCTGCACCTGGAGGTAGTGGGAGCCCCTGAACAAAAAGGTGTTGTGTTTAAGAATGAATTCAAGCATCTGAAGTATAAAGGCATTGAACTTCCAATCAGTAGTAGCTCATTGCCTCAAGACGCGTTCAATGGCTGCTACTCCAGCATCATGGGGGATACTATTGTATAACGATTCCACGTCGATGGTAACTAGGAGGACCGAGTCTGGGATATTTCCAGCCGTATTGTAGGAGCTATAGGATAATCAATCTTTGGAGACTTGGTACTGTCCACCCTTGTTGGGAACCTCTGTTTGTCCACAAGATATCTGGGAAGGATGTAACCAGTCAGGGACCAGCACTGCTGGAGATGAGGGACTCTCCTAGCTGCCAGGGGAAGAACTCCTCCAGTGAGAGTGGGGGGGCAGCAAAGGGAAAGGAAAGACAGATTCTGGTGGTAGGGGACTCAATTCTTAGAAGGACAGAGAGGGCAATCTGTAACCAAGACCTGAAGCGCCGAACAGTATGTTGTCTACCGGGCGCTCAGGTTCGGCACATCACGGATCTTGTGGACAGATTACTGGGAGGGGCTGGGGAAGACCCGGCTGTCATGGTGCACGTTGGCACCACTGACAAAGTCAGAGGCAGATAGAGTGTCCTAAAGAACAATTTTAAGGACTTAGGAGCTAAATTGAGGAAAAGGACCTCCAAGGTAGTGTTCTCAGGAATACTACCGGTACATCGAGCCACACCAGAGAGGCACAGGAAGATTAGGGAAGTAAACAAGTGGCTGAAGAGCTGGTGTAGTAAGGAGGGGTTTGGGTTCCTGGAGGACTGGGCCGACTTCTCAGTCGGTAACCGGTACTATAGAAGGGACGGACTGCACCTAAATGAGGAGGGTGCAGTTTTGCTGGGAATGAAGATGGCCAAAAAGTTAGAGGGGTTTTTAAACTAGGCGATGGGGGGGAGGGTCCAG
The DNA here is from genome assembly GCA_037952925.1 of Lithobates clamitans. Lineage (NCBI taxonomy): Eukaryota > Metazoa > Chordata > Amphibia > Anura > Ranidae > Lithobates > Lithobates clamitans. The sequence goes on along the minus strand of JBBGZY010000350.1, from coordinate 19,873 downwards.
AGACAGTGATAGCCAGCGCGGAAGATATTCCAGAGGGTAGTATTGGGGGCATTAGTGGTAGGTTAACCAAAGCACAAAAACGCAAGGTGAGTATAGTAGCAAATCCAAGTTGCAATCTTGAAACACCCAATACGAGGACAATATGCGACCGGTCTAAACTATGTGACATGTTCACCAATGCCAGGAGCCTGGCGGACAAGATGGGTGAACTAGAGATACTGTTGTACAAGGAGGATTTGGATTTTGTGGGAATTTCAGAGACCTGGTTCAACAGCTCTCATGATTGGCTGGCAAACATTCAAGGGTATACCCTATACCGCAAGGATAGAGAGGGTAAAAAAGGGGGAGGGGTATGCCTATATATCAAGAATAATGTACAAGTGAATGTGAGAGATGACATCACTGAGGGGGCTAGGGAGGAGGTGGAATCTTTATGGGTAGAGCTCCAAAGGGATGAAGCTAAGGGGAAAATAATACTGGGAGTATGCTATAGGCCCCCTAACCTGAGGGAGGAAGTGGAGACGGATCTCCTATCACAAATTGGATTAGCAGCAAGGATGGGAAGTGTTATCATAATGGGGGATTTTAATTATCCAGACATAGACTGGGTGGAGGGAACCGCGCATTCATTTAAGGCTCGCCAGTTCCTTAATGTCTTGCAGGACAATTTTATGGGTCAGATGGTAGACGCACCAACTAGAAATAAAACATTACTAGATCTACTGATTACCAACAATACAGACCTGATAACAGATGTGGAAATACGGGGCAATTTAGGTAACAGCGATCACAGGTCAATTAGTTTCAGTATAAATCACACAAATAGGAGACATGAAGGGAACACAAAGACACTGAATTTCAAAAGAGCCAACTTCCCTAAACTACAAACCTTGCTAAAAGGCATAAATTGGGATAAAATATTAGGAACAAAGAATACAGAGGAGAGATGGGTTTGCTTTAAGAGCATATTAAATAAGGGCATTAGCCAATGTATCCCATTGGGTAATAAATTTAAAAGAGCGAACAAACATCCTGGATGGCTTAACTCCAATGTAAAAATGCATATAAAAGCAAAGGAGAAGGCCTTCAAAAAATACAAGGTTGAGGGATCATCCACAGCATTCAGAATTTATAAAGAATGCAATAAGAAATGTAAGGGTGCAATTAGGATGGCTAAGATAGAACATGAAAGACACATAGCGGAGGAGAGCAAAAAAAATCCCAAGAAATTCTTTAAGTATGTAAACAGTAAAAAAGTGAGGACAGACCATATTGGCCCCATAAAGAATGAGGAAGGACATCTGGTTACAAAGGATGGGGAGATGGCAGAGGTATTGAATTTATTCTTCTCCTCAGTCTTCACGAGTGAATCGGGGGGCTTCAGTAACCAAAACTGCAGTGTTTATCCTCATGACACAACACAGGAAGCACCTACATGGTTAACAGAGGACGGAATTAAAATTAGACTTGAGAAACTTAACATTAATAAATCACCGGGACCAGATGGCTTGCATCCGAGGGTACTTAGGGAACTAAGTCAGGTGATTGCCAGACCGTTGTTCCTAATTTTTACAGACAGTCTATTGACTGGAATGGTACCAGCTGATTGGAGAAAAGCCAATGTAGCACCAATATTTAAAAAGGGCCCAAAAAACATCCCTGGGAATTACAGACCAGTTAGCCTAACATCAATAGTATGTAAACTCTTGGAGGGGATGATAAGGGACTATATACAAGATTTTAGTAATAAGAATGATATCATTAGCAGTAATCAGCATGGATTCATGAAGAATCGTTCTTGCCAAACCAATCTATTAACCTTCTATGAGGAGGTGAGTTGCCATCTAGATAAAGGAAGGCCCATAGACGTGGTGTATCTGGATTTTACAAAAGCATTTGACACAGTTCCCCATAAACGTTTACTGTACAAAATAAGGTGCGTTGGCATGGACCATAGGGTGAGTACATGGATTGAAAACTGGCTACAAGGGCGTGTTCAGAGGGTGGTGATAAATGGGGAGTACTCAGAATGGTCAGGGGTGGGTAGTGGGGTCCCCCAGGGTTCTGTGCTGGGACCAATCCTATTTAATTTGTTCATAAACGACCTGGAGGATGGGATAAACAGTTCCATCTCTGTATTTGCAGACGATACTAAGCTAAGCAGGGCAATAACTTCTCCGCAGGATGTGGAAATCTTGCAAAAAGACCTGAACAAATTAATGGGGTGGGCGACTACATGGCAAATGAGGTTCAATGTAGAAAAATGTAAAATAATGCATTTGGGTGTCAAAAATATAAATGCAATCTATACACTGGGGGGAGAACCTCTGGGGGAATCTAGGATGGAAAAGGACTTTAGGGTCCTAGTGGATGATAGGCTCAGCAATGGCATGCAATGCCAAGCTGCTGCTAATAAAGCAAACAGAATATTGGCATGCATTAAAAGGGGGATCAACTGCAGAGATAAAACGATAATTCTCCCGCTCTACAAGACTCTGGTCCGGCCGCACCTGGAGTATGCTGTCCAGTTCTGGGCACCAGTCCTCAGGAGGGACGTACTGGAAATGGAGCGAGTACAAAGAAGGGCAACAAAGCTAATAAAGGGTCTGGAGGATCTTAGTTATGAGGAAAGGTTGCAAGCACTGAACTTATTCTCTCTGGAGAAGAGACGCTTGAGAGGGGATATGATTTCAATTTACAAATACTGTAATGGTGACCCCACAATAGGGATAAAACTTTTTCGCAGAAGAGAGTTTAATAAGACTCGTGGCCACTCATTACAATTAGAAGAAAAGAGGTTTAACCTTAAACTACGTAGAGGATTCTTTACTGTAAGAGCGGCAAGGATATGGAATTCCCTTCCACAGGCGGTGGTCTCAGCGGGGAGCATTGATAGCTTCAAGAAACTATTAGATAATCACCTGAATGACCGCAATATACAGGGATATGTAATGTAATACTGACACATAATCACACACATAGGTTGGACTTGATGGACTTGTGTCTTTTTTCAACCTCACCTACTATGTAACTATGTAACCTCTGCATATTACAGGAATTATAATACATTGACTAAGAGTAATATAAATAGTAATATGACGTTTTTTGATTTTTTAGAATGTGATGCATTTCCCTGAAGAAGACTTATCATAAAAACATACAGGTTGAAACGCGTTGGAAAATTCACCACTCAACGCCACGGTTTTCATCTGTGGTGATTGTATTGAGTGGTGTGCTGTATCACCTTTCTTTGATATTGTTTTTATATAGCTATGCACCATTAGCAATGGGAATTTTTTACACTAATTTTTTCTACTTATCTTGATTTTGTATAAATAATTTTTCTTGATCCTCAATAAAATTGATTTTAAGTAAATTTACAAATTTTCATTGCCTTAAAAATCCCGTTAGAGGTTATATATAATGTTCTACAAAATTGTATGGGATGATGGCAATGACATGTCCATACCACCAAGGTCATATATATAAACAAATCTGCTGGATGAAAGAAGCTTTTTTCACTACTGGTGAAGGAACTCATAAGTACCTCAGCCAAGCTCTGCCATGCTTACTATTATTTTGAAAAGCTGTATTCTCAACTTTTGTAAACAGCACAAACCTCCTTCGTTCACCGTCTGGTTGGTGAAAATTGTGGAAGTCAGTGGGATGAAGAACCTGAGTGTGACTGAGAAGGGCATTGGGGAGAAATTCCAGAAGAAATGTTTTTATTGGCATGGCTTTTTGTATTCCTCTGAGTAAAAATCTCTGCAGGACTTGACCTTGGGAGGCTTGGTGACGCAAGGAATGGGGGGGGGGGGGGGCTTGTCCCTGTCCCCTTCCTTGAATTGGGGGCTATCCCCCCTCCTTTTTACCTTTCAGCCCACCCTGTTTTTTAACATATATTCCCCTCTTTTTAGTTGTTCGATCCCATTTTATTGAATTTTTGTTAGTGGGAAGGGTATTGCTTGACATGCTTTATGTGGTAGTTTGAGAATTTGTTAGACATCATGTTTGTTCTCATTGGGATCAGTGAATAATTATGTATCTATATTTCTATCTGACAACCTACTGTTTTGTCAAGAAAACGCTGTTTTAGTTATTGGGTTTTATTCATTCAGTTGTATCTTTGCAAACCGGACTGGGTCTTCTTCATGTTTATAGAAACAGAACTCTATATGTTTAACTCAGCGCTGCACTTGTCAGCAAATGATAAAATTGAGATCAGTAACAGTTGAACTGTATATGGTGCCAAGCTGGGCTAAATAGTTGATATATGTACATGTACAGAAACCAGATGATGTGAACACAAATCAAGAAGTTCTTATAAAAAAAGAGTAGAACAGAAAGTCAGTCGTCCCAAAGGAGAGATGGACTGGTGGATGTAAAAGTTCAAACAGTCTCTGGCTAAGACTGCATGGAGGAAGTGAGGCAGCCTCTATGACGGGCTAAGGAACCTGACCGCTGTAAAAACAAGAAAAGAATGGGGAGAGAGAGGCGCCAGAATCACCAATAGTGCAGTAATGTTTATTAAATTATGAACGATTATAAAACACTCACAAAGTAAAACTCACAAAGGTAATGCACTCACAAAGTTTTCAGGACAACGGGCATGTATGGTGAACAATGAGTCCACTCAAGGAATCCAGGTCTGTGCTGTGGCCGCTATGAAGCAGGATCCTCGCGGGGCGCAAGATGCAGAGAGCCGGGAAGATGCTGGGCATATCCCTCAATGACAGGAGCTGTCACAGATGGGCAGTTCCTAGAAGGAAGACAGTTTGCAGGAAGAAGAGGAGGATATTCTTGCATTCGGCAGCAGAGGAAACACCCAGGACTGATGCAACAGGTTAAGAAGCTCTGTGTGAAACCTTATGCTGTGGAGCGTATCTAGCCCTCTGAGCCTACAAGCCTACATAGACCATATGTAAAGGTGTGGTTACATCTCCCAGGTGAGAGCACATTTGGTGGAGGGAGCACAAGTCAAGGATTTGATTGTGCGCACTGCTTGCAGGAATCATTAAGGATTCACATAAAGAGACATTTTTTATATATATTATATATTTTTCAAATTTTAAATTTACATTTTTTATTTTCACTTTTAGCATAGGTATGGACTTTACCTGTGGACTTTAGTTTTTCAAATTGGATATTCATTTTTGTTTTTATTATGTTATAGAGAATATCTCTGGATATTTACACATGTTTGGATTCATGTATTTTATGTTGATGGTGAAGTGCGGCATGTATCTATCTTTCTAATTGTATACAACACTCTTTTTTCTTGATGTTTGCATTGGGTTCTCTGCTAAAATCCATAATAGATTTGAAGGTTCTGAAATAAAATTTGAGGGGGGGGGGGCACATGTCTTTGGTGGGTACCCCTTTTGAACAGACAACCCTATTGCTGAAAATTCACTGGAACATATGCACTTATCTCTACAAAAGAATCTTTACAGGGATCTTTCCAAGTATGTACTGTATATCCAGTTCCAAATCATGTGGGAGAATATACTGATCATGTGGAATGCCAGCTCACTGATTTCACTGCAACATATAATGAGCTAGTAGATGCTCATCAATCACAAGCTGCAACATATGGCTAATTAACTCACTTACTTAGAGGAACAATGTTAAGATCAGCAGTATCCCTAAATCTGTCCAAGCATGTAGCCTAACCCCATATTTACAGCAGTTTTTCAATACCCTGGTCCCCATGCTATCTTCGCAAGATTTAATCCTAGATTGGCAGGGCTGGACTGGGACAAAAATTTGGCCCTGGACTTCATCCAGACCGGCCCACTTTGACAGGTTTCTCCCATGCCGGCCGGACAAATCCGCCCCCCCCCAGCCTGCCAACCCCGATGGCCACCCAAGCCCCCCCTCCCCCTTCACTAGCCATTAACCGTTCTACTTTATTAGAGTAGAACAACTGGTACCGGTGGGGAAGTTAGTCATTATTTTACCCGGGGCAAAGAATCAGTTTCTTGCCCCCCCTAATGGGACAAGATTAGGCAGAAGTGAGAAACTCCCAGGCCATAGCTGTTGAGTCAGCTGTCTGTCCCCTCCCCCATGCTCCTTTTGGTCCCCCCATGCTCCTCTGCCCCCCCCTTTGCTCCTCTGGTCCTCCCCCTGCTTCTCTGTTCGCCCACATGCTTCTCTGTTCCCCCACATGCTTCTCTGTTCCCCCCCATGCTTCTCTGTTCCCCCACATGCTTCTCTGTTCCCCCACATGCTTCTCTGTTCCCCCCCATGCTTCTCTGTTCCCCCCATGCTTCTCTGTTCTCCCACATGCTTCTCTGTTCCCCCACATGCTTTTTTGTTCCCCCATGCTTCTCCGTACCCTCGTGCTTCTCTGGTCCCCCCTGTGCTCCTCTGGTACCCCCCCTGCTTCTCTGGTCCCCCACATGCTTCTCTGGTCCCCCACATGCTTCTGCATTCCTCTCCTGATCTTCTGTTCCCCCCAGGCTGCTCTGGTACCCCTGTGCTTCTCTGGTCCCCCCAGGCTTCGCTGGTCCCCCCCATGCTCCTCTATTCCCCCCATGCTGCTCTGGTCCCCCGTGCTACTCTATTTTCCCCCCATGCTGCGCTGGTCCCCCATGTGCTGCGCTGGTCCCCCATGTGCTGCGCTGATCCCCCATGTGCTGCGCTGATCCCCATGTGCTGCGCTGGTCCCATGTGCTCCGCTGGTCCCCCATGTGCTCCGCTGGTCACCCGCGTGCTGCGCTGGTCCCCCATGTGCTCCGCTGATCCTCCACCAGCTCCTATGGTCCTCCATGTGCTCTGCTCGTCCCCCCCATGCTCCTCTCCCCCCCAATGCTGCTCTGGTCCCCCGTGCTCCTCTATTCCCCACCCTTTGCTGCTCAGGTCCCCATGCTCCTCTATTCCCCACCATGCTGCTCTGGTCCCCCATGCTCCTCTATTCCCCTTCCCCCCTTTGCTACTCAGGTCCCCATGCGCCTCTATTCCCCACCATGCTGCTCTGGTCCCCCATGCTCCTCTATTCCCCTTCCCCTTTGCTGCTCAGGTCCCCATGCTCCTCTATTCCCCCCCCCATGCTGCTCTGGTCCCCCATGCTCCTCTTTTCCCCTTCCCCCATGCTGCTCAGGTCCCCATGCTCCTCTATCCCCCCCCATGCTGCTCTGGTCCCCCATGCTCCTCTATTCCCCTTCCCCCCATGCTGCTCAGGTCCCCATGCTCCTCTATTCCCCCCCATGCTGCTCTGGTCAGACCCCCTATGCTCCTCTATTCCCCTTCCCCCTTTTTGCTGCTCAGGTCCCCATGCTCCTCTATTCCTCCCATGCTGCTCTGGTCAGACCCCCTATGCTCCTCTATTCCCCTCCCCCCTCTTTGCTGCTCAGGTCCCCATGCTCCTCTATTCCCCATGCAGCTCTGACCCCCCCTATGCTGCTCTGGTCCCCCCCGCAGCGCTCACCTCCTCTCCCTGCCTAGTTATGAAGCGGACTGAATAATGACATGCTCCTCGGGAGTCGGCACTGAGAAGCTCATCATACGATCTGGAATTAGGGCTCAGGGCAGCCACACACAGCTGTGACATAAGCTTCCTCTGCACTCATTCTCCTGCTCTTTCCTTTCCTGCTCTCCATCTAGATTCTCCACGGTAGCAGACAGGATGGAGAGGGGGAAAGAAAAGAGCAGGAGAACGAGTGCAGAGGAAGCTTATGTCACAGCTGTGTGTGGCTGCCCTGAGCCCTCCTTCCAGATCGTATGATGAGCTTCTCAGTGCCGACTCCTGAGGAGCATGTCATTATTCAGTCCGCTTCATAACTAGGCAGGGAGAGGAGATGAGCGCTGCGGGGAGAGGGAGACAGAGGAGCGGAGGGGTGGCGGTCCGCTGTCACTGAAGCCGGCCCACTGAGCCATCAGCCCACCGGGAAACTCCCGGTAGTCCCGATGGCCAGTACATGCCTGTAAATCGGGCACATCGCCTCCATAAACCAAAACATATCTCAGACACGGCTCCATGTGATAACATGTTAAGGAGCGCATACTCTTAGTGGCAGAGGCGGCTCTAGGCTTTGTGAGGCCTTAGGCAAGACTTGGACATGAGGCCCCACTCATGCCCATAATGGGAAAAATAATTCAAGTGATTAAATTGCATATATTAAGAGTCTTAAATCCTTTGAACTATGAATTCACAGTTTCTAGATTTTTCTTTAACAAATTCTTCTTTAATCAAAGATCATTAAACATGGGTCGGTATGTGTATAAATGTGTGTATATATGGATATATAATACACGCACACAAATATAGATAACATGTGTGCAGCTGCAACTAGCAACAAAAGTCAAAAACAATATTTCACCATTTACATGAAGGTCAGGGTAATAAAACCAAGCCAGCACATAGTTCCCCCTTACATCAGAGTCTGCAGGATTCCTCCTTGCAGTGCAAGGGAACCTTTGATGTAAAGGGGAATGCAGATGACTTTCTTGTAAAGGGTAACTCTGGTGACCATAGATCACCTTATATCAGAGTGTGGACATGACGCTCCTGTGCTTCTACTTGCCTTTCTTCATGTGGGGTAAGTATAGTATCCTTTGCCCTGCAGAAACGCTTAAAGCAGTTGTATACCTGCACTGAAATTTTTTTAGTTTTTTTTTAAAAAACAAAAAAAACTGTAAGGCAAAGGCATAATGAGCTAGTATGCAGCGCATACTAGCTCATTATGAAATACTCACTTTAGAATGAGGCCTTGGCATCTGATCCCAGTCCACGCCAAGGAAGCTGACATGTTCCCTTGGCGTTTCTTCTGGGTTCGTGGCTCCGGCGCTGTGAGTGGCTGGAGCCGCGATTGCATAACTCCCGCACATGTGCGCGGAAGTCCTCTGCCCTGCAAGGTCCGGCAGTCACTGCCAGACCTTTAGCCGGGCCTTCACAGCACATGCACTGCTGACGTCACAGTACAGGTTTAGGAGATATTCAGTTCACCTATAGGTAGGCCTTATTATAGGTAAGAAATAAAAAAAAAGGGGTTTAAAAACCACTTTAACGAGCTGGAGCTTGCACATTTTTTTATCACTGTGGCAAGTAAATAGTGTGGTGAGGGGCAAGCTGTACGTCACTCTTTATGCCCACATAGTTAATAGATGAGAGATCAGTAACTTGAAGTGCCCACCCCATAGTCACACTACAGGTCTGTTCTAACACAGATTCAGTCTCAGTCTGCCCCCAGCACACACTATACAGCTCCCATAGACAATGCTGTACAGTACAGAGCAATGCAGCAATGACACAGCTCACCTGTGTCCAGTCCTAAGCATGCCTCCCCTATCATCTCCGGTTTCCCCCTTCTCCAGGCATCTTCATGCTCCTCTGAGCACTCACTGCATACACAGTACAGAGAGCCAGGTACACGTGGTGGGTGAGGAAGAAGATGTCAGCAGCGCCCTCATTGGATACAGGGCTGCAGAGCCCTGTTGTGATGTAACTTCTAAATGGCAGATTGTGTGGTGGGCAGGGCAAAGTGTTGGAAGCATCCGTACACTACACAGTGAGTGAAAGGGGAGCCCGGGGGAAGGCAGCACTCGGCAACAGTTTGGATATGCGGCCCCAGCATGCCCTACAGCCAGTCTGACCCAGGGACACTGACCAGGGGACATACTTTACCACTTCCACACACGGTAGGCAAATAAGACGGCCGCGAGGCCCCTGCAAGTGCGAGGCCTAAGGCGACCGCCTAATTTGCCTAATTAGAGAGCTGCCTCTGCTTAGTGGCTAAACTGGCCACCCCCTTTCCTCAGCCATGCTTGCAATTAGCGATTTCCACTGATAACTGGGAGACCCAGGTACAACACAGGCGTAAGGAATTTGCCCCATAACCAAAGTTCTTTGTGACCATCATGTTCCCTTCAAATGGGGTCTCCTTATGAAACGTCTCATTCATTTTAAAGGCAAGACCACCTCCATCTCCCATTCTAAAGAGGGAACCACACTGCTACATAACTGGGGCCTGATAACTGCCTCCTCCACCAACACTGAGCCTCATCATTGCAACCATCCTTCTCAGATCTCCGTTTCTTTGGAATCAGCCTCTCCTATTTAAACTAGTGCTTTTACAGTATTCACGCACATTCCTTTTCTTCTTAACATGTTGCTCCGATTTAAATTCCCTTGGCAGTTTGGGCACATGTTTGATTTCTCCCCCCCCCCACATAAAAAAAAAATTAATTCTTTAAATTACATGTTTGTGCGATGCATTTATAATGGTGTTATGGAACAACACAATTTTCACAGTGTCAACAACACTGTAATCTGGAATCACATACTGTATTAATTTTGCTAGTATAAGGACAGTACACAAGCACAAGTAGGCAGCAAAAAGAAACGGACAAAGTAGATTTTATCATGCAATAAAAAAGGATGTATTACCTGAGAGACAATAGCCACAAACATTTTCTTAGTGAATGGACAGTATGTAATTAGTTTTAAAAAAAGGGGGAAAGAAATTGCGCTCTGTGCTCAATATAAATGATAAAGACTGAAAATAAAAAACCGTGAAGGGAATCCTGCAGCTAAAACACAATAACCCCAATACAAGGGCACACAGACTAAACAATACAAAAGACAGTGTAGCGCTGGACTAATAAGAAAAATGCATATATTGGTATATGCGAGTATGCCAGAACCCGTAAAATTATGAGTAAGTTAGTGATATAAGAAAAGAAAAAAAAGAAAAAACATGTGACACTAATCTAAAGTGATCAGGTGCACATATGTATGAATCATTGTGACACTAAAGAATGATCAGGTGAACCTGTATGTGTTTGAAAACGATGAGTAATGTAAAAATATATGACTTAAGTGAATTATGTGAACCAATATATCAGCATAAAGATAAAAGGTCAATAAAGTGATAATTTTCATCAACATGTGGTAAGGACCTATGTCAACCAATATGCCATTGATTGATCCTTAAACATAATATTCTTAAAAATTGTGAAAAATTAAATATATACAAAAAAATGGGTTAAAACAGTCCCAAAGATTGTTATAAATAAAAGTCCCAAAGCGTGGTGAAATTCCAACATAAATCCTAGTTCAGTGTTCCACCGCAGCTGTTGCCCACCACCAAAGGAATAAAGTTGGAGGCTTACCGGACAGCCTGCGACCGCCCTTATTCAGGGGGGTCAAAACAGGCTCAGTAGGGATGTGTGGATCCAGAGGATGTCTCCCAGGAAAGCTCTATAGAAGTTCTGCCAGTTGCACAGGAAGATTTCGCCTGTAGTCTCCAGATATTCTCCGGGAACGTTCCTCTTATGGCAAACCAGAGATGCTTCCAAACAAAGTGCAGCAAAGATTGTCCACGGGTGCCCCAAAAGGAAAAAAAGTACTCCAATAGTGCAGAGCAATCTTGCTACTTATTTATGCAAACAAATAAACTTAAAAAACGAAGCTTCTGACAGGGAGAAGCAAAAACAAACTCCACCGCCGTTTAAAATACAAACGCGCATGCGTGATACGTGCTCACGTTGTGACCCAACGAGGGAGAGGCAAGGCAGTTTTTCTTTAAATTAAAAGTAAAGTGAATTATTTGAGGGACAATAGTGACAAATATTGTAAAGTGTCTGCACAGGCAGCTCCATCATTTAGCAGAAGGCATCAACTGACATCTTAAGCTTCAAAACCGCTAAACTATAGCCACCCACAAGTCTAGTGATCAGAGTCCAGCCCCACCTTCAACCCTCTCCCATATAATTTAGTGGACTTTTCCTGGCCTAGATTGCCTCATAGTGGTAGATTCCCAGCCACATTTTTAAAAATATTTTTATATATATATATTTTTTTGGTATAAAATTTTTCTCCCAGGTTCTTAGCAGCCAGTTGTATTTTTGTAGCATTTGTTTCATTATAGTTAGGGCACTGGAGGCATAGCTGCAGGGTGAAAATTTACAGCCATAGGCTGCCCGGCTTGCCACACTGCAGGGGGAAGGTTAGGCAGCAACAAATGTAGGGGGGAGATTTTACACTTAGGGTAAAAGGCAGGCAGCAGAAATAATTAAAGGCTGCCCACTCGTTCCTAAATAAGGGCTGTCCAAAAAACTTTAAAAATTACAGGCAAGCCCAAAAAACAAAGGTATAGGGGCTGTCACATGGAGGTAGTAGGTGGCGAACCTCTTCCTTACCCTCCCTTCCATCCTACCTCTAATCCTCTTCCCCTTCATCCATCACCTCTTCTTCTACAAAACATAAAAAAGAAGTTTCGACTTTGTCTGAGGCAAATGGCAGTTGAATAAGGCAATACATGTATAGTGACTAAATTAGTTTATTTTCATAAATAGGGTATAGATTCTCACTCAATTTGAAATACATTAAGAGCCACTACATATTTGTAAATATTGAATGAAGTATAGTTCATAGGCACATACAATTAGAAAATACAAATACATAATCCAAATAGTTCATGTATGAACAACCTTAAAAATAAAATAGCAGCACATTCCAGTTACCAATGTATGGAGTAAATACTCTGTGTAAGGATATAACCAATGATAAAAGGGATGATAGATATTCATCACCCTGCTCCTTCACTTTTTCTGATGCTACTGACAGCATTTGTACCTCCTGACCAGCGGAGGCCAGTCCATAAGGGGCGCAGGGGCGCCACCCCCTAATCTCCATGCACCAGCCCCTAATCTCCATGCAGGGCGCTGGCTTCAAAAAGGTTGGGCTCGGGGTGCAGAGCACAGTGCCTCGAGCCCACCCACTTGTGACATTAGCGAATCAACATTCGCTATTTCTTCCTGCTTCTCCTCCCGGCCAATTAGGACAGGAAGCGGGTCTTAGGACTGGATTGGCCGGGAGGGGAAGCGACTGGATTGGCCAGGAGGAGAAGCCAGGGAAGACGCCGAAACCACCGGCAACCTGGATGGAGTAAGTGCAGGGCTAGCAAGTGAACGAGCAATGCATTTGTTTGCCGCCCCCCCCAAAAAATGGAGCACCAGCCACCACTGCTCCTGACACTTCTCCCTTTCCTTCCTTTTGTCCAAAATCAATTTACAGTACCCGTTGGGTACTGTCCAAAATCAATTTACAGAACCCGCTGGGGCAGGCACAAACTAAGCACAGCAAACAGGTACTGGTGGTTGGCAGACAGGCAGAGCTCTGACCATAGTCAAAATCTGATCTAAAGTTGTCAACAAGGGAATCAAAACAAGCTGACAGGACTAAGATGCAGGTCTAGGCACAGGGAACAAGGCAGAGAAACAGGGAGCTTGAAGCATGTGTCACAAACACTATTACAAGTAAGACACTGAGGGTTTGTCAAGCTTAAAATAGGCTTGGTCTCCATCCAGAGGCTGGCTACATCAATCACCTTGCAGGTGGAGAGGTAGACAGGGAGAATGCAGATCGGCCAAAATTTTTGGGCAAATAATTGATGAAGAACAGTGGATTTGCAAGCAAATATACCACATATATATAAAATACTTTAAGCTGCTTGAATTTTTTGTATAAAGGCTAAAAAAAACATGTAGAAACACACTTATCTTAAAACAAGTAGTAGCATAGGAAGTACATAAATCAAAGTAAAACCTTTTGCAGAGGTTAAAAGAGCTATCTCAGTTGCGTATTATTACATACTTTCAAAACAAAACAAGGAATTCCTTACTTGATTAATGCACCGAAACAAGAAAGATAGGGTTGATATCTTTATTTTGCAGCGTTGCATACAGGGTTGATTTACTATTGTAGAGACTATTCACTTGGCAAAGTGAATGTTCACCTAGCTTGCTGAATAATTTATAGCTGTGCTTGCTTTAATCATCCAATTGTTACATAGTTACATATTTACATAGGTGGTGAGGTTGAAAAAAGACGCAAGTCCATCAAGGCCAACCTATGTGTGTGATTTTATGTCAGTATTACATTGTATATCCCTGTATGTTGTGGTCGTTCAGGTGCTTATCTGATTGTGTGCAAGAAAAAAATCGTATTTTTGAGCTTCCTTGCACAAGGTTGGGCATGCCACCTGTTTTCGCCACTGACCCCCACCCGGCTGCCTGTGTGAGCCCTGAATGTGGTTTTATTCGGTAAAGTCCATTAAGAAAATTTACTCCGTAATCTAGTGTTAAAAGCAAACTTTTTTTTAAAATTACTTTCAAATGACTTTCGCCATGTCATTGAATGTATTGATGAGAATTTTTGGGCTCATGCAAACATTAGGTCCAAAATCTACTAGTGTTTAGCCAGCTTTGAATTGCAGCACCAAAGCAAATGTTCCAACAGGAGTATTGATGGTCAACTGTTTAAGCATGTCAGTTCCCTTACCGATATCCCATCCTTAGTTTTGCAAGAGGCTGGACAGTTAAAGCATCCTTTTCTTAAGGTTCTGGTGGTAATAGTTTTTTATGCAAGGCCCCAGGCCTGTATATCTGTCTCAGCCATTCAGAGAAAGGTTTGATATGCCTCTTGTTTTCAGTTTTTTATATTTAATTTTTTACTTTGGAAGACAGAAACCTAGGAACTGCAACAGGGGAATTTAATCTCTGAGAGGCTGAGCCAGCCGCTCCCGCCCCCTCCACAGTGGCGCACTCCAGTGAGCGCTGGAGGGGCAGAGCACAGAACAGTGACTGACAGAGTGAACCCTAGAGTGAATCAGGGGTCTTTGAATATTCAGTTCTCCATATAGATCTGGTGTGGGACCGATGCAGCATCAGATCAATGCTGCATCCATCTAAGTGGGTATGTAGGTTTTTTTTGTTGAAATCTCTCACTTCTCTTTTAACAAATAGGTTTTTTGTTTACTTACATTTACTTTTTTTCACTGAGTGAGGCACTGGTGATGTATCCCTGGCTTCACAGGTTCATCCTGGGAAGGCTACATCATCAGGTCACGTGCACTCACAGGTCATGTGCTTCACAAGGTCCCCTTCCTTCTCAGGTCATGTGCACTCACATGTTCCAGGAGGCAGACCCAGAGTTCTAGGAAGTAAAGAGAGATTGATTCATCCACCCTTAGTAAAAATGGTCACTGTGAGAAGAATCAAGAGAAAAAAAGAAAAAGGTTTGCAAAAAGGCTGCAATTTTCTATATTTATCCATTTGCAGATTGCCATTACTAAACATTTGTTAGTGGATATGTTTTTCAAGCAGACCTGATCAGGCCATTCAGCCCTATGGACTGGCTCTAATCCAATCTGGTCAGGTAAAAAAAAAACTGGAAGGGAATCCATCCGCTTCCAATAAGGTGGATCGAATCGGAGTCCATTTACATCCAACCGTCCATAAAGCGGAGCAGGATCTGTCCATGTCTGCTCTGCATAAACTGAGCAGACACAGACCTGCTGATCTAATCGGAGTCAGCCCCATGTGAAAGGGGCATAATACCTGCAGGTTATAAATAGAGTACACTACCATTACAGCTAGTTTTGATAATATTCACAGTGTTTATGGATGCCTCACAATGGTTTATATATGGTGAGATTAAAGGCCCTTAAGTTTAAAAAAATAACCTAATGCTGATTTTAACCTCCCTGGTGGTTTTCCTTAGTGTGGCTCGGGGTTAAATTTCAGCACCATTAGCGGTAACCCTGAGCCACACTCGGGATTGCATTGCAGGATCCTGGTGTGGTATACTTACCTTGTCCCCAGGATCCTGCGATGTCCCCCCACTGTGTCTGCGGGCTCTGTCCTCTGCCTGATGCCTCTCTGTGCCGGGCTCCATTCCCTGCGAGCGTCGCGACGCACGGGGGCGGAGCCTGGCAGCAAATTCAAAAAAGTGAAAAATCATAACACATACAGTACACTGTACACCTAGTGTAATTTCTGTCTCCTCTCTCTACCCTCTGCTATCTGCGTTAGAAACTTCTAGCAAGTTATTCTGACACCACACAATTTTGGGAGATGACTCCCCTCCTCTTCAGCACACATAAGGTTACTAGGAGCCTCAGTTGTGCATGTTTCCCTAAAAGACTGTGTAAAAGGGGGTGTGTCTTTTCCCCCTACTCAGGTTTCAGATTACACTCAGCTCTCCTCTTCATGCTGTGCAGTATGTGACATCAGATTCCTGCTCCCTGTCTGCTGGAGCTGAGAAATAGCCTTCGATCTGTGTGTTTTAGAAAGCTGCATAAAAAAAGGGAAAATTTATGTAAGAAGATTTTTTTTCATTTGTGTATCACCTAAGGCTAGTCACTTAACTGGGTTATGTAAGGTTTTACAACCACTTTAACCTTAATGCTAACACTAAGAGATCATTTACACCATAGTGCATGCATTGATGCGCACATAATATGCATGCTCTGTCATGCATTTTTTAACTTGTGCTCCAATGCACTGTACCACACTGCACTGTGCTGTACTGAAGTATGTTTTTAAAATGTGTTTTTTTTGCTGTATGCTATTTACATGCATTGCAGTGCACTATAGCAAGTTGGAATGTTTTGCTCTGTGAGAAAACGCAACTATCTATCAGGTTGAGGTCAGGACAATGCAGGCCAGTCAAGTTCCTCCACCCCAAACTTGCTCATCCATGTCTTTATGGACCTTGCTTTGTGAACTGGTCCAAATCATTTGGTGGAGGGGAGATTATGGTGTGGGGTTGTTTTGGGGGGTTGGGCTTGGCTCCATAGTTTCCGTGAAGGGAACTCTTAAGGTGTCAGCATGCCAAGATATTTTGGAAAATGTCATGCTCCCAACTTTGTGGGAACAGTTTGGGGATGGCCCCTTCCTGTTCTAACATGACTGTGCACCAGTGCACAAAGCAAGGTCCATAAAGACATGGATGAGCGAGTTTGGGGTGGATGAACTTGACTGTCTAACTAAAACTTGTGGACAGCCTTCCCAGAAGAGTTGAAGCTGTTATAGCTGCAAAGAGTGGGCAAACTCAATATTAAACCCTACGGACTGAGATTGGGATGCCATGAAAGGTCATATGCATGTAAAGGCAGGCGTCCCAATACTTTTGACAATATAGTGTATGTGTATATATATATATATATATATATATATATATATATATATATATATATATATCATCAATTGCATGTAAGGAATGTTATTAATATCTAATTTATAAACAAATTGACCTTAATATCACTTTAAAGCCTTGTTCACAAGGGACAGGGTGTACTATTCTGTACACTGATGCAGGACTCTGTTTACCCACAAGGGGATGCACAGGTGTTTGTGCATTCCCATGCAGCCAGTCCCATTTATGTCAATGGGCCATGTCCATGCAACTGGTGTGTCCCTATTGACATCAATGGGAGTGCGTGAATGGGCATGCACAGAACACCTGTGCATCCCTGTGTGGGTAAACACAGTCCTGCATGGGTGTACAGTATAGTACACCCCATCCCATGTAAACAAGACCTATGAGTGACCATAGATGACCATGGACATAGGTCTTTCAGAAAATTAGGTAAGGAGGAACATCTCTGCTTATCACCCACTGCACTGGAACCTGCTATTAGGTGTCCTGATCCTGAGAAAATAGGCAGAAAGGATAAATATATAGTCAGTTTCCCAATCTGGATTAGAAAGCGTTGCAGAGATTTACCAATGTAAAGAGTTTGATTCCAAACCCAAAAGTTGCATCAGGTCATAAAATTGGAATTAGAATGAGACCATTCTAACAACCACTGATATGAATGTAGAATATGTAAAACATTGTGTAAATGTGGGCACTATATACAGTAAACAGCTGTAACAAATACATAAATAAATACATAAATGAATACATAATACATACCCTAGAACATGGATGGCTTTGCAGCTTTACGATTAACTGCAAATGTATGTAAAATAAAGGGATTGATTTACTAAAACAAGAGAGTGCAAAATCTGATGCAGCTCTGCATAGTAACCAATCAGCTTCCAGGTTTAATGTCAAAGCTTATTCAAACAAACTGAAATTAGAAGCTGATTGGCTATCATGTACACCTGCACCAGATTCTGCACTCTCCAGTTTTAGTAAATCAACCCCAATATGTCTAATGCAGCCAAGAAAGCAAAACAACCAAAGTGCTTGTTGCTAAAAGCGATCTAGCAATAAATATAGTAATAGCATATAAACCAAACACAAAATCCAAACTGTTCATACATGAAACAGCTTGTCATACTCTACCTTCATTAACTCTGTGACCACTTAATAATAGTATTTAGGATTTCATGTATTACATGAAGGAGGGTTCCTAACTGTCTCCATAAACTTTTATAAGGCATGCTAGCTATCATACACCATGCCTAAGGTTTTTTTTTCTACTGATGTGTCATAAATAAAACAGCTGAACAAATATGCAATATAATTTTTATGTCTCTCCATGTTATTTAATAGCAGCCATGAAACCCTAATTTATTGCCAGAGCATGCTACAATATGACAGTGACATTCTGTTGCCAGTTTTTTTTTTTTTATGAATTGACCTACACCACCATCTCATTAGATCATCAAATATATACATTGCTAATAAAGCCTCTGCATGTTAATAAGAATATCATTAAGCATAGTTTTTCAGTTACAACCATTACCATATTTTTCCACTGGTCAAGGCTGCTTAGAGAATCAAGGAATAGCAACCTCTGTGACATTAATGACATGTATGTGTCCTCCTGAGGCTTCTTGGGAGAAAAAAAGAAAAAGAAAAGAAAATAATTGGCTGCCTTTTAAATATCATTTAAAGGATCTGGTTTCCCATAGTGGAGAATGTATTGTGTCAAAGTCTATTACCTTGCTGGACGCCTATCCCTTAAGTTAGGAAAAAATGGAAGCATCAGCAGAGGTTTGAGAGGTCGATAAAGCTTTTAGATTTGGAGATGTTTTCAGGGGAACCATTTCCTGCGGCTAAGAGTTGTTAATGGAGCTTAAGGAATTATCTTATGACTCGAGCTCTGAGAGCAGTTTATTTCCCCGCTCCTGTTCCCTTGTCGAGGCTGAATATGCTGCTGTCAGAGTCGCTTAATGAAAAGTAACGCGTCGCTGATTACAGTTTTATTTGGGCTCTATGTAAAAAGCGCTGTTAATTTAGCATCTTCTCCTCTGTGTGTTTGAATTTGCCTCGACTGAATGATTAAGAGTCTCTCAGTTTCAAACTCTCACTCTTATCCCCCCTCACCTTCTCCCTTATGCTTTATTCAGGCCTCAGTATATTGTGTTCTGCAGGACTGCCCTTCATACAGCAATTGTCGGGCTAGAAAGATAACAATTACCAGATTTGCACAATGGAGAAAGAAAGAAAGAAAGAAAGAAAGAAAGAAAGAAAGAAAGAAAGAAAGAAAGAAAGAAAGAAAGAAAGAAAGAAAGAAAGAAAGAAAGAAAGAAAGAAAGAAAGAAAGAAAGAAAGAAAGAAAGAAAGAGAGAGAGAGAGAGAGAGAGAGAGAGAGAGAGAGAGAGAGAGAGAAAAAGAAAGAAAGAAAGAAAGAAAGAAAGAAAGAAAGAAAGAAAGAAAGAAAGAAAGAAAGAAAGAAAGAAAGACAGCAATTAAAAATAAAGAGAGAATAAGAAAGAAAAACAAAGAGAGGAAGCAAGGAAGGAAGAAAAAGAGGGCAAAAAAAAAGAAAGGGAAACAGGTAGAGGGTGAAAAGAGAGGGAGAGAGAGGAGAGTGAGGAGTGAGAAAGAAAAACAGAGGGAAAAGAAAGAGAAAATAAGAGAGAGAAAGAAAAAACAAGAAGGAAGGAAAGGAGGATGGAAGGATGGAAGGAAGGAAGATGATGGCAATTAGAATGAGGGAGAGAGAAAGAAAGCGAGAGAAAGATTGAGAGAGAGAAAGAGAGAGAAAGAAAGACAGCCGAAAAAAATTGAGAATAAGAGAGCTAGAGAGAAAGAGAGAAAAACAGGAAGGAAGGAAGGAAGGAAGGAAGGAAGGAAGGAAGGAAGGAAGGAAGGAAGGAAGGAAGGAAGGAAGGAAGGAAGGAAGGAAGG